>CM037094.1:60328931-60928931 GCA_020916435.1 Oxytropis ochrocephala | reverse complement strand
AGTCATTAATTCTTCATATAAAATAAACAAAAGAACAAAAAAAGTATCTGAACAAGTGGAAGCAACACTGACAAATATCCAACCAAATTGTGAACTCGAACTAGAACGAACTCTCGAACCAGGACAAACTCGAACAACGATCGCGAAGCTCCGACAAAAAAAACTCCCAAAACCTAACAAACAATTCGCATATTCGATTTAGGCATATTTGATTTTACTAATATAGATGACACACACTTGCTTAAAAAAATATATCCTTTGAGAATCAAAATCTCAACAAAACCAAGCAACAAACACTTAAAATTTTTAGTCAACAACAACAACAATCTTTCTTATTTGTAAAAAAAAAAACGAACAATCTTTCATAGCAATTGATAGATATTCATCACATGAATAAGTACTCCTATTCAAAGCAATTCAATTTAAATTGTATACACTTCAAAAATGTAGATGAAAATGAACATATTAAAAGAGACACCTAATTTCTCTCCTATCAAACACATTCAACTAATTTTACACATATCAAACACATACAACTACATTCAACATATTCCTCTCCTATCAAATATTTTTTTTCACACATTCAACATATTCCTCTCCAATCAAACTACATTCATCTCCAACCTAACAAAAAACCTAAAAAACAAAAAATAAAATAGAGAACTAACCTTTGAGAGAAGATTGAGACAAGCAATGTGGGTTTGGGGGTTATTGTGGGTTTGGGGGTTTGTGGGTTTGGGGGTTATTGTGGGTTTGGGGGTTTGTGTGTTTGGGGGTTTGTGGGTTAGGGGTGGTGCTAGAGAGAACGAGAGTGAGGGAGAGCTGAGAGAGGAAGAGCTAATGAGAGTGAGGGAGAGAAGAGAACCGAGAGAGAGAGAGACGTGAGCGAGAGAGAGAGACGTAGGGAGAGAACTGCGCGCAGCTAGCTGAGAGTGAGAGTGAGAGCGAGGGAAGAGACCGAGAGTAGTGCAGCTGAGAGGGAGGGGTTTAGGTAGAAAAATTTAAGGCAATGGGTAGCGTTTGGGAAAAAACGCTGAGTATGTGTAGAACGCGTTGTGTGATGGGCAGCGTTTGGGAAATAACGCTGAGTATTCCTTGCGTGATGGGCAGCGTTTGAAAAAAAAAACGCTGAGTATGTGTAGAACGCGTTGTGTGATGGGCAGCGTTTGGAGAAAAACGCTGAGTATTCCTTGCGTGATGGGCAGCGTTTGGAAAAAAACGCTGGGTATGTTGAGAACGCCTCCTTGATGCGCAGCGTTTGGAAAAAAAGCGAGTATTACTTGCGTGTTTTGTGATAGGCGACCTTTTTTGGAAACGCTGCTCATGGTGGCGCTCATTTTTAGCCAATCTGGCGTAGTGTAGAGAAGTTGACTTATATAAGGGAGCAAACTGTGAAGCTCCTCTAACACCTAATGTTGAGAGTAAAAGCCTAAAATAGTCTCTAAATACTTCTTTGCATGATCAATTAGTCCTAACAAATTTTATGACCTAAATTAATTCCTGACATTTTCAAATGAGGATACGTTACTAATGATGTGACATGTTATATGTCGACTTAACACGTCAGTGATACGTGTAATTTTTGGGGCTATTTTAGTTTGACTAAAACATTTCTCAAGATTTCAAAACCCAAAAATTTCACCACGTCGTTGTCTTCAACTCGCTCATTTCTTGTCCTGCTTTTGAGCTTTCGTTTTTGGTTTTAGAAAAAGTCTTACTGTAAGAAGGAGTAGTAGGGACTAAATTTTCCTAATGACGCAGGACTATAATGTCATGTTTTTGAAATCTGGATAAAGATTTAAGTCAATGACTAAAATGGCCCAAAAAAATTACACCTGACATTTAGCACGCCAATTTGGCACATACCATCACATCATCAGTGTTAACTGGCGTTTAGAAAGTTGGGTGGACGAGGGATTCACGTGCTAATTTGTCTCACGAAAAAATTGTCATGGACCTAATTTGGATCTTTACTCCCTAATTTTTATGTGCTTAAGTTTTGAGCATGTAGGGTTTACCTGGGTGAGTAGAGATGGTAACCGTGTGGATCATACCATTGCTTCCCTCACTTCTTCTAGGTATTTGAGTAGTAACTGGTGCGCTCATCCCCCGGATCTCTTTCCTCAAGCTATGTGTGACAAGCAGCTTCTTTCGTGACCTCGTTCGTTCGCTGGAGCTTCGCTAGGGTTCGCTTGTGGTTTTTCTCTATCTTGAGTTCTCTCATAGTGTTTCAGTTCTTGTACTTCACTGTCGAGTAACTAGTGTACTTAGTTTGACTTTGTGTGGCTTTGGTCTAGTTACTTGTTTTGGCCTGTGTGCCGTTTTTTCTCTTCGTTGTTGTTGTTGGTCTAGTTGCTTGTTTTGGTTCGAGCCTCGACTAGTTTTATTTATGAATCAATTACCGTTTGACTAAAAAAATTCCCGCCACTTGGACCAATGGAAGTTTTTTTTTTGTTGACAAAAGGACCAACAGAAGTTGGTTGCATCTTTTTATTTTGGGTTTTGCTTTTCCCTCTCCCCTCTCCTACTCAAAACACACCCCATAAGGGTGTGAAATGACCAAAAGGCCACCCAAAAACGCTTCTTTTTTTCAAGAAATTTCACGTGTTCAAACACGGGCCTTCGAACCCGTTCGAACGACATCATTCGCGTGAGTTAAATATTGACTTCACACCCTCTTGTGCGTACTATTCAAATGGGGTCACTCGAACATGTTCGCATAACCTTTTTCGAACACCCTATATATTTTATTTCGTTCGTATGTTGTTAACCGAGGCAACAATAATGGACCCTCACACCACATTCACCAATTTTATTGCGTTCGATATGCTGTTGTTCGAACGTGTTCGAACAATGTCGTTCGAATCGTTATTAAACACGTTCTACACAGTGTTTCACGCGAGGTTAATTTTGGAATAAAATTTGTTGAGGGGTGTGAAAGAGTAGGAAGGGGAGTGGGAAAGTAATATCCTTTATTTTTATTTCATAAGTAAAATGACTTGGTATTATTAAATTTGAGTACTAGTACAAGGTCCGAGTAAGACTAGCTACCTAGATGTGTTGACTTAGTACCTGGTCCTAACTCCTAATGAAATCAAAAAAGTTGCATTATTTTTCCATTTAGAAACCGCGTTCATTGTATTAACTTTTTCTCCAAACTTCTTCTCATAAAAACCTCATCTCTTAATTTCCTTTCCAACCCACCATGAAATTATATCAATAATTTCTATGGCTTTTCCCTATAACAACAATTCCTTCTCCTACCTCTTTATTATTTCCTTATATTTCCTTTCTTTTCTTCCTCTCATAAACACACTTTCAACTATTTCCATTTCTCAAACTCCAAACCAAACATTGATTTGTGCCTTACAATATTCAAACCAACAAGGACTCTCAAATCTCAATTGTACTAGCTTTCCTTCTGGTATCACACTTCAAGTAAATTCCAATGTTTCATATTCACAAATTGTTGGTGGCAATGGATTCCTATGTGCATTAAGACCACTATCTTCTTCAAATTCCATCATGGGTTGTTGGAGATTCTCTTCAAATTCAAAAAATGTCCCCTTTAAGAGAATCTACCATGGTCCCCTCATTGAAGATATTGAAAGTGGTAACTCTCCTGTTTGTGGTCTTATTAGAAGAAACAATAGCCTTGATCTTCAATGTTGGCAATGGCCTAGCTTCAATTCAAACATGTCAAGAAACATGTTAAGAAACATGTCAAGTATTGCAATTGGAGAGAATTTTTTATGTGGTTTAACACAAAAAGGGAAGGTTACTTGCCTTGGAAGTAACACAAATAATGTTGTTGGAAATGAACCTAGTGGAAATTACTCTCTAGTTTCAGCTGGGACTAGACATGCTTGTGCTATTTCTAGAGATGGTAGTTTGGCTTGTTGGGGTGATATGATTGGTGAGAAACCAAAAGGGAGGTTCATTTCATTGGCATTAGGAGAGAATAGAAGTTGTGCACTTGAGTATAATGGAATTGTTACTTGTTGGGGTTTTGGTAATTTCACCTTACCAATGAGATTACAAGGTACTTTTTTTGAAGCAATTGTAGCTAAAAAAAGTGTTTTTTGTGGAGTTTTGTCTTCTAATTATTCTTTGCTTTGTTGGGGTAGTGAAATTTTTGAGTCAAATAATACTAAGGTTTTTGATAATGTTCTACCTGGACCTTGTAAAAATGAATGTCCTTGTGGACCCTTATCTGATTCTTCTTTACTTTGTGATTCAAAGGGTATCATTTGCAAGCCTTGTCCACCAAAAATTGAGTTTCCATCAAACCAACCACAATTACCATTTAGTCCTCCACCTTCAATACCAGAAACTTCATCAAAAAGTGTTTGGAGCAACAAAAGGGTAGCATTTCTTGTAGTTGGATGTGTTGGTTGTAGTTCATTATTGCTGGTTTTGGCTTTCTTCTTTTACAAGTATCTCAAAGGCACAGTAACTCGCGTCCACGACTCAGGCAGACTGGACGAACCAGGGAACGAATCAGAGCTTCGCGTGGTCCCTAAAAGACTCGAGAAGCGTTTGAGTCATATAATTAGCATGGGAAATGGAGGGTCAAATTTAGAAGAATTTTCCCTACAAGTACTACTTCAAGCTACAAATAATTTCTCAGAAGAGAACAAAATTGGAGCCGGAAGTTTTGGTTCTGTCTATCATGCAAAATTAGAAGATGGAAAAGAAGTTGCTATAAAAAGAGCTGAAATGTCATCAACTTCAGCATCCTATGCAAATTTTGGTGTCACAAAAAGACAAGAAGACAAAGACAATGCATTTGTAAATGAACTAGAATCACTCTCAAGACTCCACCACAAAAACCTAGTAAAGTTACTAGGTTTCTATGAAGACAACAAAGAAAGAATCTTAGTATATGAATACATGAGCAGTGGAAGTTTAAATGATCATCTTCATAAGCTTCAATATTCAACATTAAATTCATGGGTAAGTAGAATAAAAGTAGCATTAGATGCAGCTAGAGGTATAGAATATCTACATCAATATGCTACACCATCAATAATTCATCGTGATATTAAATCATCAAATATATTATTAGATACTAATTGGGTAGCTAAAGTATCTGATTTTGGATTATCATTAATGGGTCCAGAAGATGAAGAATCACATCTTTCACTATCAGCAGCTGGAACAGTTGGTTACATGGATCCTGAATATTATAGGCTACAACATTTGACTACAAAAAGTGATGTGTATAGTTTTGGAGTTGTTTTATTAGAAATATTAAGTGGGTATAAAGCTATACATAAAAATGAAAATGGGGTGCCAAGAAATGTGGTTGATTTTGTGGTACCATTTATAGTTCAAGATGAAATTCATAGAGTTTTGGATCGTAGAGTTCCACCTCCTACACCATTTGAAATTGAAGCTGTGGCATTTGTGGGTTATTTGGCTTCAGATTGTGTTAATTTAGAAGGTAGAGATAGACCTAATATGAGTCATGTTGTAAATAATTTGGAACAAGCTTTAGTTGCTTGTTTGGCTAAACCAAATATGTCTAGGTCCACTACAACTACTGCTTCTTCTGATTAATTCAGCTTAACACGTTTGAGCTGATTTTTTGAAAGTGTCAATTTTTGTATATTATACAATTTTTTTTCTTCAAGTTTTGTTGATTTTCTTTAGAGTAATTTCATTGTCATACGTATTACTATAAACGTGTTCGTCAGTAACACGGTTCAAATTTTGTTTTTAAAAGTTGACTTGTCACTTTCTGATATAGTGTGGTGGGTGTGTGAGAACTGTATAAGGACGAAAGATAAGAGGGGGAAAATTAAAGAAGGAGCAATGCTATTGATTGGGAGTGTTCTTGAAAATTCAAGAAAGTGACGTGTATATATATATATATATATATATTCTTTAATGAAATGAGTATGAATGGGGTTTGATATATATAGTGAAAATAAAGGAAATTTCTTCGAAATTTGGTAGAAAATAAAAAAGCACACGGGTCAAGGTGTTGACTGCCAATCAATGACTTTTGTGAATCTTCACGAGGAAACACTTAGCAATATCAATAATTTCCTAGAAAAAAAAAATCATGAGAAACTATGTTATGATTAATTTGATGAGAAAACAGGATTAAAATTGATGTATTTTAAATTAGTTTAGACCAAAAAGTTGTTGATATAAACCTTGACAAATTGATGTTGAACCAGCCAGCCAGCAAGAAAAACATGTAGTTTTACTAAATGAATCCATTGAATCAATTCAATGTGCCTTAAAATTACAAGCACTTTCAATATCTTCAATTTTTTTAACCACTGTTAACAATTAAGTCAATGTTTCATTTATTTATTGGCAAGACAAAGTCAAATATATAGATCTTGTATTTGAAATAGGAGTGAAGCAGTCCTAAGCTCAGTAACTAACCAAAAAATATTTCATTCTTTAGATTTAAATTTGACCAAGTGTATATTTCTGTATAGACCTTCTCATTAAATTTAGGATGCACGTCATGTAAGAATCAGCAACTTTGGTAAATTAAGAAGCATAATCAGAACCACTTATTATCAAGTCAGACACTTTTGTTTTTTTATTTATTTGAAATTAATATAAATTGTATTTGATATAACTCCAAGTGGGTGACGGACAAACTCAGTTTGTACCTGTGTTTGATCCATAAAAATAGAATAAATTGAAGTCGGACTTTACTTAAATTTTGGTCTAGTCAGATTCCTTTCTATTGGACACTTAATGCAATGGCAAAGACTTGAATCTAAAAATACTGAAAAAAAAGATATAAGACATGAGAGATAGAGATAGAGATAGATGTATATATTATAGTGTTAGTGACATGGGAGGGAGGGATCCTCTCAATTGGGGATTTTCTCTGGTTTCAATCCTCACCCTAATGTTATAGGATACATTCCCCACCATGGGGGGAAGAAGATGCTAGATTAAAAAAAGACAGAGGATGAAAGCCAAACACCACAAAAACTAGACTCAATCTAAAATCCCAAGATCCTAATACAAAAAAACACTATCAAAGACAAAGACCCAAATCACACCACCTCCAGTACCCAAAGCCTACTGCAGCAACTGTTAAGACAAACAGCATCAGTTAGAGAGCAGAAATTATTAGAAGCAAATTTCAACTGAACAGATGCCCCAGGCAAAAAATATGAACTAGCTGGAATGACATGAAATGACACCAAAATGCTTGAGGTACTTCCAACTTCCATAGACTAGCCAAGAGCATGAGCTAGTTGCACCAGTAGTGTAACATTCCAACACCTCTGAAAATCAACTCCAAAAGTGCCAAAAAGATCGACTTGCTGCTTAGCATTTGTTGACCACCTGTCTAAACTACATATACTTTTGGTCCATATATTTTGGTACAGATGGTTATAAAGTATCAAAATGGCTTCTTGAAGGAGATTCTAAATCAATATTTCCATGCATGTCTTTCTTATACTAAAGATTGGCCAAAATTAGGTAGAGGTTGTGAATGAAGTTAAGCATTAATAACTTGAATAGTAAGTAAGCTTGAAAAATCAGGTACAAGTGTTCCAACTTACAATTTGAAACATAAGGTACCAAAAAAGTGTAGCAACTTGGAAATTAAAAGAGCTTTCACTATGAATTTGTAACACTTCAGGAAAACATAGTTATGATCACATAAATCTCAACTACTTGGACACACAAGTGCTCTTCAATTGTTCAATAACTTGCATGGATTTACAACTAGCTTGAAAAATAAAACCACTAGAGAAAAGACATTGAATCTTTGTCAAGATCACAATCTGAAGATTTCCGCTTGCAAGGTTCAGCATCAACAAGCATCTTAACAACATCTCTCATGGTAGGGCGCAATGTTGGGAGCTTAGTTGTGCACTTAATAGCAATCTTCAAAACTTTTATCATATCTTCAACAAACTCTAATGCCACTCTATCATCAAGAATGTGGTGAACACTTTCACGATCATTGAGATTAGTCAAAACCCAATAAACAATATCCTTGGCATCTCCATATTCCTCTTCAACAGGTTCTCTTCCAGATACTAACTCTAATAGCACCACTCCAAAACTATACACATCACATTTTGCAGTTACTTGCGATGTATAAGCAAGTTCTGCATTGTAGACAACAACAGATATATGAATTAACCATATCAACCAATCTTGATGACCATTCATTAATAACAAGTAAACATTTATTGGAAGCATCCTATACTAAAGTTGCAAGACAACTAAATAATTTAGAACAAAAAAAAAACTACAGCTAGCAGATTCTAAGATGAAACAACAATTATACCATATGGCAACTCAAATAATAATAACTTAAGAGTGCAAAAAAGAAGATTATTTTGGCCTCTGCATATTTGTTGGTTAAAATTTCAGATATGGTAAAACTGAATTTATAGTCTGCTACACCGAGACACATATGATCTCTGGGATTGCAGACTTCACATGATGATCAATGATAACTGAATAATTTATAACCATACTGAAGAGGTTCACCTACTGATAATCTTTGCATGGCATGAGCTTTATATATATATATATATATATATATATATATTATCAATCATAGAACTGCTACTTAGGTGCATAACATTGGTGAAGAGTACAGTAACCCGTGATTCCATGATGAATGAAGATTGTGTTGCTTTAAACTCAGAGGTTTTCAATCAAGCAGTAACTAAATTTTGACTCTGTGTAACAATATGTAATGCTGTCTTAATATGGACCAAGATATATTGTTTTTGGATGAACATAAGTCTATAAGTCTATCAGGAGAGCCCAACCACAAAAGAATAGTCCACTAGATATATGAATTAACCATATCAACCAATCTTGATGACCATTCGTTAAAAACAACTAAACATTTATTGGGAAGCATCCTATAGTAAATTTGTAAGATAACTAAAAAGTTAATAGCAAAAAAAAACTATAGGCAGCATATTGTTTGATGCAAACAGCAATCATATATACTCAAATCATAACAACTTAAGAGTGCAAAAAAACAATATAAAAATTTACTGTTGAAAGCATTAGCAAACTGACCTGGAGCAATATACCCATGTGTGCCAGCAAAAAAGCTATAACCCATATGCAATTTTTCTGCAAACCTAGCAACACCAAAATCAGCAATTTTGGGCTCATAATCATCATGAAGCAAAATGTTGCTGGATTTTATATCCCTATGAATAACCGGTGGAGAAGAGTCATGGTGCAAATAGGCAATTCCTTTTGCAGCTCCTAGTGCAATTTTATATCTCAGGTTCCAATCCAATGATGGCTTCCCATTTTTTAACTGTCTGTGAAGAGCTTGAAAAAGATTACCATTTGACATGTACTCAAACACCAAAAGGTTGGATCCTCCTTTAACTAAACAAGCATAAAGTTTAAGTATATTCCTATGCCTAATTTTGCCCAAAATGTCCATCTCTGCAGCTAAAATCTTCACACCATTTCCTTTATCTAGTTGCTTTACAGCCACCACCACAGCACCGTTTTTCTTCAACTCCACTCGATACACCTTTCCTGTACCGCTGCCTATTATATTATCTTCGTCCAAATCCAAATTACATATTTCATCAGCATCAATATCCACTTCATAAAAAGATGCTAGTTTCCAATTTTATGTGCTTCCTTTTGATCTTTCAATTTCTTTCTCTCACCATGCTCGAGGCTTCTATAACTCAAAAACAACAACAAAGCTAATATAACAAGACAGATAAAACCACTGACAAAGAGCAAGACAAATAATCTTGTATGACCATGATCTTTGGCACAAGTCTTCCAATGAGAAACCATTGAGGGTTTTGAGTTTTCCTCAATACACAGTCCCTCGTTTCCAAGAAAAGCATTCTCTCCGCCAATAACAAGAAGACCGGGTGGAATTCTCCCAGAAAGTAGATTTTCGGATAAATCCACTGAGCTTAGTTTCATTGTTTCAAAAGCATCTGGAATAGAACCTGTCAATTTATTTACAGATACATTGAGAGAGTTCAATGAGCTCAATAGTGAAATGGACTGGGGTATATTTCCTGATAGAGAATTCCAAGCAAGATTCAAGTCCACCAACCTTGCACAGCGGCCTAGTTCTAAGGGTATGGATCCAGTTAGTGAATTCCCTTCTAGATGCAATGAGGATAACTGCTTCAATGATCCTATTTGAGGTGGTATTTCACCGAGAAATTATTGTTGCTCAAGTAAAGCTTTTCTAAGTTCACTAGTTTGCCAATTTCTGATGGAAGCTTACCTGAAAAATTGTTATTTGTCAAAGTAAACTCACTTAAGCTAGTCGAGTACCCAATTTTTGTAGATATCTCACCGGTGAAATCATTAAAAGCCAAATCGATTATTACAGCGTCTGGAAGTGCCCAAACTTCCTCTGCAATTGTCCCAGATAAGTTGTTCCTACTGATCCTAAATCTCAATAGAGTTTTGCAATGACCATAAGATTCAGGAAAATTCCCAGCGAAATTGTTTTGTAATGCAAGCAAGTATCTCAACTTCTTTTTTTCACACAAGTACTTTGGGAAATCACCTGAAAATTGATTCTCAGATAAGTCAACAGCATCAAGCGGCGAAAATCGGCCAAGATTTTCTGGAATTCTTCCAGTGAAGCTATTTTGATAGAGTGATAACCCGGTGAGATTTTTCATACCACCAAATCCAATAGGAAGTTCGCCAGAAAAGTTGTTTTTATACACTTGAAAAATAATCAAGTTCTCCAAATCACCAATTTCCTTTGGCAATCTGCCATGCATATTGTTTTGAGAAAGGTCAATCTCCTTCAGCTTGGTGAGGTTTGCAAGCTCAACAGGAATTTCACCTGTCAAATTATTTGCATAGGCCTCAATTTTCACAACATTTTTCCACTTCCAAATTGATCTAGATAGCTTGCCAGTGATTTTATTTCTTGAAATATCCAATTCCTCCAATGCCTCCAATTCATATAGTGATTCTGGAATCTCTCCTATCAAATGAGAACCAGCAAGATAAAGCCATGTCAAGTTCTTCAGATTTCCAAGACTCTCTGGAATCTGACACTCGGTATACCTATTTTCCCCAAGACCAAGTCTAACCAATCCAGTTAAATTCCCTACCCAACTAGGAATTCTACCAGTAAAGTAATTTGCATCAAGACCAAGAACCTGCAACTTTCTCAGTGCAGATAAATCTGGTATATGTCCAATCATTTCATTTTCTGATACATTGAAGATTCTGAGGTTGGTTAAGTTGCTCATTTCTAACGGAATGTGTCCTGTAATATAATTGTATGCAAGTGACAGAACTTGCAGGCTCTTTAGAACAAAGAGTGATGGGAAAATGACCCCAGAAAGAGACTTATCATCAAGTGAAATTTCTGTGACCTTTCTAGAAGCTGAATCACATTTAACTCCATAAAAATCACATGGAGAGTTTGATTCATTCCAAGAGACCAAAGTATTCAATGGGTCCTTTAAGTGGTTCTTGAACTGAAGAAGGGCTTGTCTTTGTGCTTCAATACTTAGAGACTCAACAGGAGGGAAAATAGGGTATGAAATGAGCAACAGTATTGGCAAAAACTGGTAAAAGTGAATGGTCATTTGGAGAAAGTTGAGGGACAGAAATGTCAATTCAGGTGATGAACAAGAATGATTCAATTGCCAGCTAGGTGGTGGAGGTGGATTATACTTGAACTTTGATGATCAATCAAACCACTAATGAAGGGAAATGGGTCACCATCATAGAATTCACTGAAATAAAAAAAAATAGAAATAAGAGATATCATTAGTTAATGGTAATAAATAGTGCTAAGTAAGAAGTAGGACAAAAAACAAACAGTAGGAGGGTCATGTTAGAAAGAAAAAAGGTGACGTTGAAATGTTAACTTCTGTTTGTATCTGCTAAACTTGATAGAATAATTACACTGTCATTACTTTACTATGATTCTAATCAAAGAATTGAAGTAAAGATATAATGCTTTGAAGTCACTCAACTCATTCACATCTTTTCCACAGAAATTCTAATCTAATTTGCTCTAATTGCAAGGTAAAGATAATCATGAATAAAATATGCTTCTTCTTTATAATCATGTATGTCATGAGTTACAAATAATACAGAAACACTCCATTACTAACAACCGTGGACATCAAAATGATCGTTATTTAATTTGGGGGAATATCTAATCACAAGACAAATCATTTAAAAAAATAAAACAGTAGCTTCTTTTCAGTTATAATAATCAAAAATTGGTTAAGAGTTTCAATTTCAACAGTGATACTGGAATGAAAAGAATTTTAATTATAAACAAGAATAGAAAATAAAAACTTGAGAAAGAAGAAAGAAGGAAAGTTGAAGAAATTGAACTAACCTGGTTTTGCAGTGTAGGTGAAGCAATTGTGGTGGATCTCTGGAGCTTGAAAATGGAAGTGACAAGTGAGAAATTGTTGAGGGGAATTTTGGGGAAGGGAAGAATAAGAAGAGAGAATTGAATTGAAATTGGTGTGTTGGGAAAGAAGGAAGTGCACGAAAATCAAGAGATGAGGGAACAAAATAGAATTATTGATAAATGATGATTATGAGAAGTAGTAGTAGCAGTAGAGAGAGAGAGAGAGCCACACTGTGTACTGTACTCACTGCGTTGGAATTTTGAGTTGGAAGTTTCCAAAGGAGACGTACGTTATGGAGAAATGTAACCAACCTTTGAATTTTAAAGACAAATTTGCGTGGGCTATAAATCATTTTTATGGAGAGAGAGAGAGAGAGAGAGAGAGAGAGAGATTTTTAGTGGTGGGGATGAGAGAGATAAAGAGAGACAAAAACATTATCACTTTTTTGGATTAGTATTTTATTAAGGGAGGAGCAGATAACTAACTGCCTTGAAACTGAAATTAGCCAAAAGCAAAACAGAAATATTTGGGTAAGCCTTATAATGTTATATTATACTAGTTTTAGGCCCCGTGCTCCGCACGGGCTCCCCTTAACATAATAAAATTTAAAATTGTGAGATGTATTTTCTTATGATATTTTTTGGTATAAAGGTGACAAAAAAATTGTTGAGAATTAGAAGACGGTGTAGAGAAAATCAATTAACAAATAAAATGCAGGAATAATGATGAGAAGCAAGACAGATGAAAAATGGTGAAATTAGTAAAAAATTGAGGAACAAACTTCAGGTATTTGAATAATTAAAATATTTTTAAGCGTTAAAGTCTTATCAAAATATAGTGCTTAGCATCACACTTTACATATTTTGTTACGAAATTATTTGTTTTTCACCAAACTGGTTCTTGAGTAACAAACTTTGCATAATGAAACACTTAAAAATTTTTATCTCTAAAGTACATCAAAACATACTACTTAGCCTTTCACTTTACGCATTTTGTTATGAAATTACTAATTTTTTTTCACCAAGTCGATTCTTAAGGAACAAACTTCGCGTAATTGAATAGCTAAATTTTTTCGGAAGGCTAAAGTTCCACAAAACACACTTTTAGCATCGCATTTTACGTATTTTGTGACGAATTTTTTCCACCAAACTGATTATTGTGAAACAAACATTGAGTTTTGAACATTTATAAACTCTAAAGTTCACCAAAACATAATACTTAACATATCAATCACCTTACGTATTTTCTTACGAAATAGTTTCTTTCACTAAGATAGATATTGAGGAATGAACTTTCCGTATTTGAACATCTAATTTTTTTCATGCTCTAAAACATCCCTTAACATATAAAAAGAAAAAAATAAAAAAAACATTGGAGTTTGAGCAAAAGTACTGATTGAAGCCACGCTACTCACATATAATTTAAACACTAATTTAGATATATTTTAATACCAATTGATCCAAAATGATCAAAATAATAGTCATAAATAAAAAAATTAGTAGCAGTAAATTAATACTACATTAATTTAAAAAGAAAAAAATATAAATTATTTAAAAAACATTAAAATATATAAAAAGTAAAAATATTGATTAAAAATAAAAAAAGTATAAGAAAAAAATATAGGAATTGGCGCGCATCTGCGACCGCAGACTAACTATATATATATTCATGTTTTTCAGTTTAAACTACTGCAGAGTGTCCTAACAATTTCAAAGAAGGTGTAATATCCATTCGTGTTTAGGAGTAAATTTCGCACCAACAAACATTGAGTTTGCCCACTGTGAGAATTGAACCCATGAGCACCGGGTCAACTCCCGTGGCTTCATTAATTACTCTCTAACTATTTTAGAAAAATATGGTTCTAAAAAATATTTAAAAAGCTTAAAAAGAAATTGATTTGGTAAATACTATTTATAATGAAACACTAAAAGGCGAGATTAAAATTAAAATAAAAACACCAATTTAAGTATGTTTCTAATATATGTTTGTGCGAAATGACCAAAATAAGGTTAATAAAAAAATGGGGTGTCAAGGTCAGTGGAAGTACTCATTAAAGAAACAAAAAAAGGGGGGGTCAGGGTGACTCACAAAAAAAATATATAAAATGAAGTACAGATATAAAGAAAATAAGTAAAACATAAACTGATTTGTTAAAGTGGTTTAAGTATGCACCTAATTTTTGTTGGTGCAAAATACCCAAAATAAGGGTCATTAAAAATAGAGGATCAACAGGAGTACTTACTAAGAAACAAATAGGGGGTGTCGAGGCGACTACTCACAAAAAATAAAGAAATGCAAATATAAGGGAAAAAGTATAAAAATAAATTGATTTTTTAATGTGGTGATTTGCATTTTACAAATTTTGACACAAAATTATATTTTGTTACTATATTAGTTATTGAGGAATAAACTCCACGTATGTGAACAATTAAACATTTTTTCGAACGCTAAAATACCCCCAATACACATTGCTTAGCATCTCACTCTATGTATTTGAAAATCTAAAATTTTGCTGGACTCTAAGTTATCCTGTAACAGAATTATTATCACAGATTTTTTTTCGAGCGTATTAGAACATCTAAATTTTTATTTGAACATCTCAATTTTTTTTATTTGAACATCTCAAATAAAAGTTATCCTGTGAACATCTCAAATTGAGGAATGAACATAGCGTATTAGAACATCTCACTCTATGTATTTGAACATCTAAAATTTTGCAACAATTGAGTGAGATGCTAAAGTACCCCCAATACACATTGCTTAGCATCACACTCTACATATTTTATCACAGAATTATTATTATTTTTTACGAAATCAGTTATTGAGGAACGAACATAGCGTATTAGAACATCTAAATTTTTTTCTAGACTCTAAAGTACCCAAAACAAATTGTTTAGCAACAAAATTATTTTTTCTTTTTATCAAACTGATTATTGAAGAACAAACTTCGCTTATTTGAACAATTGAATTATTTTCTGGACTCTAAAGTACCTCATAACATATTAAACCGATTATTGAGGAACGAACTTCGCATATTTAAACATCTAAATTTTTTTCTAGACTCTGAAGTACCCTAAAACAAACTATTTAGCACCGCACTTTACGTATTTGATCACGCAATTATTTTTTCTTTTCACCAAACCGATTATTGAGGAACAAACTTCACGTATTTGAACAGTTACATTTTTTTTAGACTCTAAAGTACCCCAAAAATACACTACTTAGCATCGCACTTTACGTATTTTGTCACGAACCCGTTTTTTCTTTTCATTAAATCGGTTATTGAGTAACGAACTTCCCGCATTTGAATAGTTAATTTTTTTTCTCGACTCTAAAATGTTCCAAAACATACTACTTAGTATCACACTTTAAGTATTTTGTTACAAAATTATTATCAAACCAGTTATACAAAATGAGGGGTACATTTTGATAATAATAAAAAAAAAAGTGTTGGACAAAAAAAACTTTGTCAGGGGTATGTCGGTCCAAAAATATAGAGTGGGGGTATATTGATAAACAGTGGGGTACAAAATGAGGGGTACATTAATAAAAAAAAGAGTGTTGGAGAAAAAAAAATTGTCAGATGTATGTCGGTCCAAAAATATATAGTGGGGGTATATTGGTAAACATTAAGGTCTGAAATGAGGGTATATTGGTAAATGGTGGGGCACAAAATATAGAGTGGGGGTATGTTGGTCCAAAAATATAGAGTGGGGGTATATTGATAAATAGTGGAGTACAAAATGAGGGGTATATTGGTAAATAATAGATCTAATTATTTGATAGACTTTAAAATAGTAAAATATATGAAATATTAAAAAAAAAAGTAAAAAAAGCCTACAGTTGGCGCGCAATGCCAACTGCAGGACGGTTTGCTTTTATTAAATAGAGATTATAAATTCTTGCCGTATATAATTTTAAAATTATAAAATAGTATATTTTTAAACATGTCTTTTGTGAATTCGGTGCAGTAGTGGTGACCGGTACAATCATGCATGCAATTAGCGAACCTCGACCATTTAATTTTGATCAGACGATCTAAATCATGCAGTCAGCAAATATTTATATTTTAAATATTTTTTAGAATTAAATATTTAGTCCATCTGATCAATATTGAACAATCTAGATTTGCCGACTGTGCAACTACACCACACATGTGACTGCACATAATCAAACTTCCTTTTGTTAGTCGATCCGATCCTAAGATGTGTTTTTGTTAATCAAATTGATCTAAGTTACTAACAAAAAAACACATGAAAAGAAGGATTGTGATCTCCTGCAATTGATTTAAACAGAAATATGGGCAGACAAAAAATAAAAGGAAGTATTTTCAGTTGTGAAAAGACCAAAAGGTCCGTCCTTTAAGTTTAGTGAAAATGCAATAAACTACTTGAAATAATGTTTTTGTAATTTTGATTTAATAAAAGATTAAAGTGAGTAACCTCTCTCATTCATACAAGGAGTAAAATAATCCGTTACTAAGAAAAATAATGATGATTTTGCTTAAGCATTGCATGCATGCATGCATGGTGTGTATGTGTAAAGGGGGGTAGCAAATAGCACGTGAGTGGGGGTTTTGTTTTTGGTGTGTGGGGGAAAAGTGGTTTGAAGATGAAGATTAGAATGTGATATTGTTCTGTTTCTATCACATTTTTAATCTTTCATTTCCTTCACTCACAACCACCCATTTATTTACTTAATAGTGGAATGGATGGACCAGACCAGACCAGACCACAGCAAAATATGAACTGTCTATTCACTGCTCACTGGCTCTTCATTGCATTGCATTGCATCCAATCCATAGCAACTTTCTTTGAGGAATTAATTCCTACTATACTAAATCAATGGTGCTGCACTGCTACTACCATTTTTCCACGTGAACGAACTTTGACATTTCAACAGCATATTTTTGAGTCAAACTTGATGAATTAAACTTAGGAATTAGGATGAAACTTAATGGTCGTCTTGAGTTGATGATGATCCACACACAAATCAACAGTTATTTCTCGTAACAAGATAAGTACATCCACCAAGCACCAATTGCCAATTTCCAATAAACATATTTTTTTTTTAATGAAAACGGGACGCAAATTAAATATGACACCTGTAATTGGCATAGGCTATAAAATAATAGTACTACTCCACTAGTAAAGAGTATCACTTTTTTTTTTTGACCAAAATTATTTTTTAATGTTAAAGTTTTATTTAATTTATTCAACGAGTATAAAATAAATCTACACAAACTCTCCATCCATTTCATATTAAATACTATGTTGTTTCAAATATTTTTGTGTCTTTTAATTACTATTTGTCACTTTAAAATTTTAAGAAAATGTTAATTACTTTTTTCAATATGGTAAGATTTGTGTAATTCTTAATCAAAAAAAAAAAAGATTTGTGTATATTCCCCATAAGAATTACTTTAAGTTCCGCTTCAACCACGGAACAAGCTCCCACAAAGGATGAAAAACTGAACACTAAATTGCCAAACACATCTCTAGTGCAACTGCCAATCGCAGTTGAAGCTCCGTGATTGGTTACCGTAGCATCACATGTATGCAAACCAGCTCTCCAAACCATACTCTGCAAGATACTCCCAAATAGACCGAACTTGTATGCAATCACGCAGTAAATGCAGCAGAGATTCATCATATTATTATTATGATAAAAAAAAATACTCTCCGACATATTTTGTACATTTAGGTTCTGTTTAGTAAAAAGTAGATGTTGTCGTCAAACTCTTATGTCTAAGTTCTAAATAAGTTCACTCCTGTATATTAAGTGTAACCTAGACACTTCCTTTTTTTGTCGTGGAGAATAAGGTGGGCTTTGGGATGTGTATCCGAGACAACTTTGGGACCTTTCTCGACACTCGAACTCAATGATGTACACCCATATAGTCTTAGAATGTGGTTTTAAGGCCTAACTCAACCCCATGGCAAAACCGCATGGGTGAGGATCCTCCCACTTATAAACTCTTTTTCGTAGTATCACATCCGATGTGGGACTCTTAACACACCCCCTCACGCCCAGGGGCCGGACAAATCCGGGCGTGACCGAGTGGCCCGATAGCGGGTGGCCCAAATGGATCTTGGATTGACTACGATACCATCTTAGAATGTGGTTTAAGCTGCTTCAACCTCATTAAATCGAGCATAAGGTGAGGATGCCACTTTACAAACTCTTTTTTAGGCCATATCACATCCGATGTGGGACTCTTAACATATAGTTGATGTTGATATTGGTGAAGCTCTCGGACTATATCGTGCTATGAATTGGGTAAAGGGCCTCTGATTTCATAATGTTATTTTTGAGCTAGACTCTAAGCTTTAGTGGATGCCTTCAATGCAATATGTACTCGAAACTCTAAGGGGGGCTTTATTATTCATGAAGCTAAGTCCTCGTTTAATTTGTTTGGCAACAACTCTGAGGTAGAGTTTGTTAAGACGAATGATAATAGGGTAGCTTATGCGGTCATGCCCTTGTAAAAGTAGCCCTATTCTCAGCTAGTCCTCGAGATTACATTATTATTTCTAATTGTATGACCCTATTATATCTAATTAGCTTTTTGCAATCAAAAAAATGCAACTGAAAAACATAAAACAAAAATTGACAAATTGAGAAAACTAAAGACAGAAATAAATAAAAAATAAAGACTAAAATTGGTGAATTAAATAAATCGGGATCTATAAATAAAATTTATGCAAGTATCTTTAAACAAAGTAATCCTAGAACATTATGTCAAAAGTTCAACTAAGGTATTACATGTTGCACATGGGAAAATGCAAGCACCACCATTGATTTAGTATAGGAATTAGTTCTTCATAGAAAGTTGTTATTGAAGTGCAGTGAAATCAGAAGAAAAATTAGTGGCCAGTGGGCAGTGAATAGACAGTTCTTATTTTGTTGTGGTCTCCATTCATTATTAAGGGTGAACGAAATGAAAGAAGAAAAATCGTATGAAGGAATTTTGAAGGAATTTTGTGCCAAATTTAGACCTACAAATTTCATATTCTTATCCAAATCCATGTGAAAGCAGATATGCTTAAAGAACGCATAGATGAAAAAGAAAAGGACGTTAAAAGCTCTTAAATTTTATCCTCACTTGACAATTAAGTTCCAGTATGTTGTCTCTTGATCTAATAAACATAAATGAAGTGTGATTAAAATTGTTATACACTATCATATTATTCTTTACTTTTTTAAAATCTCAAATACATATTAAAATATTGACTAATTTTTTCTAAGTCTTCTCCTCCCCTCCTAAAACCCCCTCCCAAACATACCCTTAGTGTTTAGCAAAGAGAGTAAAATGGATAAACTTGTGGTAAATGGTAAGTATTTAATATCACTAGCTTATGGATTTGTTTTGGCAAGGCTGATCCGCTACCTTATAGCGCAGATCAACACGTTGTAACTGTTTGACACTACTAGTTTTTATCATTGTTTTACTAGTTTATAGTATTTTTTGAAACACTACTTAAATTAGCGTTTGAGCTTGTAGGTATTATAGCGTTTCATTTTTTCCTTTCAATTTTACTCTCACTACTTTAACTAAATTCCTCATTTATTCTCCATTAAATTAATTTATCTCACATTTTTAAGTACTAATTACGAATGTCTATTTAAGTATTTTTTTATTTATAAGCTACTTCAACCGCTAATTTTAGCAAACACTTTAAATTTAATGTGCTAGCTTATCCGCTATTAGCTCATCCGCTAGCTAACTTATCCGTTATGCGCTAGGTTATCTGCTATCCGCTAGTTTTTGCCAAATAGACTCCTAGCATTTTTTCACTAGCGTATAACATTTTTTCAGACACTAGTGTTTGAGCTTATAGTTATAGCATTTCATTTTTTTATCTGGTTTTTATCCTTATAGTTTATTTAAATTCGTCATTTATCTTTCATTAACAAATATTATCTCATTTTTAAGCATTAAATGACCATTTATGTAATTTTACAATTATAAATTAATTCAACTACTAATTTTAACAATCACTTTAAAGTCAATCTGTGAGCTTATTCACTATCTGCTACCTCATCCCTATAAGTTAACTTATCCGCTAGTGTATAAATTCGCTATTCGCTAATGTTAACACCCAAAAATAATTAAGTCGTGGGCCGAGGACTGAGGGGAAAAGAGGATAGGGTGCCGAGGTAGACCACTAGACAAAATCATAATAGATAATTTCTGAGGAAATGAACTCAAGGAAGCTCATCGGGGAAGACTACAAGATAAAACCCCCGAGGGGGGGGGGGGGGGGTAAGCCTGAGGGGCAATGAGCGAGGCTGAGGTATCAAGCCTCAGCCTATAGAGTGCAACGGCTGTGGTGGCTCAGGTTCCCGAGTTCATGAGATTGCCCGAGTAATCAAGGGGCAGCTGAGGGACTAAGTGGCCGAGGTAAAGCAGGCTGGCTGAGAAGGGAAAGAAGAGGGACACGAGGATTGCACGTGGGACAAGCTGAAGATCAAGTGAAGGAGCGAAACCTTGGAGAGTGGCGCAAATAAGTTTTACCCCACTAACCGTACTAGTGGGTATCGTGGGTAGTGGCTCCGCTTCTTTAGGGCTCAAGAGCAATGATAGGCGTTGATCTTTAGTAGATCCAACGCTAGGAAAATGTTGGCTAGGAAAGTGGCCAATGAGCTTTGAAGAAAATCAATATGCTTTTAGATAATGTGACAATTGAGATTCAACTTTTGGTAATTGAAGAAAAGAATCCTCCGCAAAATGAGCTTCAATTTTTTCAAGAGAGGGAGAATTTCTATCCCAAATGCTTATTGGTTGGTGCATGGGAACACTTGCTTCCATATGCCAAATACATGGGATTTTTGACCAAAAAGAGAAAGCGGAAGGATGATATTTTCTTCTTGTCTTATTATCCACCCTAACTTGGGTTTTGAATTCCATGTCTGGCTGAGGACTTTTAAACCAAGCGCTACTGGGAGGCAGCCCAGGTTTTTTATTCTAATCTTTGTTGTTTTTGTTTCTATTTTTGATTTTGGAGGATTTTTGAATTGCATTGATGAAGTGAGCTTTAACTTGAAGCGCTATAGCACTTGATGCTGTAACATCCACTGTTGCAACTGCTCAAACTGAACTAGAAAAGAATTGTGTTGTGTTCACCAATAAGTAACTCTTCCCTCTTGTGTTGTGTTGTGTTGTCTTTTTGCTAATAAACTTGTTGGATGTTGTAGCTTCTGTAATAACATCCAACAATTGTGTATGATTTCAAAATTCGGTCATGTTAAATGTTTTTAATTTCAGTATTGTAGTGTCCAAAAGGCCTCTCCCGTTAGAATTGCATGAGAAGTGGAGACAATGCTAGGTCTTAAGTTGGGGGAGGACTTTAAATGTGTTTAATGTTATATGTGAAATGTTAATGTTATGTGTTTATTGTTATGTTTGTTGCATAGAAAACATGATCAGTTGCAATTCCTAGTTTTTCAGTAATAGGATGTGTATCTTCATAGGCTAAATTAATGATGATTAAGTGTATATGTGTAGTGTATCCTTATTTGACAATGACTGGTTTTATTGCTGCTTCTACACTCAAACTCTAGGATTAGCAAGGAACCTAGCTAGCTAGGGACTATTTGATGCTGAAGTTAGTCCTGGTTAACCAAGGTTCAGTCAATTTTTTATTAAAAATTGAGAGTAGCTTTTGAAGCTAAGTTTGGGTGTGCGTTGGTTATATTAAGGCTAGGTATGAAGATTATAGGATGATCAGTGCAATAGGCTCACAAAATATACAAATGTATTGTTAGTTGGTCATATATATTATAATTAGTTGCAATTGCCCGAAACAAATGCTGAACTGTTCCAAAAATGCATATAAAAAAAGAAAAAAAAAGAAGAAAAATAAATAAATAAATGCAAATAAAGGAGTTCAGTAATGAGGGCATTGTAGCTAAAATTTATTCTTCAAGTCACCAACGTTATAGCATCTAACGCTATAACGCTGAGAAATCACCAAATCAATAGTTAGTGCCTTCGGTCAAAGATCCAAATGCCTAATCAAGCCATTTGTTGTGCTTTGAAGCCCCTCAAGTCTTATGTGAAGTTGTTAGTCTACTCTCCTTTTTGAAAAATTCTTTGACTAAGCCAAAAGAAGACCACTCTTTCCAAGGCTAGGAGAAATTCTGAACCTAGCTAGGAACTAAACTGAACTTAGAGATCACACACTCACAATTGAGAAGTAATATTTCTAGATGTTGTGAAAAACAATGGTGTGTGTGTGTGGGTGTGAATCTGAAAGTTTGTCCCACTAAAAACATTTTTGAAAATCTGTTTAAATTAGGGATGCAATTGACCTTGTCTTTCTATCCTATCATTGTTCTGTTTTCAATTAGTTGTCTGTCTTTGTAAATAGTCATTACTTGAGGACAAGCAATGGTTTAAGTTTGGGGGTGTGATAACTCTTTTCAATAAGAGTTATTCATGCTTTCTAAACTTAAATAAATGTGAGTTCTAAAGTAATAATTTTTTTTTTATTAAAAAAAGAGACATATTGTTGTTATCATGTTTGTGCAGCTAATCTATGTCCTTGTTTCTTTGATGCTGTTTTGTTTGTTCTTTGTCAAGCGTCATTACTTGAAGACAAGCAATGGTTTAAGTTTGGGGGTGTGATAACTCATATTTATATGAGTTATTTAGGCTCTTATTCCTTAAATTAATGCAAGTTCTTAAGTAATATTATTGTTTAATTAAGTAAATATATGTTGTTTAGTGTAAAAGAGGGTTAGGAATTGATTGGTGATCATTTGGCACTTTGGTGCCCCATCTTGTGTTTTAATGTGTTTGTTCAGTATGTTATAGCATCAGGCGTTATAGCGTTGGATTCTGCAGCTGATGAGAGAGAAAATGAAAAAGCAGTTTCTGCAGCTTGTCAAATCACTGCAGAACTGGTCCTGCAGCAGCACCCACTTTGTACTTTATAGGACACTTGTCTATTTTGTAATGGAAGATAAAAATAGTTGGTGGGATGGCTTGTCAACCTTTTTAGAAGATATTTTCTTTATATTGTAGTCTAAAACTTCATCTTCTTCATCATGGAGTTGCTGGTCTGAAGAGAGAAGAGTTAGAAATAACTCTCTTGCACTCCATTTTCGTCCAAACTCCATTTTCACAATAAATAGTATAAATTCTGCAGTGCTGTGAGGGACGTTATAGCGTCAGGCGATTCTGTGAGTGACGCTGTAACGTCACAGGAGCTGTCATCATTTGGAGTATTTTCCATCTCTTTGTGATTTCGGTTTTATGGCTTTAGGTAACACCTTTATGCTTTATTTCTTGTGTTGATGCTCATCATGAGTTGATTCTCTTGTAGTTGGATTCTTAAAGCTTTGTAATGACTTTTTAATAGTTTTAATGTAATCTTTGATGTTAGTTTTTTAACCCTTGCTTGAAACTTCTTCCAATGCTTATTTTAGAATTGATCAGCTAAATATAAGTACATTTATAGGTTCAGACATGGTCTATAAATCGAACTCAAGGATTAATGTGGGTGAGTGGTTGTTTTAAGGACACTTAGAACAACCCATGCTTAAACCTAGACATAGGAAAACATAGTTCATAGGGTGAATACTGTGGGAGCTTAATATACAGGAGTGAACTTATTTAGAACTTAGACATAAGAGTCTTGTAATGAAATCCTGACGTTAGTGACTGAAAGTCACACATCAAACGCTACAGCACCCAGCGCTATAGCGTCAAACAGAACATTAAACTATTTTAAAGGATTTACTTAGTGAAAGTCATTCCTACTCTCTTTCTGAATTTCTACTTACCATCTATCTTATTTGCCTTTGTACTTTTATGTTGATGACATTAATGATTCTACAACTTGTTATTGTTACTTGTTTTACTCACTAGCTAATTTACTAATTTAATTATAGAAGTAAACTCAGCAATCCTCGTGGGAACGATCTATACTTATCATTGTATTACTTGTTGCGATTGTGTATACTTGCACGTCACCTTTTCGCACAACACTACTGCCATTGGAATCATGAGTCACTCACGATGGTATCGACCTACAAGACTGGAGATCCCAAGAATTAGGTTCAATGGGTAATAACAAGTTGTGAAGTGATACACTTCAAAAAAATCGCGGATTTGCCACGGCAATTTCCATCGCAAATGCACAAATTTCCATGACAAAACAACATTTGCCACTGACCAAAAATGGTGGCAAAAACGCTCGTCGCAAATCATTTGCCACGAAATTCCCCGTGGCAAATACGCCCGTTGCAAACTCGTCGCAAGCCCGTCGCAAATATTCGTGGCAAAGTCGTCGCAAATTTCATCGCAGATCCGTCGCAAAAATTAAAAAAAATTAAAAAAAATTAAATCACAATTTTAATTCTTCAACCCATTCTGTCCAAAATATTACATTCAATTTTTATTGCAAAAGCAAAAGTTTAGTAATATAAAGTTAGAATCAATGTTAATGTTATCATCACAATTATTTAGAATCAAACTCATTATACATAGGCCTTTTGTTTTCGTACCCCCCTCATTCCCTCCCACACCCCCATAATCCAAAAAATTCCAATAATACCCCTGCCTTTTTAAAAAAAAAAAAAATTAAAAATTTTGAATTACCTCAAAATAAGGTAATTCCGGTTCAAAAATAATTGATAATTTGAATTACCTTTAAAAGCAGTATTTCCTGTTCATAAAACATAAAAAATTTGAATTACCTCTAAAAAGGTAATTCCAAATTTTAGTTTTTTATTAATTTTTTTAAACTTTGTATATTGAATTAATATTTAAACGCGCTTATATTTTGGAACTATGATACGAGCGGTTTCACGATTTAAATAACAATACGTCAAAATATATAAAATGAGCAACATAAAAAAATAATATAATGTACAAATACAACTACTATGGGTCCAAAATGTTTAACAATGATCAAAATAAGCACGTGAAGTGGGTGAGCGTCACGACATCTAAGGCATCCCGGTCAATGCAAATGCTCTCTGCCTCTCCTCATATGTCTCTCGGGACCGCGGCTCCTCGATGATATGGTGGATCCCGAGTGGCCGTGTGGCTCGCTCTCACTGTGGGTGCAGCACCGAGTAAGACGCACCACGTTACTCCGATCGTACCAAGGAAGGTAATCGGATCGCACTTCGCCGTGGTAGCCCGCCAATCTACTAGCCCGCCAAAATGTCCGCGCCGAATCGATACATCAAGAACCCAGTATGATCCTGTCCGCAGAGGGAGCATTACCCGAAATGGGTGCTCTAGGGATCCTCTGTAGCTGCCCGAACTGCCAACGCACTGCATGCGGCATGTGGGAACAGGCGTCATCGACCCAAAGCAACCGACCTCTGCGGCAATGAGATATGTTCGACAAAGGAACATACCGCTGTGGTCATCATAAGGGGGGTGAGGATGACATCCCCACCGCAGAGCATCTATCCGCGCCTCTAAAGTCCACCAACTTGACTTTATCCGACTTCTTTGTTCCCCCTGGTGGCACGTGGTCGATGCGCGTCCTAGCTAACACTTTCCGACCAACGACCGTGGGAAAGTGCTCGTAGATCCAGCACTGAAATAGTTAAATTAAAAAATAATAAGTTATTAATATATGTTAAATTTAATTAAAAGTTTTAAATTAAAAAAATAAATAAATGATTACCCGGAGCAGTGTGTCAGTATCCGCCGAACCGCTTGGTCGTATAAAAGACCGCTTTCGACAGCTGGGTGTAGAGGTAACTAAGAGCAGCTATACCCCAAGACCACCGCCACACTTCTTTGAAGATCCTAAAGCGGATACATCCACCTCACCGCACTAATGTGTGACTCTTGTCGGCCCGAATGGTGGTGCCTATCGAGAAGAGAGCATGTATGCAGTGCGCACTGCTTTCATAAGCACCCAGTGCCATGTTCGCCTTGTGGCGTCCTCTACACAGAGATCCTCGAATCGCCCCTCGTTATCCCTAAGCTCTCGGATGACGATGCTTTGATCCATGCCCAAACGATCCACGGCCATGTGAAGAGCCTCAGCAGAAATCAAAATCGCCTGTGGTCCAACGGGTGCCATCCAATGGCAAGTGGAGCAAAGACGGCCACATCATCCAAGGTGATCATCATCTCCCAAAGGGCATGTGGAATGAACAGTCTCGGGATGCCACCTCTCCACAAAAGCGAATATCAACTCATGGTTGATTCCCGCCGAGGTGTGATGTCCAACTCGTAAAGCTTAGCCACACGCAACCAAAGGCTCTCACACATGGGTGGTGCTCAGTAGGTCTAATCTTAGAAAACTTACGGCCGTGAGATACAACCTTCGGTTTAGAGGTGAAAAATTAAAATTAAACCATACGTTATTAAAAATAAGTAATTAATTGTTGTTAAGTAAAATTAAAAAAATTAAAATTAAACCATACGTTATCTATCCGGGGCCTTGCTCATGCGTATCCCGATGTATAATCAATGGTGGGTGATCCACAAACGGGCAAATTGAACCTCCTCCTCCTCAACCTCCTCCCGAACCTCCTCCTCCTCCTCCTCCTCCTCCTCCTCTTGATCTGACCCTCATCCTCCTGCTCCTCCCAAGCCTCCCAACCGTCATGATACATCTCTCGGGTGCTCCTGTTGGTGCCGCATATGGTACTCATAATCGTGGTGGTCTTCATCCGCCGCTCATCACAGGAGTGAGGCTCGCCGAGGCCGACGCTCGTGCTCAACCATCTCTACCACTCGCACGCTCACTCTCTCGCGCCTCGACGCTCGAAGCATGCCCAGCAGCTCACGAGCCTCTGTAAAGTGTCGGAGAAGAGTCTCGCTACTACTCGCCTCCCGAGAATCGTGTGCTCGCCGTCGTCGCGCGTGGTCTTTGCTCGGAAGACTCTGCCGCTTCTACGTTGTCGATCGTCTACTCACCATGCTAAAAAAATAAATGTAATTAGAAAATATTAAAAATTGAAAAAAAAAAAAAAAAATAAAATTGGGATTTTGAATTACCTAGTAATTAAAAGAATTTCGAAATACCTCGAGTGAGGTAATTAGGTTCATAAATTCTGAACCTAATTACCTCACTTCTGAGGTATTTCCGAATTCTTTCTAATTACCTAGTAATTCCGAAAATCCCATTCGAATTTACTTACTTTTTCGAAATTATGTTTTCTGAAATGTGAAATGTGATTTTGTAAATTTTCAGGGGTATTTTTGTCCATTTGGGACATTATGGGGGGTGTGGTAGGGAATTAGGGGGGTACCGAAAATAAAACCCTTATACATATATGAGTAGCTACTCACTACAAAAAAATTCATTAGTCAATGTTATCATCACAATTATTTAGAATCAAACTCCCTGCACTTGAA
Source organism: Oxytropis ochrocephala (assembly GCA_020916435.1). Taxonomy (NCBI): domain Eukaryota; kingdom Viridiplantae; phylum Streptophyta; class Magnoliopsida; order Fabales; family Fabaceae; genus Oxytropis; species Oxytropis ochrocephala. The sequence continues at coordinate 60,901,232 of CM037094.1, read as the reverse complement.
ATTAGCTAGGAGATATTTAAAAAAATAAAGGATAATATGATTAATAAGACTACAAAATCATTTCACACAAAACTAATGGAACTGTGGCTGAGTGTTCATTAACAAATTTATTACAAGAAGACTATCAAATCCTCAAAGAACCAAACATTTCTATCCCAAATCTATAACACATTTTCAGTAGAAACAGTTAAAGATTACATCCAGCAACATATAATTAAAATAATAAGCAACACTATTGCAAGTACCGTTAACGAAACTAACGGGAACCACGGAACACCTCTCACGACTCTATTCACTCGAACGAGACCCCAGTCATTCGCTCCAAGGATCACCACTGTAGAATAGCAACCAGATTTTCCGCCGTATTTCCACCAATAGGCAAGTCAAAGCTCCTCTAGGTTCTATTGTTCTTGACCCTGCCAATATAAAGTTCTAATAAAAATAAGTTATGATAGCAAACACATTGTTAGATTTCTCTTGCATGAATAGCAATATGATTATGTGTTACTTAATTTTCTATACTTCAATTGAGATATATGTATTGGAACTGTCCCCTTCCTTAGCAATGAATTCCTTTAATGATGAATGGTTTGCCACTCTACTTCATGCTCCAAGACTGAAGATGGTTGAGCACTTAAAAGCAGTGCTACTGGTATAAGTCATTGTAGATGACAAAAAGCATAGTATACAAAGGAATAAATGTAGCTGTTTGTTTAATCTTTCATTGATAGTGGAAAGTTGCAGCCAAAGAAAGAGTGCAAACTTTAAGTGTTAATAAGTGGAATCCTAGTTAAATATGGTGAAAAAATCGATAAGAAAATAGAAAAATTGTCGTTGGTTCATTCATTCCGGACTTCGTAATTCGTACAATCCTTACCCATAACAACCTGTAGAATCAAAGACAAAACATATCAGTTATGTCACAACTTCGTTCAGTGCAATAGAAAGGTAAAAAAGAAACCAAATTATGTTATTAGTTTCCACAAAGGGAGTATCCCTTTCACAACAACTAGGCAGTTACAACAAATCAAAATGATACAATCCTAGCTTATTTTTATAGCAAATTCTACATACCCATAACCTTGATGGAGAGAAATTAAGGAGATAACAACCCTTTGAAAGTATTTTCCATCTATAAAAATTAAAGAGACCCTTTAAAAATCAGTTACTTTATGTCCTATATGTTCTATAGCACATACAGATTAGATTCTCACCATATTAGAGCATATCAAAGTTTAATTCTTGAATTAAAACAAAAGCAAATAGTTACAGCAATACTCTAAGAGATTAAGATTCATATATCCCCTAGCAGAACTAACATAAAAGAAAGACGAGTGAAACTACCATGAAACTTCTTCAAAGTGAGAACTTAAAAATTCACGAGAAAATCAATGTGCAGACTACTTCTTCAAAGGGGTCTGGTGAGGCTAAGTATCATACAGCCTGGATTCATCTTTCATTAGGTTGAGTATCTAGAATTCATCAGATGAAATGTGGAAAATCATTGGAAAATATATAACCAACAAGTCATTTCAACTTAAAAATCAAATTGAAAACAGGTAAAAAAATATCATAACATCAATAAGTCATTTCAATAACCAAACACAGAACCAAAATTCCTCAAACACCAGAACAAAATCTAATTCAAATTATATGCAGTAAAAATCAAATTGACTAGCATTCAACATGAAAACAAAGCACATCCCCAATTTAATTTCAGGAGCAAAAGAAGTGAAGGAAATTGGAACCTGAAAGGAACAAACCTCAAAGACGACGCTCATTATTGGAGTTATAGATGAAATCGCTGCTTTAAAATAGACCTTGAGTGCTTGCAACTATGAATGCAACAAAGAAGAAATGAAAAGATCAAGAAATAAGAAAAAAAAATCAAGAAGGAAAGGAACTGATTGACGATGATGGAGAAAGAAGGAAAATAGAGGAACTAACCTTTCACTTTGAGAGGAACTGACGAGAGAGGTTGATAACTCATATTTATATGAGTTATTTATGCCTTTATTCATGTAATTAAAGTGAGTTCTCAAGTAATATTAGTATCTTACTTATCTTATTATTGTAGTTGTAGGAAAAGAAGAAGGCTAGAAAGCTGCTTTGTGTTAATTTACGCATCTGGTGCCTGCCTTATGAGCAATTTAATGTGTTTTGTGAGTGTTGCGGTGTTAAGCGCTATATAGCGTCTAACGCTATAAGCGGTAAGAAGGCGGACTGAGACCGGTTTGAGTGTTTAAAGCAAAAGTGCAATTTTGGCGCCAAGCTCTTTATTTCAGATCTCGGTTACTATGTCCACTGTTCCAGCTGACACGCCCAGATTTTATTGGATATCAAGGGACACTTGGCATTACTTGAGTGGAAGGCTAGCTTTAGTTGATAAAAGGGCTACATCACCTTTTTGTACTAGCTTTGGAAACAACACTACAACAATTCCTTCTTCTCCAACACAACCATATCTTCGAAGATAGAGAGAGTTTTAGAGAGAAGAACTTGCGATATTTTCTCCTCCATTTTTTAACACTTTCAAGCTTTTGTTTTTATTGTAATTTTTCGTTTACCATTCTCTTCGGTGTAGAACTAACGTTATAGCGTCGTCTTTGTGGATGGCGTGGAAGCTTCAGTGTGTATCTTTAGCCACCATTTCTTCTCACTTTGTTCACGGTAATATGAGTGTTTTATCTTGTATTGTCTTGATGATGCTCAACATGAGCTAAACACCTTGAGTTGGATTGCTTGAATCTTCGTAATTAACCACTAGTATTGTATTTATAATATTTCACGTTTTGCGTTTCAATCTTTGTGCCATACTTCTTTCAAACTTGTTTTAGGGTTGGCCACTTAAAATGGGTACATTCGTGGGTTCAGACATGGTCCATGGATAGATTTCAAAGAATGATATGAATGAAAGTTTGTTTAAAGACATTTAAACAAAGTTTGCTCCCTCTAGACATAGAAATGCAATAGTTCATAGAGCAAAAGTCATGGGTTCCTCATTATACAGGGGTGAACTTATTTAGAACCTAGACATAGGCATCTTGTAATGAAACTCTGGCGTTAGTGACTGAAAAGCACAAAAATCATTTGCAATAGCGCTTGACGCTATAGCGTGTGACGTTATAACACTGTGCTATTTGGGAGATTACTTAGAAAAAAAGCAATCCAACTTACTTCTCTCATATCTTAAAACCACTCTTTTATTGTTTTCTTCAAACACTCCTTTTTCACTGATAACTTGTGATTACAAATACTTGCTACTTGTTCCACTAAGTGCTAACTTAGCTTAAGCTCTAAAATTAACATCAATCCCTGTGGAGAACGATCTTTACTTATCATTATATTACTTGTTGCGATTGTGTATACTTGCACAACTACTTTTCGCCCAACAAGTTTTTGGCGCCGTTGCCGGGGATTGCATTTAATTTTTATTGTTTAAGAATTCTTGCATTTTTAGTGAGATTTTACTCTGGTATTTGTTTCTGGTGTTATAACAGGAAACGTTATAGCGTATGCCCAGGACAGAGCCACCTGATTTTGAGTTTGACCCAGAACCTGAGAGAAGATTCAGAAGGTTGAGACAGCAACAAAGGTTACAACAACTCAGGCCAACTATGTCTGAGCATAACACTGCAACTACTGGTAGAGGTACCCTTGGTGGAAGAAATCCTTCTCAAGCTGGAGGCAGAACTCCAAGAGGAGGAAGAAATCAAAGAGGTGGAAGGCAAGGTCCTTTTACTTTTACTGAACCAGATGAAGAATTTTGGTAGAGAGACAGATTCATAAACCAAGGAACTAATCAAATGGTAAATGATAGAGACAGTCCAATGAGATACTATGTTGTTTTTGATCCAACCTCAATGGAAACAAGCATTACCAGACCTGCTGTAACTGCTACTCATTTTGAGTTCAAGCCAATGATGTTCCAAATGCTCCAAACCAATGGTCAATTTGGAGATTCCACTCAAGAAGATCCCTTTGCTCATTTGAGAAATTTTCTGGAAGTTTGTAGTAACTTCATCATACCTGGCGTGAGTGAGGATGCTTTTAGGCTAAAACTCTTCCCATACTCTTTGAAAGATAGAGAAAAAGCATGGTTAAATTCCTTGGAATCCAACTCTATCACAACTTGGGAAGAGATGACAAAGAAATTTTTAGAAAAATACTTTCCTCCTAACAAGAACGCCGGGATGAGGAATGATATTACATCCTTCAAGAAAAAAGATGGTGAGACATTGCATGAAGCTTGGGAAAGATGGAAGTAGTTGCTAAGAAAATGCCCTCACCATGGGATTCCTATAGTAATTCAAATGGAAACCTTCTACAATGGGTTGGAAGCACCAACAAGGTCTATGTTAGATGCCTCATCTGAAGGTGTGATTCTAAACTCCTCTTACAATGAAGCCTGTGAGCTTATAGAGCGTATTTCCATCAACAACTCTTCATGGCCTACTGCCAAAAAGATACCAGGGGATCATGAGGTGAGTGAAGTTTCTGCTCTCTCAGCTCAAGTGGCAACTCTCACAAATATGATTAAGGGTTTGGGTACTGCCAACGCTATAGCATCTGACGCTATAGCGCCTTAGGAATCAACTGTGGCTGCCATTGAACAAGCTCCACCTGGAGAAACTAGTTGCGTATACTGTGGAGGAGCCCATCTTTATGAGGTATGCACTACAAACCCTGCTTCTGTGAATTATGTGGGGTACAACAAGGGAAACAACCCCTATTCTAACACCTACAACCCTGGTTGGAATAACCACCCCAATTTCAGATGGGGGGAGGTAATACTGCCAACACAAGTACAAATGCTCCAGCTATCCCACCAGGTTTTCCAGCTCAACAAAATCAAAGACATAATGCCCCTGCTATGGACAACTCCATGGAATCTTTGCTGAGGTCTTTTATTAGTGATTGTAAAACAACTATGCAGACCCATGAAGCATCTATAAAGACCCTGGAGAACCAAGTTGGGCAGATTGCCTCTGCTCTCACTCAAAGGCCAAGTGGTGGACTTCCTTCCACTACTGAAACCTCAACATCTCATGCACCAGGCAAGGAACATGTGAAGGCAATAACTCTGAGAAGTGGGAGGGATGTGAATGATGCACCCAAAGTTGCAGAGTCAGGTGTTTCAGAAAAAGAAAAAAATACTACTGACGTTATAGCGCCAGACGCTATAAAGTTAGATAAAGCACCTGAACCTAAACTTGTGCCTGAATATCCTGCTCCACCTTATCCTCAAAGTCTAAAGAAGACACATGAAGACAAGCAATTCAACAAGTTCCTGGAGGTCCTGAAACAACTGCACATTAATGTCCCCTTGGTGGAGGCATTACAACAAATGCCTAATTATGCCAAGTTTATGAAGGATGTTCTTACAAAGAGGAGAAGGCTTGGAGAGTTTGAAACTGTTGCCATGACTGGAGAGTGTAGCATGTTGATGCAAAATAAGCTTCCAAGAAAATTAAAGGACCCTGGTAGCTTCACTATACCCTGCTCCATTGGAGATTTTTATTCAGGTCGTGCCTTATGTGACTTAGGAGCAAATATCAACTTGATGCCTAAGTCCATTTACAAACAACTGGGTATAGGAACTGCCAGACCTACTTCTGTATCTCTTCAGCTTGCTGATAGGACTCTTGCCTATCCTGAGGGGATACTAGAAGATGTTTTAATAAAAGTTGATAAATTTTTTTTTTCTTGTGGATTTTGTTATTTTGGATTTTGATGCAGAAAGGAGGTACCTATCATCTTAGGAAGACCATTTCTGGCTACAGGGAAGACACTAATTGATGTTCAAAAGGGAGAGCTAACAATGAGGGTTAATGACCAAGAAGTCAAGATTAATGTTTTAAATGCCTTAAAGCTCCCTGAAGTCAACACTGAAGAATGCTCTCTTATTGTTTCTCTTGACCAAGTGGTCAAAAACATTTTCAAAAAGCCAACGACCACTTGGGAAAGGTTCTTAAAAACAATGATGAGTCTGAGCTTATTAAAGAAGAAGTACTTCAAGAAGAAGAAATGACTGTGAAAGAAGTTTGGGCAAGAAGATATGAGTCACTTGAACAAGAAAACTCAAACCTCAAGAAATGTGTTCCTTCCATTGTGAAACCACCTGTCCTTGAGCTCAAGGAGCTACCTAAGCATCTGAAGTATGTGTATTTGGGGGAAAATGAGTCTCTTCCTGTAATCATTTCTTTTGGTCTCACCAAGGATCAAGAGGATGAGCTCATTGACACCCTAAAAAGACACAAGAAGGCTATTGGGTGGCAGATGGCTGATATTCATGGGATTAGTCCAACTATCTGCATGCACAGAATTGTTTTGGAGGAGAACTCTAAGCATAGCATTGAAGGGCAGAGAAAGCTAAACCCTATAATGAAGGAAGTGGTGAAGAAAGAAATTCTCAAGTGGCTTGATGCAAGCATTGTTTATCCTATTTCTGACAGTGTGATAACTCATATTTATATGAGTTATTTATACTTATTCAAAGAATAAGTCATGTAAGTTTTCTAGTAATACAAGGAGTATTTAATTAAGTTTTATGTAATTTCTGAGTCTTTAGTAAATAAATAGATGAAGTGATGAATCAGTGCATTTAGGCACCAATTGGTGCCCTCGAGAGCGCTTTTGATGCTTTTTGTGCTTGTGCGAGAAATTCGATCTTTGAACGTTACCACGTCCCACACCACGTCTACTAAAGTGTAGCGAGAAAAAGGGTGAAAAGATCTTCATTTTGGCGCGCAAGCAATGATAAGTCAAAGATATAAAAGTCGGAAGATTTTCTGTTTCCCCGTGGTGGCCGCACGGAAGCAATTGTAGCTCTAAACGATTAATGTCGGAAAAATAGAAGAAACATATATGGTAGGTGGGTTAGTGACATCAGCACGCGTAAGCAAGGAGGCTATTTAAGCTCAGCTTAGCCCTCTCTCAAGATCATCATCTCTTCCACCAACTTCAGAATCACTTTATCTTCTTCATCCCACCATCCCTCCATTAAATTAGAACTAGTTTTGTAAAGAAGATCTGGAAACAGACTTCTATATTTTACTATTCTGAACTTAGTTTTATTTCTGCATAAGTGTAAGGTTCAGACGTTGTAACGTCTATACAGCGTACATGTGGTGTGTGAAATAAGCATGTGCAAGTATACACAGTCACAAACAAGTAATAAAGAGTAAGTAAAGATCGTTCCCACGAGGATTGACTAATTTTTAATGTGTTTGTTTAGCATAGGTAAACTAGTGTGTCTACAACTATTCGAGAGAGATTTGTGGTTGGTTTTTGGAATATAGAAAAACAGAATTTAAATACACATAGAGGATGTAATTTAAGAGAGAGTTGAGATGCTTTTACCATATGAGTTCCTTGTGAGAATGTTGTCTTTGTCTTTGGGTGCTTGAGCACACGGTGTGATCACTTAGTGTAGATACATCAGTTAAGGGTGGTGACTGTAAGCTCAATAAACCCTTGTTTTTTTGCAATAAAGGGGCAAGTGTGTCAAACTCCCTCGCCTCCTTTCAAGTGGTTCAAGTTGCTAAATACTTTCCCTTAGTAAAACCCCACACATGAACAAAGACTATGCTAATTACTTTTGAATTAGCATGGAATTACTAAGTGACTTTGTGGAAAACAAATTTCTCATCAAAGACTTAAATAAACACTTGCCTTTGCTTCTAGTTCTTGAGATCTAGTTGTAAGTCAATCTCTTGTAAATACAACTCCCCTTGTTCTAAGTTAACCTTAAAACAAGTTTAATTCAAGTACAAGAACTAGTAAGTGAGGCACCCTTTTGGACAACACAATAGTTCTCACGAGTTCATCATATGACTAGAGCATCCCAACTAAGGAATTTAGCTCATCATCGTCCACATAAAGTAATTAAACAAAGCAAGTAAAGAAAGCATTGTAAATAACTTGGAAATGTAAATTGCTTAAAAGTAAATTGCTTGAATGGACAAGTCTTGCAAGAAAGTAAATTGCTTGATTGGACAAGTCTTGCAAGAATTTAAATAACAAGAAAGTAAATAAAGAGTAAGATGAAGAACATGAAATAAGAACTTAATATTAATGAAGAACACTTGATTCTCAACTAGGAAGAAGTGAAGAATAGAGATGTCAATTCCTTCTTACCTTCCTCTTAAGTTTAGAGTAATCAAAGTGAAGTAAAAAGACTTGGAAATAAAATGAAGAACAAGATGAACTTTAATCTAAAACTACTATTGTATCTATATGGTATTAGTCGTATATCTATATATATTTTACAAGAGATGAAAGAGTCCTATTTATAGATGTAGGAGATTTCCTTCCATGGAGGGTTTTCTTTGTCTTCAAGTATTTGATTTCTTGCTTGCTTGTGAAGTATTCTTTGACCATCATGTGACTTATCCTAGTTATTTTGCAGGTGTCAATTGTTGTCACTTTGAATGGGAAACATTCCTTTGAGTGGGAAACATTCCTTTTGAAGGGGTCCAATTAGTTGATGACATTTGGCTTGGTGTAATGATGATGTTTGTTGTTTTCATCCTATAGATGACTTCTTTGGTGACTTGATAATTGATTCCATGTGATCACCGAGCTAGTAGGAGGCCAGTGAAGGCTCTTTAGAACGAAATCAAATTGAGGTGCTTCCAATGTGGGGTCTTGTGCTACTTGCTTCAGCTGCATGCTTTGGTGCTTAAACACTCGATGCTTAAGCACTTAATGCAAAATCACAAAATCTGCAAAAGTACTCAACAAACATATCAAACATACCAATTTGTATATAAATTGAACTTCTATCTCCTTGATAATGTATTTTATGATTTTCATCTCTTTTTATTGTATTTACAAGTTTATTGCATTGGTTTCAAACATTTATCTAAGTAAAAGACTATGAATAACTCTATATAAAATAGAGTTATCAACATGCTAAGAAGTACTTGGGTGTATCTTTTGCACTTGAGTTCTTTTCTGTTATGTATGGTATTAGGATTTCACATCCTTTTCATTTTGTAATGATGCTCAGCATGAACTAAATACTTTGTAGTTGAGTTGTTGTTTTGCTATTAATGAATTTCTAGTTAATGTTATGAAGTGTTAGCGTTGCCCGTTTTAAATCTTTGCGTAATAATATTTTCAAAACTTGTTTTGAGGTTGGCCTCTTAAAATAGGTAGATTCATAGGTACAGACATGGTCTATGAAAAGAAATCAAAGATTTATATGAATGAACAATGCACTAAAGACATTTAGGCATCTTTATCTAAGTCTAGACATAGAATGGATAATAGTTCATAGAACATTGCTGTGGGTACTTAATATACAGGAGTGGGCCTATTTAGAACCTAGACATAGGATTTCTTGTACTTGAAACTCTGACGTTTTGTGCTGAAAAGCACAGCTCTTTTTGCAACAGCGTTCAAACGTGGCCACGTCTGCATAGCATTAACATTTGAGCGTCATAACGCCTAAGCGTTATGACGTCGGCTAGGAAGGATTTATCTGCGCATACAACAACTCAACTCATCTCTCATCCATATTCACAACCAACTTCTATCTTCTTGTTTTGTTTAAATCTTTTGCTTTAAAACCAACTCTTATTGTCGATTTGTCACTTGATTCTCTTGTGTTTTGAAACTTGAACTGTGAAAGCTTATCAATCCTCGTGGGAACGATCTCTTACTTTAATCCACTTTATTACTTGTGCGATGTGTATACTTGCACTATAATTGCGAAAATCTATACTATTACACAAGCGCGAACAAGTTTTTGGCGCCGTTGTTAGGGGGATTGTAAAACTTTATTGCTCAAAAGTATTAAAGCACAAGTTGAAAGGATTTTCTTGTGTTGTTTGCTTTATACGTGTTTGAGCAATTACGCGTTACAGTATGCTTAGTTCCGACTCAAGCCCTAGTTCAAGCTGAACCAAGTAGTGAATCTGAACTGAGTTTGATCCGAACTCAGAAAGAACTTTTAGGCAACCGAGGACACAACAAAGGATAAGAAGAAGGCAAAGAACAACAAGAGCAACACCCAACCATGTCTCGAGCATAACACCGGTTCTAGAGGTGGACATACACCAGAGAGGAGTCGAGAGGACAAGGTCTTGGGCCACAAACTCATCTGAAACAATAGTTGTTGATGATGAACAGATACTAAAGGCGTGAACTCATCAATGCGGGACCACAAGACATGGTCAATGACGGGGGATAGGCTATATGCGTGACTATCTTTGTGCTTAACCCTCGCTCATCTACAAACGGGCATTGCTAGACCAACCGCTTCATACTGGTCACTTTGAGTTCAAACCAATGATGTTCCAAATGTTGCGCATCGCAGTCAATTTGGAGGTTTCCTCAAGAAGATCCATATTCTCACCGAGACAATTTACGGATGTGTGCAAAGACTTTATCATTCCCGAGTCTCGAGAGGATGCCTTTAGATTGAAGCTCTTCCCATACTCACTCAAGGATAAGGCTAAAAATTGGCTAAACTCCTTGAGCCCAATTCCATTCACACTTGGGATGAGCTAGTGAGAAGTTTCTTGCCAAATACTTCCCTCCCAACAAAAATGCTAAGCTAAGAAATGATATCACTTCCTTCAAACAAAGGGAAGGGGAATCATTATTTGAAGCTTGGGAGAGGTGGAAGGAATTACTAAGAATGTGCCCTCACCATGGCATTCTGTGGTGATCCAAATGGAAACGTTTTATAATGGCCTAGATCACCCACAAGATTGATACTTGATGCTTCATCGGTGGTGTCATTCTTAACATGTCCTTTCTCGAGGCATGCAAGCTCATTGATGAAATAGCCACCCACAACTCTCATTGGCCATCGATAGATTTACTCCGGGAAGAAGGCGGTGTTCATGAGATAAGTGAAGTCACCGCTCTTTACGCTTTCTCAGTGGCTACCCCGACCAACATGATCAAAACTCGAGTACTTCAAACGTGGCCACGTCTCGAGAAGCACACCTTTGTTGCAGCGAGATTGAACCTACCCATCGGTGGAATAGTGTGTGTTTATTGTGAGGAAGGGCATGTGTATGAGGAGTGCCCTACAACCCTCAATCAGAAACTTTGTCTCTCGAAACACAAAGGAAATGGTCCTATTCCAATTCCTACAATTCAAATCGGGAGAAATCATCCAAATTTCAGTTGGAGAAACAAAGAATGCATTGAATGCCGCAATATCGCTCTCTGCAATACCTCCGAGATTCCCTCCTCAACAACAGAGGCGGTATGTGCGAACAACAACAATAGCAACTTGGAGGCCATGATGAAAAGCTTCATAAGTGATTGTAAGACTACTTTGCAAACCCATGAGTCTTCAATCAAAACTCGAAAATCAAATTGGACGATAATTGCAACCTCACTCAAAGAGCGAATGGATCTCTTCCTTCTACAAATGAAACACCATCATCATCAACCCCAATGGTAATAATGGGGTAAATGGTCGTAAATGCAATTTCTTTAAGAAGTGGTACTTGAATATCCTGAACCAACTATGCACGTGGAAAAAGAATTACGGGGAGAAGCAAAAGAAGTACGGAGAAAGAGAAAAAGAAAGGGAAAGAAGCAAGCACAAGTGGTGAGAGGATATTCCAGACGTTACAACGTCTAATTTTGAACCAGAATCAAGATCGTACCCGGGCTTGTACACAGTATCCTCCTCCACCATACCCTCAAAGATTGAAGAAGGCTCATGAAGATAAACAGTTCGACAAATTCATGGAAATGTTAAAGCGCTTACACATCAACCTTCCTTTGGTTGATGCTTTACAGCAGATGCCAAATTATGCCAAGTTCTTGAAAGACATCATCACCAAAAGGAGAAGGCTAGGGGAGTTTGAAATCTGTTGCTTTAACTAAAGAATGTAGCTTAATTATGCGAATAAACTCCTAGAAAACTCAAGGATCTGGCGACTTTACTATACCATGCTCCATTGGAGATTTTTACATTGGAAAAGCATTATGTGACTTGGGAGCAAGTATCAACTTGATGCCCAAGTCCATTTATGACAAACTTGGTATAGGACTGCGGGCCTTCTTCTTTAAGCTTAACTTTAGGTGATAAAAGCGAGTTTATCCCGAAGGCATATTAGAAGATGTTTTGATTAAAGTTGACAAGTTTGTGTTTCCGATGGATTTTGTTATTTTGGATTTTGATGCGGATAAAGAAGTTCCCATCATTCAGGGGAGACCATTCTTAGCTACTTTGGAAGGACAATCATTGATGTGCGAGAAAGGAGAATTAATCATGAGAGTCAATGACCAAGAAGTCAAGTTCAACGTCCTCGATGCACTTAAGTATCCGTAACCAAATACGAGGAGTGTTCGTATGTGGTTGCCATTGATCATATGGTCCAAAAGCGGTTCAACAAGGACAATAATCATCCGGAGAAGCTTCACGGGAATAATGAAATACAAGAATTGTTAGCGCGAAGAAGTTGTTCCTCTGACGTTGTAACGTCGCTGCGCACGTGGCCACGCCCGAGCCCCCTACACCAAAGTCATGGACAAAGAGGTATGAATCTTTAGGGCAAGAGAGAGTCAAATCAAGAAGAATGTGCCCTCCATTAAAGAGCCACCCATCTTAGAGCTAAAGGTGTTACACGATCATTTAAAGTATGTCTTCTTAGGGAAAATGATTCTCTGCGGTGATCATTTCTTCCAAGCTCACCCAAGAGCGGGAAGATGATCTCATTACTACCCTGAAGAGACATAAAAGGCAATTGGTTGGCAAATGGCGGACATCAAAGGTATCATCCCACAATCTGCATGCATAGAATAGTCTTGGAGGAGAATGCCAAGAATAGCATTGAAGAGCGGAGGAGATTGAACCCCATAATGAAGGAGGTGGTGAAGAAAGAAATCATCAAATGGTTGGATGCGAGAATCATCTACCCTATCGGTGATAGCGCTGGGTAAGTCGATTCGGTGTGTACCCAAGAAAGGAGGGGTTCTTGTAATACAAAATGAAAAAGATGAGCTAATTCCAACAAGGACGATGAATGAGTTGGAGGATATGCATGGATTACGAAAGTTAAACAAAGCAACTAAGAAGGATCATTTCCTCTTCCATTCATTGATCAAATGCTAGAAACAGCTCTCGCGAGGAAAGATTTCTACTGTTTCCTTGATGGTTATTCAGGTTACAACCAGATAGCCATAGCACCTGAAGATCAAGAGAAGACAACATTCACTTGTCCCTATGGTACCTTTGCTTTCAGAAGGATGCCATTTGGGCTGTGTAATGCTCCTGCAACATTTCAGAGGTGCATGATGGCCTTATTTTCTGATTTCATTGAGAACTCCATGGAAGTTTTTATGGATGATTTCTCGGTTTATGGAGATTCGCATACAAAGGATGCCCGGATAATTTGGAAGGAGTTACGATAAGGTGTGAAGAAACCAACTCAGTGCTCAATTGGGAAAAATGCCATTTCATGGTACAAGAAGGAATAGTGTTGGGACACAGAATCTCAAAGAAAGGTTTAGAGGTGGACAGAGCAAAGATTGATGTTATTGACAAGCTACCTCCACCCACAACTATCAAAGGAGTCGAAAGTTTCTTAGGACATGCGGGGTTTCTGAAGATTCATCAAGGATTTCTCAAAGATTTCAAAGCCCTTGTGTGCATTGTTGCAACGTGACCACGTCTTCAATTTTGATGAGCAGTGTCATGAAGCTTTCAACAAACTAAAGACTGCCTTGGTAACAGCTCCAGTAATAGTCACTCCAGATTGGTCCAAGCCATTTGAATTGATGTGTGATGCAAGTGATTATGCCGTGGGAGCTGTATTGGGGCAAAGGTATGGAAAAATTTTTCATTCTATTTATTATGCCAGTAAAACCTTAGATGATGCCCAATTGAATTATCTTCATGGTCAAAAAGAACTTTTGGTTGTTGTATTTGCATTTGATAAGTTCGATCTTTACTTAGTTGGTGCAAAAGTTATTGTTTTTACTGATCATTCAGCCATTAAGTACTTAATTTCCAAAAAAGATGCAAAGCCAAGACTTATTAGATGGGTTCTCCTCCTCCAAGAATTTGACTTGGAAATTCATGACAAAAAGGGGGTGGAGAACCAAGTTGCTGATCATCTTTCTAGGCTTGAGAATGTTGATGCAGGTACAGGTGAAGAAGATATACAAGAAAAATTTCCTGATGAGAGACTATTGTTAGTAGCCTCAGTAGCTGAAGACGTGGCCACGTCCATGACACTTTCACAAAGCGTCATAACGTCTGATAATACTGCTCCATGGTATGCTGACATAGTTAACTTCCTTGTTAGCAAAATTGTGCCTGTAGGATTCAACTATCAGCAGAAGAAGAGGTTCTTCCACACTATAAAGCATTATTTCTGGGATGAACCATATCTGTACAAATTGTGTCCAGATCAATTACTAAGAAGATGCCTAGCTGAGGAAGAGCAACCCCATGTGCTGCAACAATGTCATTCAGCACCTTATGGTGGACATTTTGGAGGTACTAAAACAGCTGCAAAGGTCCTACAATCAGGCTACTATTGGCCAACATTATTCAGAGATGCACATGAGTTGGTTTAGGAGATGTGACAAGTGCCAAAGAACAGAAACATATCAAGCAAGCAAGAGATGCCACTCACAAACATTCGAAGTAGTAGAGTTGTTTGATGTATGGGAATGGACTTCATGGGACCATTTCCTATGTCCCATGGAAATCTCTACATTACAGTAGTTTGTGGATTACGTGTCAAAATGGGTTGAAGCGATGGCATTACCAAACAATGAAGCCAAATCATAGCAAGTTCTGAAAAAGAATATATTCACAAGATTTGGTACCCCAAGAGCCATAATCAGTGATGAAGGCTCTCATTTTTGCAATAAATTGATTGAGAACCTCCTGGCTAAATATGGAGTAAAACACAGAATTGCTACAGCTTATCATCCCCAAACCAGTGGCCGAGCTGAAATATCCAACAGGGAGATCAAAAGAATACTTGAGAAGATGGTTGGTCCCAACAGAAAGAGTGGTCATTACACTTGGATGATGCACTTTGGGCTCTGAGCTGACAAAGATACAAAACACCATTGGGCATGTCTCCGTACAAGCTAGTTTATGGGAAGGCTTGTCACCTGCCAATTGAGCTCCAACATAAAGCTTATTGGGCAATAAAGCAAATAAATTTGGATCATGCAAAGGCTGGTGAGGCAAGATTGTTACAATTGAATGAGCTAGAAGAGTTTAGACACCATGCCTATGAGAGCTCTGCAAATGTATAAAGAAAAGACCAAGAAGTGCACGATCAAAGAATTCAAAGGAGAGAGCTAGCGAGAAGGACAACAGTATTGCTATTTAATTCAAGGCTTAAAAATTGTTTCCGGAAAGTTGAAGTCAAGGTGGTCGTGTCCATTCAAACTAATGAAGATCTATCCTCATGGTGTTTGTGGATTTATTTGATGAAAAGACAAACACCATATTCAAAGTTAATGGCCAACGTGTGAAACAATATCATGGAGAACATGTGGAAAGGGACAAGATTCAAATGTCCTTCAACAATTCTGAATAAAAGAGACAAAAGTCCGGTGAAGACTCTTAAAGCAAGCGCTCTTGGGAGCAACCCAAGGATTTTTTTGTGTCTTTTTAATTTTTGTTTCGCAGGAATAAGTGTTGAAAGAAAAGTGAAAGATGGTAGGCGTCGTAACGTCTTAGTATTTACCGGGCACGCGGCACGTCGCGCGATCAAGCGAGTTTAAATTAAGTCAAGAGCGTAATCGATGGCGTGGCGAAATGATTTCCCTCTCGCAAAGCGAGCGTGGTAACCCGACCACGGCGTCATTCCCCTCACTTAACATGTCTAATCAACGGTTACTTTCTCCATTACTCCACTCTTCCATTTCTCAACTCCCATAACCTCTTCCCCATAAAAATCTAACCACTCACCACCATTCCACCTCCACGAAATCTCTTTCTAGTTTCCTTCTCTCTGAAACAAAATTCTCCCATCCCTTCTTCTCGAAAACCTAAAATTTCCGAAAATCCCCATTTCCTTCCAAACATTTTACGCACAAAAAACCATGACTAAAGTGAAACAATCCGCCACCAAATCCTGCAGGGAAAGGAAAGCAGATTGACCTAAGCTCATCCTCAGCCCCAATCCCTGAAACACCAAACCCATCTAAGAAGAAAGCCCTACTTCCTGAAAGGGGTTTCAGTCAAGAAAACCCCAATCCTAATTTTCTCGCAACCGTCGCGGCGTTGGGATGGCGTAAAATTTGTTATGCATGCAAAAAGAGTATATTGCTACTCGGTTCATGATTTCTACAAGGGAATCGTGGAGAGGCTGAAGGAGAGCCATCCTCGTCTCAAAGGTAAGAGGAGAGGAAGTCAAGTTTGGGGTAAGGGTCATTAATGACTATTTTGGATTAGGATACTATGGCAAAGCTGTGGAGACCAAACAGAAGAACTATGGATTGGTGAGATGGATGCCATTAAGGAGAGGATATGTGTTGAAGGTGCTTTATGCAGGAAAGAAGAGGTGAGCATGGGAGCGAGTTCAAGATAATGAAGAAATACCTTTGTGATGAAGCCAATACTTGGTTCCATTTCATAAGGCAACGCTTAATCCCTACCTCTCACACATCATGGGTTGACAAGGAGAGAATGATTGTAATTGATGCAATCATGTCCGGAGACAAAGTGGAGGTTGGGAAGGCGATCAATCGTGAGCTCAACAAATGGAAGAACAGGAAGGACTGGCTATTTGTACTTCCCTTGTTTGATAACCGATCATGCATGGAGGCGGGAGTGGAGATAGAGGCTTGAGCTTGGGGAGCAACCTCAAGGCCCCTTCTCAACAAAATTTCAGCCTAGGGTGAAGTCTGCAGTCTTTGCTAGTTCTGCGATGCTCGGGCGTTACAACGTCCCGGAGGAAAGCGCAATTCCTCGCCAAATTTATTAAGGAGCAATTTGAGTGGCAAAAGAAGGTATTTGCCCAGTGTCCAAGGGAAGAAAGCAATTGTAGAGCTGCATTGCGAAATGGATGCTAGAAGAGGAAGATGATAAAGTGCCCCGCTTCTACAATCCAAAGAAGAGTGTGAAGAAGGAAAAAGCAAAGCGAGCAAGAAGCCCACCAAAGAGGCAAAGCCCAAAAAGAAAGAAACAAAAGAAGGTAAGTAGTGAGGAAGATTTTAATTACGATGATTTAGATGATATTTCCGAATGTGATGCGAGAGGAATCCAAGAAGGTAAGCATGGAAGTGATTAGTGAAGAAGAAGAGGAAGAGAGCCCGAAAGAAAAGGGAGTTCGAGTGAAAGGACTGAAAGTGAGTCCCCAGCAATTCAATCAACCAAAGAGCCAGCCCAAGAAAAATCCAAAACACCTAGCCCCAAAGCACCATCCCCACAACCACCACCTTCACCCCAAGAACCCTCCACACACGACCAACACACCCCAAATACTCCACAATCCAAAGCTCAGGACCAAACCATCCCACAACCACCCCCACCCCAACCAGAACCACAAAAACAACCATCGCACGAAAGCGGGCGTGGCGGCGTCGAGCCAACAATCACAGAAAGCAACCCACAATCCCAACCCATTTCCCCACCCAAGAAGACCAGAGTCAAAACTGCACTGGCATACAATCCATTTGGAAGGAAAAAGAGACAACAGATAGCTGCTGAGTCAAATCAAGCTCAAGGGAGCGGAGAAAAAGAGGAAGTTGCAGCCACCACAACACTCGAGCGAGCTTCCGTAAAAGAAAAAGTCAAAGTCTTTGCGGGGCTGACTGCTCATCGCTCTTAGTGGTGCATTCGTTGTCACTGCTTTGCTTTACGAGCGCCTTCTTCTGCTATTGCCGAAGAAGCGCTGCGAGCGTTGTAACGTCTGGCAAAAAAAAGGCTGCGACCAAGCTTGCGAAATGCAAGTCATCAATGAACGTGAGGTTGCATTGGAAAAGGTCGACACGGCAAGCAATGGAGGAGGCCACCACGAAGCTAGCGAGCACTTGTTGAAGCAAGCCCGGGGCGATTCTTTGGGCTGGAGTATCATCATCGGGCGTGGTGACGTCTAAAGAGCCGAGGTGGAAAAAGCCCGTGTGATACCCAGCGAGCCAATGCAAGTCAACCTGCTGATCTAGCAATGAGAATGTGGGAGGAGGCCAAAAGAGGATCTTTGAAGCCTCGAAGCACTCGCTTTGGTGCGAGTATTGGAGCAAGTACAAAAGAGAAAGAATCGATGAAACAACAACAACCACCACCACCGAGCAAGGAGGAGTGAAACCCAAGAAAGAGAAAAAGGAGAAGAAAGAAAGGAGAAGGGCAGTAGGCGGTACCCACCAGGATGAAGCGGAAGGCTAAGTGCAGTGCATCAAACAAGTAAGTCCCACATTTAATTTCAATAGTAGTTGTAGTTTTTAGTTTTTATGATAATTTTAGCATTTTTTCTTTTCTGTTCAGTGTGAGAACCCCCCCTAAAAAAAAAAAAAAAAAAAATTGTTTCCACTTTGAGCAAAGAGGACACCTCATCTTTAAAACGTGGGGGGAAATCTCAATGTTTTGATGTTTTAAGTCTTTGTACATGAAATCAAATGCAAAAGTAGCTTCGTCTTACTCTGTCAAGCATGAAAATAATTCTCTTTGGGCTAAGGATAAGTGAAAATGTGTGTGTGAGTAACCTATGCATGATTAGATGTAAAGAATTGATTGTTGCTCCTACACAAACTCTGTTTTTAAGAGAGAATCTAGTTAGCTAAGGAATATTTTGTGCTGAAGCTAGTTTTGGTGAACTTTGGTGAAAACAAAACTTGATTAAAAACCTAGAATAGCGATGAGAAGCTAAGTTTGGGGGTAAATCAAGTCGTATTTAAAGGCCGGGTGCAAAGACTGTAGGATGGTTAAGTGCAGGTGTAGTGTGAGTGCAACGTTGTAACGTCTACCCGTAACGTTATAACGTCTGCCGTGGACGTTGCAACGTCCACCCATAAACGTTGTAACGTCTATCCCCAAAAATACCAAAAAGAGTGTGTTGTTACAAATAAGTGGAAAATCCACATGTGTGCTATGTTCCTGTAATACCAAAACAAGTGTTTGAAGCACTCCAAAATATAAAAAAAAAAAAAAAAATATGCTCCCAAAGGGAAGCAAAATAAAGAGAGTTGCTCAAGAATGAGGGGGTTACAGATCTTTTTTTAAGTGTGTGAGTCAATAAATCGGTTGCACTAATCTAGTCCTAGCACCCACTTAAGACCCTTTGTCATGCTTAAACCGAACCCCTATGTCTTATGTGAAAATGTTAGCCTATTCTTTGTTTTGAAAGATGTTTTATGTCACTATTTGGGAAACCACTCTTTCATAAGTCAAAACTGCTTTCGAACTAGCTAGAGGAAGATTTAAATGCGAGAGATCACACACTCACTTTGAGCTTTAATGAATCTGGAATTTGATCATGCAAGTGGTGTGTGAGTGTGTGAGGAATTAGCCCTTGAGAATGAATTTTTGATCTATTGATTTAGTAAGAGCATAACTTTGCTAGTGTAGTTGATTTCATGTTTTGTTTTGCTGTTATCTTGATTGCTTGAGGACAAGCAATGACTTAAGTTTGGGGGTGTGATAACTCATATTTATATGAGTTATTTATACTTATTCAAAGAATAAGTCATGTAAGTTTTCTAGTAATACAAGGAGTATTTAATTAAGTTTTATGTAATTTCTGAGTCTTTAGTAAATAAATAGATGAAGTGATGAATCTGTGCATTTAGGCACCAATTGGTGCCCTTGAGAGCGTTTTGATGCTTTTTGTGCTTGTGCAGGAAATTCAGTGCTGAACGTTACCACGTCCCACACCACGTCTACTAAAGTGTAGCAGAAAAAGGGTGAAAAGATCTTCATTTTGGCGCGCGAAGCAATGATAAGTCAAAGATATAAAAGTCAGAAGATTTTCTGTTCCCCATGAAATGGCGCACGTAAAAATCGTAGCTCAACAAAGGTCGGAAAAATAGAAGAAACAGATATGGTAGGTGGGTTAGTGACATCAAGACGCGTGTAGCAAGGAGGCTATTTAAGCTCAGCTCAGCCCTCTCTCAAGATCATCATCTCTTCCACCAACTTCAGAATCACTTTATCTTCTTCATCCCACCATCCCTCCATTAAATTAGAACTAGTTTTGTAAAGAAGATCTGGAAACAGACTTCTATATTTTACTATTCTGAACTTAGTTTTATTTCTGCATAAGTGTAAGGTTCAGACGTTGTAACGTCTATACAAACGTACATGCTAAGAAGTACTTGGGTGTATCTTTTGCACTTGAGTTCTTTTCTGTTATGTATGGTATTAGGATTTCACATCCTTTTCATTCTGTAATGATGCTCAGCATGAACTAAATACTTTGTAGTTGAGTTGTTGTTTTGCTATTAATGAATTTCTAGTTAATGTTATGAAGTGTTAGCGTTGCCCGTTTTAAATCTTTGCGTAATAATATTTTCAAAACTTGTTTTGAGGTTGGCCTCTTAAAATAGGTAGATTCATAGAGTACAGGACATGGTCTATGAAAAGAAATCAAAGATTTATATGAATGAACAATGCACTAAAGACATTTAGGCATCTTTATCTAAGTCTAGACATAGAATGGATAATAGTTCATAGAACATTGTTGTGGGTACTTAATATACAGAGAGTGGGCCTATTTAGAACCTAGACATAGGATTTCTTGTACTTGAAACTCGGCGTTTTGTCTTTGAAAAGCATAGCTCTTTTACAACAAATGCTCAAACGTGGCCACGTCTCGCAGATTAACATTTGAGCGTCATAACGCCTAAACGTTATGACGTCGCTAGGAAGGATTTATCTGCATACAACAACTCAACTCATCTCTCATCCATATTCACAACCAACTTCTATCTTCTTGTTTTGTTTAAATCTTTTGCTTTAAAACCAACTCTTATTGTCGATTTGTCACTTGATTCTCTTGTGTTTTGAAACTTGAACTGTGAAAGCTTATCAATCCTCGTGGGAACGATCTCTTACTTTAATCCACTTTATTACTTGTACGATGTGTATACTTGCACTATAATTGCGAAAATCTATACTATTACACAAGCGCGAACACAGTGCATGGGTGAGCCCTGTGCAATGTGTTCAAAAGAATGGTGGGGTAACAGTGATCACTAATGACAAGAATGAACTGATTCCTACAAGGACAGTGACTGGGTGGAGGATCTGCATGGACTACAGAAAGTTGAACAAGTCTACAAAGAAGGATCATTTCCCTCTCCCCTTCATTGATCAAATGTTCGATAGGCTTGCAGGTAAGGAATACTATTGCTTTCTAGATGGTTATTCTGGTTACAATCAAATAGCAATAGTTCCTGAGGATCAACAAAAGACTACATTCACATGTCCCTATGGTACATTTGTCTTTAGAAGAATGCCATTTGATCTGTGTAATGCTCCTGCAACCTTCCAAAGGTGTATGATGTCTATCTTTTCTGATTTCATTGAGAAATCTATGGAATTTTTAAGGATGACTTCTCTGTGTTTGGGGAAAGTTTTCAACTGTGCCTGACTAACTTAGAAGAAATCTTGGTGAGGTGTGAAGAAACAAACCTAGTCCTAAACTGGGAAAAGTGCCACTTCATGGTGCAAGAGGGTATTGTTTTGGGACACAGAATTTCCAAGAAGGGATTGGAGGTTGACAAAGCAAAGATTGAAGTCATTGAAAAATTGCCCCCTCCCACAAGTGTTAAGGGTGTTAGAAGCTTTCTTGGTCATGCTGGATTTTATAGGAGATTCATTAAAGATTTCTCAAAAATCTCCAAGCCTCTATACCATCTACTTCAGCATGACACTACATTCACCTTTGATGAGGCATGCCTTGAAGCCTTCCAGAAGTTGAAGAAAGCTCTAATCACTGCACCTATCATTGCCACTCCTGATTGGAGTAAACCATTTGAGCTTATGTGTGATGCAAGTGACTATGTTGTTGGAGCTGTGCTAGGTCAAAGGTATGACAAAATCTTCCATTCTATCTATTATGCAAGTAAAACACTTGTTGAAGCACAATTAAATTACACAGTCACTGAAAAAGAGCTATTAGCTGTGGTGTTTGCTTTTGATAAATTTAGATCATACTTGGTGGGCACAAAAGTTATTGTTTTCACTGATCATCCAGCCATCAAGTATTTGATCTCTAAAAAGATGCAAAACCAAGGCTAATTAGATGGGTTCTCCTCCTCAAAGAATTTGATTTGGAAATTCGTGATAAAAATGGGGTGGAGAACCAAGTTGCTGACCATTTGTCTAGAATTGAAGGAGAAAATGCAGGTAAAACATTTGGTGAAATCAAGGAGATCTTTCCTGATGAGAAGTTGTTAGCAGTAATTGTGCAAGCGTGTAACGCTATAACGGTTGCCGCTATAACGCAAGACGTTGTAGCGGCTGATGCTACTGCACCTTGGTTTGCTGACATTGTGAACAACTTGGTTAGCAGAATTGTGTCTGCAGATTTGAATTATTAACAGAGGAAAAGGTTCTTCCATACAGTGAAGGAATACTATTGGGATGAACCGTACCTCTATAAAAAATGTCAAGATCAATTGTTGAGAAGGTGCCTAGCAGAAGAAGAACAACCTCAAGTATTAGAGCACTGTCATGCTTCACCTTGTGGTGGACACTTTGGAGGAACTAGAACTGCAGCTAAAGTGCTACAATGTGGCTACTATTGGCCTACTTTGTTCAAGGATGCTCATGAAATGGTGAGGAATTGTCAGAGGTGCCAAAGGACTGGGAACATCTCCAACAAACATGAAATGCCTTTGACCAACATACTAGAGATTGAACTCTTTGATGTGTGGGGCATGGATTTTATGGGGCCTTTTCCCCCCTCTCATGGGAATTTGTATATCTTAGTGGCAGTGGATTATGTTTCTAAGTGGGTTGAAGCTGTTGCTCTCCCCAACAATGATGCCAAGTCAGTAAGCAAGTTCCTTCAGAAAAATATCTTCACCAGGTTTGGAACACCTAGGGCTATTATCAGTGATGAAGGATCTCACTTTTGCAACAAGTTGATTGAGTCTCTTTTAGGAAAATATGGGGTAAGGCATAAAATTGCCACTGCTTATCACCCCCAATCAAATGGGTGTTTGAGTTGTCAATAGAGAGATCAAGAGGATGCTTGAGAAGATGGTGGGACCTTCAAGGAAGGATTGGTCAGTTCATTTAGATGATGCTTTATGGGCCTACAGGACAGCCTTCAAAACACCTTTGGGAATGTCTCCCTACAGACTTGTGTTTGGAAAAGCTTGCCACCTCCCTGTGGAATTACAACACAAAGCTCACTGGGCCATAAAAAAGCTCAACTTTGACCATGATAGGGCTGGAAAGGCAAGGCGGTTGCAGTTAAATGAGCTTGAAGAAATTAGGCACTCAGCCTATGAGAGCTCAGCTATTTACAAAGAGAAGACCAAGCTGTGGCATGATAAGAAGATTCAGAAAAGGGAATTGATTGAAGGAGGTCAAGTGCTTCTTTTTAATTCAAGGATCAAATTGTTTCCTGGGAAGCTCAAGTCCAGATGGTCTGGTCCTTTCAAATTGGTAAAGGTTTATCCTCATGGAGCTGTAGATTTGTATGATGAAGCAACCAACACCACCTTCAAGGTGAATGGCCAGATGGTGAAGCAATACCATGGTGAACATGTGGTTAGGGACAAGACCACTATTGATCTTCAAGACCTCTAACATTAAAGAGGAAGTCTGGCTGAAGACTCTTAAAGCAAGCGCTCTTGGGAGGCAACCCAATGGTTTAACTAACCAAAATTTTGAGTTTTCTAATTTTTGTTTTGTGTAGGAGTGAAAGTGGTATGATGGATATTTTTGCATGAAGAGTTGTGGAAGCTTTTGACGCTATAGCATTAGGAGTGTTGTTAGCGCTATAGCATTAAGGGGTGGTGTCCGATGAATTTTCAAAAACAGGTTTTAAAGGAGCCTCGCTTTTAAGTGATAACGTGGCGCGCGCGTTTCTGATCCTGTTAACTGGTACTCCCTAGCGTGCCACGTTTCACCAACTCCCATCACTTCAAGTCATTCCACCCATCACCAAACGATCAATTCATAATTTCTCCAACTCCCAATAACCTCCAATCCACCCACTCTCCTCTCTCTCTCGCAAGTTATAACTGTTACTCTCTCTTCTTCAATCTCCCCACTTCACCCATCTCTCAATCTCCCTTTCTGAAACTGTTCCTGCGCTCTTAAGACCTGAAGAGGAAGTTTCTGAGCAGGAGAAGGAAGCTGCTAGCAAGTTAGCAGAAATGATGGTTGCTAAAGGAAAGGAAAGCTCCAGTGCTAGCGCTATAGCATCTGACGCTATAGCGCCTGAAGAAAGCAAGGAAGAAAAGAAGAAGAGAAAAGCCACCAAGTCCACTGAGCCAAGCCGTGTCAGTGCCAGAACCAGGTCTGGCATCATTAAGAAATAGTTTTAACCCTTCTTTAGTAGTTTATGTAGTATGTAGTTTGAAATAAATTGTGAAGCGCTATCGCGTTGTTCATGCGCTTCACAACTATTAAGAACTTGTTTTATTTGTGTTTTTGTTTAAGTCCTAGGCCTCTCCCTAGTCCATTCACGCAGTGAGGACACTGCTCATTTTTATTTGGGGGGAGGACCTAAAGGTTCATAAAAAAATTGCATGATCAGTGCTTTGTTTCCAGTTTATATTTAATGAATGTCTTCAGTTTGGCCTAATCTTAGTGATGATTGTGTGAGTGAGTAAAGAGTAGCCATGCTTTTAAATAATATCTATGTTTATTGCTGCTCCCACACATAAAAATCTTTGTGCTTAAGTAGAAACTTAGTTAGCCTAGGACTATCTGATGCTTAGGTTTGTCTTGGTTAACCAAGGTGAGATCAAGGCTTGACTAAAAACTTGAAGAGCTTTTGAAGCAAAGTTTGGGGGTGCTCAGGCTATATAAAGGTTAGGTACAAAGGTCTTAGGGTGGTCAGTGACTTAGAAATTCAATGTAAAGTCTCTGTGTTGTATATATAATGTAAGGGTTGTAGCTGCCCAAAACAAAAGCTGGGTTGTTCCAAAGGCAAAAATATATTGAAAAAAAAAGTTGAATAATTGCTAAGGAGCCCAGTAATGAGGGGGCTACAACTAGTAAATCTGTTTATCATAGTCCAGCACTATAGCATCAAATGCTATAGCATTGCTGTTTAGTTTCAATAAGTAGGAACACTGGCCATAGACCTGAAATACCTAGTTAAGCCTTTTGTCATGTCTGAAATCCTCTATTTCGGTGTGAAATTGTTAGTCTAGTCTTTGTTTTGAAAAAGTTATTGATGTCACCAAAAGAATGCCACTCTTTCCAAGGCTAAGAGAAATCCAAATCTAGCTAGGAATTGAGATGAGTCAGAGATCACACACACTATTGAGCAATAATAAGCTTAGAAGTTGATTGAAACGCATTGGTGTGTGGGTGTGAGTGTGAATCTGAAAGGTTAGCCCCTTGAGAATATGTTTGACAAAATGTTCATTGGAAATGTAGAATTGATCATGTAATGTGTGTTGTACATATATGTGTGTAGGTTTGTCTTAGTTAAGTGTCATTACTTGAGGACAAGCAATGGTTTAAGTTTGGGGCTGTGATAACTCATATTTATATGAGTTATTTATGTCTTTATTCATGTAATTAAAGTGAGTTCTCAAGTAATATTAGTATATTACTTATCTTATTATTGTAGTTGTAGGAAAAGAAGGGCTAGAAACTGTTTTGTGTTAATTTGTCGCATCTGGTGCCCTTATGAGTAATTTAATGTGTTTTGTGAGTGTTGCAGTGTTAAGCGTTATACCGTCTAACGCTATAGCGGTAAGAGGGCAGGCCAGCTGAGTGTTTAAAGCAAAAGTGCAATTTTGGCGCAAAGCTCTTTATTTCAGATCTCGGCTACTGTGTCCACTGTTCCAGCTGACACGCCCGGATTTTATTGGATATCAAGGGACACTTGGCATTACTTGAGTGGAAGGCTAGCTTTAGTTGGTAAAATGGCTACATCACCTTTTTGTACTAGCTTTGGAAACAACACTACAACAATTCCTTCTTCTCCAACACAACCATACATTCGAAGATAGAGAGAGTTTTAGAGAGAAGAACTTGCGATATTTTCTCCTCCATTTTTTTAACACTTTCAAGCTTTTGTTTTTATTGTAATTTTTCGTTTACCATTCTCTTTGGTGTAGAACTGATGTTATAGCGTCGTCTTTGTGGATGACGTGGAAGCTTCGGTGTGTATCTTTAGCCACCATTTCTTCTCACTTTGTTCACGGTAATATGAGTGTTTTATCTTGTATTGTCTTGATGATGCTCAACATGAGCTAAACACCTTGAGTTTGATTGCTTGAATCTTTGTAATGAACCACTAGTATTGTATTTATAATATTTCACGTTTTGCGTTTCAATCTTTGTGCCATACTTCTTTCAAACTTGTTTTAGGGTTGACTAGTTAAAATGGGTACATTCGTGGGTTCAGACATGGTCCATGGATAGATTTCAAAGATTGATTTAAAGACATTTAAACAAAGTTTGCTCCCTCTAGACATAGAAATGCAATAGTTCATAGAGAAAAAGCTGTTGGTTCCTCATTATACAGGGGTGAACTTATTTAGAACCTAGACATAGGCATCTTGTAATGAAACCCTGACGTTAGTGACTGCAAAGCACAAAAATCATTTACAACAGCGCTTGACGCTATAGCGTGTGACGTTATAACGCTGTGCTATTTGGGAGATTACTTAGAAAAAAGCAATCCAACTTACTTCTCTCATATCTTAAAACCACTCTCTTATTGTTTTCTTCAAACACTCCTTTTTCACTGATAACTTGTGATAACAAATACTTGCTACTTGTTCCACTAAGTGCTAACTTAGCTTAAGATCTAAAATTAACATCAATCCCTGTGGAGAACGATCTTTACTTATCATTATATTACTTGTTGCGATTGTGTACACTTGCACAATTACTTTTCGCCCAACAGAGGTTTCACCTTGAGAGGAATTGATGAGAGAGAGAACTGAGAGAGGAACCAAGGGACGAAGGGAGAGAGCTGTCACCGAAGTGGTCAGGGACGAAATGGAGGCTAGGTTTCATCGATCAATTGCAGAGGTTCACTTCGTGTGAGGACAAATTGGAGCTAGGTTTCATCGATTAATGGAGAGGTTCTAGTTGAGGAGGAGAGGTTTCATCCAAAGGGGGCTTCATCTACCAATTGGAGGCGCTAGGTTTTCAGAAGTGAAAGGTCTCGAGAGTGAGAGTGAGCGTGAAAGAAATGGGTCGAGTAGACTCCCTTTACTTAATTCTGATTCAAACATTTGCCACGGGTTTGCCACGGAATTTCAGTGGCAAATTATCAACGTCCGTGGAAAATTATCAAAGTCCGTGGCAAATCCTTACCAAACATACGAACACTTTTCTCATTACAGATTCCGTGGCAAGTCGGTGGCAAACCCATCACAAATTGGTGACAGAATCAGGTTGTGGCAATAGTTTGTGGTAAATCAGGCTTATTCTTGTAGTGATACGAGATGAACATGCTATGATAAAGTTAAGATGCATGATTCCTGAAGCAACATGAGGATGAGGTAATAGAAACTCTTAATGAGATCTATACTATATGTAGTCGTTTAATGATAGAGCCGTTGGCTCTTAATTTCTTTCCAACGGCTAGCTCTCCCAATCCCTATAAAAGGAGAGCTTCTCCTCACTTGCAAATTGCACCAAAGACTTGAAGATCAAAAATTTTCTCTTCAAGTCTTTTCTCTTTTCCCTAAACTATTTTCTTCTTTCTGAAAGCTTGAAGCATTTCTAAGATAAGAGTGGTTTTCATAAACCATATTGAGTGGTTTGCATAAACTATATTGAGGGTGTATTTCTAGAACGAATTTCTCACAAGTGCAGTGACATTTCGTAAAAGTGTAATTGGGCTGTTTTATCCTGGGGACGTCGTGGTTGATAGCCTGCTTGCACAATTTTCAGCAGTGCCACGAAACGCCTTAAAGAGAGCAACCTAGTCCGCGACTCATCCCAGTAATCTCTTCAGCTTGATTTTTTTTTATAAAACAGTGTTATTTGAGGAAAGTTCTAGCTAAGGAAATACTTGGTATTTAAGCGTGTCCATTGTGACCCACCTCTCTTTCCTGGGGACGTCGTGGTTGATAGCCTGCTTGCACAATTTTCAGCAGTGCCACGAAACGCCTTAAAGAGAGCAACCTAGTCATGACTCATCCCAAGAATCTCTTCTGGCGATTTTTTTATAAAACAATGTTATTTGAGAAAAGTTCTAATTAAGAAATACTTTGCAGTATTTAAGACATCATCGTGACCCACCTCTCTTTCCTGGGAATCTACTTAGATTAACAGATTTATTGGTTGAAAACTCATGGAGCGAGTTTTTCAATAAGCATCGCGTCATCAACGTAGATGAGAAAAATGAAGGAATCATGTGTCTTCTCAATAAAAGTGGAGTGATTCAAATTGATGAATAAAATTCTTCTAAAGGATATCAAAACTTCTGCTCCCCGAGGTTTCCTAAGGATTAAGTGGCAGTTGCATCCTCGGGTCTTCTTGGTTTAAAAGGCTACCAACTTGTAGTGTGATCTCCAAGTGCATTTCAAGATTTAAAAGGCTACCAACCTTTTACTTCTTGTGTCGACGAATGGGTCCCCTACTCAAGGATTTTGAATCAATAGAGGACGCATATGAAGAGGGCTTCAAATACATATATTGAAGAAAAGGATCTACCTTTTATGGCTTAGCTGCATACTTTCAACTCCCTAAAATGAATTATGAGATGGGAAAAGGAATAACTATATATATATAACTCTTGCACTAGGAGAATATATATTTGAAAGCAGAAGAAACAGTAAGAAGATCAAGAAGAGTGAGGAACAAGGCGGAGCAGAAAGTGGAATAACTACAAAGACATAAAATCTTTTTAGAAGACTAAACAAAGACATTGAATAGGTGGTTGAATCCCTTCGGTCTTTTGACCTCACTCTCAAGGACCATGCCATTGTAAACCAAGACCAAGGAAGAGGGTATGACAGACGCAAATAGTCTAGGCACAAAGACCAAAGAACAAAAATCGGCCCAAGGGTAAAAGAGGGTCATGTTTTTAAAGGGGAAACAACACTTAATTGAGATGTTGATAACTGATG
Source organism: Oxytropis ochrocephala (assembly GCA_020916435.1). Taxonomy (NCBI): domain Eukaryota; kingdom Viridiplantae; phylum Streptophyta; class Magnoliopsida; order Fabales; family Fabaceae; genus Oxytropis; species Oxytropis ochrocephala. Next base: position 60,872,057 of record CM037094.1, on the reverse strand, counting down.
AAGATAAAACTTAGAGGAGTGGGGGATCCAAGAAGATCACATGGAAAATATTGAAGCGAAAAATAAATATTCGAAGGTGGTGGTGTTGGAGACCCAATACTGCCTAACACAATGAAAACCATATGTTGGAATTACAGAAGAAGGTAGAGGAATCCCCGTCAAATTCAAGCCTTGTTGAGGCCCCTTAAGTAGTAACAAACATTTTAGATGTAAAGACGACGTGTTGTGTGGTTGAAGGATGATGATGTTGTATGGTGGAATGAAGAATAGCAAATGGAAAGATTTATTTTTATTTTTTGAATTTCTTCTCAGATCTATTTTCTACCTCAAGTCCAATAATCATTGAACAAGAAAGTGGTGTCATCCAAAAGATGCTCATAGGAGCACCATGAGCAGTATAACCATATCTACACTGGTGAGAGGATTCAAGTTGTTATTGATCAAATGCGCCCTTTGAAAGCCTCAGGCCAGACAGAATTCTAGCCTATCCTATCATAAGCGTTACCAAAGCACGGGGGGTGAGATATTCAATCCCTTAGTTTGAACTTGCTTCAGGATTAAAGATTATCTTCGCAATGGGACATTTATCATGGTCATGACGGAGGGCTCTTTTATTCATTTGGCTACCAAATTTATGCACTGTAAAACATGTGCACTTTAATTATGTTACACTGGTCTTTCAGTGGGAGAACATCATCCTTGTTGTGATTCTACTTGGGAATCCTCATTGGAGGCATTAAGAGGTAGGCTTTCTAGGTAGAGACCTAGCACAATGAGTCTTAGGTGGAGGATTGTTTTACTTAACTCTCTTTTGAGTAGTTTCCCTATTTTGCATATGTCTTTTATGAAGATGTTTGTCAAGGTATGGAACAAATTAGTCAAGATATAGAAGGAGTTCTTGTGGGCCAGGGAAAAAAATATTGTGGGTCAATATTAAGATCTTTGTAAACCTGTGTTTGGGGTTGCCTTAGTGTGAGAGATCTTAGGTTAGTTAATATTAGCTTGCTTGCAATGTGGAGGTGAAGGCTCTTCAAGATGGGGATGCAGTCCGGTGCAAGGTCTTTGAGGGGAGATACAAACTGAGGTCACATCGTTGACCTATTTTTCTAGCTTGAATGTTCCTTTTTCGTGCCTCAGTATGGTGGAAGGACGTTTATTTGATAAGGAGTTCGAGACAAGGGGAAAATTTGTGTATAGAGAGTGTTACCAAGAAACTAGGGGACAAGAGGTTGATCTATTTCTTTCATGACACTTGGGTCGAGGACAGTTCATTGAAAAACAGGTTTCCTAGGCTTTACTTAGTGTCAGTTGATCCTGGCGTTTCAATGGCATCCTTGGGTTTGTGGTAGGAAGATTTATGGACATGGAACTTCTCATGGAGAATAAGCCTTTTGTAAGGGAGGATACCCTACTCTTGGACCTTCTATCCCTTTTGCCATCACATTATGTCTCCTTGGATGACAATCGTTGGGTTTGGACTCAAGACCCTACTAATACGTTCTCTGTTTCCTTTGCTTATTTCCTTATCAAGTCTTCTTGGCTGATGTGACGTTCAGATCAAGAGATTTTGGTTCTAAGAAATCTTTTGAAAAGGCATACTCCTAGAAAGGTGATTTCCTTTTCCTAGTAAAAGAATCGTTTCGGACCCATTGGTGGCTTCATCTCTTTGGTAGGTGTGATTTCTCTTTGGTTATCCAGTATGAGATGATAAACTGATTGGGTTGTAACTTTGTTACGCCTCTAGATCTCTTCACTTCTTTCTCCTACTTCACGTCTCATAGAGCTAATTTGTGTTGAGAATTCTATTTAGCTTTGATCTGGTACACAATTCTTTGGGTTGTCTTGAATTGTAGGAACCACTATATTTTCTCCAGTAAGGTCCCAATTATGGGAGATGTGGTTGATCATATTAAATCACTCTCTTGATAGCTTTGTGTTCTCTTTGTGCTAAGGCTTTGGAGTCCGCACTTCATCTCTTGGGTAGTGATAACTATATGATATATAGAATTATTTAGCTCTTAAAATTGAATTATTGAATGTAACTCAGTAGTTTTGTGTTATCAATTAAGAGAATGAAGAGCAAATTCACATATCTCTAGCTTTGAATTGCATAAACATCAATTTCTATGACTTGTGGTATTTTTGATGTGTTTGTTCAAATTGCTGCCAGCAACCATTGCACCTGCAATAGAGTCAGCAACCATTGCACCTGCAATGCGTCCAGCAATCATAGTACCAGCAATGAAGATTCAAGCAGAGACAGAATCATGCACCAGCAACACAACTATCACTCATTGCTCCAAGCATTTTTATGATGACGTCGGCATGTCAAGTTGCAAGTGCAAGTTGCACAAGTGGCGAAGATGCGGTTTCAAGTTCATGCATTTCACCAACAAGTTGGATCTTCACAAGTACACTTGGCATAAGGTTATTGGACCTCCCTTCTTAGTTGGTGAAGCTTGTAACACCCAAAATAATTTAATTAATTATTTGATTAAATTATTTAAGTGTTACATTATTATTACTTAGTTAAAATTATTAATAGAATGTTTTATTTTAATAAAGGGAGTAGTAATCGATAACTACAGGGTGGTAAGAAGCGGCCCAAGCGCCCAAGCCCATTGAATTAGGCTCCTAGGCGCAAGGGTTTGAGACAAGCGTCTCATTTCGTGAAAGAAAGAAAGAAACGCAAGAGGAGAAGAGAGAAGAGAGAATCACGAGAGAGTGAGAAGAGAAAGAAGGGTACGATCGTGAGCAAGGAAGGAAGAGGAAGAATGAGTCTTTGTTGCTGTGGTTACTTTGGTGCTTCGTAGAGATCACTTCGTCTTCAAAAAACTTAAGGTAAGGGTGAGTCTTACCTTATAATGAGGTCTATAATGGGATGTATGTGGGTTGTAGGATTCATATTGATCTCATTTTGATGTTATTGTTGTTTTTGATGTATGATTGAATGTGTGATGAATTGATGCTCTCTATGTGGTTGTTGAGAAGTGTGTGAATTATGAGATGTGTGTAAGAATTGTAATGCATGCGAATTGTTTGTTAAAACGTGTATATGAGGATGTTAGAATAAATATGAGGTATTTTGAAAATGTTGTTGATGATTGAGTATAAGAAGATTTGGAGAAAATTGGTTAAGGGAACCATAGGCGACCTAGGGCGCCAAATGCTAGGAAGAACGGCGCCCCATTGTGTCCCTGTGTGCGTGATGCTGCCTTGGGCGCCAATGGCTGCCCAAAATGGCGCCTGTGTGCGCCTTGTGTCTAGGCAAGGGCGCCTAGTGAGGCGTCGTGTTATTGTGTGTGCGTGTGTGTGTGGGGGGGGGGGGGGCGCCAATGTGGCTGCCTCAGGGCGCCTAGTGTGCGCTTGTGGCTGTGTGTGTGTGTGGTGCTGCCCAGGGCGCCAAGTGGTTGCCCTGGTGCGCCCATGTTGTTGCATAATATGCATCTTTGGCGCGGCCACGCCCGTGGCGCTGTGTGGGCGCCTGAGTCTGACATTGTGTCTCAGTTTATGTCTTAGTTTGTGTCTAGGTGATGTGTTGTGTTCGGCGCCGCTTGGCGCCGCGTGTATCTTTAATGTTGCCACCGCGCCCGATTTCTCTTTGTTTGGGCGCTGTGTGGTGGTCAGTGTTGCCACCGGCGCGCCGATTTTAGGTACATTTTGGCGCTTTTTCTTTGCCGGTTTGTGTTTTATGTGTTGTTTTGGTGCTATGGACTGATGCTGGCACATTTTTATGTTGTCAATGTTGTTGTTAAATGACGATGTTGTTGATGATGAGCTTAATGCCAAAGTGACGATGATGTTATAGATGATGTGATGATGTGGACATTATATTTGTTGATTGTTCATGAAGTCACATGGATACATAAGGCTGCGGTCTCGACGATTTAAGGCTGCGGTCTCGACGATATGCCCAATTGGCAATAATAAGTGACGATGATGGTACCACATGCATACTTGCACTTCATACATTCATGCTCTCCATTGATAATTATTATTTTGGTTGGTGTGTAATATGACTGTGTGGCAAATATATATAGATATAAATTGTGAAAGTTGTCATATATAAATATATAGATGTATACGTAAATGTATGTATTGCTGTGATTGGTATAGTTCTATGCTCTAGCATACTACTTATTATAAGCTTGATTATACGGTTTAGACTCACCCCTTTGTTGTTCATTACTACAGGTAACCGTGAGTGAAAGCTTGTTTTCCTTCATATCCCGAGTCGGTCTTATGCTCTGATACGTAACACTCAAGGGATGTGCGTTAGATTTTATTTGTTTTGTTTGTTTGGCTGTTGAATAATTTTTACTGAGGATATTATGTTATTGTTGAGACTGTGATTTGATTTTATGAGATTTCATTTTATTCCACTGCGAGATGTATAAGTTCCTGTTATGTGAACTGAATTAATGTATTTTTGAGGATTCCATCCCACTTGCTAGGTGTTACGTATTATATTGATTTATAAGAGAATTTGTTTTTATGTTATCGTTGTTTAAATGAAGTGAATGTAGCATCCCGTTTGGATGGATTGAAAAATAATTTTTAAACTCTGATATTTAAGCTTTAAATTTCCGGGTAGAAATGGGGTGTTACAAAGCTTCCCATCAGTCACTTTTGAGCAAGTGGATGAGCTGCTTGAGCTACTTGGCGCCAAAGGCAACACATTCTTGGAGCCTATAAATACTCATCATTCTCTTCATGAAGACCATCACTCAAGTTTCACTTCACTTAGATCATAGTTTGTTTTAATTGTAAGGATAGAGAGAAAGTGACAACTTCTCTCTACTTTACAGTAGTTTTCTTGTTGCGGTTCTGCTGCTGAGAGGCTTATTGCACCAGCATTGTTAGGCAAAAGGTGCAAAGGAGTAGCAATTGTGTAATGTATCACTTATCTTTCCTCCTTTGTATTTCCTTCCTTATAAGCATGTATCTCTTGTTTGTAAGTGTTTAACTATGTCAAGCATGAGCTAAATTACCCTTGGTTGGGATGCTTTAAATATATAATGAATCTTTGAGTATTTCTATGTTACTTATGATGTCTTGCAATTTAGTTCTTTTATGATAATTCTTTCACAAACTTATTTTGAGGTTGATCGCTTAGAATAAGTAGAATCATAAATACAGAAATGGTTTATGGTATGAACTCAAGAACTAATATGGGTAAGTGATTTAATAAAAAGAAACTTTGTTAAGTCCAAGCTAAATCTTTTTAAAGTCACGCGCCGGCGTGACTTTTATTAAGGCGACTTCGTATGTCAGGAGCTTTAAAGTCAAGCGAAAGCGCGACTTCATATGTTTTTTTTAAAGTCAGACCAACATTGCCTGACATTAATTACTGATAATCGTTATATGGAATGACTTTTAAAGTCAAGCCAAAGTGTGACTTTAAAGTTATTCTTAAGTCAGACTTTTTGTCGCTTGACTTTAAAGTTTTTTTTTTTTTTTGCCTTTTGGTCATTCCCCTGGATATACAACATAAGAAAATCAACCATCACCTGAATTTACAGCAATTGAAAATCAACCTTTTGGTCATTCCCCTGGATATACAACATATAGAATTACAAAATTACTATATTTTGCTCCAAAAATTTATCACTACCAATTCAACATTCATTTCACTAATATCTTGTCAAAAGGTATACCATAATACATATGTAGCAAAAACCATAAGAAAATCAACCATCACCTGAATTTACTGACACAACAACTATATGCTTCTATTAAGCTCCAAATACCACAAGAAAACCAACAATAAGATTAAAGACAAATGATCGAACATCACTTAAGTTGTTTTCTTCGTTCTTCCTTTGAAGTTGGTTTACGCTCTTCATACAACTTTATAAAGAACTCCGCCCAAACTTGTCTAACATGCGTCAACTCTTCAAGTGTGAACGATCGACTCGAATTAAACATCTACAAAAATAAAAGTTCAATATGAATCACATGGTTAACCTAATACCAACAACATAATAATTACCTAGTAATCATCCTATAAAAGTTGAAAATTATATACCTTCTTCCAATTATTAGTGATAGTTGCAGAGACAATGGTCATCATATTTATCATCACATAGTGGCCACAAGAATAACAATCATTTTGTTTCCCACAAGTCATACTACTTGCTAACAAAATTAGATGTTCTCTCAGAACACCTTTTGCCACCATTTTCACAGATGTAGCAAGGCGCTGCACATAGCACAAGAATGATAAGAGAAGATAGCATAAAGTCTTAATGTTGAGACTACTAAAGAGTAGACCATCATCAAAGCTCTTTCATCAAACTAAGCTCAATAGTTGACAATATCACTGTCATGCTTCTAATAGAAAATATCACAAGAAAACCTGAGCACAACAAAAAGAAAGGTAGGGAAAAGACTAGGCATGCAACAAGTCTTTCTAAAATTCCAGTCTCTCAGCAAAAACATGTAATTAAAAAGACACAAGATTACATCTAACTGATTTTTAAATGAAGATTTTACACTGAAAGCAAAGGCTATTTTCAATGCAAACACATATATGTTTGCTGAAGGTGCTCAATTACATGATGAAATGCAGACAGCCCATAAGAAATATTATATTCAATATAGTATTAAGAAATTTACCTGAATTGCTTGATCAAAAGTACATGATATCCCCAGTAATTCTTGGACTTGTTTAATAGCATAGGGGATAGAATGCCTAGTATCAATTAAATGCAGAACAGGGAGGCAGGAGTCAAGCACAATCCTCCAAGCATCACCACTTTGTTTAACAACTTCCTTCTCAAGAATGATGTCCAATGCCAATTCACCATTAGCGGTTTTGCAAGGGTTGCGAACCCATGTGTTTGTGTCTGGATTAACCCAGATTATATTTGCAGAGCTGATGCGAGGGTCTCCTATTTATTTATGAGAAAAATAGAAGGATTACTAACAGGATTATATGTAAGAAATCTATATATGTAAGTATGTGTGTATGTATGCATGCTGGAATGCATTAATATGATGAATGCAATACAACATGTGACAGACCAACAAAATAAATTTGTTACCCCACTGCATATCTAATAAAAAACATAAGAAAAAAGGAAGAGGCATGCATGAAACACATTCAAGAATGTCAGTTTATTAAAATTTATAGCATATAGGCAAGTTATACGAACATGGCTGCATCAATGTCTAGAGTCAGTTAAGTATCAACATGTAAATAGTAAATATAATCAAATTAGATATTAAAAATAAATCCAACAACCTCATCCAGATGAATATGACCAACAAGGACTGCATCAGTTTCAGAACCATTCTTGCGTTGTCGCTGCTGTTGGTATCTGCATCACAACAAGTTCAATTAACTCTAAGATATGTGTTACCCTACCCCCAACAAAATAAGGAGTACATAGCAAGTATATCAGACAAACAGCATATGAGGAATTGACATCCTAGTGAACAAAGAGGATAAAAAACACCAAGTCATGAGAGAAAAAACAACTGTGTTTTATAATAATTCTACCACTGCTGCGAATTAGAGTGTATATATATATATATATATATATATATATATATATATATATATCTACTTTATAAATTTAGACAAATCCCAATTTACAGTGTCTACAAAAATGAATGCATAATCCAGATCTCATATTGAATGCATATACAACATGCTATGCTGGATTGAAGTATTACGATTATAGAGCAACAAAGGACAGAAAAAAGGGACTCAAAAGACAGAGGAAAAGAATAAAACATATCATTGACTACCTTATAAAAACAAACCACTAACCATGGTGTTCCTTATAAGCAACATGAAGTTTTTCTGAAATAAAAAATATATGCTGAAGTACACAGCAAAAAAGTATAAAAACAAGACAGAAAACTTACTCCACAACGAATTCTACTGCTGCATCCTTGAGGCTTATTTTGCTCAATTGATTTTTAAGCACATATGCTGCCTTTTCACGGCAACAACTTCTTCCGCAGATCCACGATCATTCAAGTACAAAACTACTCGCCGATCAATTGGTTCATTCCTATAATTGATCTTGCAAAGTAGTATTTCCTGAAGATAAAATGCATAAATAAATAACTCGGAAATTTTTAGTACTGAGATATGAGGAAAAGAATGATTACCTTCATCAACTCCCATGAAGAATTGCTGCTGGGACTGGAATCCAGTACTGCTTTATAAGCAGGATTTGACATGGAAGTTGCACCATATTGCTAATTGCACAAAGATGAACAATAAACAAGCATTGAAGAGTTACATAAGCTACAATGACACACCACAACATAAACCCTAATACAGAAAATCTACCCTCATAAACCCTAAATCCTCCACCTAAAATTTATACAATCAATAAAAAGTAAACACCATAAAAAACCCTAGAGAAAGAGATAGAGATAGAGCAACACAGAGATAGAGCAACAGAGAGAGAGAGAGAGAGAGAGGCAGAGAGAAAGAGGGCTTGCCTGGAAACGCGAGAGAGACGATGAGAGCGCGAGAGAGAGAGGCAGAGAGAAGGTTGTAGAGAGCGCAACGAGAGCGCGAGAGAGACGATGAGAATACGAAACGTTCAACCTGAGAGCGCGAGAGAGACGACGCGTTCAACCTGAGAACGTTTTGATGTGTTTTACGTTTTTATTTTTTTATTTTTAATTGTGAAATACTTTTGAAGTCAAGCAATATTACGGTTTGTCTTAAAATGTTAAAATTTTCCACTTTTGAAGTCACACATATTTTACGCTTGACTTAAAAACTAGCGCGCCAAAAAAAGTTTTCGAGTTTATTACAAGTTTGCCACCGCGTCCTTATATCAAGGCAGGCATCTGAGCGCGTGACTTTAAATGTCTATTTCTTTTCCTTATTTTGCACTAGTGATGATACTGTTGAAGCTTCAAATACAAGGGTGAACTTATTCAATTGCTTAGACATAAGCTAGGTAATGAAACCCTTACAAAAAGTAGCTGAAAAGTACAGGTAGTCATTTTAGCAGCATTCATTGCAGGTGCAATCATTGCAGGTGCAATGATTGCAGGTGCATCATAAGTAGCAATGGAATTTCAAAGTGAAGTTATATAGAAATGCATCTCAACCAACTCTCTCAACTGAATTACAACCTATTTTAGCTTTACATACATATCTAATCATTCCTCATATTTTACTCTCGAACTCTTTCATCACTTCACTCAACTACTATCATAAAAGGCTAGCAAATTAATCAATCCTTGTGGGTTTGACCTTTCTTATCACTTTATTACTTGTTTAAGACTGTGTACACTTGTACAACCTTTTTCTCACAACAGGTAGGTGCAGTTCTCTTTGGTTGTCTAGTATACCTCCAGATCTATTCACTTCTTTGTCCTACTTCACAACTCTTAGAGGTAATCTACATTGCAAAAAAAAAATTAGCTTTGATTTGGCACCCAATGTTCTGGGTTGTCTGGAATTGTAGGAATCACTATATTTTATCCCGTAAGGTTCCAATTATGGAAGATGTTGTTGATCGTGTTAAATCACTCTCTTGGAGGTGGTTTCCCATTAAGTCAAAATCAATCATGCTTGTATTATGAGTGACATGTTAATCCAACTGACTGAATTACTAGGAGATAGTTCTTGGCGTAATCTCAAATGTAATAGTGGTATGTTTCCACCGAGTGGTTTGTAATTGGGTTGGAACACTGAAAATTATATCAATGTGGTAATACAAATTCAGTGTATTATTTCCTGATATATACATGAAGAAAATAAAAATGCACGTTTTTAACGATATATAATCATTTTGTAAATTTTGTCAAAAAATCATTTTGTCAAAAAGACGATATATAATCACGATACATCAAACAAAATTATAAAATATATATTTCTAAATATGTCTTTTGTTAGGATTTGGATTCATTGCACTCGCCGACTAGTATATATAGTCATGTAGTCAGCGAATTTGGACCATTTAATTTTGATCGGACAGTCTAAATCATGCGGTCAGCAAATATTTATGTTTTAAATATTTTTTAGAGTTAAATATTTATCCCATCTAATCAATATTGAACGACCCAGATTTGCTGACTGTACAACTGCACCACATATGTGACTACACATAATCCAATTTCCTTTTGCTAGTCAAGTTGGTCATCAAATATGTCTTTTATTAGTCAAACTGATCCTAAGATGTGTTTTTTTTTGTTAATCAAATTTATCTCCAAAATACTAAAAAAAACACATGAAAAGAATGATTGTGACCTCCTACACTTGATTTAAACACAAATATGGACAACAAAAAATAAAAGGAAGTATTTTCTGTCAAAAAAAAGAAAAAGACCAAAAGGTCCTTAAGTTTAGTGAAAGAATGTTTTTAAGAATATCTAATCATTTTGTAAAAAAAAAGATATGTTGTCATGATACAGTAAACATTAATTAGTCACCAAAAATAGAACAAAAAGTCACTTTTTTAATTGGGTGTTTTGGAGTCAAGATTGTCGTCCAAAAATGAATGGAGTAGGGATCAAATATATAGAGCTTTTTCATATATATATATATATATATATATATATATATATATATATATATATATATATATATATATATATATATATAATACAACCACGAATATCCCCTTCGTGACATGTCAGCATATCCTTTCCTCTAATTGGTCCACCTGTTTTAAATAACGCTTATTTGGACCAACGTGTCATCCACCTAATATTCCACTATACATGTCACGCTGGAATGTATATTTGTCCCAAAAAAAAACAATAAATGATAAAACAACTCCATACAATTATTGGCAATTAAAACATAATATTCCTCCTTATTCCTTCTGTGAATAGTGAACTTTATGGCAGACGTTTTTATGCTGATCCAAATAAATTAAAACATAATATTCCTCCTTATTGCTTCTGTGAATAGGAATATTCCTCCCTATTCCTCCATACAATTATTGGCAATTAAAACATAATATTCCTCCTTATTCCTTCTGTGAATTGTGAACTTTATGGCAGACGTTTTTATGCTGATCATCATCAATTAAAACATAATATTCCTCCTTATTGCTTCTGTGAATAGGAATATTCCTCCCTATTCCTCCATACAATTATTGGCAATTATCATCATTTGATTGCTTTAAATGACCAACATAAAAACGTCTGCAATAAATTATAAAACGGCTCCATACAATTATAAAACGTCTGCAATAACCCTGCAATTATTATTATACCCGTCAACACAGTAACCTCCTTATTCCTTCTGCAAGTAACCCTGAATATCACTAGGTGTATACCCGTCAACACAGTAACCTGCAGTTAAAAAAATAAATGCCATCAACATAAAAACGTCTGCAATTATCATCATTGATTGCTTTAAATGACCAACATAAAAACGTCTGCAATTACCATCAGTGTTTAATTAGGTGGATTTTCTCTCAACCGCTGGAAAAAAATTACATTCAATTGATTGAAAAAAATACTCTAATTTTTTTTAACAACTCAATATAGCACTGTCATTATAAAAAGAAGTCACCTATATTGAAATTTTTTCATTCATTCTCAGCATTCAGTTTAAGGTGCTTACTTTTCCAGACTGAACAATGTCTTCTGTTCCTCCCAACAACACTGATCTCCTATCGCATATAAACGGCATCAGGGAGAACTGGAATGTCTTGGCGCGTGTTGTTAGATTGTGGCGTGTTCCTGACAAAGACCCAAACAAGCCTCCTTGCTTCATTGAAATGTTGTTATTTGACTCAGAGGTAAAGAGACAAAAATGAGTTGTTACCATTTTACTCATTTGTTAACATTTTATTGAGACTTATTTTTTGTTCATTTCAGGGCACAAAAATGACTCTGGTGCTAAAGAGACAGCTCTTCTATAAGTTTGAGATTGACCTAACTGAAGGTGTGGTATACAAGATGTCTAACTTGACATCGACGGCAAATTTAGGTGAATACCAAGCAACCAAACATGCATGGAAGCTCAATTTGAAAAGGGGATCCATCATTCGGAGAGTAGATAACAATCTGGTGCCATCGTATGTTTACACATTCACACCACCTGCTGACATTTGGCTGCCCACATTTGACGCCAACTATTTAGTAGGTTAGGACTATTTGAATATAACAAAATGCTCTAATACAACTTCTTACTATATCCTATATTATTATTAAAAATTCTATTGCTAAATCAGTTTAATTGCTTGTGCTACAGATGTCATCGGTATTCTTACCGGTGTCGGGGAGAGGCGTCCGTACATGAAGAATGGGATAAAGCATAGCTTGCTCCCTATTGAGCTTACTAATAACGGGTATTTTCAACAATAGAAGTTTTAACATAAATATTACTTTCATATAGTCCTATATTTAATAGTTGTATATATAATATGAAACTGCTTAATTAAATTAGGTATCGATTTAATGTCACCATTTTTGGTTCTCTGGTGGACGAACTCACATCCTTCCTAACATCTTGTGATGGGCGCAATGCCATCGTCGTTGTGACATTTGCGAAGCTGAAAAACTGGAATGGTAAATCACAAATTTGAAGTATAACATTAACTATTTTTCTGATGCATATACGCTAAATATTTTCATTCCGTCAGGTCGCGACACACTACAGAGCACCGTGAATTCCTCGCAGTTAATGATCAACCCTGATCTACTTGAAGCTACAATCCTCAAAAACAGGTGATCCACACAAATTTTGAATTAATATGTAACAAACTCCATCTCCCTACAATGCCTTATGCTTTGTTTTATTCATTTCAATTTTCTTTGTTGATACCATTAGTATGTCAGACACTCTAGAATCTCCTAGCACATTCTTGACACAGCTCCAAGAGGGAAAGTCAGCAACAACTGGGGAAGATTTCTTATTCCAAACCCAGCCTGCTACTATCCAGCAGTTAAAAACTTTTACACAGGAAAAAACATTTGTCGTATATGCCACTGTCAATAACATTGCAGGCGATGGTGACTGGTGGTACACTGCATGTAAGTGCAGTAAAAAGGTATATCCAGACGAAAATATGTTCTTTTGTGAAAAGTGCAACCGTCACGTTTTGGCTGTTACGCCAAGGTAAGAATGACGTCGTTATTGGTTTTTTATAGCTTTTTCACCATTGATTCACATTCAAACTCGATCACTATTCCAAAAAAATAAAAATAAACCCACGGTTTTTATTTATTATTGGGATACTAAATTACCTTATTTATCTAATGGCCATATCTATGTCATCCCTGCTTAGGTATCTCTTAAGGTTGCGCGTCATGGATGACACCGACAATACTGTTTTTGTCCTATTCGACCGTGATGCTGCGCTACTTATAGGAATGCCATGTTCTGATCTAATTGAGGCAGCAGAACAACATCTGGATTTCCGCAAGCAATTTCTGAACTCATTGGAAGATCCTTTCTATTCAAGGTCCAGTGTACCTTGCACACTGAAACCCGTTTTGAAAGAACATTTCGTGTTCGTGGGGTGGATGCCAAAGGTGAATTTCTCACAAAGTTCCAAGAAAATGTCAATTCTGCAGAGGTATGTTGGTCCTCACATACTTGACCTAATTCGTCCCCCACTACGACACCCTCATTCACACGTATACTTACATCCTACAACTTCACTCCAGGTTGTTTTACCTCTTACTCAAACTGGCCATCAAAACGACAAGGAGCCACGAAAGGACGTCATCGAATCTGTTTCACAGGTAACAATCATAGCATCAAATCCATATCTATTCTGAAGTTCAACCACAGGTGCCGTTGAATGTCAGTCTTCATTTATTAATATTAATTTAAAATTTGCGTCAAATCCTCAGGACCTGTTGTCAAAGTTTGAAGGATCCAGTGAAGACAAACAAGACCCCATCCCCAATGTTGAGGTGGTGGACCTCAGCTATGATGCTGCTGTCACTCCGGTGCTGAAAAGGCCATGCCCATCGCCTGATGAGAGTTCCAATTCCGGCTTCAAGTTGATCAAAGAAATCAAGAAGGAGAAGGAGTGATTAACTGACACTGTTACACGATGAAAGCTTTTTATTTAATTTTCAATTTCCTGTTTTGCCGTTATTTATGTTTTTGAGCCATCCTCATGTTATCGTTCAAGTTTGTTTCATACTTGGTTTTATTATTGCGATGGTAATTGTCACCGCTTTGATGGTATTTTTGGATTTAATTAGTACTTGAATTTTATCTTTTTGAGCCTATCCTCCTTTTAAATTCAGTACTAGGAATATTGCGTACATTCTAATAAGTTAGAACTTTGCATCACATACATATTTTATTTTATAATGACAGTGACCATGATTGAATTTTTAGTTAAACAAAACAAAAATATACCTGTTACTCCATACTTTCTCCTTCACATATATATGTGGAGAGCAATATGCTTATAACCTGCAAATACCATGTTGTTCGAAAACTTCAGTTAATATTTAAATAGATGTACTTTCTGTTTTAAACTTGCTATAGTTACAAAGACAGTTGTTGTTGTTTAAGTCTTGAGGAGTAAAAATCACAGTGCATACGTTTGTGTTTAACTATACTGAAGTTTATTTTCAGAATTGTCTATGTCTAACAATGAACCTACATACTTAAGGCTACATCCCTAAATATCTCAGCCCAACATTCCGAATTTTTATCTCAATTTCAACTAAAGATCACTTTTAAAAAGGGGTGTGAATTTGTATTTCAAATTGAAAATTAAATTTGTATTTGGTGCTGTCACGTTACTATTATGGAATTCAGTTACTATAGATGGCTCAGTATATATGGAATATGTTAATTACGAATTGCTTGATGTCTATTGTATAGATCCAACGGATGAGAGATATGTTTAAAGATCCAATCACATTGAATTGAATTGAATGTGGTGACAGTTTTCTCATTTGCATTGAATAATGTAATAATGATTGGAGGTTTTATTATTTATTGACTTGAATACGTCTATGATTGTTTGGCTAATATTTGACTACTTAATGAGTCATAATGGGGTTATTTATTATGCATAGAAGAATTGAGATTCTATTCAAGACAATCAGATTAAATTGCAATTCATTCTAAATATTTCCCCCCAATATAGCATAACACAATAAGTTCACAGTCATAAACAAAGATCCAAGAAAATAGAAACTAACCAATATATTAGTTTATCAAAAAAATTGTGGGAGATATAAACTTACCATTCATGCAAGCTAATATTGTGCCCAAGTCAGTAGTAGTGGTAACCACAACACGAACACCCTTTCCTGCCAACGTGAGAACTCCAACCGTGTTATCAGGAGTAGACTGAATCATTAGACAAGGAAGAAAAAAACAAAGAAAAAAACATTAACACAATTGAACACCCTTAGCTTCAAATTAACTTTAAAAAGTCAATTCTTAAACGCATGGTCAATCTTTTTACTTAACCAATTACTGATATAAGATTATTAAGGAGCACAAAAATAAACATTAAAATATTTGTGAGAAATTCTAAGATTAATTATAAAAAATAAACAATTACTAATATGTTTTATAATAGTCAATTACTCAATCAAGTTATATCAATTAGAGACAATTAGTTTAAGTGAGAAATTAACTCTAATTGTCTGACAAGCAAATAATACCAGCTTGCACCAATTTAGGAACCAAAACTGCATAACTTACGTTTGACCACTTAATGACTCATAAAGGGGTTAATAAGTAGGTAGAGATAAATTGGGATTCTACCCTTATATTGTTGGCAGTATAATGCTGGACCAGAACCAATTTTCAGCAATTGCTAATTGTGAATTGAAGACGTTTTAGAAACCCATAAATCAGAGTACTTCATCTATTTTCCAAGTAGGGGAGTCATTAGGTGGTGACTCTTATTGTGTACCTCATACAACTAAAAGACAGAACAGTTATGTGATACGTACAATCAAAACCAATTAGTGTCACAAAGTGGTGTAAAAGGATGCAACCAATGGAGAATCAACAGGGGACCTCCCACAATTCGAAGAGAAAATTTGATCAATCCAAGTCAAAGTCTAGATCCAAACGGCGCGCATCAGGTACTACAGACACTTTCTCTTATAGTTAGGTGTTAATACCATATCAGTAACTTCTTAAGTCAAATATCATTTACTTATAATTGTTTGTTACATTTTTCAGATGAGAACCAACGACCTCAGATGCAAGTCGATATGACCCCTAATATCTCAACTGGCTTCAAACAAAGCACCCACATGTTCATTCCAAATGGTATTAACCGCTACAGCTATCTTGAGATAATAAGTTTGCAAATTTACAGGCAATTATGTATGCTATTTCATTACTAATTTGTTACTGAATTTTACATTATTAACAGGAGCATGTGGCATGTGCCCACCAAGCTGTGTGCTGATACCGACCCCATATATGCCCACACGCTCTCCTCTGTCGAACTTGAGTCCGTGTAAGATTTTTCAGTTAGATTGATCACAGTCTTAGTCATCTGAAAATTTTCAATCTAGAACTACATGTAGTAATTGCTGTTATGTTATGAAACCCCTATACATACAATATATATAATCTTAAATATATATAATCTTAAATATATATATATATATATATATATATATATATATATATATATATATATAGCATATATATATATATATAGAGAAACGGTTGCCTTTGGTTAAGTCTCCTTTGGTTAAGTTTTAATTTGTATTTAAATGTATAGTCGTGAGTGAGGGAAGAAAGACAAGTTGCCTTTGGTTAAGTATCCTTGCACTGATGTTGATTCCTTGGTTTTGGGTTCTAATTCCTATTCTTACAAAGATCCTATATGTTATAGCAAAGAGCACTGATGTTATATATATATATATATATATATATATATATATATATATATATATATATATATATATATTGTATGCAACTTATATATTTTTATGCAAATGCAAATATTTATGCAACTCATATATTTTACTTATTCCTAAACGCAGCACAACTAAATACAACAGCTCAAAATATTGAGTCAGGCACACCTATAATGCCATACATAAACTGTATTGGAGTCATGCAAACCCCGGGGATGGTCTTCCCAAACATCAATCTTACTTCAATCAAATTCCACGAACCCCCAACGCAACGAGGTATATTACATTAACTTTTTCATTCAATTGTATGTCTCTACTTACAAAGAATAACTGTATAACACATGCAGTAGCCCCTCAATGTAGACTACACATGATGGATCCCAACAATATTATCCAGATGTCCCCAACTTACCCCACACAGCTTACACCAATGTCTAACATGACACAAGGTTCGTTTATAATTTCCATTTCTACACCAAAAGCAAGAAATTACTGATTTGTGCTACCACATAAATGAGATAAGGTGTAGTTGATAGACTAATTTTATTTTAATTTTTCATTCATGCCCATTCATGTCGATATGTGTAACGCAGTAAATTCCAACACACATCACCAAAGAATCAATTCAAAAGGTAAACAAAAGATGGATGATGGTGTCCACCACAAAGGTAACTATATAACTTTCTGTTTAGTCGGCAATGTCACTCCCAAAGATAATCTTATTCTACAAATATCTCAAAATATCCATTACAAAATTTGTGGCTACTTCTTTATATGCATTTGTTTTTTTGAATAGGTAAGGGTGTTGTTAGCCCGAACGTGATGTGTATACCATTTTGGCAAACACCACATAGCGTTGTCACCCAACAAAATTACCTACCCAAATCCCAAAGAGGTAAGTGTTGCCATCCCATATAATGTGAGATCTTTTGTTTTCTAAGAAAACATTTCACTTACCATAATTAAAATCACACATTGCAAAACATACTGTACTGTGTGCATCCATGTTTTATGCCATTGATTGAAGCTTTTAGAATACATTGCAAGGTTATGATTTCTTATGAGAGAAAACAGTATTACTATTACTAGGCATCATACTTTACAAAATACAATGCGTACTTATGTTTTCTAATTATAAAAAATCAATACTTAGAAATTTGAGTTATTGTCCCCAAGATAAATAACACATTAAAAAGTAAATCAGTGTTGTAAAACTATAGCAATAGTTAGTTCTGGGGAAGGGTACGACCCATAACCACTTGTCCACAGAGACTCTGATACCATTTAAGGGACCAATTAATTATCTCAAGTTCATGCCTGTATTTTATATCTCTAACACAGTACAGTTGAGAGACAGAATCATATAAGCAGATAAATGAGATTTTTACATTAGTATAAGTTAGAAGTCACTAGAGAAATAAATATGAGGACTTTGAGTTGCATGTGAGTTAGAAGGCATACCTTCATTTCACCGCTATCATATGCTGCAGCAATAAATGACGACTTTGAGTTGAATGTAATCTGCAAAAACAGACACATAATTGTAATATAATGGCATTTTTTTAAGCTGCAAGTTAGATGCTAATGTAACTTTTAATTACACCCCCACCCCCAACTAATACTCCATTGATATATTTTCATCAACCTATAATAATCAAGTAAAGAGAGAGTGCAGTCAACACACACAATTCCCTCAAACACTATTTTGAAATCATTCACTAATTTATCAATCATTTAAATCTCTATGGAAATGGTAGTAGCACAGTTTAAAGTATGATATTAACTAATTAAGTAATTAAGTAAATAAATACAAGTAACTAACAGAAAAATTATGCAGAGCAGATAATTTAAATAGCGAAGGTTAAGACACTGAAAAAGAAACATTCCTTATTTGCAACATTGTCCATTAACTTTAGTTAGGCTAGCATTTAGTGAAAGGACCTAGGCAGTAAAATAGATAATTGCAGATAGACATGATAGCACATGTTTTCATTATTAAATACCTAGAAATAGTAGGAAAATGATGTGTATACCATTTTGGCAAACACTATATAGTGTTGTCACCCAACAAAATTACCTACCCAAATCCCAAATATGTTAGTGTTGCTATCCCATATCATCTGAGACATTTTGTTGAATCAGAAATCATATAACTTACCATGATTAACCAGTTTTTTTGTATCAATTCACACACCATTTGTAGAATCTGTCCATATCAACATGGATAAAAGCAATCAGTCTATTACCTCAGATAACAGAGCAAGTCGTAAATCCACAAGTATGTGAAACAAATTCATTTGTCCTATTTTATTTGTATATTTCCCTCTTTTTTTGTGCTCCAAAGTAACTCACCTGTGTTATCAATTTAGCTTGCAGTTCAGCTAGGACCAATAACAACCACGATGTACACCATCAACCAACTCCCAGCAGCATCAGTCAACCCAGACGCAAGTTTCCACGAAAAGGACTGGGAATATCACCTATCACTTTGAGTTTTGATGATGAACAAACCGAACCTCCTGAAACAGGTAATTCTCTATGGACACCTGACAATCAAATTACAAGTATTATTTTTAAAAGTTTGACCAATATAATGTCCAAAGTGCATAACATTTACCATTACGCGTCGAAAATCCACAGGCAAACCAGAAGTACATTTCATCACAACAGTCTACACGAACAGTCGGAAAACCAAGGTGCAAATAAGAATATGTGTTTCATCAAATATATTGGCTAAGATTAAATTAACGTTGTTTCAACGATTCTAACTCAATTGTATTTTCAGGTTATGTTTCTCTCGGAAATCCCCAATACACCTGCAAGTATTGCCTGGCATTACTATGGTATGAGGAGCGGGCAACTAAGTCTGACAAGTCACCCAACCCAGATTTTTCACTTTGTTGCATGAAAGGCCAGGTGGATTTGGAGTTACTTAAAAAACCACCTGATCTTTTATGCAATCTACTATGTGGGGAGGACAATAGGTCAGAAAACTTTAGAGAGAACATAAGAGCATACAACAACATGTTTTCTTTCACATCCATTGGTGGTCGAGTTGAGACAAACCTGAATGATGGAGGTGGCCCACCACAGTTCATTCTAAGCGGCCAGAATTATCATCGAATCGGTAGCTTACTTCCAGAAGTCGGTCAACTCCCTAAGTATGCCCAACTATATATTCACGACACTCACAATGAGGCGTCAAATAGAATGACCCACTTTAGGTACGCATTTAGAATGAATCAAGTATATATTTTAACTCATCTACATTACATCATTGACTAACAGGATGTCTAATACATAACACAGGTCTAGCCGTGAATCCAAAGGTATCGACCCCTCTTTGGTTGCCGACTTGATGAAGATGGTTGATGAACACAATGCATACACTAAGAAGTTTCGACAGGTCCGTGACTATGCAGAAGCAAATCCAGAATCCAAATTCTGCCTTAGATTAATAAGGCACAGTGGATCGACATCAAGAACAGACAACACACCAACGTGTGATGAGGTGGCCGCACTAATTATAGGGAATGATGACTTGCTTGAGAAAGGGCGTGACATTATTGTTAAACAGAGATCGGAGAGAGTTCAAAGATTACATGAAACACACGACGCCTTCATACCATTGCAATACCCACTTATGTTTCCATACGGGGAAAGGGGGTTATCAAGAGGACATCAACATTAAGAAAAAGGTCAAGTTATTAGAAGTGAGTCCAGACAGCGTGTTTCACTTAGGGAGTTCATTGCATTCAGAATCCAACAGAGACAGGCTGAGTATGGAAATATTATTAAGGCAAGGCGACTATTCCAACAATTTGTAGTTGATTGCTACACTATGATAGAATCACAGCGTCTTTCATACATCGTAACTAACTAAGTCGTCATTAGATGTGATATTTTACATGGTTTGCAAGATGCTATTAATAGAGGTGAAAATGACCCTAATGCTATTGGCAGACGTGTTATACTTCCGTCCTCATTCACTGGTGGTCCCAGATACATGTTCAATAACTGTCAGGATGCCATGGCCATATGTAAGCGTTTTGGGTACCCTGATCTGTTCATGACACTTACATGTAATCCAAATTGGGAAGAAATGCGTGAATTCCTTAGCGACTTCCACGTTAAGCCATATGATAGACCAGACATTGTCTCACGGATATTCAAAATGAAATTGGAGCAACTACTTAATGAGATGAAGAAAGATCAATTGTTTGGCAAAGTCGAGGCAGGTATATATCACTTTACCTTACATACTTTACCTTTAACAACCGTTAGTGTATCGCATCTAATACATATGTACTCACGATCTCTTTTATTATATTCGCAGGAATGTTCACCATCGAATTCCAAAAAAGAGGTCTGCCCCATGCGCATATGTTGTTTTGGCTCAGTGGTGAAAACAAGATGGTGACCACAACAGACATAGACCGTGTCATATCGGCCGAGTTGCCCGACCCAGCCCTTTACCCAAAACTTTACAAAAATGTCACGAAACACATGATCCATGGTCCTTGTGGTCGAGCCAATCCGAAATGTCCTTGCACCAAAGATTACAAATGTACAAAGTTTTACCCTAAACAGTTCAGAGATAAAACGGGTATCGACGATGACGGATATCCTTTGTACAAACGCAGGGACACTGGTATAACGGTCCGTAAAGGTGACATCACTCTTGACAACAGAAGCGTTGTGCCGTACAATCCACATCTTTTAATGAAATATTCTGGTCACCTTAATGTAGAGTATTGTAATAAGTCAAACTCAATCAAATACCTATTTAAGTATGTCAACAAGGGACCTGATCGTGCGTCTCTCCAGATTTTGCGTGATAAAGAAGGTGGTAACAAAGAAAAACCAGTTGACGAGATCAAGCAGTATTATGACTGCAGGTACGTGTCACCATGTGAAGCTACTTGGAGGATTTTTTCATTTGACATACATCACCACTGGCCTCCAGTACAACGGCTAACATTTCACCTTCCCAATGAACAAAATGTTAGTTGGAACCAAAACTCTAATCTACAAACGGTTGTTGAGAGAAATGAGTCTATGGACACAATGTTCCTTGCATGGTTCACTGCAAACTCTAAATACAGTGAAGGCAGAGATTTGACTTATTCAGAATTCCCATCTAGATTTGTATATGACAACGCAAAAACAGAGAATGGCGACTTAGGAAAAAGGGCCAATCCATAGGTAGACTAAAATACGTACCTCCAGGCGCTGGTGAACTGTATTACATGCGCATACTCCTTACTGTACAAAGGGGTTGCACCAGCTTTGCAAGTCTCAGGACAGTAGACAATCATGTACATGATGATTTTCAGTGTGCATGCGCTGCATTGGGATTACTCGACGATGACAAAGAATTTATCAATGCAATAACTGAGGCCGCTGACCTTGCATCTGGACACCAATTGCGTCGCTTATTCACCACCTTGCTTGCGATGAATACAATGAACAAACCAGACGTTGTATGGGATGCAACGTGGAAGTTTCTGGCCGACGGCATTGTGTACGATAGGAGAAGACACTTAAATTTACCAGGTATGTTGGGTTTGTGTACATTATTTCTATATGCTTATGAGTTGTACAAAATTAATTAAATCAACACCTAATTATAATATAATTTTGCAGCACTACAGGTAACCGAAGATGCCCTGAAGAACCTTTGTCTGTGTGAGATTGAGAATCTCCTCCGTTCTAATGGAAGGTCTCTTGCCGACTACACTATGCCATTCCCAAATCTGTCTGATGGTTTTGACTTTGAGAACAAGCTGATTGCTGATGAACTCAACTACGACAAGGAGGAAATGGAAATACTCCATCAAAGACTATTAAAGGGATTAACAGGTGAGCAAAGGAAAGCATATGATGACATTATGGAAGCAGTATTGTCTGATCGAGGGGGTTTCTTTTTTTTAAATGGATACGGTGGGACAGGTAAGACTTACTTATGGAACACAATATCTCGCAAAGACTTCGCGCGCGAGAGTTATTGTCCTCAATTTGCATCAAGTGGTATTGCTTCCTTACTACTCCCCTACGGCGGTCGGATCGCACATTCAACATTCTCAATACCTCTCCAACCACGTGAAGACTCTACTTGCAAAGATCAATCGTGGGAAGTCCTCGCCAAACTCCTCATCCAAGCCAAACTAATTATATGGGACGAAGCCCCAATGATGAGCAGGTTTTGTTTCGAGGCCTTTGACCGCACTCTACGTGACCTGATGTCCATCCAGGATATAAAGAATCTAAATAGGCCCTTTGGAGGCAAGGCTGTTGTACTTGGTGGTGACTTTAGACAAATTTTACCCATCGTCCGAGGGGCTTCCCGAGAAGCTATTGTTAGTCAAGCCGTTAATTCTTCGAGCATTTGGCATTTCTGCCAGGTACGTAGTCTAACTCATAACATGAGACTTGGAAGATCGAACATTGAGTCAGAAAACTTGGAAATTAGCCAATTTGCATTGGATATTAAGCATTGGCGATGGTGACCCAAATGCAAATGAATTTGGAGAGTACCCAATTGATATCCCCTCGGACATTCTCATAGATGATCCCCACAACCCATTGCAGTCATTGATTGACTTCACCTACCCAGACATTCTTAATAACATTAACAGGACCACTTCTTCGAAGAGAGGGCCATACTTGCTCCCACACTTGAATCAATTGCTGAGGTGAACGAATTTATGATTTCAAAAATTCCTGGCAATGAGACCGAATACCTTAGTCATGACTCTGTTTGCCAATCGGATGAGGATAGTGACATTCAAGTGAATGGTTCACCACCGAATTCCTAAATGACATCAAATGCTCTGAGTCCCTAACCACAAACTAAAGCTCAAAGTAGGAGTTCTGTGATGTCGATGATGAAAAACATAGACCAGTCCCATGGTCTACTATGTAATGGGACAAGGCTAATGGTGAATGACCTCGGAAAGAATGTTATCGGAGCAACAGTTCTAACCGGTAAGAATGTTGGAGATAAAATATTCATACCAAGAATGAATATGGTCCCAAGTGATGCAGGACTTCCATTTAAGTTTCAGCGGAGACAGTTTCCAATTGCCTTATGCTTTGCGATGACTATAAACAAGAGCCAAGGACAGTCACTATCACATGTTGGTGTATTTTTGTCACGTCCTGTTTTCACACATGGACAGTTGTACGTTGCCTTATCGCGTGTCAAGTCGAGGAAGGGTCTCAAAATTCTTATTTTTGATGAGGAGAAGACACTATGCACTCAGACCAAGAATGTTGTCTATAGAGAAGTTTTTGACAATGTCAGAGGTTAGATATTATAATTATTTTATTTATTTCTTATTTTTCATTTACCACTGTTTTAAACTGTCGACCTTATATCTCACAATGCTCCAATATCGACCTATTTTTCAGGTAATGGAGAGACATTATTTGAAACCAGCCAAACACATGCTTCATAAGTATATTAGTCACGCATAATAAAATGCACTCCAAGTTCCTACCAGTATGCGCAAGTATTATCTAGATAGCGGTTTTTATATTTTTCTTATTAATGGTGTTCCTATTATATGATATTTTCATCGGGAGGTCTTTTCTCCCCCGGTTATATTTAATCAAAGCCAATTCCTATAGTAATCCTAACCAACAACTAAGTTTCATTTGATATCATGTCCAATCAATGGTTGTTTAATCCTATAATGGACATGCTAGACATGAATGACCATTCTGTTGCCCAAGAGCAGTGATCAAAGATGAACACAAGCCAAAGAAACGTACCGAAACATAGGATTCTAAATTGATTAAAATTCAACAAAAACAAACATAACACAATAGTAGCGAATTTTGACAGAGGGTCAATAATTGGTATTCAATCCTTAAATTTTCAGAAATCTGTGACTAAGTTGTATACGCATCACCATTAAAACATCGTTTTGGTAAAGGAGCGCACATACCTCCACTGTGTTTTACAATCGCTGAACCTGTTAATCAAGGAGAAGTAGATTTTCGAATCATTCTGTCACACAAATCCAGATCGATCCTTCTTTCCCTCTCCAAAAACAATACGACGCTCTGACCAAAACCCTTATTCTTCTTCTTCCTCTTCAACACCAAATCGACGCGTTGTTGACCATAGCGAATAGTTCGATTGAGTTACCGCCATCGATGATAAGCTTCTGAGACTTGATATTAACACTTCCGTTGGAACTACAACTTTTACCGCCATCGATGAGATCTACACAGATCAAACTGAAGTTGCGAATCAACCGTGGATTTTGGTTCGAATTCTTTCTTTTATTTTCAGTGGATTTCTATGAATCTGTGGAGCTATGGTTCTCCAAGATTCAATCGTCCCTATTCCCCCAACTTGAGCCGCCATCGATGATAAGCTTCTTCGACTTGAGATTAACACTTCCGTTGGAACTACAGCTGAATACCGCCATCGATGAGATCTACACAGATCAAACTGAAGTTGCGAATCAACCGTGGATTTTGGTTCGACTTCTTTCTTTGATTTTCATGCGATTTCTATGAATCTGTGGAGCTATGGTTCTCCAAGATTCAATCGTCCCTATTCCCCCAATTGGCATTTAGATTTTGAGCTCCTAATTCTACCAATAATATCGACTTCTGAATGTTTGGCACTATTGGAATTTAGAAGGAGTTGTCATTTTTTTTTTTGCTAATATACCTTTATGGAAGCTAAAAAGCCTTTTCACTTCAATGTTACTGTAGTTTCCTTTTCCAATTCACACATGTACGTTGCAGATTAAATAATTTTAAGCTAAACACCACTTTTGCTCTTTTATGTTTGCTCTAAGTCTCACTCTGATCCTTTATTTTTTTTTGATCCCTTTTGGACTTTTATCTTTCATTTCTGTGTCAATTCATATTGACAATTATGTTAGTATCGTGACCAAAATGTTTTGTTTAACAGGACACAAATAAAATAATAAATGAAAGATAAATGACTAGAATGAATCAAAATAAAGATATATGACCAAACTGACACAAAAATGAAAGATAACAGACCAAACAAATCATAAAAAAGAAAAAGGAAAATAATTAAACTTTGATCAACGATAAAGGACTATAAGTGGTATTTAGCCATGATACTAACATTTTTTTTTTGAAGTTTAATAATTTTAACATTATGTTGCCTTTGGCAAAATAAAATTGAAATTATCTCATCCAAAATAAATTGTCCTCCAAATGTCTCATTCTAAGCACATCACGTTAGCCATTGTTTTGCGTCTCGATATATATGTTCCTTTTTTTATGAAGCAAAAATTATGTGTCACTTTTGAACCCAAATACCAAATTTACAATTTCTTTCAAAATTATCATTACCTTACAATATCAAAAATCGCCCTTTGCTATAAACGAGTAAGAACTAACGGTATTTTAGTCCTAACATTTCAAATCTATTTCTTTAAAAATCAAATGTAATTAGTCAATAAGAACTTTATCCCTTTCAACCTTAGAGTAGTGTTCATACAAAAAAAAATTTGCCCAGTTATCCATACTCATAGATGTCAATCAACTTATATTTATGTATAACGTACAAATATTTCAACGTATTTACGTATTTTATATTCATCAATTGAACGAATAATTATCGGTAAATCAAATACTAAAAACTACTTTCTAACTTACAACATTATTTTCAATTATACGGCTGAATTTGATCATAACACATTATCAAAGTAAGGTGTATACCGCATCATCATACGGGTCATATCGCACTAGTATATATATATATATATATATATATATATATATATATATATATATATATATATATATATAAAGTGAAGATGGATATGTTTATGAACAGGGCAGGCCCAAACAAAACGGAGGCCCTGTGCGAATAATTAAAGTGGGGCCCTTCAATGCAAAACTCAAATTTCAGTACTTAAATGGTCAAGATATAAGGCTCTTTCAAAGGGGCAAAAAAATCCCCACCTGGTTAACAGAGTTGAAGCGACATAGACTATCTATAAAGTTAAATACAATCCAAAAAATGGGGGCCAAATAGTAAGTCTAACAGACACTAAAGTATATGAGAGAGCCACCCCAAAGCTAAATAAAATTACAAACTTTCATCACTATGTTGGTTATGCATGTGATATCCAAAATATAACAAAAAAGTGCAATACTCCATATTAACATTCAAATTCAACATTCAAATTACATTCTGATTAACATTAACATTCAAATTAAAATCACCACCAACTTCAGTAATAGCCACATTCAAATTAACATCATCACTAACCTCAACCGACTGATTAACATCAACATTCAAACTAACATCATCACTAACTTCAACCGGAGTTTGTTGTTCTTTTCTTAAAAATTTATCAAGAGCTCCCGATTGAGACTGAGTTAACTCTTCAATTCTTTTCTTTTTCTTACGCTTCTCATATCCAGATTCATACTTTCTAATTTTAGGAGCCATAGTAGAAAGACAAAACCTGATATTTTTGCTTTCCGACGACAGTAGGAATGAGGATGAGCAAGCAAATTTCTCAATCACCTGCTACATTAGTCAAGAGACATACAAATCCATTATCAACAACATTGAAAAGGAAAAACAAAGTCTCATTCATCCTGTCCCCTTTATAAACTACAATACAAAGAAACAAAATTGGGAATTAGGGAAATTGGGGAAAATGAATGAAGAGATTAAGAGATAAAATAATGAGAAGATTCAATCATTCACCTTTGCAAAGATACAACTCTAAGCGAGAACCGAAGGTTGTCGTCGACGCCGCCGTCTTGTCACGCTTTCTAAATTTCAATCTCCTTCACCCAAGTAGTGAAAATGAGTACATCACAACAAGTAACCGACAATATTACAATGAATTCACAATAACAAAATCATCTCTCAAAGCATTGAAATTGTAATTTAATTTTTAAAACCCTAAATAGCAAGCAAAATAGGAATCAATTTATAGATTACAGAGGTGAGAGGATTTAGGAACTTACTGGTGAACGATTAAAGGGCTGTAAAGTGAACCATTGAAAACGAAGTGATGAGAACGATTGAACGGAAAGTGATTGACTGAACACTTGAACGATTGAGGAGATGAAGAGGGAGGGACTAGATGTGAGGCGACAGTGGTGGCCTTGTCTTCGTCGCCGTCGTGTCTGGGGGAGGTGACTCAGGTGAGTGAGGATGGTGACTGGTGGTGAGTGAGGATGGTGACTGAAGAAGAGGTGAGGTGAGCGTTGCCGTTTCTCGTTTTCTCCTTTCGCGTTCTGTTCTGTTTCACGTTGCGTCTCCGTGTTTGTTAATGTTTCACGTTTTTTTTTTGGTCTGAACACTAGTAGTTTTTTTTATTGGGTTGGGGTAGATGTATGGGCTGTAAAAAAAAGAGGCCCCTAAATATATATTTTTGGCTTGAGGCCCTGTGCTGGCGCACATCCTGCACTGCCTCTGGCTGGGCCTGTTTATGAATAAACTAGCTATATGTTAAATACTGATTCGTCGCAGCGGTAAAAATGTTTTTTATAAAACTTGAAACTTTGTTGGTTGACATTACACCAATGAGGGAGTATTTAATTCTTGGATTTTGATGATGTATTAAGTTTCGATGTTAGCAAATGAAGGTTGTTTTTATTCTACACATTCTATAATTTGGTAAAATTGGCGCTAAATGCCAAACTAGTTGCAACTTTTTTTAGAAAAAATTCTGAAGCAGGCTGAAGAGAGAGATAGACTGCCAACTCTCTCTCTCTCTCTCTCTCGCTCTCTCTCTCACACAGGAGCCGCAACGAGAGACTGACAACGGGATCGACAACCCATGAGACAACTGTAGAGGCAACGATAGCCGCAACGAGAGACCGACAACGAGATCGACAACAGTAGAGGCAACGGAGAGCTGCATCGGGGAGCGGCAACAAGAAACAACAAATAATTTTATTATAGACACCTAAAATTATTAATTTAATATTAGAAAATTCTGGAATGATAATATTTTTTTACTATTTACTATAATCTACTTATTTTTAGTATTAAAAAACATGATGTGTACACGTGTGACCCATTTATGTACACAAATGAGAGTTTCTCCCTTACGGATACTCTAAGGCTCTTAAAGTGAAAATATCGGATTGTCAGGAAAAAAAAGCATAATTAAACTGTATCTATTCAAAGATGGCACATAATTCTAATTTCTAACTGCTTAACAAGACCTATATCTATCTATTCAAAGATGGCACGTAATTCTAATTTCTACGGCCCTGTTTGGATAAACAGTTTAATTCAGTGCTTATGACATAAACGTTTATTGTATAAGAGCTTATGCACAAACTGCTTAATGTTAAATTATTTTTCTATAAACTATAAGCTGTTTTTTAAGCTATCTCGAGGTGCTTATAGAAATTAGCTGAAAACAGTTTATGAACATGTTATAAGATGTTTTTATAAGTTCTCCCAAATAGTCTCACAAAAACTTATTTCAGTAGATAAGTTTAAATAAGTCGGTCCAAACTAGCCAAACTACTTAACAAGACCTACAAATAATGTATTGGGGGAGTGCACATCAATATACCTTGTCCTGTGCACTTCTTAAAATCTTTTCGCAGGATATCCGCTACTGGCAGAGACGATAGGTCATGCATTTTGTACCTCACTGAAAAATAAAATCACAAAAATATAATTAACTTGCAAATTGGTAAAGGCCATTGCATCCATTGCGACCAGCACCATTGATCAATAATGAAGCCATGTACTTATCTTTGGAGGTGCAATGAGGGTCCCTTAGATTCCCACTATCCATAAGGATTCCACCTAACTGCAAATCACCAAGGCAAATCTTGTTGGAATTTCCCCTTTTGAATACGATATATATTCTTATATCTAATTGCAATGGATATTATTCTACTTTTTTTTTTTGACAAAAAATCTTTTATTTAAAGTAGAATACAGAGTCTGTCAAAAAGTAGTCATTTAGGCAAAAAAAGTTCGTCAAAATGGAGTGCATTTTGGTCATTTTAATTTTGTCCATAATTATAGTCTGCCACACTTACAATTATTGCAGAACTACTTTATACATTTTCAATGCACGCTTTAATTTTTTTTATATGCAAACTTCAATAACATATACTATTCCCAATGCACACTTTAATTGTTTACATTTAATTAATTGTTTACACTTAGTTTTCCATTGCAAAATTAAATTGCAACTATTTCACTTTTTACTTCCCAAACAAGATTTTATTGCAGCTCTATTTTCAAATTGTGTTCCATATAATTCCATCCATTATGCATTATTGAAAAACTAAAAAGACGCAACTACATTAATTGTAGAACAGCCGCATACAATTTCCAATACAAACTTTAATTGTGATCATTTTGCTTCCCACTGTGATCTTTAATAACAATCATTGTTATCGAGGACTGCATTTACTAATAGTTATATCATCTTTTAAAATTCGGTCAATATAATTGTCTGTCTCATTGCATTTATTTCCGAACCACCCTATACAATTTCCAATGCAATCTTTAACTGTGATACTTTCTATTCCCATTGCAATATTTAATTGCAACTATTCAACTTATTTCCCATTGGAAGTTTAAATTTCATTATTGGTTTCAGAGGCATCCATTCGCATTCAATTGATGGCACCAAATTCGAAAATTTCAACATTAAACCGTGGGGAATATTAACAGGCGTGTACATTAAGATTGATTAGTTCATGAACATAGAGCGTGGAACCAGTGGAATATTAAGGGTTGTGGAAGGTTAAGGTGAAATCACTCCATGCACCTTCAATTTGGGGAATGAAAATCGAATCCTTGAGCATTAAACCGTTGGGTGCATTAAGAGACGTTTAAGGTGAAGGGAAAATGGCATCATTGTGCATTCAATTGAGTGGATGAAAATCGAAACATCGAGCATTGGACCGTTAGGAAGATTAAGAGGTGTTTGAGGTGAATGGTACAAATGTCGTCTCTCAATTTAACCATACTTCACAGAAATGGCTTCTTGATATACTCTAATTTCTGACATACACCTGAGCAACACTGATTAGAGCATTAAGGTTAGTGTCTTGAATACATGGAGGGTTCATGAATTCAAAAATCCAAGTGTCATATCAAGTATTGACACATTGTTGCTTGATGAGAAGGTAATGTCAATACCTTTGTTTTTCAAATACTAGTATGTTTTTACATACTCTAATTTTTTAAAGTCGTCATGTTTTATTTCAGTGGGTGCCGAATTGTATCTACGTTGATGGAAAGGTTTGCAGAGGAAATGAATCATTATCTTATAGATAATGATGTTGAGAGTTTTGTCATTCTGATTTTGCAACTTTGTAGAAGTCGATCCTAGAAAGGTATGTTTTTTCATAATAATATTTGGTTTAGATGTGTGCATATTTGATTGTCATTTGTTTATTTATAAATTTATTTTGTTTTTGAATTGCCTGATAGGACAATTGGGAATAGCAAGTACCTACAATGGAACTAAATTTTTTATCAATGCTGACTTACCTGGAGTTGTTGAATACAAGGAGCAGTAAGCATCTAATTTTTTATCTACGTTGAATACAAGGAGTTTTTATCAATGCTGACTTACCTGGAGTTCTTAACAAATTTTATTCCCAAAATGACCTCGCGTGGAATGCTTGTGGAGGACGTGTTTAATGACGATTCGAATGCCTTTGTTCGAACACGTTCGAACACCTGCACACGAACGCAAAAAAATTGGTGAATGTGGTGTGAGGGTCCATTATTGTTGCCTCGGTTAACATCATACGAACAGAATAAAATAGGGTGCTCGAATACGTCTATGCCAACCTGTTCGATTGGTGCCATTCGAACAGGTTAAATTACGCACAAGAGGGTGTGTGTGCCAATATTTAACACACTCGAATGAGACTGTTCAAACGTATTCGAATGCTCGTGTTCGAACAGGTGAAATTTTTTGAAAAAAAATACGTTTTGGCCGTTTCATTAATGACATTTTGGTCTTTTCACACCCTTATGTGGTGCGTTTTGAGTAGGAGGGGGAGTGATAAAAGCAAGCCCAAAAAAAAGACCGACAATCCATTCAAAATTTGCTCTTTCCATTTGACCAAAAAAAACCTTGTGCGATATATTTCTAGGAAAATACCTCTCTACCCCCCCCCCCCCCTCATTACCCCTGCACCTCTCAACCTCATTAAACCACTTAAAATACCAAAATTACCCTTACTAGTCCACACCACTATCCTTTTGTAACCCACACACCTCCCCTACTTCACTATCTAAGACCTAATACCCCCAAAAGTCAATCACCCATAACATCCCACCCCAATAGACCTCCAGCGGCCCGCTGCAACCACTGTAAGAGGGTGAGCACCACCGCACATACCATCTTTCCACCAATTCACTCACGGCGAGCACCACATGTCGCACATTAACTAGCACCACACGTCGGACCGGAGTGCCACCCACAAGGTTGAAATTGTGTCTACAACAACCTCGACATCACTACCACCAACCATAAACGATATCACAACATTTTCACCCTAACACATTTTTAACCTCTCCGAAAACTAAGTTTCCAAACTGTCTTTGACTTTTCGTGTCTTTTCTTATTTATTCGTTTTGTTTTATGTCTTTTCTTATTTAATCGTTTTCTTTTTTAGACATTTTTAAGCCAATTGTGTAAGGCTTAGTTTGGGCTGGTTGTTATGTTTGCTTTTTAGTGAGCCCACAACCAATTCTCTATAAATAAGTGTGGTTTTACAAGTTGTAAAGAACCTTTTGATCATATTATTAACTTGAGAGGAATTAGCACAAGTGTTCTCTCTAGGGTTCTTCCTTGAACCATCTTTGGGATGTTATCAAGACTTTAGGTTTTTGTGGCGATCCAAGCATGAGAATTATCATCTTTCCATGAAAAATGTAACTTCTCTTCACCACATAGATCCATCCCTTGTCTTTCCATCCTTTTGACCTTTCGTGTCTTTTCTTATTTATTCGTTTTGTTTTATGTTTGATTATGGAACGATCATTTGTTTTGAGTGAATTAGTGACATACTCCCTCCGGTCATTATTATAAGAGAAAAATACAAAAATCACAAAGACCAATGAGGTTATTAAATGTGATGCAATTTCATCTTTTATTCCAAATATATCCCTAGTATTAAGGCTCTGTTTGGCGCGTCCCATCCGCTAGCGGATAACGGATGAAAATAGCGGATGGAACTAGCGGGTGAAGAGTACATGTATTTGGTAAGCACTAGCATTTAGCGTTTTTCGGATAGCGTTGAACGCTTTTTCAAACGCTACTTCAAGTAGCGTTTCAAAAAACGCTAGCGGATAGCGTCTCACTTTTTTTGGCATTTTTACCCTTGTTACTTTTCTTAAATTTCTTCTCTATCCTTATTAAATAAATGTAATCATGAATTAAATAAATATATCTTTTTATGTCATTTTACATTTATCAGCTAGTTCAACCGTTAGTTTTACCAAACACATCAATTGTTATCGGCTAGCTCATCTGCTATCCGCTAGCTCATCCACTATCTGCTATCCGCTAGCTCATCCGCTAGCTTATCCGCTATCCGCTACTTTTTACCAAACAGAGCCTAAATCTTTATTCCCACTATGTGACTTTTTAGTAAACCTATATCTCACATTAATAGGAGTATAAAAGAACTTTTAACAATTAATATGCTTTGAAAAATGTATTTTTTTTTCTTATAACAAGGACCAAAATATGTACCAAAGAACTTCTTATAATAAGGACCGGAGGGAGTAATTCACATCAATTGGGGTGGGTTTGTTTGGGTGTTGTTGGGAAAGAGAAGGTGTGTGGGTTTGGAATAAGTAAAAATATTTTGGGTTTTTAATATTAATTAATGAGGTTTGGGGGTGTGGGGGAATGAAGCGGGGTGGGAGGTGTATTTCTCTATTTCTATATTGTTAAAAATTTACAAAGTCATTAGGTGGGATAAACCGGTAGTTTATGAACAAAAATTGGTTGAAAGGACTTTACATATAAGTAATTAATCGAAAAAAAGAGAGATGTAAAAAAAAAAAAAAATAGAGGTAGTAGTTGAAGTACGTACAAGAAGTTTACTGAATGATTTGCTAGTCAAAATTTGTGGCGAATAGGTTGCAAATTTCTCAGCTATGGCAGTACAACAAGAACTTTCCTGTAATTTGTTAAGAGATCAACTGTAGCTCCTTATAACAATAATAATAATGATATAAAAATAACACAAAAGTTATTCTTCTACACCATACCTCTCCTATTGTCACTGTTTCAACCCATGGATATACTGTCTCATCCTGAACAACAATAATTAAGATTTGGATTATGTGTATTAATTCTGATATGCTTAGTATAAAATAGAACCATAATTAGCTGAGTAAATTAACCTTTCTGCAGTGGAATATTTCAACCACGGCCTGCTTCAATTTCTGTGGTCAAAAGAACAAAATAAATATCCATATTTTCTATAAAAGCAGAGAGCATTGTGTGTGTTTGTTCAATGCAGAATTTGTTACCTCTTGTTTATTGGCAATCTTGCTGCTCTTCAATAGTAGTATCTTAAGACTTCCAAATAGATCATAATATGACGACATATCAATCTGTTTATAACAATTAGATCAAAACAGAAACCGGTTGAATAACAATACAACGACACATAGAATTAGCGGATTGGGATCCTGTGCAGTTGAAAAATTTGCACAATCATATGCATTCAGCGGATCTGGATCTTACCATCTTGATCGGACGGTCTAGATTTTTAACATTAAAAATAGATATAAAACATAAAGTTGTAGGACACGATCAAGAATGGACTGATAAAATCCGCTGAATGCACGGCTGGGAACATTTTTGACTGCACAATATCCAGATCCGTAATTAGCAGGTCTATTTATCAGAAAATATAGAATGTAAATTATACTAACCTCATCTGCAAAAATTAAGGATGATTGATCAATTTGACATGAATCAAGCAACCACTTGAGTTCAACATGTGATCCAAGATTTGCGCGATTAATGTTGATAATCGGTACAGTGCAGAGTTGATCGTTTTTCAAAGTCATAATACTTACTTAAGTAGAACGAATACATAATATAGTTGAAGCCACAGTTCCAATCCAACATCTGTAAAAAGTTTGCATTAAACATAAATGAATCAAACACGTATCGAAGAGATTGCGAACCAGGTGACTAATGTTACAGAAGCTAAGAAAGAAGAAATTACCAGCATCATCTGAACCGATAACAGCATGTAAGAATCTCCCAGGCACACCAGCATTAACATCATCCTTTCTTGCTTTTAAAAATGCGTTTAGCTTGTTAATGTTTTCACATGATTCAACAATTTCTATTTCGTGTGATACTCCATTGTTATAGTATAAAGCTGCAGATATTGGAAGCATCATATTTGATAGCTTTTCTTTATTTCTAGTGCAAGTGTATGTCTTTTCTGTATTGGGTGGTATTTTAGGTGACTGTAAAGCTTGATTGTTTGTTTTCATCAGATTCAGTTGTCCTTTGTGGCTCAGTGTGTTCAAAGGATTGATTCTTTGCTGAAATTTGAGACTTCTGAACTCATCACTGGTAAATGATCTATAAGCTCTTTGGACATATCGTCTAAGACTAATTTCTCGAGTCGAGTTTCACCACTAACTGATATAGATTCAAGAATATTATTGTTAATGGTTCCTCCTTGAGAGTTCAAGGGAACTTGACCTCTCACCAGCTTTTAGAAGGCCATCAAAGAATGGATTCTCTCTAGTACGAATATAAGGATAATTGTTTTGAGAAGAAAAAGCTAAAACTAGAATAATTAAAAAATAAATACATATAAGTTGTATATTTGGTTCTACCGTGGCGAAAATTGATTTTAATTAAAATGAGTTGAATGGAAACTTATTTGTGTTCAAATACATGTACATAAAAGTGAGTCAAACAATAAATTTGAGTGTAAAATTACGTTTGGAGTTAAAAGCTATGAATCCTAACTTCACTTTATGGAGGCAAAATCAATTTCGCTTGGGAATACTCAAACATATCAAAATCAATTTTTATTTTTGTAGACTCACTTTCGTCTCTTCTAAAAGTGAAATCAAACATGCAGCAACTTAAATCACTTTTGAACAAGTAATTGTGATTAAAAGAGAAAAGCATGAGTTGAATGAGATATTAATTAACCCCGGTGATTTGGAGCAGATGCTGCATCAGATTCAGACTTCATGGTGGAATGGAAACAATGATGAAAAAATAAGAGTTTTAAAAGGGTTAAGGGGACGGCAGAGCAAGAAAGTGAAAGAAGACAATATTGGAATCGTTGGAGACTCCGAAAGAGGTGACAGTGACCCCATCACTTATTATTATGCCATTGTGTCTGTCTAGCTTCTCCTTCTTCAACATGTTTTCTGAAATTCAATGGAAAATGCGTACTAATGTCCACCGGGAAATATACATGATTGGGCTTTCATGCAATTGAAATTAACAGTTCCATGTACACCTGCAAAAATGAAACAAAACGTTATTTAATATTTTGAGAGCAAAGCAATATATGCTTTTGACATTATAACTAGTAGGATACCCGTGCATACGCACGGGTGCTAACGAACTTAGACATAATTTAAATAATTTAACAACAACACTCGTGAAAAAGATAAATTTAAAGTAGTTAAAAAAGAGTCTCAAATAAAAAATTAGATAAATATTAAAATCTAAAAATGTAAGAGTATCATTTAAAAACAATCAGTGCATTTATCCCGTGTTCTTTTATATATTAGTGCCAGTGTTGTTATCCCGTGTTTTTATATATCGGTCACAATTATCTAATGTTTTTACATACATCATTGTAATTATCTCGTGTTTTTATATTTCAATAAAGTTATCACGTGTTTTTAATATATCGAAATGAAGTTTATCTCATAGTTTTGATTGATTATTTTAGTTGATAAATAGATTATAGTAGACAGTAACAAATAGATGGTTGATTATCAAATATTTCAGTGAAGTGTTTTTTATATATCAGTGCAGTTATCCCGTGTTTTTATACATATCATTGCAGTTAAATCTCGTGTATTTTTTTTACATATTAGTATAGTTACCCCATGTTTTTTTATATATCAGTGCGGTTATCTCATAGTTTCAATTGATTATTTTAGTTTATTACTACATTATAGTAGATAGTAAAAGATAGATTATCAAATATATCAGTGCAGTTATCCCGTGTTTTAAATATTAATCAGTAGTTGAAATAGTCATTAAGTTTTCCTTTTTTTATATATTAATATCGTGGTTTTTTATATATCAGTGAAGCTATCCCGTGTTTTTATATATTAGTGAAGTTATCTCGTATTTTAGATTGATTATTTTAGTTTATTAGTAGATTTGATTTGATTTTTGAATTTTTTTTAAAAAAAGGGGAAAGTTAAAAAAATTAGAGTGAGAAGAAAGTGCATTGGGAGAAGAAATTTGAAAAAAAAATGTTATAGTAAATTACAATGTTGCCCTTAGTTAGATGTGTTGTCAAATAAATAGGAAAACTTGTTTGAGTAATTTAAATATGGTTTATTTGTATAAATAGATATTAGATTAGTAGATAGTGGGTAAAGATAGTTGGTGAGTTTGATTTGAATTTTGAATTTTGAATTTTGAGAAAAAAAGTAAGAGAAAGTAGGAAAAAAGTGGGAGTGAGAAGAAAATGCATTGAGAGAAGAAATTTGATAAAAGTATGATAGTAAATTACAATGTTGTCCATAGTCAGATGAATTGTCAAGTAAATAGGGAGGCTTGATTGAGTAATTTAAATGTGGTTTGTTTGTATAAATAGATTAAATGTGGTTTGTTTGTATAAATAGATAAATAGATATTATGTTAGATAGTAAATAAGAGTAAATTGTAGATAATTTAATATTAATTTAATTATATTATTAGATTTTATAATGGATTAAAAAAATTGGGAAAAAAAATATTTTTAAATAAAGGGTGTGGGGCCACTAATAATAGATGTGTAAGAAGTAATAAATATTGGGAAATGTGAGATTGAAAGAGAGTGAGTGAGAAAGAAAGAGAAAATAGAATTAAAAAATGATAAATAAACAAAAGTGGTGATATGTCAAAAAAGTAAGATGTCTAAAATTGTAATTTTATAAGTTGTTTGTTTGTATAAATAGATATTAGATTAGACAGAGTTGGTGAATTGGGTAAGCTTCCAATTCATACATAGCTGTTCTTCTGAAACCAAACAACTCCATTCTAGTTTCTAGTAAGATTACAACATCTGACTGCTGCCTCACGAAACAAATAACACTGTTTCCTCTTAGCTCCTCCGTGTCCTATGAATCTTTTTTTTATAAGCAAAAAATAATATTAAAGGAGAGTGCAAACGAGCATCCCAATCGGTACCTATACAAGGGGTCTCGTTAAAACTTCCCTGGGCCAAGACCCCATGGGAAAATGACCCAAGTAGGAAAGAGTACCCCAAGAAGAACGAGACAAAAGTCAATTACACTGAGTTCATACAATCAAAAGGACTACCCCACAATCAGAGATCTAATAATTGGAATTGCGACTTTCTATGCTTATGAACCAAGTTCATGTTATAGACTTAACCTGATTAACAACCACCTGCATACTGAAAACTTGACCTCTGAAAAAAAAACCATGATTCCGATGTAACCATATATACCAAGTGACAGTCATCCATATCAAATACTTCAATCCACACGCCCTCTTCGATACCAATTGCATACCATGAGCCCAAAAATGCTCTATGCCTACTAGAGAATCTGAGATCACCATACCAACCAATTCTGAATAGCAAGCCAAATTAACCCGGAATACCTGCACAAGAAAAAATATGGGTAATCGATTCATCCTGCTCGAAACAAAAGGGCAACACGCCCCATGAAGGTCATTGATAATGCCCTCAGAAAAACATCATTCTCGCGCAGCTTTCTG
The DNA here is from genome assembly GCA_020916435.1 of Oxytropis ochrocephala. Lineage (NCBI taxonomy): Eukaryota > Viridiplantae > Streptophyta > Magnoliopsida > Fabales > Fabaceae > Oxytropis > Oxytropis ochrocephala. The sequence goes on along the minus strand of CM037094.1, from coordinate 60,833,313 downwards.
AACCATACTGGTTAAACCCCAACGACAATGAGGAAGAGGAAAGAAGATAATGGATCCTCTTACTTAAGGGCCCTATGCATCTTAAAATCCCCGGTTGGGCTCCCATACAGATATCAAAGAATTGTATAGACAAGAATTAATCCAATTAATCCACCTCGACCCAAAACCCATCTGACCCATCCACGAAATCCCCAATAAATAAAATCACAGGCCTTTTCAAAATCAACTTTAAACAACATACATTCATCTTATGATTGTCTGTCCTTAAACTTTGAAGGGCGTCGCAGTCATATCCTTTCATAAAAATTGCCCCCCAATACTCATAAATTTCAACGACGTGGGTTCAAACCGGTTGTGACCATGTGATAATGTTTGAAATGTTTATTGTCATTTTGTCTACGTCGACCAAAATTGTTTTTTAAAATTTGCTTGCAGTTATTACTTTCCGCCTCAATTTTCAATGCAATACTAATTACTCTTTTCAATTGTACCCTCAATTAAAATTATATGCATCACTCCTAGGTCATTAGGATGATGGTAAACACATTAATGTTGATCCACCATAGTCGGCTGTGTCCCTCTCTCTCCTCTCATTTGTTTTTTATATTTTGTTTGAAAAAAAATCAAATACCAGAATTTATGTGGTGACTGTTGTGACTGCATTAAAATATGACTACAGTGGATCACGGTTCGTAAACACACCCATGCTTAGTAAAAAACAATCTATAAAAATGTTTTTCCCATTATTTATTTTTTGTCATTTCTTAATATGTACAAGCGAATCACACCGAGTATGACCGTCCGAGTCGATGACCAATGAGATGATTAAAACATTGATTGGAGTACTCATTTAGCATGTGTATGATTCTGTGGTAGCGAGAATTAATTTTGGTAAAATTGATTTTAGTTAAAAGTGACCGAACATAACGTGATTTTTATTTGCATAAGTTATCTACCTCCTATTAAAGCTGGAAGCATGTTCTGTAATTGAAGCGGCAAAATGAGTAGCCATGCAACGTAAATGGCCTGAACATCACGTAAATGAGCGCCAAATCCAGCAAAATATATGCATTATAAGTGCTAATATAACGTAAATGCAGATAACGTGTCTCGTTCCCCCTTCCTCATACTTGTTACTTTTCCAACAATCAATTTGTGTTGTACAATTAGGTGAGGTTTTAAGAGGACTCACTCTACTTTTTCACTTTTTCGCAGGGAAATTTTAAAATAATTAACAGCTGTAATTTTTTATCCAAACACAGAGCCAAATATCTTATATCTTACAATATAAGATGACTGAACCTCTTAATTTTTTTTCATCTACTTCTCAACCATATATCTTATATCTTTAAGTAGTTTCTGAGTCCAAAAACTTCATTGAGCCCATAAAAAGCCTGCAGACCATAAATATGAGATTTTAAACTATTCAGCCAAATCTCTGTGTGAATCTTGTATACCCCTCCGCGTTGAATTTATTTGCAACAGAGACCTATTATTGTGGACTGCCTATTTATAGGTATTGTTCTCATTGTCTAACCAGATATAGTTGTGGACTGCAAGAGAACAATATCTCCATATTATTAACCATGAACTTCAGGTTTCTGAGTCCAAAAATTTCACAATGATGTATTAATGCTTATGTACTTGGAAACCTTCACACCATACCCTCTGCCAGAATAGAATCCTATCAATATTCTCTGTGTTCGAAGTTCAGAAAATCCGGGATTTTGAATGTAGAAGTCATGTTAAGTACAGATATGGTTGGATGTAGTGCTAGATTTGTTCATTTAGTCAACCTTTGTAGATTCTAGAAGTGAAGCAATTCTTCAAACCTTCTTTATTTGTTCAGCCACCCTAAAACTTCAGTAGTGACCTACGCTTAAGCTTTCCCAGTATATAACTATCCATCATGTGGTCATCAAATCATGCATACATCTTTAACCAAGTGCCCCCACTTGTGAGGAACACCCAAAACGAGCTGGTAAACATGAAATACTCCACGGTAGTCCAACTTCTCTCAAATTTTCAGTCACGTAATGTATGTATTTACTCTTAGCTTTAAGTGTTATTGTGTAATTGTGTAATAGATGAATATTTGTTTGAAGTATGATATGAGATTGTTCATAACAATTTTTAACAGGTGGAAATGCAAGTTGATGAATCTATTGATAGTGATGAAGTGCAGTCAAAAGCTAAGCAGTTTGTCTTCCATTTAGAAATTGTTCCGAAGGAGGTTTGACAAGTTACTTGACCATATTTTTTTATATACATATGTTACAGTCAGGTTTATATATCTGTAGTGGGGACATTTTGTAAATGTATATAAACAAATAAATCAATAAGTTAAATTTTTGAGTCTTAATTATATGTTGATTTGTTTTCCTTAACTCATTTTGTACGTAGGAGATGAAGTTGATGCCAACATTATTTTGTTCAAAGTTCGGCAACACCCTACCAAAGAATGTTGCTTTACGTGACCCGTCTGGTTATGTGTTGAACATGAAACTGCTAAGGAATGGTAATCAAATTTACTTTAATGAGGGTTGGACCCAACTTGTCTCATATTATAAGTTATATGGAGGGGGTTATGTTAAAATGAAGTATGTTTCATTAGGGCTTTTTGAGATTAAGATAAACAATGTGTATGACGAAGAGATATCATATCCCGAAGAAGAAACACCTATCAGTCGTGGGTATCTCATCCCACCAACAGTTATTCTTCAAGGAGTTCCCATTGCAAATTTAAAGGATCCTATGAAGTTTGTATTGTCAGAAACTAAGTTTTTAGAGTTTGAAGAGGTCATTGGTAACAAGCTGGTATGTCAATATTTTACGAGTCAGACATATTCTGAATAACATTGGGTGGTTTGATATCTAATATGTGTTTTTTTTAACAGAGATTGTCTAAAGTATTTTGTATGAGTGCCTTGCTAAAAAATGATGGAAGCATCACAATAGTGGATGAAAAGCGCAAAGCTTGGCCATGTCATTTGGTGCATGATTTATGTGACCCTGGGTCATGTTATGTCATTGGGGGTTGGTCAGAATTTTGTAATGAGAAAAGGCTGATGCAAGGAGCTTTTGTGAAGTTTGGTGTTGTCTCTTACAATTCAAGGATAATCTTCTACGTTCCTATCTGTGGACCAGCTCGTATGATATAAGTTGTTTCAAGTTCTTATATGTTTTATCAGAGTATGTAATATATTAGTATGGCCGAATTTGTGAACTGTTTATCTATCGTAGTTATATTTATAATATTTATATGGTTCTGTCACAACGTTTATATTTGGATGGTCTTGTATCAGTCGTATTATTAAGTGGTTAATGATATGAAGGTTCTATTTTACAAGTTGTTTTTTTATATTAGTAACATTTTGTTGATCATTGTGAACATCCAACCTCTTCAATATAGTTAGATTTTGAAGTTGCACATCCAGAAATAGTGCTTAAGCTAATTGATGATCTTGAAGCATTTATTGAAGCACCAATAGGGTAAAATAGTGAAGTTACACGTTATTCTTTATTCTTTATGCATCCTATTGGTTGCCATTAATAGGTGTGCAATAGTCCAGTAAGAGTCGATTCAGTATGTACGTTGAAGTCAACTGGTGAAATTTCAATGACCCTTGGTGAGGAAAAAATACATATGTTGAAGTATAATTTGTTGATTAAATCCTTACGACACTCTTTGGGGTGATTATGACTATGATGGCAAGTTAAGAGGGACCAAATAGATAATTAATTAATCAAGCAGTGAAATTACAAACATAGAAATAAAATTACACTATTTAACATTAATAAGTAGCTTACAGCTTTGTACAAAAAATAAATTACACTATCTAAAACAAATAATAAGTAGTACAAAATAATAAATTAACCACGTGTTTGCTTAGAGTTATCGTATACTTTATATCTATCTATGTAGCTTGTTATAGAAGCTGGTAAAGAATGTCTTCACATGGTCTTTTTTACCATTTACCAAATTACCACATATTTTCTCATATCACTCTATAAAAGGAACATCAGCATCAATTACCCACCCACCACCACATTTTCTTAGCATATTATTATTATATTTCTCTCTCATATTACTAAGTATATTGTATCTGTAGCTCATCCTCAGTGTTCTTATGGAGTCTCATCTTTCCAATATCATTGAAAATTATGGCTATGACATAACAATCAAGTTTGAACCATTTTTCTTAGAGTGCAATCCGGGACAGGTATGTATTTTGCCCAAATTTTGTCTATTAAAAGTAGGTATTGATGAACATGTGTTACGATATTTGAAATTTGAATCTAATAGCAGTGACATATGCTTTACAGGAATCTGTTAAGTTTCCCAAAATGTTCAATCAACAGCATAGCAAACAAATTGAACCTAAAGTTATGCTTTGTGACCCAGCTGGTAATATGTTTCAAGTAGCTGTTGAAGTTAGATATGATGAGACATATTTCACTCAAGGTTGGACTAATGTTGGTAAATTTTATGGACTCCGAAAAGGTGGTTGGGCTAAACTTGTTTTTGTTGCATCAGACATGTTTTTTATACAATTTAGAGAATAGGTTGATTAGCGATGAATTAAACTACAATAGTGTTGCATTGAGGGAAGAACATATGCAGTTGTTGTCAAAATGACTGAAGAACAACGTGGTGTTTATGATAAAGTGGTCAATGCTGTACACATTGATAATGGTGGGTTATTTTTCCTCAATGCTTTTGGTGGTGCTGGCAAAACCTTTATTTGGAGGGCATTATCTGCTGGGTACCGTGCTAAGGGAGAGATTGTTCTTACTGTTGCATCCAGTGGCGTTCCCGCATTGCTTATTCCAAGTGGTAGAACTGCTCACTCAAGGTTTGCAATCCCAATTATTGTTAATGAAGATTCAACGTGCAACATTGCAATTGGTAGTCATCTTGCACAATTAATTGAGAAGACAAAGTTGATTATATGGGATGAAGCCCCAATGATGCATAAACATTGTTTTGAATGTGTCGACAGAACTCTAAAAGACATTCTCCGCCACACTAAAAGAGGTAACGAACACAAACCTTTTGGGGGAAAAGTTGTGGTTTTAGGTGGTGATTTTCGGTAGATACTTCCTGTCATACCCAAACGTACAAGGCAACAAATTGTAAACGCAACCATTAATTCTTCTTATTTATGGAGACAATGCAAGATGCTTACATTGACAAGGAACATGAGGTTGTCTTCCGATATGGGTAATGAATTCCTTAACCAAAGTGTTGTTTTTTCGAAATGGATTTTATCTGTGGGTGATGGAGCAGTGGGGACCATTCATGATGATGTTAGTCATGTTGACATTCCTGATGATTTGCTAATTAACTCATCTGGTGATCCTCTACATGATATTGTTAATTCCACCTATAACGATTTCCACAACAACAACAATGACCCATCATATTTCCAAAGTCGAGCTATACTTGCACCTACTAATGACATCGTGGACAAGGTAAACGAATACATGGCTGCTCAAATTACATCAGTTGAGCAGACATATATTAGTTTTGATAGCCCACACTCCGATCTTGATAACGATGACCAAATTGACAATGTTCATTCAACAGAATATTTGAACACAATAAAATCACCTGGTTTGCCTAATCATATTCTACAACTCAAAGTTGGAGTCCCTGTCATGCTTCTAAGGAACATTGATCAAAATGCTGGGTTATGTAACGGTACAAGGCTAATTGTCACAAGGCTTGGTAAGTATGTTATTGAGGCACGTGTGATATCAGGTAATCATGTTGGTGACAAAGTGTACATACCTCGTCTTTCCTTGACCCCATCCGATGTCCGTATACCATTTAAATTCCAACGGAGACAATTCCGTCTGTCACTATCGTTTGCTATGACCATAAACAAAAGTCAAGGACAATCTCTCAACAATGTTGGTCTGTTTCTGCCCCACCCAGTTTTCTCTCATGGTCAATTATATGTGGCATTCTCAAGGGTCACCAATAAAGGAGGAATTAAGGTTTTGATGTTAGACGAAAGTTGTAACATAACCAATGTCACTAACAATGTGGTTTATCCTGAAGTTTTCAACAACCTTAGCTAGCTTTGCCGTGTAGAATGTAATTGAGAATTAAGTCATTTTGATTGTCTTTAAGTATTCTCCTGTCTTTAATGAAATTATCCATTTCTTATTCGACACTATTTAGTTTCTTATTTCATAGTTAATTTATTTGTATGTGTTACAGTTATCTAAACCCGAGACCTAATAGTAGTGTTTGGTCTATTATTATGTAGGCCAGATGACAAAAAAAAGCAAAATATACATAATTAGTATATTAACCACGATTGTGCACCATTAAATTTGGCTTATTCAATTATTTATAAAATACATAATTAGTATATTAAACTATAAACCTCCCATACTAAAGTATAAGTGACAATTACATGTTATGATTTACTACGACAATTACCCGTGCGATGCACGGGGCGGTCTCTGTTTAAAATTTTCAAAGAAATGTGGTAAAAAATATTAACTAATTAAATGTTTGATAAAAGTAGTAGTTGAGTACCAATAAATAATATCTCTTTCTTTCTATCTCTTTCCGTTAATCATCGTGATGTAGTTCCCTTATTATATTTAATCACACATTTAATCCACTTGATATTCCTGAAGAGATTTATTTGGACGGATGACCATCTATCTAATTAGGTTTTGGCCCTGTTTGAATTTGAAGCATTTTATGTTTAGTTTCTTTTTCCATCTTAATATCATGTTGTTGTTTCCTACATACTATGTTATTGTAGTAGGTGTACTGGTTTGTTTTCATGTACCATTATATTAAGCAGTTGCTAAAATTCTCACCACTTCAGTTATTTAATTGGCACATTTATTTTTGCTCTAATGGTGGTCAATAATAGGCTATACAATTGAAGTTAGTCAATATAAGCAACCATCCCGTACGCACGGGTCATTGTCCTAGTAGAAATTAAAGGTGATTTTCAACAATTTTTGTGCATATTATGTGCACTACCAATTTGTTGAATAAATGCATGACACCGTAACTCAAAAGAAAAATAGAGTATTTAGATGAAATCTTCCTTAATTTCATACATACCATCGTTGGGCGCCCCGCCGGAGAGCTTATAATGCCTCAAACGAAAGTCCATTAGGCTTACATGGAACTCCAATTAACCATATATAGCAAGTGATGAACATCAAGAAATCTCAACAAAAGAAGGATACAGAGCCAAGGAGCATAGCACGGACCAAAAGAAAGAAATTTTCGCAAGGTAACACCAACTTCCTCTTACAATTAAATGGATGAGGGAACGAACCAAAACTGTATTCCGGTATCCTAATCTTGTGGTAGAGGGATTTGATCAAATGGATGAGGGAAGGAGACTCAAACTCAAAACAATTTCAAAGTTGCATTAATAAAAGGAGAAGAACAGACGGAATTCTGTGCATAGAACTTAACGGGTTAAGGTGGAAGGCGTGGAGGACGTGAAGTTTGAGATTGCTAACACATTTTGTTCTGTACCGTATCTATGGATGTGTTAAGTCCGAGATAGTAGGTAGGTTATAATGTTTTTGATCAATATTGGTAACGTCCGAGCTTGATGTTCCGAGCTGAGGTGGGGTATACCTGCACAGTCACTCCGATGCTAAAGTCAGTAGCAGTAGAGTTAATGCAAATATATGTCTAATTAATGCGTACCTCTCTCCTTGGAATAAATGCAGTATTTATAGGTTTGGGAGGCACTTGGGTGTAATCATCTGAACAATTGGTTGTGGAGGCGCATGGTAGGCTGTTGGATGATGATTATGGTCCTTGGCTGTTGAAGGCCCAATCAGTTGGCCTTTTGAGCGTAAGAAGTGCGAATATCATGTGCGCAATTTCTCCATAACAATGATTGCCCCCAAGTCGGTTTGACATGTTGGGTGAAACCGCACTTGTAATCTTGTGGCGATAAACTATTTTACCGAGATTGAAAAATGTTGGGTTTGGCCTTTGTACCGAGGTTGAACTCTTGTGCCGAGGTTGAAAAATAGTCGAGGTTGAACTTACTCACCGATCTTTGATGGTGTGGCGTGTTGGTGACGCTTCGATTTGGGAATTTTTTAATATTTATTCTTCTTTCGACAGAGCATTAAATGCTTGCGTTGATAGATGTGACCGTTTCATGAGAGTCGAGGCGCTTTTTAATGATGACTCCTCGATTTTCGCGTCGCTTTGATTTGATTGAGTGTGTCGCTTCGAATGAATAGTAACGGTCATTTCTAAATCCCTATAAATACAGGTGAGGGTAGTTTATTTATCTTTTTTAGTTCTTCGCCTGTTCTGAGTTACCGACTTCGCGAACCTGAGCCCTCCAACCTTGCTCTCTTAATCTCCAACGTTTTTCTTTCTGCTTATATCCAAGCTTCTTCTGAGGTTAGTACTTTACTTTTTGATTTTATTCTTTTTGCTGCATTTCGTACTTAGTTTTTCCGGGCTGAGATCTAGCCTCACCGCAATCTTCTTTGTCGCCTCGGGTTCGATCTCCTTCACGAACCCATTTATATTCGATTTACCACGATAGCTTGCCCCCATTCCCGTAGGTAAAAACGCGAAAACTAAGCAAACAACTCGCGCACAAACGCCGACTCATCGATCAAAGCCGAGCAAGCTCGAAAACCCCAAGTTCTGACAATGGGAAACCAAAGGGCACAAAGACAAAGGCTGGATTCCAACCCTCTGATAAGGAAAAAGTTGCTGGCCCCGAGATACAAGAAGAAATGCCCTCCGGGCGAGGGAAGTGAGAGCGGAGAGCTTCGATGAAGAGTCATCAACTCCCCTCTACGCATAATAATCCGATTCCTGCACTGAGGTAGGCGTTGACTCGGATCCGAGCTCTTCTGATGACTCAAATCCGAGACGGAATCGGATGGAAGAAAAGGTGACGATCTGTCTGGTAATCCGGGAGAAGAAGATATCGGTGGAGAGAGAGAAGCTGAAGTACCAGAAGATACTGGTAGTTTTGAGTTATTGTACGGGTACGAAGATTCCGGCAGCAACAACGTCGATCTCCCTGTGGATCCCCCTTTGGGCACCCCTCGAGATTATTCATGGGTGTCCGAACCACTTCGAGGTATCAGCTCGGTGATGACTTCAGAATCCGATCTTAGTGGTTTTTCGAAGAGGCTTTATTCGAAAGATCCTGAGCGCTGGCGTGCTCATGGAATGGAGAGGGCGAGCATGTGGCTACTTATCCCACTTCTCTTAAGTTCATAATCTACTGGACGACTTTAGCTCACATGCGCATCCGACCTCCATTATTTTTTTCATTGTAAACTGAGCTTGTCGATCAAACTGTGGCTTAGGTCGGACAACAAACCTTACAGCCTCCAGGCAGGAGTCTTCCCCACCGAAATAGTTATTCTCGGAAGGAGGGAAATTACATAAGACGGGATTCTCACCCTCTTCTCTGGTATGGATGCCACCTCAAAACCTATCTTCTCAGAAGCTTTCCTCTCCGTCTTTGTCGAGCTTCTTTCCTGAAGTTCAGTTACTCGCCGCAACTCTTCGAACCTCTACCTAGAGCATCTTCGCATCATATTTCGCACCATCAAATCCTCACACTCAGACCCACCCCAAAACCGATGGTTCTCACCTATCCAAAGATTCAGCTGGACAGGCATGAGGCATTCTTCTGAGTTGATTGGCCTATGACATTCCCCTGAAAAGAAAGAGTTTATTGGCGAGATTAGAGGTAGCCCCTTCACAACTTCATCCCAATGCTTGGGCCTTCGTATGTGCTTTCGAGCTCGTATGTCTACATTTAGGTCGGCCCCTCTCTTTGCAGCTTTTCTTACACATGTTTCAAATAAATAAACGGACTGAGAAGAACAGTGGTAAACCCGCCCGTTTAGAGCATTACACCCTCCGATCTAGGGCAGGCATAAGGGTATTTCGTCCGTATTCTGAGAGTTTGAAGTATGAATGGAAAAACAAGTTTTTCTGGGTGGAACCGGTGTTGCCCGCAGTAGTAGATCGGGTTGGCACTTTCAACGCTGAGAATGACATCGTTCTTACCACCAAATTTCCTCTTGGTTGGACTCGTCGCGACGAGACTATCAAACATTCCGTTTTGGAGGAGCATTTAAGTGCGGAAGATCGGAAAACTTTGAAGATGCTGATGTATATCGCAGATCGGGTTGTTACCAATAACGAAAACCGACCCAATCAATGGGGTTTCGACACTAAGTTATTGGTAGAAACCGTTAAGTTTGAGCATGTCGAGAAGGTTTTAGGTCGGTTCTAAACCATACTTAGTCGAGTTTAATCTTTGACACTTTGCCGATTTTGTTTGATAATTTTGTTTGCTAACCGAACTTTCCTTTTTGCATTTTTAGATGGCCCCAAAGAGCGTGATGGCGGCTTTGAAAGCCCTTCTTGAAGTTTGAACAGCGACACAAAATGCCGGGACGGTAGTGGGGTCGCACTGAAGGGACTTCAAAGCAGTACCTATTACTCATGCCGAGCCTATTATCGTGGTTCATTCCGAGGTGGTCGCGAAGAAGAAGAAGAGCGCCTTAAACAAGAAAAAGAAAGATCACATCAGTCGTCTTCCCCGAACGAGTCCTCGTGACCAAGCTAAAAGCGTGATTGATTTGAGTGAACTCTCAAAGAAAAGCAAAAACATAAGTCTGCTGCCCCTTTGATCCGAAAGCATATATGACTCTCAAAACCGAGGAGTTCCAAGTCGATCCTTTTGGAGTTTCCATCTCTGTCTTTATCGAGAATGGCCGATCTAGTGAAAGAGGAGAAAAAGGATGCCGCTCAAAAATCCAAGGTATGGCTTCTAGTTTCTAAGTTCACAATTCTATCTCTGCTTATTCTCCAAAGGTTTTATAATTTACTTACGCTTTCCATATATTTGTGTAGATCTTGAGGCTAAGTCACGAGGTCGCTCGGAAAGTCGTGAGTCCTCTGGGCCGATCTTGAGAAAGCGCAGAAAGATGCGGATCTTCACAAAAAGGTAGCTGAGGATTTGGAAGCCAAGCGCCTAGCATCTGAGGCCGAACTGAAGCTGGCTAATGAAAAACTTGAAAAAGCTGCTGTTGAGCTTAAGGAGAAAGATGACAACCTGGCCGAGATGGAAGCCACGATCTCATCCCAAAACTTCCCCGAACTTCAGGAGCAGATAAAGAGACTTGCCGAACAGAAAGCTAAAGCTCTTGAAGATCGGATGCAGGCAATTCAGATGGGTCAAGAAGGCATAGTAGAAGCTTTCAATAATGCACTTGACCAAGTTTCTGTGGTCAATCCCGACTTTGTTGCCGATCACGATATCTTTTCGCCGGACTTCTCGGTTCATGATGGGCACATAGTTGAGTTCGACCCGGTAACTGATGAAGTGTCAAGGGTCGTCTATCCACCTAAAAAGACCTAGCTATTTTATTTTCATTTGTTTTGAACTTGAGGACCCAGCCGTAACCGGTATTTTTGTAATGACATCGTCACACTCTTACTTTGTTATAATTGTTGCTTTGTTTTGTGGATGCGATGAATCTCGGATATACCTTAAGTTGTAATATCAACCAAGATTTAAATCATAAAGAAGTAAATATTAAGCAAGATCGGAATAGAACGCCTTAATAAAGTGAAGTCTATGTTAAGCAACATCTAATAGAATGCCTTAAAAAGCGAAGTCTATATTAGGCCGGATCGGAATAGAATGCCTTAATAAAGCAAAGTCTATATTTAATAAGATCGGAATAGAATGCCTTAACAAAGCAAAGTCTATATTTAATAAGATCGGAATAGAATGCCTTAACAAAGCAAAGTCTATATTTAATAAGATCGGAATAGAATGCCTTAACAAAGCAAAGTCTATATTTAATAAGATCGGAATAGAATGCCTTAACAAAGCAAAGTCTATTTTTAATAAGATCGGAATAGAATGCCTTAACAAAGCAAAGTCTATATTTAATAAGATCGGAATAGAATGTCTTAACAAAGCAAAGTCTATTTTTAATAAGATCGGAATAGAATGCCTTAACAAAGCAAAGTCTATATTTAATAAGATCAGAATAGAATGCCTTAACAAAGCAAAGTCTATATTTAATAAGATCGGAATAGAATGCCTTAACAAAACAAAGTCTATATTTAATAAGATCGGAATAGAATGCCTTAACAAAGCAAAGTCTATATTTAATAAGATCGGAATAGAATGCTTAACAAAGCAATGTCTATTTTTAATAAGATCGGAATAGAATGCCTTAACAAAGCAAAGTCTATATTTAATAAGATCGGAATAGAATGCCTTAACAAAGCAAAGTCTATTCCTATCTTTGGATACTAGCTGTAATATCTCTTGAGTTTGGTGGCGTTCCAAGTTCTTGGGATCGCCTTGCCTTCTAGCGTGTCTAGCTCGAAGGCTCTGTTTCCAGTTCTTAATATAACCCGATATGGACCTTCCCAGTTTGGTGCTAACTTGCCCTGTGATGCATTTTTTAGTCCAACATCGGCTCTTCTCAAGACGAGATCATCGACATCAAAATCTCTTTGAACGACTTTCTGATTATAGCGAGTGGCTACCCTCTGTTTGGTGATTGCCTCTTTCGTGGAAGCTTGATCTCGGACTTCCTCCACTAGGTCTAGCTCTTCTCGTAAAGCATGTCCATTATCCTCCGGTGATTTCGATTTGAAGTCCTCCAAGTTAATTCCCCAATTTCTACCGGATGATCGCTTCACTCCCATAAGACAACCTGAAAGGTGTTTCTCCTGGTGGAGCTTTGCGGAGTAGTTACGTAAGCCCATAAGACATAAGGAAGTTCTTCGACCGAGTTTCCTTTAGCGTCGTCTAACCTCTTCTTCAACCCGCTTGAGAAGTACCTTGTTTGCCGCTCGCTTGACCATTTGTTTGGGGGTGTTCCACCAAGTGAATCGATGTTTGATTCTAAGATCTGACATTAACTTCCGAATCCTTTATCAATAATTGAGTTCCATTGTCCGTGATTACCACCTCGCACCCCGAATATGGTAATTATCTCTTTCTAAAAAAGAGATGCGCTTCTTTGCCTTGATAACGAGATAGTGGTTTGGCTTCAATCCATTTGGTAAAATAGTCTCATCGCCACAATTAAGAATTTAATCCTCCCCGGGCTTTTGGAAAAGGTCCTAGAAGGTCTATCCCCCACCATGCAAAAGGCCATGGGGAGGAGAGAGTTGTGAGACCGGTAGGTGGTGCAATGTGAACGTTTGCGTGGATCTGGCAATTCAGACATTTCTTCACATAGTTCCTTGCATCAGCTTCAATGGTTGGCCAAAAGTATCCCGCCCTTAACACCTTCCTGGCTAAGGATCTACCACCTAAATGTTGGCCACATATTCCTTCATGAATTTTCATTAACACATAGTCGGCCTCCGCACGTTCTAGACATTTCAACAACGGTGAAGAGAGTGCTTTATTGTAAAGTTGTTCATTGAACACTGCAAAAGATGCTGCTTTTCTTCGGATGATCTTGGCTTCCTCAAGATCGGAAGGTTCTATGCCTGACATGATGTAATTCAAGATAGGAGCAATCCATGTTTGGTCTTCACTTATTACGTACACTGATGAAATCGAGTGTAAGTCATCTCCAAAACTAGGTTTGCTGAGGATCTCTTGTATTACCGACCGGTGATTTCCCACAGTTTTGGTGCTTGCTAATTTGGAAAGAACATCGGCCCGAATGTTGTGTGTCCTTGGAACATGTTTAATCTCGGCGAAATCAAATTGGGTGAGTAGTTTCTTCACATGATTCAAATATTTTTGGAGGATTGGCTCTTTTGCTTCGTACTGTCCCCCGATCTGGGAGACCACGAGAAGTGAATCGGTATTGAGACTTAACCGAGTGACTCGGAGGTCTAAAGCCAAACGGAGACCCGCAATGCATGCTTCGTATTCAGCTTGATTATTTGATGTTGTAAATTTGAAAGTGAGTGATAGTTCTATAACAACCCCTGAAGGACTTTCAAGAATAATTCCAGCTCCACTTCCTTTGGGATTGGAAGAGCCATCAACATGGATCGTCCATACTTTATCCTCGGCCTCTGCCGAAGTCATTTCTGCGATAAAATCGGCTAACACTTGAGCTTTCATTGCCGATCTTGATTCATATTTGATGCCGAATTCGGACAGCTCTACTGCCCATTTTATTATTCTTCTTGAAAGGTCTGGGCGATGTAGGATTTGTCGGATTGGGTGGTTTGTTCGAACCACCACTTGGTGAGATACAAAATAATGTCGGAGCCGCCGAGTTGCTATTATTAAAGCCAAAGCAACCTTCTCTATTTTTTGATATCGAAGTTCTGGCCCTTGTAGAGCTTTGCTCACAAAGTAAACTGGGCTTTGCCCCTCTTTTGTTTCTCGGACCAGTACTGCTCCTAATGCTTCCTCAGATATTGAGAGATATAAATATAATACTTCCCCAGGTTCAGGTCGGGTTAGTATCAGAGGTTTTGATAATATATTTTTTAGCTGGGTGAGCGCCTCATCCCGTTCTGTGGTCCAAATAAATTCAGATTCCTTTTTTAAGAGTTTAAAAAGGGGTAGTGATTTAAACGCGGCATTTGAGATAAACCGAGATAGAGCCGCAATCATGCCATTAAGTTTCTGAATTTCCTTCTTGGTGTTTGGGGTTTTCATCTCGGTCACCGACTTGCATTTGTCCGGGTTTGCCTCAATTCCTCTTTTAGTGAGATAAAATCTCAAGAACTTTCCGGCTTTGACTCCGAATGTGCATTTTTCCGGATTTAATCTCATTCTGTTTTTCCTTATCTCTGCAAAAATTTCTCTGAGATCGGTAACATGATGATCTGCTTGCTCACTTTTTGCAATTATATCATCTAAGTACACTTCTACATTCCGTCCGATCTGGTTTTTGAAAACTTCGTTCATCATTCTCTGATACGTCGCTCCTGCATTTTTGAGACCGAAAGGCATAACTCGGTAACAAAAATTTTCGCGTTCAGTCATAAAGGCGGTCTTCTCTTGATCGGGAGGGAACATCGGGATTTGGTTGTAACCTGAATATGCATCCATGAATGATAATAAACAAAATCCCGACGCGTGATCAACTAGTCGATCAATATTTGGAACCGGAAAAGCATCTTTAGGACATGACCTATTGAGATCGGTATAATCAATGCACATGCACCATTTTCCATTTAATTTCTTAACAAGAACAGGGTTTGAGAGCCAAGTAGTGTACTTGAGCTCATTTACAAATTTAGCTTTTACTAGGTCGTCTACCGCCTTGGTCGTCGCTTCTGTCTTCTCGATATTTTGTACCCTTTTGCGTTGGGCAACCCACTTCGCATCAGGATATATTGACAAGTGATGACAGGCGACTTCAGGTGGTATGCCGGGCATATCTTCAGCCGACCAAGCAAATAGATCGGCGTGCTCCCTCAAGCACTGGGTTAATTCTGTTTTTATTTCGTCCGGTAGTTCTGCGCCGATCTTGACCGTTTTTGTTGGGTCATCTCCCAATACCACTTTGATGAATTCCCCACCCGGCTTCGGTCGTTCTGGCCTTTTCTCTGAATGCAGATGTTGAACGCTATCTTTCTCCTCGTCCGAGCTGTCAAGATCGAAGCATGCGTCTAAATCCATCACATTGACCTCGGAAAACTTCACTTTTCCTTCTTTCGTAGATGCATTTTTTGATGTAAATTCGGCCTTCTCTCTTGCAGCGATTTCGGCTTTGAGAAGGAGGTAATAGCATCTTTCAGATGATTCTAGATCGGCATTGATAGTTATTACTTTGTTACATTGAAAGTGAAACTTCATTTTCAGATGTACCGTGGATGTTACCGCTCCGAGTTTTCCCAATGTCGGCCTTCCAATGATGCAATTGTAGATTGATGAACAAGGTAGTACCATGAATTTAATCAAAATTGTCCGAGATAATGGTTCCTCTCCGAAAGTGACTCTTAAGTCTACATAACCCATTGGTTTAGTTCGGGAACCATTAAAACCGAAAGGTCCGTTCCCGATAAGTGAAAAGTTCCTTTGGGGCAATTCCGATCTTTTCCAATACATCAACAAACATAATGTCACGGGAGCCGCCTTGGTCTACCGTAATCCTTCTTATCTCTTTTTCGCCATTCTTCGCGAGATCAATAGTGGAATGTCTTCATTTGTTTTCCCGTTCAGTAGGTCCTCGTCCCCAAATGACAAAGGAGGACGAGTTACTACACTTTGGGTTGATGAGGTGGATGCTACACATTGAATTTCTTTCCATTTTCTTTTAATCGTCCTTGTCGTTGCTCCTTCGACCTCACCACCTGAGATAACCATTACCACCGGTCGTCCCCTGCTTCTCCTAGTGTCCGGCTCTTCTTTGTATTCCACGATGTCTTTACCTTTCCCTTCATCAACGTCTTTCTCTTGTTTAACGTTTTTCTCCTGCTGGAATGGCTTTCTGACATATTGTCCGAGCTTTCTTTTTTTTATGAGGTCTTCAATATCGTCTTTCAATGCATTGCACCGATTTGTGTCGTGGCCGGCACTTTGATGATAACGACAATATTTGTTGTTTCTCAATCCCGGTCTTGGGGCTATAGGATCAGGATATCTTACTTGCTTGAATTCATTGTTTTGGCATTCTTGCAGGATCTTTTCTCTGCCACAGATGATTTCGGCGTAGTCCCGATGTCTTCCTTGCCGAGGTTTGAATTCCCTAGATGGGCCGCCGGTCTGAAATCTTCTTGAATTTTCTGTGTTTGGAATTTTCTCTTTGGTTAGGTTGGCTACGTTCTTTACAAAGAATTTGCTAGCTTCATCACCTTCTTCGTGATCTATGTATTTTTCTGAAAGTCGGAGGAACTCCCCTAAAGTTGAGGGTTGGTTTATGCTTACATCAATTTGGAATAAAGTGCCTCTGCGCAAACCTTGGGATAAGAAATATAGGCGAAATTCCTCATTCAAACCATGCACCTTTCCGGCCTCAGTGTTGAATCTTGCAATGTAAGAACGGATAGATTCATCTTCGGTTTGGTGGACTGCATGCAAAACCATCCATGATTTCGGCCTTACTTTTGAATGTGCAAAGCTCGCCGAGAATAATTTGGATAGTTGCTCCCAAGACGAGATTGAATTAGCCGGGATATCTAAACCATAAACCCGCAGATTTATCAAGGGTGAGGAAAAAAGTCCGCACATGATCTCACCGGGCATTCCTAAGTGTTCATCATGGTTTCATAATACTCTAGGTGAACGCTGTGGTCGCCGAGTCCGTCATAAATTTTTAAATGTTCGGAGGTTTTTCTAAACCTCGGGGGACGGGGAAATAATCGATTTCAAAGGTAAAATCCTCTTCTTGGTGGTTGAACTTCTTGTGCTTTATCATGCTTCCGGGCTTGACGAGGTTGATGCCCGAATGGTATTGTTTAGGTTCGGGGCTCTCCTATTATGGTGGTGGCGACGCTCGCCTCGGAGGAGTCTCTCTGCTCCTAGATCGTCGTTTGAGTGGTGAAGATGAAGCGTAAGATGAATCTTCTTCCCCCGTAGTCGCCTATATCCCTGGAAGTGCCCTAGGTTCTTCTCTTCCTCGTCTTCTCGGGGGAGAGCGATGATAATGACGTCGCTTTGGAGGAGACCGATGCCGCCTTCGAAGTTCAGTAGGTCTGCCGAGCGGTTCAGGCTCTTCTACCGGGTTAATCCGTGGAGCATATCGCCGTGGAAATTCGATCTGCGATATCTCGAAGCTTGGTATCCTGCAATCTCGGCTTCCAGCTCCGAGATACGGAGACTCCTAGCCTGAGATGTCTCATTATGTTGATTCAGAATTTGGACTAGCTGTTGTAAAGTGTCCACTGGTACGGGGATGGCCGCAGGAGGTGAAGGAAATCGGGCTGAAGTCGATCCTCTGTTATTGACATTACGATCTGAAACCGATTGGGTTACCGCAACTCCCTCCGGGGTTCCTTCCTCCTGAGATCGGATGACACTTGCTATCCGCGCACCGGTTCTAAACTCGGGGTCCATGATTTGATCAAAGAAAAGGAAAAAAAATGTGTGAAGATTTTTGAATCGGGAAAACTCCCACTGGGGTCGCCAATGTTCTGTACCGTATCTATGGATTTGTTAAGTCCGAGATAGTAGGTAGGTTATAATGTTTTTGATCAATATTGGTAACGTCCGAGCTTGATGTTCCGAGCTGAGGTGGGGTGTACCTGCACAGTCACTCCGATGCTAAAGTCAGTAGCAGTAGAGTTAATGCAAATATATGTCTAATTAATGCGTACCTCTCTCCTTGGAATAAATGCAGTATTTATAGGTTTGGGAGGCACTTGGGTGTAATCATCTGAACCATTGGTTGTGGAGGCGCATGGTAGGCTGTTGGATGAATGATTATGGGCATTGGTGCCAAGGCCCAATCAGTTGGCCTTTTGAGCAGAAGGGGGTGCGAATATCATGTGCAGAATTTCTCCATAACACATTTCAAGAGGCATTTTAAAAACAGGATGTGGGAAAGAAAGACCAATCTTAGAGTGCATGACTTTTAATCGGTTAGCACGTAGTAGGACAACGTAAAGCTAACAACCCAATTTTTTGAAGAGGAAATTAGAATGGTGGAATGGGATTGTGAGAGAGAGCTAAGAGTCCAGGACCAGACCGGGCGAATTTTGGGAAGATACCAAGTGTTGGCTAAGTTATTAGCAAACAAGTACTTGCTAAGGTGATCATGGAGTCGCAAACAACATTCATAAAAGAAAGATAGATCTTTGATGGAATTTTACTAGCAGAGGAAAAGGTGGGAGTGGCAACAAAAAAAGAAAAGAACTAGAACTATTGGTGTTCAAGGTCGATTTCGAAAGCGTAGGATTAGGTGCAGTGGGATTACTTAGACTTCTTCGTAATTTAAAAAATGAGTGTTTGTGCAAAACGGTGGAAATGGATACAAACTTATTTAAACAAAACATTCTAAGTCAGCAGAAGCCTGACCAAGGAAGGAATTTGGAGTCTTTAGAGGGTTGACACAAGGCGATCTTGTATCTCTCTTCTTGTTTCTTATGGCTGCCGAAGGCCTAATTGCTATGATGAACAGAGCAATATGGCTGGCTATGTGGAGAAGAGTAGGGCAAATATAGTGATAATCAAGGTCCTCTTGCAATAGTTTGATGTGGCGGCATTAAGACTAAAGATCAATTTCCATAAGGGCTGATATGAAGACTCTTCAGAATATCATACAAAAATTCAGCAATTGTGGCGGAGGAGGTAAGAGATTGGACAAATGGAGAATGGAGGTGGATATGGAGTTGAAGAAAGAGCTTGTTCCAATGGGAAGAAGATTTAGAGAAGGAACTAAGGGAGCTGGTATAAAAGGTAGAGATACATACAAGTGAATTTGAGGGATAGGTGGGTGTGGAAGGAGGAGTAGGGAGATAATTACAGTGTAAAATCGGCATATAGGTTCCAATGTAAGTTGAGTTATGAACATTCTCTATGGTATTGGCTTTTGGCAAAGAATGTGATTGGTTGTGTGTGTGGTGATTTCTTATGAGGCAAAGCACCAATGTTTCTTATGAGGCAAAGAATGTCATAGTATTTGTTACTATTTGGTCAACTTTGTAAACTGTTTTGGAACTAGCCTTAGTTCTTTGCTCATAATGAAATTCATTTTTCCTTTTGCAAAAAAAAAAAAGTAGAGACATAGTATCAAATTAAACATTAACTTCTTTGCAAA
Organism: Oxytropis ochrocephala; assembly: GCA_020916435.1. NCBI lineage: Eukaryota > Viridiplantae > Streptophyta > Magnoliopsida > Fabales > Fabaceae > Oxytropis > Oxytropis ochrocephala. The sequence continues at coordinate 60,813,606 of CM037094.1, read as the reverse complement.
ATGAACATTGCTAGAAGCATTAACTTCTTGACACATGTTGATAGACACAAACATAATAATGTATCAAATTAAAGGCATAGACATAATAGTAGAATAAGTAGCAAATCCATTCTCATCCACCTTGGATACAGAATGAAATGCTCCTACTTTAGGCTTAAACATAAAATTAACAGAGAGTATTAAGGTCCATCTCAATGTAAAAGTTGCCATAGAGAGAGCAAGAAAGTAGGAGATCAACAAGTGGAAAGATGGAGAAAGAGAGTGATGAGAGAGATTCACCTATGTCCTAACCATGGTTGGTGATTGTGATTAAGTGAAGTAACCAGAGGAACCAAAATATCTCCCATGGTTACATGCAAGTTTTTGAGTTCCACATTTTCCATTGATGTAGTTCTCAACATGATGATGATGATGATGATGATGATGATGAAATGTACTACATATGTTAATTAATTGGGAAAGTAAAAACACTATCCCTCCTAAGTACTATTACTAAATTAGGCTTAAACTCCCTTAGTTTAGCCACAATGAATTTACATTAACAAAAATTAACACTAGTTAATTCTTTCTCCCCTTACCCAAAGGGAAGATGCTTAATTAGTTGGTTGGTTAAACCCTTTTTTGAAAAACAAAGTTGAAAAAAAAAAACATTTATGAAAACATGACTAAGACTATACCAAGATGTTACCGTACAAAAAACATGGGACATCCAATGTCCATGATTAATTAAATTGCTAAAAGTTCCTCTACATCCAAAGAGAGGTGATTAGCATTAATTGTTGCAAAAAACTAGACTAATTTCTAATCATCTTTGATCTTCAATTTACAAATTCTTAAAAACCATTCTTTGCTTTCACTTTACCCTTCATGGGCTTTAAGTTAACAAGATATGGTTTTTTTTTTGGCTTAGCCTTTTCCACTAGGCTAAGTTTTCTGTTTTCCCATTCTTTTTCCAACTCTAGCTATATCCAATAGCTTTATGTTGGTAATTGATTATACATCTTTGGTCCTCTTCAAAGAACCGATGTAAACTTTTTTTAAGGGTGGGGGGATGCATGAGAAGAAAGAAACCTTTTAGCCCCTATGGAGAGCTTATGATGCTTTGAAAAGCCCAAATTCCTTTAATGGGCTTGACTTGGTTTGTTAGTGAAAGAGTGCGTGCATGCGTGCGTGTGTGCGATGGAGAGAACACCATGGTTAGGCCAAAGGTTTTTTGACACTTGATATGAAGAGGCTTCAAGAAGCAATATAACTGGGAACTTTTCACATATCTAACGATGAGGAATTGGAGGTTGAAGAGCCATTGTTACGCCTGCGGCACAGCAAAACACACTGTCAAAGATATTAGTGTCTCGTTAATACACATTATTACTGACTAAACCCTCAATTTAGTCCTTAAAGTATTATTGTCTTTGATATTTGTTTATGAAAACTTATTTAGTCATTTTTAAAGTTTATCTTCGTTCATCAATTCAGTCTCTAAAATTTGTTGGGATTAAATTGATAGACAGAGATAAACTTTAGAAACTATTTAATAAGTTTTTGGATTTGGATCCACTGTTGTGCGCAACACGTGTGGCGTCAGCGTAGATCGTTTGATTTAAAGAGATTCTTTCTCTAAATCGAACAGTCCACATTGACGTACTACGTGCCGCGCGCAGAAAGAGATCCGCATCCTAAGCTTTCATAGTTTTGGAACTAAATAGTATAGATGATAATATTTTAAGGAATAAATTGAAGGGTTACTCAATTATTGCCTAAGTGGACAAATGGGGGATGTAGTTAGAAGTAAAACCTGCTGATTGCAAAGCAGGGGAAGGTGCAAGAGAAATAGGTGTTCCATAATGCTGAGCAGCATAGCCACCACCAGTTGAAGCAATGGGTGAATACTGAAACATTTGAGGTGGGTAGTTCATGCCATAGCCCTGACCAGAAGTGTAGCCGCCGTTCGTGCCGCCGGCGCCGGTTCCTTCACCATACTGAAGATATGGATAGAATGCAGCTGCAGCTGCTGCAGCAGTGGTCATCATTCCTCCAGCTGGTCCACTTCCATATACTGGGTACTGTGCTGTTGCTCCTCCATACACACCATAGTAGCTCTGCATTTTCAATAGTATAATAATTATTAATTACGAGTATTGCATTAACGTCCAATCATATTTCAACATAGTCCTTCTTCTTTATAAACCGGCTTTTAAAGTGAGGGTTGCCTCTTCTTTATAAACCCTCTAGAAACCTTATCACTAGTCAATGTGGGACTTGTGATTTTCCCTAATAAATAACAATACTACAAAATGTTCCACTGATTTTAATGGTGGACCAGTAGTAGTAGTAGCATATGCAGTGGATTATTAAATAGTATTATTGGCGCTGCAGAGGGCTTTGTTTGAATGTATAGAAGACCGTGAAAGTATATGACACAGAGAAATGAAAAGGACCACTGCACAACCACCCTAGTTGTTTATCTTTCCTATTCTTCCAAAAAAGAAGAAAAAAGGAAAGGACAAAGAAGAGAACCCTTTGACTGACTAGTGCACGATGATCATTCGTTTGTTGGTTTTCTATGGAATCATCAATTATTCATCAGTGCTAAGGTCACCGACTTTTACAAACAATATTGTTCATTTCCACATTCTGTAGGGTAGTAGGTACAGTAATGAGTGAACTGTATCATGTGGTGAAAAAAGTTCGTGAGTGCCCACCTCAATTACCAACTTTCATTTCATTTTACCATTCTACCCCTCAGTCTCCTATATTTATATTGAATTGAATTTTTTATTTTTTATTTTTATAGGCAATTTGCTTATATTGATTTGATTTAATTGGAGAGGCATCACCTACGTCTTTGTCACGTATGAACTATGACGTGCCCAAATAGGGAACAAGTGGATTTTCTTTTAATACAAAATAAATACAAATCTATAAATTTCCTTAGTAGAAGAAGTATCATCTCAGTTTTTTTAAGCTTTGAATTTATTATTATTTTCATTAAATTATTAGTATTTTGATTAGTATTAATTTGTTAGGTATAAGAGTATTAATTTCACTCAATATTTATTTTATTAATTAATTTAACAATAAAATTAATCAATTCCATGACCTACACTTTGGGCTAACTATGTGTTTTCTTTAGTTCAGCCCCGCCACACAAACTTTAGAATTCATACCTAGGTATATAATATTCAAAAATAGGTTGAGGTGACAGCTGAGAAATTTATCTTATATTTGTAATTTATTTTACCAAAAATCTAACTTTTTTTTTATAATGCTTCGCAAAAGTCTTGATAGCATAGTTTGGTGTGGTAATACACATATAAGTGCTATGTGGATGCCGAGAGCACGTTCAAACCCGATACACTTCACTTTCCCACTCCCCATCCTCCAATCCAATCGTTTATACTTAGTAGGGGTGTCAAAGTCATTCATCCAATCCATCCACTAATATTAACACCATCTAACTCATCCATTACAAATTTTAAAAATTAATGGATTAAATCCAATCCATCCGCTAATTTTATAAATCCATTGGATAAAGAGTTAAAAAATAAATTTCATAAAAATAAAAATAAAAAAAATAAATAAATGCAAATATTAGCTAATTAGTTATAAATTAATTTTACATAAATAGTAGTTATATTTTATCATCTTATAAAATTATAATATCATTTTTTTAAAACAATATTACTTCTGCAAAAATATTTTAAAAAAAAAAACAATCTGATTAACCAAAGAGATTTAATAATAATAAAATCTCGGAGAGTTTCTAAGGATTTAAGATTTTTGAAAATGGATAATCTTTTATTTAGAAGTTTACAATTAAATATTTGAATGAAATAGTGAAAACAGTGGGAATAGTTTGAATTGATGTAAGATCAAAAGCCATGTCTCCTAAAAGTTGTACTCCAAAACGCATCCTAGGTAAATAGTGTAGAATTTTGCTTATGAAAGAAAAAAAGAGTGGCATCCTAGGTAAAAGATATAGAGGAGAGGAGAGACAAGAAAAAGTAAAAGGAAAATGTACAAACCGCTGGGTAACTGTAATCCGGCGAGTAAGAAGAGTACCTGAAAATAATATAAGTCACAGAAAAGACAAAAGTAAGAATTCAAACTTGTTATTATTATTATGATAAGCACACCAAAAACAACATGATTGGTATTTTCTCTAGCTAGTAACCATGTTTTTTTTTTGTTTACATAAAAAAGTTTAGGCGAATTGGATCTCGAGGCTCACAGAAAAAGTCTCAACGCTCTTTGAACACTTACGGATATACTTACGTACTACCGCAAACATAATCCTTACATCAACAACTTTGTATGTTTGAGCTGATTCTTACCAACTGAACCAATCTTTGTTGGCATGTTGAATATCTCAACGATCTTATCGAAACATATTTAACACCTCATTTTTCTTTATCTCTTTGTTTTTTTATCATATCACTCTACATTAGAAACTAGCTAGGATCTCTCTCTCTCTCTCTCTCTCTCTCTCTCTCTCTCTCTCTCTCTCTCTCTCTCTCTCTCTCTCTCTCTCTCTCTCTCTCTCTCTCTCTCTCTCTCTCTCTCTCTCTCTCTCTCTCTCTCTCTCTACATTAGACGGTTTTACATGTCGTTGCATGTAAGGTACGGTGTTTCAACTATTGGTGTTTCTAAAATGCATGGGAGACTCATATACGGCATGCAACCTCAATGAAATTAAAGAGACCCACAAGATGTGGAGCCTTCAAAATGGAGTTTACTTCGACATTCAATAAATGTATATTAAATTTGAATTTAATTAGCTAACTGATATAGGTAGAAAATTGTGGAAGACTAATTGCGGATCATAATGAGTGCTTCACACTATCATTATTATACCATATTAATATTTATTTAATTTGGATAGGCTAGCTTATGAGCATTGAGTGCATGTGATGAGAAGATGAGAAAACAAGGAAAATAAAGAAGTTGTGAAGTGAGTGAAAAAGATGTGTAAAGAAACATCTCTCATTTACAAGTATGTGTTAAGCATTTTGTTGTTGTCCCTCTCTCTCTCTCTCGCATGAGAGAGAGAGAGAATATAAAATAAAATAAGGAAACATGTGGAGTGAGGAGGTTATTATTTTGGTGATGAAAAAGAATAGAAAATGAAGTGTGAAGGCATGCTTGGTCGTTAGCAGTTACAGATAAGCCTAGTAAAAAGTATTGAATGGTGTTTTGTTGTGCATGAGTTGTCACTGCACGTGCCACTCCCACCACCACCTTATAGTACATGTAATGAGAGAGAGAGAGAGAGAGAGAGAGAGAGTATATTGAATTGATACATACCCATATAGATTAGTATAAGGTATCCCTTGCTGGATGGCATAATGAGGTGGGAAGGTTGGTGCTGAAGGAAAAGCTGATCCTCCAACTCCAAATCCTGTCTGATAAGAACCCATTACCCTAAAATTCCGACCTCCTCCTCCTCCTCCTGAAAACATTCATCATCACACCAACTAAATATATATTCAAAATATATACATACAAAAAATTGTGTTTTAATGAATTGGTGTTTGAATTAAAGTACTCCTATAGAACTATAAGAACATATAGTAGGATACAGAAGTCAGTAACAAAAATAAAATGCATTGGAGTATAGTAGTAGCTACTTTGGATGAATGCTTCTTAGGGACACTTGTTTCATTTCATTAATTTGTATTTAGTGTTCCCCAAAAATATACATAAACTCATTTGACAAATTGGATAAAACATAAGAATATATAACTTTCCACTCTGGAAGAATATTCAAGCTTAGCTGCCATTTAGCTGTAGTAGTATATATAAATATAAATATATGCCTTCCATTCTTACCAAAGAATATATTGATGGTGATCAATATACACATATATATCTTATATTATGAGTGCTAGCTATAGGAGAATATCCATTAACATTGAGCTTGTACGTGAAGAATGATGGATGAGAATGAGTTGAAAAATGTGAGAGAGCATCTTTTGAAACAGTGACAGACTAAAATGAAAAGATTTTATGTGTGACTATACTTTACATACATTACTTGGATCTTATACATCAAATCAATCAAAACCATAGTAATAATTCAGATAAAAAACTTAGATAAGATGAGTTTTAATTATAATTATATTATGAAAAAAAATGAACAAACCATGTTTTGGTGTTGAAGGCTTAGATCTCTGAACACCCAAAGAAGCAAGATTGCAGTTAGCTCTCCTACCATCAATTACAGGAGCAGCATCCACACAAGCTCTCATAGCTGCTTCTGGTTCACGAAAAGTAACCTAAAATATGGAAACAAATTAACCATGAATATAATTAAGATCACTCTCACCACAATAATACAAACAAAGAAGCTAAATTTGAAAGAAATTAACCTTGTTACTTCATTTAGACTTAAGATCTAACATTGAACATGTGATATAGCATGACATGATGATGTATATAAAGAGAAAAAGAAAGAGAAAGAATGAACATACAAATCCATAGCCTTTGGATCTTCCAGTGGCTTTATCAGTGATGACAACAGCTTCCAAGATCTCACCAAATTGCTCAAAATATTTCTTCATGGTTTCTTTCTGAGTCTCCCAAGCTAAACCTCCAACAAACACTTTGGTATATGTGGTATCACCAAACTGCCCTGCCAAATTAACTGGAGTCATCTTGAATTTGTTGATCAACTAGAGATTGTTATAATTATATGATGATCTTCTTATTCTTCTAGCTAGAGAGACTCAGCAGCAAAAGTAAACTTGCAAGTTTTGAAAGTCAAAACAATATGAGTGTGTAGATAGATCTAGGTGATAGGGTTAGAGAAGATGATATGAGATAAGATGAGATGAGATGGATGTTCTTCTTCTCAAGGTTGTGTTGTGTTGTGGGTGGAGAGATGATTGAAAGAAAGACAATTAGGTCAGAGATCAAAAAACACAAGAGAGAGAAAGAGAGAGAAAAATGGGAGGGAAGAGAAAGCAAAAGTTAGTAGGAAAAAGAGGAAAGGAGAGTTTACATAATAAGGACATGAATTATATACATAGCAGCCCCCACCCCACCAGCTTCCTTCCTTCCATTATTCAATGTTTTTTAAGAATCAAACCGGGTTTGGTGGGTGTCCTCCTAGTCCTATTGGTTCGATCCGGTTACGCAGTTTTTTTAGATTGAATGACGAGTATCATCTCAGCAAACTCATACACGCAAAGAAAAAAAATCTAAGCTCAAACTAACCTAGATAATCATGAAAATTGTTGGACTAATAACATACTACTCAGCAGACTCATCTATAAGCTGAAAAAAACACTTTTTAGATTAATTGAATAATCGATGAACTTAGTCTATAATATAGACAATATACGTATTTAATTTAAAAATGTTTTTTCTTATAAATAAGATCGGAGGAATAGTTTTTTTTCGTTCGGATCATTGTTGGCCATTGATGGAGTGTGTGTCAACGCTTTCAATAAAAATTATTCTCCCGCCATATTTAGGAAAGTAAATTTCACATTCGCTAACACTGTGTGTGTTGGACGAACAAACAACATAGTTTAATCATTCATTATGTATGTTTTATATTCATATTATGATTATGTGTGTTATGGTACAGCAAAGCCTCATGCATTATCACTTTTTTCTACCGGGGTTCATTTCACTTCAATTAAGCCTGAAATTTCAAAAGAATCTAATAATCAGAGTAGACCGAATGATAAACCCTGTCTAAAAGTCAATCATTAATACCTCCATCTTTAAAGATTTGATTATATTTGATAGTAATTTAATAATAATGGTGGATAGGGAAAAGAGATTGGGATATACATTCAATTTTGGTGGGAAAATAAAGCCAAAATGGTAGTACGTACTAAAAGGGATTATATATTCTATATTTGTGACCACAAAAAACAAAGTAAATAATTTGTTCACCGCAACAATCAACTGCATGATAACGATATAGCACCTTCTTGTAGTGAAATCTATAACTCTATAACTTGTTTAAAACCCGTAAATTTTAATGCTATAAAATAATAGTTTAATTTGCATACACAATAGGTGTATGAACTTTTACAACTACTACCAATCACAATTCATGGAGTGGATGATTACTAATTGACTATTGACTAATTGGTGGTTACCAATTAACTAATTTCTCTTTAATGATGTGTCACTATGTGATTGGTAGATAGTGTACAATATACATACACCTATTGTGTATATAAATTAAATTCATAAAATAAAATAAAAAATTATTGAACTTTTAGTTTTTTTATTTCTATTACTCAATGTCTTCTTCTAAATGGACATACATCGTCAGCGCAAATCAGTTTTATAACATTCGATAAATATTGACAAATTTTAATCACACAAATTATATTTAATTTTTCATACTTAATCGAGAATTTGTAACATATTTTTTGATAATTTTTCTTTTTGGCAAACATAATTTTGATAATTTGTTAATTTATATATTATTTAAATTTCAAAAACTTGGCCAATATTTAATTAAAAAAAAACAGAGGTGGTTAAATACACAAAGAGAGCAAATCAGTGTTCCTTGACGAGAACAAATCATCGGCAACAAACATTACTGCGATATACGGTCCAATGATCCACCGGTTTTGAAGCATAAGCGAACCGGATCAAGAGGCGTGTGATGCACGTGCCTATTATTACAAGTGAAGGTGAATAGTTTTGGGATTTTGTGGGGGAGTTCCACGCGCAATCATGGGGGCGTGGTTGTGGTGTGTGTGACTGCATAATTGTCTTCCTAACTTTTCTTAATTACCAGTTTACCCTTACGAGGAACTCATTTTTGGATTCGACAAAAAAAAAAAAGCATCATCACAGTGGCATGAAACGGAACGGAACAGCAGACAATGTTTAAGGAAAACGGAGGAAAAAATGGCGCCAACGTAGTCCCGCGGGAAAGTCAATGGTCAACCATCTCCATTGACAGTCAGGTCCCGTACTCACTACACTAGTTAGTCAATAGTAGTATATTAATATCGATAAAATTTTCAGTTAGTAGGATAACATTTTCTCATAAGTATCATATAAAAAAAATTAAGCGTAACTATAAATTTAAAGTTCATGAATTAAAATTAACTTCCATGTAAATTTTAATACATCTAAGTGATGATTTGTCTTGTTTCAGGTAACTTTTTAATCTCAAAAAAAAAATAACTTGTTTTTAGTATTTTTAAAATTTTATAATTCAGTTTAAAAATATGTATAATAATGCAGGAGATATTTTACCAACAAGGATTGGTCGAATGGTAATTGGGCTTAAATCTCACCTGCCTTTGGATGTGCAAAAAAATTTACAGTACATGATAGATTAGTCATCACGATTCCTCAACAGAAATTACCATCAACAAAATCGGTTGAATCACAAGACTAACGATATACGTTAACAAAAATGCAGGAGATATTTTCGTCTTTACATTCAATCTTTTATTTCGTATTCATACTTAATCTTTTATTTTGAAATTCTGTATATTCTAGTGCACGAATCTCATGCAATGAAAGGAAAAATTTAGAGATTCAAGTTAACAAAAATAGCAACAAAAAAATTTTACAAATATTAAAAAAAAAATACTTCTACTATTAAATCATTATAAATATTATTATAATTTTACGGAAGATTTTTTTTTTTGACAAAATTTTACGGAAGATTTATAGTTGACAAAACTGAGATTCATTCTATTGAACTACAAACAAGAAATTCAACACATACTAATGAAATAAAAGCTGTGATAAAAAAAGACCAATAAAATGTTGTCTGGTCATTTATGTGTAATAAAATTTTAAATTTCACAATATATATTGTAATATATTTAACTTTACAGCTTCTTACATCTTCATTTTCTTCTCTGTCAATTTTAGCTCTTCAATTTGTTTTTCAGCATTCTCTCCTCTAATCCTATGAGGAGCTCTACTTGGGGACACCTATTGTGGAGGCTATGAAACTGTGTTTGTCAAAGTGGAAAGAAAGACAGATTTCCTCCTTTAGATCCGGGCAGTCTCATAGAAAGCAAAAAATTGGTAGCAATATTTCTAATATCTTGACACAGAAGAGGGGGTTCAAAACCATTTTTTATGAAAATATAGGGTGAAAATTAAAAACATATAGGTATCTGTCATGAGTAATTTTTAAAAATTAGATACACACACTCAAATTTACACCAAGGTCCACCTATGACTACATTACATGGAATCTGTATCCGTTTTTATTGACATCAATCAAGGTTAGGAAGGTACAGAAAGAAAAAGCAAGGAAGGAGAAAACGGGGTGAAAGGAAAAGAAAGAATTCAGAGAAGAAAGAAAATTGCATGAGTATCTATCTGGCAATGGCATGTGTGGTGGGAGCAGCTAGCTAGCTGTCTCCAACTATGGTGTTGTGAGGAGCAGAGAAAAGCAGAGAAAGTGAAGGGTATGACCGACTTTTCACTATGCAGCCAACCAATGACAGCACACACCAACTCACTCTTTATCTTCTCTTTCTTTACAGTCTGCAATTTGCAAAAACAAATAAAGTAGAGGACCAAGAAGGGAATAGATAATTAGAGTAGTACCATAGACTCATACACATGCTTCTCTTCTTTCTCACCTTTATCATTATATTTTGTAACATAACATGCACATACTCTCTTAGCCACACCAGTTCCTTCCTCCCTCTCTTTCAAATGCACATGCACTCTGTTGCCTCCTACTATTAAAAATGCTAATCATTTACTATTACTATTACTATTATGCAAACTACTTTTAGCAGCAACTTGCGCCTTAATAGGTTAAGAAATTGTACTGATCATTGAATATCGTGGTCGAATTAGTAATAATTAATTTTATACTTTTAACATTATGTTAGTTATATTAAGTGATCAACTTAAGATATGATAAATTTGAACTAATATGAAATTATCATTATACAAGAATTAATTGAAAGGAAAATTTTATGTATATGTATTTTTGTAACTTGATATTGACCTATTATTTGACTAAAAATATTTTTCTTTTTTGAATTTAAAACTAAATATTTATAATAAAAAATTGAGAGGTTGGTTCAAATCCGTTCACTCCGCTGGTTTTTGACTGGTTTCATTGGTTCTAGTCCGATTTTCAGTCGGTTCCCACTAGTTTTGAAACAATACAGTTTTTCCGCCCAATTGGACAAGACACCTGACCAATTCGGTCCGGTATGGCTTTAAGAACCATGGTTAGAGATAAAGTTCCTTGAACTAGAAGACTAAGGAAACTTCCAAAGAAGAATTGAGAGAGTTTGGAATATTTCAATCTCAAGACCGAATATTTATACAAGGATTTTAACCCCCTTTCCTAAGTATCAATTTCCAAGTGGCTAAAGATCTCTACACCATGAGCAACCATACACGATTCCCACATCTAGAAGTTATGATTCAGCACAACAAAATAGAAAAAGAGCAAAACAAAAAATTGAAAATGTTGGCTCCTTCGACATCAAGGAATATTCACTAGTCCTCATCCTTCTGGACCATTTGCCATTGGACTCTCCTAGCATCCTAACATTGACCAACCTCGTCCTCAAGGTTGTAAAAAAACTTCAATACTTCCCATTTCTCACAGGATAAGATAGTAAAACTGGTTGCAGTATATGAGTCTTTTGCAATAAAACCATTATGGAATAACATTGATATTTCTATTTCTCCATCAAAAGAAATGGTACAATCTTGAACACCAAACTTTAACTGTTTTACATCAAAAGTGTATTACTACATCAATGCTCCTCACAGCATATGAAGTATGAACAAAGCATATAACTAGATAACTACAAGAACCAATGTCTTTTCCGACTAGATGGGAGTGAAAAACTACATGGATCAAACTATATCATCGTGATAACATGACAAAATGCTTGGTAGAGCACTAACAAGTGACAGGTAACAAAATTGCATCCCTTCTAGTATTAACTAATCCATATGATCTAGTTTCAAATGATCACATGCTAAAACCAAAAAAAAAAAAAAACAACGGCAATTACATAGACACCGAACCTGAGAAGCATAACCGCTTGATTATGATGCTTCTTCTTCATGATAAAGGTGGAGCCCGAGTCCAAAGCGCGCACAGGCTCTACGAAAAGCCATTGCTTCCGCCTTCTGTACAGGATCTCCATAACTTGTGTCATCTACTGAAGCAGTACCAGTTGATTCCCTAAATATCTAGAGAAATAAATGGGTATTAGAAATGAACAGAACAGAATTCAAAATAATTCTGAAGACACAAGTCTAGTTGTCTCGATTTATGATTCAGTTGCCATAAGACTGTTAACAGCTAGAGCAAAAAGTTTAAATATACAATATCAAATGAATTTAAAAGACAAAGATGCAAAAGCAATTTACAGTCATATAATATAAGAAAAATTGTTGCACAAGAATGCTGAACAATTCCTAACTTAGTCCATTATCTAGGTGAGTCAAAATCAAATACTTTTGCAGGTTTTGAAACTATATATCTACACCTGGGAAGCCCAAATACTCCAAATAAGACAAGTATCCGTATCTGACAAGTATCTGACACTGATACGTGTCTGATACGCCATGATACGTAGTTACGTACCCGTGGAGTATCCTGAAATTTTCATTTATTTTTTGAAAAACAAAATGTCCGATACGTGGAGGATATAAATTAAAAACGCTCAGAAAGAAGCCACATTGGTTGTAAAAAAGAAAAGAAAGAGACCCGTATGTCGTATCCCGTGTGTATTCATATAAGCCTGTTGTATCATGTGCGTATCCGTATAAGCCAGTCGTATCCCATGAGTATTAGCCACGTATCCCCCACATATCAGACATTTTTCTTTTTAAAAAATAAATGAAAATTCCAAGATACTCCATGGGTTCGTATCCCGACGTATCAGACACGTACCAATGGATACGGATACTTGCCCTCTTTTGGGAGTATCGGGGCTTCCCAAAATTTAATTTTTTATTAAAGTATCCAAGCTGTATCGTATCTTGATTTTCAAAATTTTCCTGTATCCCTATATTCGTATCGTATCTCGTATTTGTGCTTCATAGATCTACTAGATTTTTCGGTAGTTCACCCTTTTGTATTCATCAATCCATCCCATTTGGTAGGTCTAGCCTTTCAAAAGAAAAAATCCCAGTGAATGTTTGGTTCAACAAAAGCCACTTATCTAATCTATATGTATGATGACGAAACTGAGTTGGCATTATTAAAAATGTAGGAAAGATAGGTTGGTTCAACTTTCTACATCTTAATTCTATATACTGACGGCACATGAAGAAGGCATTGCCACTGTGAGTTTTGAAGGTGTGAAACATGCATGGTTTTCCTATGAACCAACACAGTACCAAGCAATGCTTAAAGCCATGAAAAAGACCGTAAATGTGAGAATCAATATACTGGTGCAAGTAAGAGATTCCATGTCAGTAAGCGTCAGCTGTCAAGTAATCCATATGAGTTACTAAACAAGTTCAAGATCCATTCATCAAGTTCTCATCGTCCCACTCCCAAACAGAGAGGAATGAGGATAAATTATTAAATACTAATGAGAAACGCTAAATGTTATGAAAGGAGAACACACGAACGGTGGACGAGATGCTTTGATTGGCCCCTAGCCCCTCTTGATTTCTGTCAAATCCAGAAATAACAAATTCGCTTACACATTACTAGTCGTGTGTTCTGTGGGAAACTCCTTTAGTACCTTGTAGCATCTCTCTGAGAGGAACTTATTAGCGTGTGTTCAGATGTGCAGTAGCCAGTGGAAGAAATAAAGCATGATGTCAAGAGTAAACATTACAGGCAGAAGCTATCATAAGGATGTTCTGCAGACTAACCAACTAGATATTAGAACTTTTAGATTTACAGTCAAGATGATAGATTCTAGTTCAAATTTCAAAATATAGAAGAAAATAGTGTGCATTGATAGAAAACTCAATTACATTCCAGGTTTTCAAGAGACATGGTTCTCTCCCACTCCATCCTCTCCAAAATCAAAGATAACCCTCTCTAATCTTTCCTTTTGTACTATCGAATTCAATGCCTATCATCTATCCCTCTCTAACTACTTCCCTAACTTCCTAAGCAACTTTTCTCATTTATGAGTACAAGACACCGCCGCCACTCGTGTAAGAGTGACCTAAAAGGGGGCAGTAGTAAGGTATCCGCAAAAGTCGCTTTCATGTAACCTAACATTTCCTATTTATAGAAGGCCAGCAGTCCACACCTTGAACTACACCTCTAGGGAATTAACGAGCTATTAGGGCACACTCTCAGCCAATCACTATACGCTCCTTAAAACCAACCAACCATCACCACATGCCCCTAATGACCGAGGTCGAATCTAGGGTTATCAGGCTATAGAGGACGCGCAAATGAGGTAGCATAAAAATCTTCTCAATCCTCCTGATCGGTTGCCATAACACGACTCCTAAACTTCTCTATTGCGAGTTGGTCCATTTCCTTCATCGTCTTGGTACTTTCTCCAAGTGTCGAGAAGTCCTTCGATCAGCAAGACCGACCGCCTCCTACGGTACACTAACTATTCCAACTAACTAACTAAGGGAATCAATTAACACAAAACTAACATTTAGTGAATAAGTGTAGAATCAAGAAAGAACACAAGTCAATAATTGGTCAGCTTTTGATGACTATAACTGAGAACAAAAAAGAATATAATGATTTTTTTAAGTGAAGAGTTAAGTACCTCAGCATCAGTCCCATAAAGAGTAACTCGGTAAACAACAGAAACAGACTTGCCATCAGCGGAATAGTTGATACTGCGAACCTCACCAGACCACTCTAACACAAATAAATAAATAAATAATTATGTATGTATGTATGTATGTATGTATATTATTAAACATCAAAACAAAAAAGAGCATAAACTAAAAGGGTTATATTATATACCAGGAGCATGTAAGTTCAAAATGCGGTTCACAGTATGCCTGTAACAAGAACCATAACAATAAAATAAAAATAAAAATATGAAATTGATTAAGTTAAAGTTAGGGTTAGGGTAAGTACCAGGGAATGTATCTAATGTGAAATCCATCTTTTTCAATGCGGGTTTTGATGAGGGAATCAGGAACTTTCTTGTTCAATTCTTTCAGTATTTCAGAGAGGGGTCTACAGATTCCCGAAGTTGGAACAACGTCTGCCACTTTCTCACTCTCCGAAAAGCTCAACTTCGAAAAACAACGATTCCGCTTCAAACAACACACTGTTCTGCACAGGTGTTTCAATTTCAGGGAACTAGAAAGTGATGCCATTTTCAAAGTACATGCGCACACAAGCTTTTTCGGATTTCAAATGCGTTTTGAAGTGAAGTGAAGTGGGCTTAAATAAGGTCGTTCTCCAATGGGCTTGAAATGGTGTTTTGTTTGAGAGTTGGGGTTTTTTTTTGGCGTTTGCTTTTCCCACGCCCCCTCCTATTTGAAACATATCTCATAAGCAACGAAAAGAAAGAAAAAAAACAGGCGTAAAACCTATTTTTTCACAAAATTTTCACTGTCCCAACACGCCTTCGAATAAGTTCGAACGAGACCGCTCGAGTGTGTTAAATATGGACGATACCCTCTTGGCGTTTTCACCGCCGAATAGGTTAAATGCGAACACGTTCGAATGGGGTCATGCGAACATGTTCGAATGAAGGTGTTCGAACCAGTGTTGTATAATGACAAATATTGGACGTCTCAGATTCCACCGACAGCTTTAATCAACGGTTTACAATCAGTCAAATGTGTTAGATAAAGGAGTGGATGTCATTCCCTTTGGAAAATGTGTCTGAACGGATAGAATTTAAACCGCTCAGATTTGTGATCTAAAAATGAAATCAACGGCTGACATTTCACCATGCCTATTATAAAAGGGGGTTCACATCCTCAGACCTTCTTCACCAAACCCTAATCTGCTTCTTCACCAAAATCTACTCTCCCTCTTGACAGATACAACCAAGCTGAAATGGAATGGCAATTGTGCCCAACCCAGTACTCAAACGACAAATTCCTAACGGCCCTTCATCACCATGGGATTGTCACCACCGATGAACATGGTGTTGTGTTTCGTTGTCCTAACCATGTCTTCAACAGGATGAGTAAGGACATCACCTTCGCCCAACTGAAGGAAAAGGCTGAGAGGAAGATTCATCCAGAGGGAGTGTGGCGTAAAGACGTGGAGCGTATACGTTTCAAAAAGTACAATTGTAGAGATGATGGGACTGTCCATTATTCAGTCATGGAGATCCAAAGCGACGACGACGTCCGCGCAATGATGGAACATCTAGCTAACGTTCCGATGGGGCGACAAATCTTAGAGCTGTATGTGGACACAATACGAACTCCAAAAGAGGTCATTTATCTTCTGGAACAGGGACTACCGAAACACTAGTTTATTAGTTAGTTGTTTGCTTATGTTGGTGTTATGTCTTTCGTATTTGATGTATTTCGTATTTGATGTCTTTCGTATTTCATGTCTTTCGTATTTTGTAATGACAATAAATTTGCGCCAACGTAAAGGGAATTTCAATTTAAAAAACCAAATGAAACAAAGTACTTAAATTATACAAAACTTCCAAACATATATCCCCCCTAAGACATGATCCTACTGGGTGTTGCGCCCCCTCCTTCTCTCATACACATTGTGAAAACTCCTCCTAAACCTACGGAAAGGGTTGAGCAACCTCTTGATGCGCTGAAAGACGCTCCTGGTTGGCTCTGGGACATTATCATTGATGGTCCCATCCATCTCATCAACCAAATCCAGCAGCTCTGGTAGCATCTGTCAACCAAATAACATAACATTATAAGTAGAAGATTAAGAAACTTATCACTGCAATTAACATAAAGACACGTACCACACCGCGACATCAGGCTCATCCGCAAGTTGTACATAATGCTGAGGAAAGAGAAAGGTATGTAAGACCCTGGAGTACCATGGAAAGTAGCCCGACACCGTGTTTGAGGAGTACGGCACACAGGGAGGCCCCCGCGCCACCAAATGGTCCTCGAACTGTGTCCACCTCTCATCACACTCGATAGGTGCAGACGCACCCCTAATAGCAGTGCAGGATCCTCCGAATGTGCCGGACACCTCAAACCGCTCTCGACCGCAAATGGCGCATAATGCAGCCACCACTCCGAATGAACCCTCTGAACCTGGCCAGCTCCTCAAAGGGTCTCTCCTCCCTATGGGCTGTGTAGGGGTCCCAGGTGACCTCCTCACGGTCTAGCCGATCAAGGCATAATCTGATGGCATGTGACTTGATGGCCCCAGGGCCATCATTGCACAACCATTTCTTCGCCCGTGGCATACTCTCATCATACTCTGGGTGCACCACCCAACAGGAAAAGTTCGCACTCTAGAAGGGCTCAAAAATCAAAGCCTATAATAAACATATCATTGGTTGATTATTAATCTGATAGTAACCCTAAAGCAAACTTAAAAGTAAAGAATATGTTTTATACCTGAAGTAAAGGAAGATGACCAACAATCTTCTTGGTCCTCTTTCTTGTAGCATCCTCGGTGATCAGATAGAGATGGGCAAGGGCCATCGCCCCAAAGAAAAAGTCTCCAACAAATCCAAATCGAGAAGCATACCAAGGTAGCCAAGCTTAACCTTGTTGCCTGACTTGTCAGCGAATAAGGTGCAACCCAAAAGATAGAGAATGTAGGCCCTAGCAGCATGAGCCCACCACCCCTCAGCCATGGCTGGGTGGTAGACCCTATCCCTCAACCATACTAGCCCAACAGACAACCCCGCCCAAGTGCGGGCGGTGCAGATCTTCGGGGGTGGCCTCATAAATCAATCAAGAATCGCTCTCCTCGCCACGAAGTCGATCGGCATGTCATAGAACCGGCCAGTGATGGGGATGTGTAGCAGCTGGGATACATCATCAAGTGTGATGCTCATCTCACCCACAGGAAGGTGGAATGATGATGTAGCCGGCTGCCAACGCTCTATCAATGCGTTCAGCAGCCCCTTGTGGAGAATGGGGAAACCATGCCCAACCAGAGGAACCAACCTTGAAGCTGTCAGAGTGTCCCTAATCCTAGTATGAAACATTGTGGTAACTGGTCCATGTGGAATTGTTTGTAAATCCGGTCGAACTTGCATTCAGAAATGACACAATAAGCCAAAACATTCAACAGCATAAGAACAAAATTTACAACAGTCAACTATAAAATAATAACTTACCCGGCCAGAATAGAAATCAGTCAGAATATGTGCCCCGTATGTGGGCAAGACAGAACCATCTTCTGGTCCACCAGGAAATGGGAATGTCGCCCTAGGAGCAGCAGCCTCCTGAGGCTCAGCAGCCTCCTCCTCATGAGGCTCATCAGCCTGCTCCTCCTGATGTCTAGATGATGAAGCAACATCAGTAGAAGGGCCAGCCAACTCATATGCCGGAAATTGAGCATCACGCTCAATATCCTGGCCAATATCCTCGGGAAGCGGGGAAGGAGGGACGTCAACCCTGCCCCTACCCCTAGCCCGACCCCTACCTCGGGAAGGTTCACCAAGCTTCTTCCTTCCTTTTGCGGTTTGAAACCGTAGGAGGTGGCCTACCGGCTTGCTCGGATGGTTGTGTTGAATTACCACCTCTGCTCCTCACCATATCTGAAACAACAATCAAGAGAACCAATTAAACCAAATTAAGAGAACCAATCACAAATTAAGATAAACTGTACTGTCAAACAATAGTTTGAACGGCCACATGCGAACATGTTCGCACAACCCCGTTCGAACAAGTCAGTTTCACATTCCAACTCACAACGGTTCGAATGAGGTCGTTCGTACGGTGTTCGCATGACCTCATTCGAACACCTTCGTTTTCAGTTGTTCAAAGGACGTCGTTCGAACAATGCAGTTGCCCAGAAAAAAAAAACCCAAATGCGAGGAACAGGGAGAGGCTTAACTAGATGAAAATGGAACGATTAGAGAGTGTGAGAGGCCGCGAACAAAACCCAGAAACTCTTGAGGGTGTTAGTGGAGAAGATTGAGTGAGAGATTGGGTGAGATTGAGTGAGTTGGGAGAAGGTGAGTGAGAGGGAGAGTGAGAGATAGGGTTCGAAGGTGGGGGAAGTGAGAGGAGTGAGAGAGTGAAGAGGGTGTGTGGGGTTAGGGGGAATTTTTAATATTTTAAATTGGGGGTAATTTGAGGTTTTTAAGATTGAAGGGGTGTGTTTGAGTAGGAGCGGGTGTGGGAAAAGTAAAAGCCTTTTTTTTTACCCCCCACCCAATCCCCATATACCCCCACCAAATTTGAAAACCCCAAAATGCCCTTTGTAATCTATTTTTTTAAAAAAAAGGCTCATCGTATATATGTCATTTGAAACATATATACGATACGTATTTTTACCACATCGTATATATGCCCTTAAGAGGTATATACGATTGCATCTTACACGGCCAATCGTATATACCTCTTAAGGGCATATATACGATGTGGTAAAAATACACATCGTATATATGTCCCAAATGACATATATACGATGGGTTTGAAATTTGTATTTTTTTTGCAGTAAAAAAAATTTCAACGGTAATGATTTCACTTTCAAAGTTGATCAACGGTGTGGATTGCACGACAAAATCAACGGTTGATAATTTTTTACCTCAACTATAAATACCCACTCTCACCATCACTATTTTCACACCAAAAATTCAACTTTCTTCTCTCACACAATACAAGTCAAGATGATGCAGGCTTCACTAATGTCATATTACAAGCCTTCTTCCTCACTCGTTCATTTTAATATGGGGTTTGTTGATCATCAGGGCATCATCTTGCAAGATGATGGTATATGTTTCGATGGGAGAGATGTTTTATCGTGTAGGTTGAAACACTGCATATCATTTGCTGCTCTTAAGCATAAACTACTGCGGATGGTTCAACCAGAGTACGACGAGCATGAGATAATTTGTATCGTTTATCGGAAACCGGAAAGGACTGATGGAGGTCTTTACTGGTCTGCCGTGGATGTCAACAACGAGGATGACCTCCGACAGATGATGTCCAATCATATTATGTTTAAATGGAACGATTACATTCATCTCAGCATGCGTCGAAACCGAATGACCGTCACCGAGATCCTTCGTCGATTAACTCCACCACTTCGATGAGTTTCTATTGTATTTTCTTTTTATCTGTCTATTTTTATTCTAGTTGTTTATGTTTTATCACTTGTGTAACTTTGTTTTATCGAATCAATGAAATCAAAAATTTATGGAAACTCGTAAAATAAAACACCGTAAAAAAAGTAATAATAAAGTGCCAACATCAAAGTAACATGAGTACAAATACATCAAAAAAGTGATAAAAAAATCCCTAATGCCCTCCTCGTCGCCCTCATCCTCGTCCCCATCGTCTAAGTTCCTGTGAAATGTCATCTGGTGTTGCCATCCCCACCAGCCTATGGAGTGTCCGATACGCCCGACTGCCACGCGTGATCTCGCCATCACGAATCCCCTCCCTACAAGCGGTCACAATCTCCTCACCCCACTCAGCATCGTTGTATTGTAGCTCTGGGAAGGGTGTCCAGTCCTCAGCTAGTGGTGATGGTGGAGTCGGTAATAGTCTGGGGATAGATGCACGGACGTACCACTCTAAGTACCTAAGTACAGTCTCATCCGCCCGCTGAGCAAACCGAGTAGTGCGCAGGATGTCATCCACAGATGCCATGAAGTGGGTGATCTCAAAGACGCACTCAGTATGACTCGGACGACCTCTGAGAGGGTCACGCGGGATGTACTGACGGTACCCAAACTGTCGCAGACACCTATCAGGCATGTAGGGAACTCTGAAGTCAGCCCAGCTGATGAAGCCTCTGTATAGGGAGATCTGCTCAAAGGGTCTACCAGCCTTGTGCTCCTCAAATGGCCGCCAGCAGACATCCTCTGGCCTCAGCTCATCAATCATCCTCCTGTAGTGGCTCAGCTTCAGGTGGTCTGACTTCTTCTTCCTAAAGCGCCCAGCCAGTGGCTCCGCACCCTGTATATGACCGGGCAACCTCTCCGCCATCCGAGGGAAATACCACATAATCCAAGCCTGAAATGCAAAAATAAACAACATATTTAATTCAAAAAAAATTACCCAAAGTCAGTGTGATTTAACAAAAAAATGAAGTTAAAATGTGTACCTGAAATAGGCTGGCATACCCTCCACACTGCGCTGTCTCCCTCAAAGACGCAGTGTTCAAGGACTCATACATGGCAGCTAGTGCACCTACACCCCATGCATAGCCTCCAAGAACATCTGCACTCAGATCATGCAGGTAGATCATCCACTTAGCCTCCGCCTCGCTCTCCGGTCTTGAAGTTAAGATATCAGAGGTCGGCCGGGCGTATAAGCCTCACATCAAATCGTAATGTCACCCTCCTCCAAATTACGCTCACAAACTCGCTCCGACCATTTGAAGTCAGATGTCGGACTTCACGGGTGTTGTTAGCAGCCTCAACCCGTGACACACCCAGATATGTCTCTGAAAGCTGTGTGGCATACTCCGAGCTCACAGTGATGGTGGGAGGTGTGGCATAGTTCCCCTGGATGGGAAGGTGCAGCAGACAAGATATGTCATCCAAAGTGATCGTCATTTCACCAAATGGCAAGTGAAATGACGAAGTATCTGAGTGCCATCTCTCGATAAAGGCCGACAGCAACTCATGGTCTACTATGGCATGGCCAGTTTGGAGAAGTGGGGTCAGTTTGGAGTCCCTGACCAATGTGGTACGCTGAAGTAGGACCGGGTAATGTAGATGCAGTCTGGTATGGACTTTCTTGCCATGAGTCCATACTTTGACAACAAGCAGACACTCCTGAATTAAAAATAAATAAATGATGTAAGCAAAAAGTGCAGACTATGTCTGTTAAATAAATTATTTAAGCAAAAAAAGCAAAACTTACCGGGTCAGCGAGTATAGAACTGCAGACATGATCTGCCATGTCTGTGAAGAGAGAGGCCTGAGGCTGAGGCTCCTCTTTTCTGTAGAACGATTTAATCGGGCCTCGATACCCTCATGCCCTCGAATTTTGCTCTCTGCCGATACTCGGCAGACGGGGGATGATAATGAAGAGGTTGTGGCTGGTACTGAGGAGCCTGGTGATAGTACTGAGGAGCCTGGTGATGGTACTCAGGAGGCGGCCTCCCCCGATACCAATCCTCGTGCTGACTCTGCTGTAAGAAATCCCCGTGATAGAAATCTCCAAAGATCCTCGATCATCGAGTCGGGTGATGATAGTGCTCACCGTGCCGCACATCATACCTGGGGGTTCTTTGGGCCGCGATACTCACCGGTCTGCATGTCTCCTATCCTGTCTCCTCGCCGAAGCATGGAGCTGATTATGCCTCCGAGTCCTGGTACTCGGAGCAGTAGATGACTCCCCTCTCTCTCCGATAGGAGATACCTCCCATCTCCCTCTCTGACGATTGTCCCTATGCCTACCGGACACTGCAAGCAAAGGAAAAAAACAATTAGTAAAAAAAAATTGCTCATCGTATTTACATAAAAATGGGGGTATATACGATGCTTACTCTTTAACGCGTTGTATATATGGTCTGTTGGGCGTATGTGCGAGTGGCTGAAATCTGGCTAATCGTATATACGCCTGGAAAGGGGTATATACGATGGGTAAAAAAATGTGGATCGTATATAGGCTGGTGGTGGGGTATATGTGAGTGGTGGAATTTCAGTGCAATCGTATATACATTTCTGTGGCGTATATGCAAGTAGCTGGTGGTTAATCGTAGGTATGACCAATAATGTGAAGAAATTGTGATTTTCTAAAAACACACTGGTATTTTGATCTTTTCACAAGATGGGTGGGGGTATGAGGGGAAAGGGTGGGGGTAAAAAAAACCCTTGAGAGTTTCTATTGACAAAACAACAATATAGCTAGGGTGTTTTGTTTTCAAAATAGGTCGTTCTCCAATGGGCTTGAAGTACCTCAGCATCAATATTAACAAAGCTATTAAAATATTTTCCGTTTTCAAAATAGCTTTGTATTTTATATTTTATTTTTTATTTTTGAATAATTTCATATGCCACAAATACAACACAAGAGGGTGAAATCCCCACTCACAATATAGTTAGGGTTTTACTTTTCCCACTCTCCCTCCTACTCTTTCACACCCTTTAACAAATTTTATTCCAAAAATAACCTCGCGTGAAACGCTGTGAGGACGTGTTTAACGACGGTTCGAACGACCTTGTTCGAACACGTTCGAATGACCTCGTTCGAACAGGTGAAATTATGCACAAGAGGGTGTGAAGTCAATATTTAACTCACGTGAACAATGTCGTTCGAACAGGTTCGAACAAGGTTATGCGAACACGTTCGAATGATCTCGTTCGAACAGGTGAAATTACGCACATGAGGGTGTGAAGTCAATATTTAACTCACGCGAACGATGTCGTTCTCGAACACGTGAAATTTCTTGAAAAAAAAAGACGTTTTGGCTGGCCTTTGGTCTTTTCACACCTTATGTGGGGTGTTTTGAGTAGGAGGGGGTGTGGGAAAAGCAAAGTCATATAGCTAAACACGGTCCGCCCAAACGTAAGGCCCAAAACTTGGATCCAAGACTTAGTTCGGAAGGTGCAATGCGCCAATTGATACGCAAAGTAGTGGATCAACTAATGAGATAAGATCTAGCTAGATCTTACAAACTACAAGTCCAGTCATATTTGTCACTAAACTCAACCTTTGATGCACGGATACTTCAGTTTTGTTGATGTATCTGTATTTGATACTATTGTATCCAAACTGATACTTCCTCGATATGTCATGAGTATATGTCAGAGTTGTATTAAAATGTTTTTCTTGTTTCTTTTTAAAAAAAATAAAAGCCCCTAACATCGTAAGAACACCTGCAGCATGTTTTATAAGCACAAAAACAAAGGTAACTTGAGTCATACAAACACAAGAGAGAAAACAACTATCTTCGGTATTGTTTTACAAGTGCAATTCACTAGTTTCTTTGTGTCTCTTTGTTTTATTTTTCTAGCCTATGTTTCTTTGGGTCCATGTGTCTATGTATTTTCTATTATTTTGTGAATATTTTATTTTTTACAAACGAATCTTATGTGTCGTATCCTATATTTTTCAAGGAAGTTTGTTTCGTCGTATCAGATTCGTATCGTATCTGATACTCGTATCATATTTGTGCATCATATAACTCAACAAAACAAATACATCACTCAAAAGTAACCCTAAAAAAGATGACTGAAGATGCAGGGCAATAACAACCCTATGTGAATCCAAAGCATCAGATACTTAAGCACGGGCTAACACTAGCGCATTCAATAGAGGAACAGTTGCAGAGGAGGAGTAGCACTTCAATGGAATAATCGCAGTCATGGAAGGGAAAGAGGGAGGGGAACAAGAGACGAAAGTGGTGGCCGGCCATGGAAGCGAAATTGAGATGGAAATAATTTATTGCGGAAGGTGAAAGATAAGATCCAATGGACCTTTGAAATCCAATGGTCAAAGAAACTTGTGTACACTACACAACCAGTGTCGTTGTGTAGGCTTGATAGAGTCCAATGATCAATAAGGGTTTGAGCCCAAAAGTAAGTTTTTTTTTTTAACATCAAACCCAAAGCAAAGTTTTTTTATGGCTGTTACTTTTACCACACCCCCTCCTACTCCAAACACACCCCCTCACCCTACACATTTACCAAACTAACCCCACTTACAATTCTATTTCCCTCTCTATCCCTCTCCCTCTTCTTCTCCAACACCCAAAAACACTCCCTCTCCAACACCTAAACCTCCCCTCTCTCCACTCCAAAACCCACCCATCCTCACCTTCATCATTCACTCCCATTCAACTACCCATCATTGGCAACTAGCTCAAGGTAATAACCCTACCAAACTTTTTTCATTTTGGTTCTGTTTTGAGTTTTTTACGCCATTTTTTTCCTGCAAACGCGCTCAGTTCGAACAGGGTCGTTCGAACATGTTCGCATGAACGTGTTCGAACAAGTGTTAGCTGGGGTGTGAATTTGATTTGTTCGAACAGTCTCATTCGAACATGTTCGCATGAGGCCGTTCGAACAGGCGTATGACAGCAACTGATAAGTTGCAGCTTCTGTGCAGGTTTTTTTGGTTTAATGGATGAAAATGAGGGTGCATCTGGAG
Organism: Oxytropis ochrocephala; assembly: GCA_020916435.1. Classification (NCBI taxonomy): domain Eukaryota; kingdom Viridiplantae; phylum Streptophyta; class Magnoliopsida; order Fabales; family Fabaceae; genus Oxytropis; species Oxytropis ochrocephala. The sequence continues at coordinate 60,788,490 of CM037094.1, read as the reverse complement.
CAGTTGAGTTGTCAACTGTAGAAGCTGAGATGTCAACTGTCGCAGTTGACATCTCAACTGACGTTGTTGAATCCCAAGACTTTACTAGTTCCTTCCAAACTGATACGGTAAGAATGAATTAGTTGTTTTAATTTTAGCTAACTATTCAAATTATGTAACTGACACATGGTAATTGAATTTCAGCTATTTCCTACTCGTGAGGAGTCTGGCGACTTGGAGTGCGTGCGGTTGGGAAATCTCTTGGGATGGTGATTGTTATAGGAAGATCGACACCGGACGACGATCGGGTAAACAATACGCATGTTGATTTGTGATAAAGCCGGATCATATAAGACAAATGTTGAGGAAGGCACAAACACTAGAAAATGTTGTTGTCCCTTCGCATCGAAAGGAAATTTATTAAGAAGCTTGGAGGATGGATTTTGAGGGTTATGAATGGAACTCATAACCACGAGATGGTTACTTATCATGATGGACGTCCGTACATTGGTAGGTTAACTTCGTAAGAGAAAGAACTAGTGGCTAGAATGACTAGGAATCATACTCGGCTAAATTGATCCTTAATGAGTGAAATTGATGAAGCTTGATGATAACTATACGGTTGTGAAACAAATATACAAGCTGTCGCCAAAGGCAACGGTCGGCTATGCGTGAGGTAGGGTGAGCTCCAACAACTCATGTTTTATTTGCAACGCGATAATTATGTTTATCGGACTCGACTTGCGCATTTTAACTACGGTTGTGAAAAGACATCTTTTGGGCCCATCCTCGATTCTATTGAGCTTCTCAACACCTTCCCAATTGTTTTGTTGATTGATTCCACATATAAAACCAACCTGATGCAGTGTATCCGTTGGTTGAGATCGTTGGTGTGACCTCAACAGAGAAGACTTACTCTGCTGCATTTGCTTATGTCAATTGGGAGAGGATGGATAACTTTGCATGGGTTCTTGAGAAATTGAGGGGTTTATTTAGGAAACAGGATGAACTTCCGCAAGTCATACTTCTTGCGAGAGACACAGTATGATGAATGCTCTGCAAAGAATATTTCCAACATCTGCAAACTTGTTGTGCCAATTTCACATTAAGAAAAATGTGAGGGCCAAAGCAAGGCTCATTGTGAAAGACCAAGCTGTTGTTAATGACATTATGGGTGCATTTCTATCTGTTGTCCATGCGAAGACTACGGAAGAGTATGATTATGAGTTGGGTCTGTTTAACGACTTGGCAGCACCTTATCCCGCTTTCATACAAGATGTGAAGACCACACAGCTAGACCCTTTCAGGAAAAGTTTATTGATGCATGGATAAATAAGCATATGCACCTTGCAACACTACCACCAACGAGTTGAGTCCGCACACTCTCACTTGAAGCAAATATTACGAGACAAGTAGGGAGATTTGTGCAAGTGCTGGGATGGAATGCAGACCATGCTTAGGATACAACATTCTGACCTTAAAATGCACTTCGAGCATAGTTTGAGTAGAGTGAAAGTTCAACACTTGAAGAAGAAGATTTTTGATGAAATTAAGGGTTTAGTTTCATCTAATGCTATAGACCATATTTTGGGAGAGATGCAGCAGACTGGATCCGTTTCACTTAACCCATCATTATGTCGATGCACACTCAGGACTACACACGGACTACCATGTGCATGTGAGCTTTCAAGGTATGATGTACACTCATCTTGTTATTTTGTCTATAAACTCAACATTATATGGGTTGTCACTAAATCAATGTCGCTTTTTTTATAGGGTTATGATGGACTGCACTCCAATTCCGTTGAGCATGATTCACCAACATTGGCAGAGGTTGAATTTCAAAATACAGACAGAGGTAATGGATGATGAGTTGAGTGTAGAAATTGAACTTGAAGCTATCGGAAGAAGGTTTGAGGCCTCTCGATCACGCCGGTGAGAGTTATGATTAAGGCAAAAGCACGTGAATTGGCATTCCCGCACACCCACGACTTCTATGTGTCCACCTCCGGATACGATCATTACAAAGGGAGCACCGAAAAAAGATAAGAAAGGGAATGTTGATTACTCAACAAAGCGAGACAAGTCATTTTGGGAACATGTAGATGACAAATTTGACTCCCCCCAGGGTTCATCTAGTGGATGTTTTGCTCAGTCTCGTAAACAACCTACTCCCCCCCAAAGCAAGAGTGGAACGTCTACAAACCCATACAGTTCTGGTTCAACTCCTGCTCCTACTTTGTCAACGTGTCCAGCACCTAATCCATCACAAAGCAAAAAGAGAACTCAAGTGACGATTGCTACTACTACAATCCCTACTCCTCCACTACATAAGAAACCAACACCCACACCTATTGTTACAGAAGCTGCTACTGCTACTGTTTCAAAAGCTCTTACTTTGACACCAGCTCCTGTTCTTACACCGAATCCTATTGTTACAGATGTTGCAGTTATGGATGTATTTAATACATACATCGTAGGGATGCCGACATACATGCGTCCCTATGTTGAAAAAATTGTTAATGTGGTTGGTGATGGTAACTGTGGATTCCGGTGTATTGCAAAGATTTCTTGGAAGGGTGAGGAGGCTTGGCGCTTAGTCGAATCGATCCGATGGAGGAGCTTAACCAATACAATGACTTCTACACTCGACTGTATGGTGGTATTGGTAAGGTCACATTTTTGATGAAGTCGTTGTTGAGGGCACATCATGGGAACAATGTTGAAGATAATTGGATGACTATACCGGATATGGGGTATCCGATCGAGAATAAGTACAAAGTTGTCCTCGGTTGTTGGTCACCTAATTGTTGTTACACAATTTTTCCCTTCAATGTTGCGCCATTCGAAGTGCCCGCGCGATTCAACATCCTATTCGTGCGAAACACAAACACTTTGTACAGTAAAGTGTCTTCTATTTAGATTCAGTGTAGTCATTCCAAAACATTACATAACATTATGTTTTTGTTGTCTTTTGAAGATCTTTATGAAGCCCGGAAGTCCAATGCCCTCGCGGATTTGATGTGGATGACTAATAGGGCACCCATGCAAGCAGGGTTGGGACTCGCTTTTTATTAGCCGAATGCAAAAGTGGAAGTGTTTGCTCATACAATCACAACCCCCATCCCTTCCTTGTGTAGATTTAAGTAAAGATACACCGATGGTAGTCAATGTTAAATTAGATTTATAATTTTGGTACACAACTTTGTATATGAATCTTGGTAGACAACTTTTGAAATCACCAACACTTTGTGATTCTCAGTAGACAAATTTTGAAGTCAATGTTAAGTTAGAGACATCTCTCTTGTATTATGCGAGAGATTCTCTGTAATAATTCTCGCTCGATGCATTCAAAACTTAAATCGAAATAAACCATCACCGTGTTTTACGTTTACGCATAACAATGGTTCGAATGACACCATTCGAACGCTGTTCGAATCGAACCATTCGAACAGTTCGCATAAAGCCATTCGAGGCGCAGAATAACACACCTCACACACACGGTTGGCAATATTCATTAACACGCGTGAAACAGCGTTCGAACTCGTTCAACGATCTCGTCAACAAAGAAAAATTCCTTAACACGCATGAGTTCGTTCAAGCAGTTCGCCCAACGTCGTTCGACGATCCACTTAAACCACGCCACACGCGCGTCCCACGCGAGGTCATTTTTGGAAAAAAAAAGATTAGGGGCGTGCGAGAAGTAGGAGGGGGTGTGGGAAAAGTAAAAGCCTTTTTTATAACCAAATTTTATTAGTACAAAGGCAAATAGCACATAGCACATGCAATACAAAAGCCAAAAAAAAATATACAATCAATCAAAATATGGAAACATCAAATAAAACATCAACATGTGAAGAAGAGTCCAATATTATAATAGAATTTCACTTCAACTTTGTTACATTTATTCCATAAACGAAACAAGGATATATTGAAGAGTCAACTACATGAGAGCCAATTGTTGGATATTAATTGGATAACAATCATTGGGTGGGCCATTGACAGATCTCCAAGCAAACACATACACTGCAGATTGTGATGGGTGATAGGCATCCCAAAACACATATTTGTCTCTATTAAGACATGGCCACTGATAAGGGAGACATGGTATTTGAGCTTGGTTCCTTCCAAATCCACAACAAGCTCTATCAAGAACACTAAATGCTGCAAAACACAACCAATACCATTATTTAATGAAATTCAACATCTCCTGTGACTAAACCTTAAACCGTAAACTCTAAACCCTAAAAGCATCATTATGAAAGGGATCATTATCATAACTTACAGTAGGAAGCAGGGTAATTTAGAATATCACCAAGGACACCATAAGTGTTGCCATATACAAAGATGGCATCAGGATGGTTTTTATTTAGCTGTTCCACCATTGATCTGAGGTTATTATTGTAAAGTCCAACCATCTGGTTTACCAAGTCCACACACCTTCCTGGCGGGGCTCGACTAGACGCTCTTTGACTAGGGATGCAACCGAGTGGTCCAAGTCCTGCTAAGAAGAACTTCCTCAATCCCACACTATATAGTGCCTGCAATACATCACATAAAAAAACCAAATCTCAATCCAACTTCAACCTCTTTAAATTTATCCATATACTCCTTCTGCTCCTTATTATAAGAAAAAATAGCAATTTTAAGTTCATTGATCAATAACTGATGTATTTGGTCTATATATAAGTCAGATACATTAGTTATTTAAAACTGCAAATTTTTCTTCTAATAAGGACTAGGGTAGTATTTTGGACAAGGATAATTTGTTGAGAGAGAGAGAGTTACGAGAATTTGCCGCACGAAACTGTTGATAAGAAGATTAGCAAAATCTTGAACATTATAATTGTTACTAGTTTGATATAGATCAGGAAGGAGGTAGTTGTTGATGTAGTCATTGCCTCCAGTTACCACAATTGTTATAGACTTGGCTAAGTATAGATTCAATGCAGTTGCATTCATCATTGTTCTATACTGATTCAGTGTGCTCTCAAAGTTCAAGACTTGTTGGCTCAAACTAAACCTATCACCCTGCATCAAAGTTTTGTATCTTTTACATAACATAAAAAAAAATAAAAATTAAAGATTGCAAAATTAGTTAGTAATTGAGATAAGTGTGTAAAGTACATAGTGTCGCCCTGATTCATCAAGAATGCCACCAGATGCTGATGCATAATTGACTCCATTGAGTATTTTAGGCCCAACAGTAGAGGGGTCTGCAAAAGGTGGAGGAGATGGAACACCAAGAAGGTCTCCTGGAAAGTTTAAGAAAATATAACTTGTAAGTCCTTTGAAAAAAAGACAACATTAAAGATTTTTTTTAATTATTTAGTGATGAATTTATTGACCGAAACTGTAGCACCAAAATTTCCAATTTTAACTTAAAATCAATTGCTAAATCAATCCATGCACATTAACCATAATTGGTTTTGAGATCTATCAAATTGGTGCTACTAGTATATATTAGTGACCAATGATTTAGTGACATTTTCAAAATAGTCGTCAAATCGATCACAAATCCCTGTAAGCTACCAATCTCTAAAATGGTCGCTAAATCGGCTACTAAATAGAGAATGATTAGATAATTTACCAACGAAGTCAATGAAGGTTTTGCCATTTGAAAATCGCCCTGTATAACCCCTGCCATAATCAATGCCATATGGAAAGTAATTTGCTTTAGCACGGGTGTTTAAGAAGTTGTTGTTGCCAACGTCAACTAATGAGTCTCCAAAAACAAACAAAGCAGGAACCCTTTGTGATTGTGAGTTCACTCTTATAATCTCATCAAAACATAGCAACAATAGAAGCACCATTGTTGTAGTGCTAACATGTCCCATCATTTGAACTGTGAAAAATGATAATTAATGAAGCAAAACTTGAAGAGTATATGGAGAAAGGTTCATGTGGGCAATACATATATATAAAATTGGTAAAACTAACATTCATCATTATGTAATTAGAAACGGGTACCACAAAAATACAAGCCGACCCTATCATTTTACTTGCTTTCCTAACGTTTTTGCTTGCTTTTTGCACCATTTTTTCAGTTTTCTTTTCTCTCTTTTTGGCTAACATGAGTTTTGGCGTGTCCTCCTCAATTTTCATGCAATGCATGTCACTTGTCACACTAGTTTCATGAATCAATTATGATTTGGTTAACTGATGGAATTGGAAGTTATATTGACTTTAATTGAGTTTTGAAGTGTTGTGATAAGCATGCACAAAGAGGCAATAAGCCAATAACTAAATTGTGAGTATTTATTATAAGAAAACTGAATAATTAATTCTTAAGTACAAATGCATGAAAAGCATGAAACAAGGTAGCACAATCCATGCCTACCATACGCGTTTCCTTACAAAGCACATAAGTCGGTTAAATACTTCTATAGCATGTTAGTATGTCAAAAAAAGTATGTATTATTGGGGTTTGTACTATAAAAACCCTAATATCAACATTTGACCGTTGGAACCTAAGCTAACAGACGGCAAACAAGTTTTTCAAACAAACACGTTTTAAATGCAAAAGTTTGTTAGCTAAGTGTGCTCCTAAAAACGGTTTATTCAGTAGGAGTTTGTTAGTCTCTAACTAACCCTCCAACTGCCATGTCCGCATGTGTTTAATGTTGTGTTTAAAACACACTTAGAGCAAGTGTACTCTTTTGCAGAAGTAGAATAAAAGATATCGTATCCGCATGGATTAACAAACAAGTACCAAACTAGTCGAGATTTATTATTATTTAGACGAACGAAAAATTGAGTTGTAACGGAAATAAAGAACAATAATAAAGAGCAATAGAGTGCGAGAATTAATTCAGAAGAGAGAAGCCTAGGGTCACGGTTTCACTTGCTAGCTTCGATTCCTCTATGTTTAATTCTACCTGAATTCCTTTATTTTAATTCAATTATCAATCTCTTTACTAAAGCTACTAATCTGTTTGGTCATTCGTGATTAGTATTCTTTTTCCTAAACTAACCCTTGTTTGGTCATGCAAGAATTTAAATTCAAGAAAAGCATAAAACACAAAAAAGTTGAATGATTGAAAGACTAAATTACGGTTTGGTCATTCCTAATTATAGCCCCAATTATCCTATAGGTCCACCAACTAATTGAAGTACGGTCGCTGATCAACTAATTGATTATAAACATGCAAAGGGTTGTCAATCCTAATTATGTGATAAAAACAATAAGATAATATTAATCGAAATAAAACCAGGAATTCAAAGCATAAATTAAAACATAAAAAGATCTCTAATCAAACAAGATCCACCTAAGACTCTAGAAAAGTATTTAGCTATCCATAGTGTTCAAGAACATTGGAATGAAATTAAGAGTCATGAATTACAGAATATAAAATAACCCGGAGATTGAGTAAATTCGATCATGTATTCAGTCTCTGTATCTCTTGCTCCAAAGCTCTCTCACAAGTGTCAAGAACGGGTACCCGAACTTCCAATCTCTCTGCCATTTGTGCGGCTATTCACATTGTTGTGACTTGTGCGGCGCTTTCTTTCTAATTCTCCGTTGCAGCACTCTCTTCTCACTCTTCTAGGGTAGCATGTTATGTTCTTCCTGTTGTGCCGTCACATTATTTATAATTGGTTGCCTAGGGTTGCGTCCTTTTAGTGATATGCCAACCACCCTTTTCTTTCTCTCCAAGATTATCATCCCCTTATCATCTCATCTTTACTTTATCTTCACGTGGCCTTATTCATTCAAGGCTATTGCTTTTCCCACACCCCTTGCTACTCAAAACACACCCCCTCACCCTACACATTTACCAAACTAACCCCACTTACAATAGAATTCCCCCTTTTACCCCTATCCCTCTTCTTCTCCCACAACACACCACACTCCCTCTAAAACCCCAAAACTCCCCCTCTCTCCACTCCAAAACCCACTCATCCTAACCTTCATCATTCACTCTCATTCAACTACCCAAGATTGACAATTAGTTCAAGGTAATAACCCTACCAACTGAGATCGTTGGTGTAACCTCAACTGAGAAGACTTACTCTGATGTATGTAGATGACAAATTTGACTCCCCCCAGGGTTCATCTAGTGGATGTTTTGCTCAGTCTCGTAAACAACCTACTCCCCCAAAGTAGGAGTGGAACGCCTACAAACCCACACAGTTCTGGTTCAAATTCTACTTTGTCAACGTGTCCAACACCTAATCCATCACTAAGCAAAAAGAGAACTCAAGCTGACAGTGCTACTACAATCCCTACTCCTCCACTACATAAGAAACCAACACCCACACCTATTGTTACAGAATCTGCTACTGCTACTATTTCAAGAGCTCCTACTTTGACACTAGCTCTTGCTCTTTACAATCGAATCCTATTGTTACGAGATATTGATGTCTTTGCGATTATGGATGTTTTTAATACATACATAATAGGGATGCAGAATACATGCGTCCCTATGTTGAAAAAATTGTTAATATGGTTGGTGATGGTAACTGTGAATTCCGGTGTATTGCAACATTTCTTGGAAGGGGTGAGGAGGCTTGGCAATCAGTCAGAATTGATCTGATGGAGGAGCTTAACCAATACAATGACTTCTACACTCGACTGTATGGTGGTATTGGTAATGTCACATTTTTTATGAAGGCGTTGTTGAGGGGACATCATGGGAATAATATTGAAGATAATTGGATGACTACACCAGATATGGGGTATCTAATCAGTAACAAGTACAAAGTCGTCCTGACTTGTTGCTCACCTAATTGTTGTTACACAATTTTTCCCTTTAATGTTGCACCATTCAGAAGTGCCCGACAGTTCAACATCCTTTTGGTACCAGAACACAAACACTTTGTACAGGTAAAGTGTCTTCTATTTAGATTCAATGTAGTAATTCCAAAACATTACATAACATTCTGTTTTTTTGTTGTCTTTTTGAAGGTCTTTATGAAGCTTGGAAGTCCAATGCCCCTGCCGGATTTGATATGGAATACTAATAGGGCACCCATAGCAAAGGGTTGGGACTCGCTTTTTATTGGCCGGATGCAAAAGTGGAAGTCTTTGCTCATACATTCCCAACCCCCATCCCCTTCCTTGTGTAGATTTAAGTAAAGATAGTGATGGTAGTCAATGTTAAGTTAGGTTTATAATTCTGGTACACAATGTTGTATAACTCTTGGCTGACATATTTTGAAATCACCAAAACTGTGTTTCTGGTTTATTAAGTTTCTGTTTCTGCATAACACTAATTCGCATGCAACCATTCGAACGCATGTTCGAACGCTCCCCTTCGAACAAGTTCGAATAACTCCATTTGAGGCAGCCAAAACACACCCTCACACTATCAGTTGGCAATATTCTTTAACACGCATGAGTTTATTCGAACACGTTCGAACGATGTTATGCGAACAACAAAAATTCCTTAACACGGACAACGTCGTTCGAACCTGTTCGCACAACGTCGTTCGAACAGTCACTTAAACCGTGTTGCAAGAGCGTCCCACGCGAGGTCATTTTTGGAAAAAATAAGTTTAGGAGCGTGCGCTGAGTAGGAGGGGGTGTGGGAAAAGCAATAGCCTCATTCAATTGGCCATGGGCCAATTCTTCTTCTCTTGCTTTAATGGGCCTTAAGCTCATTTTTCTCTTTTCTTCAATTCTTTTGACTTTGCACATCCTTGAATTTCTATTGGCAGCTCCATGAATACATATATATAATATTAATTTTCATCTTTTCTTTCTTTCTGCAAAATAAATAGAAAAGTAAGTCACTTATTTATTGAATTAGTAATATTTACTCTAAAAATAGCCCAAAGTTATCTCTAAAAATGCATTTAATTAGTGTTTATCAACTCCCCCACACTTAACATTTGATTGTCCTCAAGCAAATTTTCTGGCCTTATAAACTTTTCAAATAAATAACAGAGACAACCAAGTAAGGGACCCAAATTAGAACCACAATGACAGACGATAGATAATATAGAACATATGAGGTGTCAATAGGTTGCCCAATTAGAGGCTCATGTTCCTAAAAATACATTTAAGTGAACAAAGGCACTCGCTCACAATCTCTCTAAGTGTTTAGGGACTTGGGAAAATATACACTCAAGTTTCAACAAAATGCACATTACCATAAACTTGTAATTTGACCAAATCTCCACTAAATAGTTCACATGCAGGCAAAAGATGGGGGTTTCATGGGTTGTAATGGGGTCAAGGTGAACTCATGCAGGGTAGGAAATAAGAAAGAAAGGATAATCAAAGGGCTAAAAAAAACAAGAAACAAATAGTAACCTTTGAAACCAAAAATGGAGCTCCTATCTATTTTACAAATTTTGTCCAAACTCCAAATTAATTTCACTCTCATTCTTCAATCTTCTTCTATTGAATCAACTCTCTTGATTTACCTTTTCTCTTGAGTAGACCTTTTTGTTGCTTTTTTTTTTTGGATTTGCCCTTTGGCTCTTTCATTCTTTTGATTTGCCTTTTCCTCTTTCTTGCTTTTTTTTTTTTCAAATTATCTTTCAATATTTTTTTTTTCATTTTTTTTCTTAGGAGGAAAAGGTAAGTACATGAAAACTTCTATCTTGTTTCCTTTGTGGGAAAATATTCTTGTAAGCATATGATTCACTCATTTTTTTTTCATCCTAACAAGATAGACAACTAAAGTAGATGATGGAATTTCAGTCCTGACAATAAATACTACTAAAATATAGGACGTAATTGTAATTTTCAATAGTTGCTCCACATTTAATTCCAAATGGTTACCACAAAAAAAAATTATATCTGGGTACCAAAGAAAAAATATAACAAATAGGCTCAAAGGGGGCAACTAAGGGATAAATTCAAAACAACTCTGGGACCAGAAAAATACCTAAATTCCCCAAATCTTTTTACATGATGCAAATCAATTTTCGCCTTGAAATGGTCAAAAGACAAATTCTAGAATGTAGCAAATTGGGAAACACACTCATAGAAAGAAAAGGGGTAAAAATTTATGATTTAGTATCAATCCCCTTATATAGGCTCAGATCTCACATTTAGAAGCTAGTTCACAAAAAGTACTCAAGAGGGACAAATGCTAATTTTAAGCTTCCAAAGGACAACCTCACAATTACAATTAAGCACAAGTCTGTCAAGTGAGTTAATTATGGAGTCCCCTAAAGGCATAATCTCTATTTATTTTTTTCAATTTAAGAATAATTCATGCAAAACAAGCGAGAAAAAATGCTATCAATGTTTATTGTGGGTATGTGCATTAATAGAGACCAAATGAAAAAATATACTCTCCTCCCCCACACGAGAAAAAATGCTATCAATGCAAAATATCAAATTAGCACAAAAACAAATAAATGAGAGAGAGTAAGAGTGACTTCCCGAGAGAGCTTGCGATGAGCTTATTCCTAAAATCAAAACAAAAAAAGCAAAAAAAATAACAAAAAAATAAAACACGAGTTTGCCTCTGCGAAGCGCTTGTTTAACGTCATGGGCCCGACGATAGTTGATGCTTAATCAGGTGGCTCTCCGAGAGCAAATTTGACATCTAATGCAGTGCACCTTCTTAGCTTTCTAACCATGTGGTTGACATTGTTTTTTCTTTTTCCACGTGGTGGATGAACTTCATAGGATTGTGGAATTGGTATTTCATCTCCATCCACCACTATGCTAGGATCCTGCAAAATAAGAATTTTCTCCAATAGGTCCTGCATCTTTAATTCACTAGAAATGTTAGTTTCAACTACATCATCAAAATAAGGAGAAGTTAAAGAAGAGAAATTTTCATTGGAATTTAAAGCTTTAATAACATCATCTTCTTTACCACTCCTTAAAGTTACCTTTCCCATGTGAACCTCAATTGCAGCATCACCAATGGTTAAAACAATTTGGCCAGAAATTTGGGTTTTTTTTTTCTCTTTCTCCAAATCAAGAACCAATGGATCTTTCTCATTACAAATGCTCTCATCAATGAAATCTGTCGTTACAATTTTACCCCTTTCAATAGGAGTCACCATTTTGATTGACTCCCTTCAGTAGGAGTCTCTTCATCTTTTTTGAGAGCTTTTTCCTTTAGATTATCTTCTCCGGAGAACTCTTCATCACTTCGAAGAATATTATCTTTGTTTTGCTCAGTTTGTGAATAAGGAGTTTCTTGGGGCTCTTGAGATAACAAAGTAATGATATTTGAGATTTGACTATTCAAGCTACTAAATTTGTTGTTCATGGTTCCAATTTGACCATTCAAGCTTCTAAGTTCGTTGGTCATGGTTCCAAGTTGGCCCTTCATGCGGTCAAACTTTGCATTTATCTGCTCAAATACATCATTGGTGTATTGTATCTCCTCCTCTTGACTTTGCACGTGAAGTGTCTCATGATTATCCTAGTGGGAGGAATAAGGAGGTGGCTCATAGTCATCCCAATAATCTAAATAAGGGTCATAAGGAAGAGGAGAAATTGGAAGTTGGCACTAAGGCATATACCAAGATGACTTCTCCAAATTCCTTTGTGTCTCTGCCTCTCTAATATAATCTCCAAGAGTCTTAACCATGATTTATATTTTTAACTGCAAAACAGGTGAACTGCAACAATCTTTTGGGAAAGTATTAGCAATTTTTTTTATTTTATTGTTGTATTTTTTTCAAGAAGATAAATAAAAAAACAAAAATAAAAACGAAAGCATAAAAAAAAGTCTAAAGCAATAAGAAACTTTTTCGTTTAATATTGCTAAATTAATCCCCGGCAACGGCGCCAAAAACTTGTTGTGTTTAAAACACACTTAGAGCAAGTGTACTCTTTCGCAGAAGTAGTATAAAAGATATCGTATCTGCAGGGATTAACAAACAAGTACCAAACTAGTCGAGATTTATTATTATTTAGACGAATGAATATTTGAGTTATAACGAAATAAAGAACAAAGAATAATAAAGAGCAATAGAGTGCGAGAATTAATTCAGAAGAGAGAAGCCTAGGGTCACGGTTTCACTTGCTAGCTTTGATTCCTCTATGTTTAATTCTACCTGAATTCCTTTATTTTAATTCAATTATCAATCCCTTTACTAAAGCTACTAATCCGTTTGGTCATTCGTGATTAGTATTCTTTTTCCTAAACTAACCCTTGTTTGGTCATGCAAGAATTTAAATTCAAGAAAAGCATAAAGCACAAAAATGTTGAATGATTGAAAGACTAAATTACGGTTTGGTCATTTCTAATTATAGCCCCAATTATCCTATAGGTCCACCAACTAATTGCAGTACGGTCGCTGATCAACTAATTGATTATAAACATGCAAAGGGTTGTCAATCCTAATTATGTGATAAAAACAATAGGATAATATTAATTGAAATAAAACCAGGAATTCAAAGCATAAATTAAAACATAAAAAGATCTCTAATCAAACAAGATCCACCTAAGACCCTAGAAAAGTATTTAGCTATCCATAGTGTTCAAGAACATTGGAATAAAATTAAGAGTCATGAATTACAGAATATAAAATAACCCGGAGATTGAGTAAATTCTGATCATGTATTCGATCTCAGATCTGCGCCCAAAGCTCTCTCACGATGTCAAGAACGGGTACCCGTAACTTCCAATCTCTCTCATCGTTGTGCTTTCTCACATCGTTGTTGTGACTTGTGCGCGCTTTCTTTCTAATTCTCCGTTGCAAAAGACTCTCTTCTCTCACTCTTCTAGGGTAGCATGTTATGTTCTTCCTGTTGTGCCGTCACATTATTTATAATTGGTTGCCTAGGGTTGCGTCCTTTTAGTGATATGCCAACCACCCTTTTCTTTCTCTCCAAGATTATCATCCCCTTATCATCTCATCTTTACTTTATCTTCACGTGGCCTTATTCATTCAAGGCTATTGCTTTTCCCACACCCCTTGCTACTCAAAACACACCCCCTCACCCTACACATTTACCAAACTAACCCCACTTACAATAGAATTCCCCCTTTTACCCCTATCCATCTTCTTCTCCCCCCACAACACACCACACTCCTCTAAAACCCCAAAACTCCCCCTCTCTCCACTCCAAAACCCACTCATCCTAACCTTCATCATTCACTCTCATTCAACTACCCAAGATTGACAATTAGTTCAAGGTAATAACCCTACCAACTGAGATCGTTGGTGTAACCTCAACTGAGAAGACTTACTCTGCTGCATGTAGATGACAAATTTGACTCCCCCCAGGGTTCATCTAGTGGATGTTTTGCTCAGTCTCGTAAACAACCTACTCCCCCAAAGTAGGAGTGGAACGCCTACAAACCCACACAGTTCTGGTTCAAATTCTACTTTGTCAACGTGTCCAACACCTAATCCATCACTAAGCAAAAAGAGAACTCAAGCTGACAGTGCTACTACAATCCCTACTCCTCCACTACATAAGAAACCAACACCCACACCTATTGTTACAGAATCTGCTACTGCTACTATTTCAAGAGCTCCTACTTTGACACTAGCTCTTGCTCTTACACCGAATCCTATTGTTACAGATATTGATGCTGCAGTTATGGATGTTTTTAATACATACATAATAGGGATGCCAGAATACATGCGTCCCTATGTTGAAAAAATTGTTAATATGGTTGGTGATGGTAACTGTGAATTCCGGTGTATTGCAACATTTCTTGGAAGGGGTGAGGAGGCTTGGCAATCAGTCAGAATTGATCTGATGGAGGAGCTTAACCAATACAATGACTTCTACACTCGACTGTATGGTGGTATTGGTAATGTCACATTTTTTATGAAGGCGTTGTTGAGGGGACATCATGGGAATAATATTGAAGATAATTGGATGACTACACCAGATATGGGGTATCTAATCAGTAACAAGTACAAAGTCGTCCTGACTTGTTGCTCACCTAATTGTTGTTACACAATTTTTCCCTTTAATGTTGCACCATTCAGAAGTGCCCGACAGTTCAATTAAACCACACACATTTATTAAACCCATAAAACCTTGATTTTGAGATGAAGAACAATCCATAAAACTTGAAACAAACCCTAAAATCAGAATCACAATAAAAGTTAATTACATGTTGTGCTCATGATTTGTTGGTTTTGTGAGAGAGAGAGAGAGAGGGACAAAGAAGATGAGAAGATGGGTTCTGGTTTGATATGGAAACGTTGGTTTGTGTTGGAGATGAAAAAATTGATATGAGGTTGGATGGGTGCTGAGGAAGAAGAAGGGTATTTAGTTTTTTTTTTGTAGGGGGTAAAAGCAAAACACCCCCTATTTGCAGGGGGTAAAAACGTATTTAAAAATTCTGCATAGACGTTTTTTGTAACGTCCATCTAACAGAAGGACTAAAACCAAAAAAGTTGATTTTGCAAGGGGTTTTTTAAAAAAAAAAAATTTGCAGGAGGTAAAAGCAAAACACCCCATATTTGTAGGGGGTAAAAACATATTTAAGCCCATTATTTATAATTGGTTGCCTAGGGTTGCGTCCTTTTAGTGATACTGCCTGTTGCGCCCGAAAAAGTCCCTGAGGGGATCTTTCTTCGTTTACAACTTTTTAAAACAATGAAGTCACCACCAATATTTTTTATAAGGAAATATTGAAGAAAACCTTTTTGGAAAGCGAATGGCCTTTTAGAAACCGGAAAATTTGGGTTCGGGGCCTCGGTTAGGCATGGGAAGGTATTAGCACCCCACATCTCCTTTCTATCGAAAGGGAACCTTTAATTAAACGTGTGGTTTTAAGTGTTGATTTGGAAGATATTTAAATTTGCCTCTTTATAGAAAAGGGAAGGAGAAGACTTAATGAAAAATTTTATTTTTGGCGCTTGACGAGAGTTAGCCTCTCGCTCCTACGTATCTCCCAGTGCGATGTAGAATTCAAAGCTACGTAGTTCTTGTTTGTCCTGAAAAGGTTTTTGTTTTTTAATTTTTTTAGATTTTTTTGCAATAGGGGTTGAGCGTTCGCGGTGACCAAACAACAACGGTTTAGAGTGGCCACGCTATTAACTCTTTTTGAAAATGGGATCATCACTAACAATCAAACGGCAACGGCGCAAGTGACTATTGATGACAACCGGTTTTTATTTCGATTATTGAAAAGGTTTTCGCAATTGAAGGGGAGCGTTTGTGAAGACCAAACAACAACGATTTAGAGTGGCCACACTACTAGCTCCCACGGGAATGAAATTATCACCCACAATCAAACGGCAACGGCGCGAGTGATCATCAGTGACAATTAGTTTTGATTTTGATGTTTGAAAAGATTTGTTTTTGAAAAGTACTTTTGTTGGTTTGAATTGGAGAGACGTGATAACTTTCAGAAGGAATTCGCAATTGGATTGAGTGTTCGCGATGACCAAACAACAACGGTTTAGAGTGGTCATACTACTAACTCTTTCGAAAATGAAATTATCATTAACAACCAAACGACAACGGCGCGAGTGGTCATTAATGATAATTGGTTTTGTTTTAGGTTCAAGTGTTTGAATGAGTTAACTTGGAATAACTATTTTGAAAAATGAATTATTGAACATGATATGAGTAAAAGCGGATTTGGGTTGCCACAGGTATAACTTAAATGTTTATTCCTAGTTTAAAAATTAAACAAAACATCATAATAGTGATAACAAATGATAAGCAAAAAGAGATGCTATTAGATGACAAGATGAGGTAAATAGTGACGATGATAATAGTAATAATAAATAATAACAAAAGCAAAAAGACATAAATAAATGAAAAGAGGTGGGTGCTGAACAGAGATAAAGGGAGTGTGACTAGCATTTTTAGAAAAAACGTGAGGGGGTTCTGGGTTAGTAATACTGGGGGTGTTATTAACAATCAGATGTAAAAGAAAAAAAACTTAAAAAAAACAAAAGCCCATAAACCAACTTGATTCGACCCACACACCCCAAAATAAGAAAAAAACCTAAGTTCCTTTCCATTCATCCCAGCGCCGTTCCATATTCAGCCAAGAGAGAGAGAGAGAGAGAGAGAGAGAGCGAACCGGCGAAGAGGAACGAGAGGGAGAACGACGCGACGGCGACAGTGGTGTCGCGCGACTGAGAGCGAGACGGGGGCAGTGGTTTTCGTGCGACGGAGAGAGAGAGGAAGGCGGTGGTTTCCGGTTGAACGCGACGGAGAGAGAGACACGAAATCGAGGGAGATAGAGTGCGAGAGAGAGCGAACCCGGGCTGGAGGGAGGAAGAAACGATCTTTGGCGCGCGACGACTTTCAGCCACGAGTTGGTGCGCCGGTGGTTCTTGGATGGAGGTACGGTGGTTTCAAGGTTGTTCTGGTTTTGTGTTTGTATTTGTTGTGTTCTGTTTTCTCTCTGTGTGTGTTGTTGTGTGTTTGTGCTCTGTGAGCTTGCTGCTGTGTTTGGTTGCTTCGTTGCTGTTCTTCTCCTTTCTCAGTTTTGTGCTTTTTTTTTTCCTCTCTGTGTGTGTCGCTGTGTGTGTATTGTGTTTGTGTGAGTTGATTTGAGGTTGAGGAAGGTGAAGCTGAAGCTGAATATTTTTCTCAGTATTGTTGTTTTCTTTTTTTCTCCCTCCTGCGTGAGTTTGTGATGTCTGAATTTATAGTCCAAAATGCCTGGATTAATGTATTGTGATGTCTATTTTCTCTGACTTGTATTGGTTCAAGTAATTCATGTTCTGGTGTTTAAAAAAATTCTGAGCAGTTTTTCTTTCATCCAAGTCTCTGCTGCACACCCATTTGGTCATGTTTGACTCTTGTTTTTGATGCCTAACCTCTTCCCTATTTGTGTATGTGCAGAGAGAAAGATGCAAGGGAAGAAGAGACCTTCTATTTGGAGCTTTGGTGCTGCTGCATATTGGATTTTTCTCATTTGTCATGTTGATCGTTGCTAATGTCCTCTCTCCCACTGCTTGTGCGTGAGACAAAGAAGCTCTATAGTCTTTGCTCTCAAAATTTTATCCCTTTCTCTTTTATTTTTATTGTTATTGTTATCTATTGGTCAAACAAGTAAACAAAATTATGAAATGTATTAGTACATTATTCAATGGATATGAATGTGGTCTTACCTCTTCTTTTTTCTTTTAATAATAATAATAATACGGTAAATAAAAGATACGCCGCCTCGTACCTAAGTAAACACGCATCCAAGCAAAACACGCGCACTTAGTTAGGAGCAAAATGTACGTGCGATTAGGGACCGACATCATATACAAGAAAGAAAAAAAATGCAAAACACATCAACGATAAGGTGTTACAAGATCACTAGGAATGAAACGCGCATACACGATCCAAGAATAATGCGCGTATGCCTCGCCATATATTTTGAGTCTCTTTTCAACTACGAGAAGATATCATTAGAACCTCGCATTCGCGAAAAGACAATTTTTATTTTGAATTAGTCGGACAAAATTGGGGTATGACACTGCCAAATAAAAATCAAGATACTGTTAGAATCCCCATTGTATTTTGTTAAATTTTTTTAAGTCAAATAAAAATTATATAAGTCCTGAAAATATGTTTTGTGTGTAGTTCGTTAAAACGTGACGATGTTATACGTCGAACGAATAATTTAGGCTAAAAAATCGGTTTTCGGGCAACATACTCCGATCGTAATGAAACCACAGCTATTAAATCCGAAAAAAATCAAGAAAAATCCCAAATTCCATCGTTTACTATTTTTTACGATTTTTTTAAATTTTTCATAGTCTCCAAAAAATCTAAAAAAATTTGTATAGCCTTATTTTGGTTTTGTTAGATTTTTAGTGGTGTTTTTATAATTTTTTGGAGTAGTTTTGACTATTTTAACGAATTTTTAGTAGCCTTTTAGTAATAAAAATTAAAACAAATTATTAAAAAAAATAAAAAAAACTCATCGTATATACCCCTTTGAGTACGTATATACGATTGGACATAAAATAGCCATCGTATATACGTACTCAAGGGGTATATACAATTTCTTTATTTTTTTAAAAAAAAAATTAATTTTCAAAGGGCATTTTGGGGATTTAAATTTGGGTGGGGGTTTATGGGGATTGGGTGGGGGTGGGGGTGGGAAAAAAACAACCCTTACTTTATCTTCACGTGGCCTTATTCATTCAATTGGCCATGGGCCAATTCTTCTTCTCTTGCTTTAATGGGCCTTAAGCTCATTTTTCTCTTTTCTGCAATTCTTTTGACTTTGCACATCCTTGAATTTCTATTGGCAGCTCCATGAATACATATATATAATATTAATTTTCATCTTTTCTTTCTTTCTGCAAAATAAAGAGAAAAGTAAGTC
This sequence comes from Oxytropis ochrocephala, assembly GCA_020916435.1. Classification (NCBI taxonomy): domain Eukaryota; kingdom Viridiplantae; phylum Streptophyta; class Magnoliopsida; order Fabales; family Fabaceae; genus Oxytropis; species Oxytropis ochrocephala. The sequence goes on along the minus strand of CM037094.1, from coordinate 60,769,330 downwards.
ACTTATTTATTGAATTAGTAATATTTACTCTAAAAATAGCCCAAAGTTATCTCTAAAAATGCATTTAATTAGTGTGTATCATTTAACTGTGTATATAAGTGTAAATAAGCCTCATACTTTGTATATACAATCATTTCAATCAAAAGAATTACATTTTTTCAGCTTTTAACTACATTCTATTGATTCTCGCTCTACATTTCCTAAGTCCTATACTCCACGAACAGTAAGCTCCATCTTCATCCTTGTGTCTTCAAGGTTGTGAATTGCAAACTAGGGTTTGTACCTTGCAACAAGAAAGAAAGAAAGGGTTAGTCTAATTCTGTGGATCGAATTAGAAGAGGAAATTGTTACCTTGTAACAAGTGTTTCTTGAAGGGTTCTAAGTTGAGAACTCGCAAGATCCGATTGTGGTGTGCTTGAGGACATGCAAACACGTAAACATTGGGGTTAGTGTGTGCAAATCGTCCAAGAAAGTGTAATGAACAATGATAAGAAAGAAGGAAGTGACTACCTCTTATCTTAGGTTACGTGAGTGATTTCAAAGGTGAAATCACGGTTGTTGTTCATCAATTCAAACTCGAATACATGAAACATCAACATAAGAAAAATTAGGGTTTGTACAATAAAGTTGCGAAAAGTAAAATCAAAGGTTCCAGAGTGTTTGATTCGTTACCTAAGTGTGGTAAGAATCACTCCCAATCTTCGATTACCGCAAGCATTGAACAAATCAAGTTAGGGGTTACAAAATTAGGGTTTCAAAGAAACTGTGAATCAAAGGAAATAACAAAAGGGTAAGTATTCGGTACTCACCGGTTGTAATCGTGAGTGAGTTTGAGTGATTCAAACTCACGTTACCCGGCTCACGAACAACAAAGGTTGGTGTTCATCGTGTGATCTCAAAGAAAGGCTCGTAACGAAAACACCGGTTGGGTTTTCGTGTTCATCATCGCCATAGTATCATCATAGATCAAGAAACCATAATAACGAAGCTTCAATCACGTAAGTGAGAGCTACGAGATTAGGGTTTTGCAGAGAAGAAGAAAAGAGAAGAAGAAGAAGACAGAGGACCAGAGCTAGAGAGACTGAAGCTGCACAATAGTGATCAAGAACCGGTTAGGGTTTCTTGATTCACAATATATACATCGGGTCATTAGGATCCGCGTGTATCCATTTCCATCTGGGTTCAAGTTCCGCATTAACCCGCTTCAGCAATTATTTGTTTGGCAAGCACCATTTAATCATTGGGTTAGGTTTAGGCAAGCTGGGCTTGACTAAACACACCTCCTTAGTTGCTTATTTGGTACCTGCAAGTATAACAAATTGTTAGTTTTGCAAAAAAAATCATTATGTATAAATGGCGACTTTCAGCATTGACCAATGCAACATTTTTTATTAAAAAAAGCATTGACCATGCCCTCTTTTATATGTGTTTACAAATTTCTTAAGTTTTATTATCATTTTATTATCATTTTGAAAGAGGATATGACAGCAATCAATTTAAAGAGCCACTTGTAATTAGTTTGAATACTCTAAGAACTTCAGTTAGTAGTTAAATTATATTGGGTTTTGATTCTGAATGTTAGTGAAAACTGACAAAGGTTATTATGATAGTTTAGTATTGTGAGAGCTAAAACAAAATAACCGAATTGTAACTGATTCAATTCGTTGCTTTGATCATTGAATGTTGTAACTAGATACAAGTCAATCATTAGAGATACACTTAAGTCAATAGGCTGACTTGAAGTATAAATGGGCCAGTCTATCACTTGAATACACAATGGGCCTACATACAAATTACTAAGTTCACCACAGGCCCAAAACAACTAAAGATACAACATACAACAATTAACTAGTTCTAACAATCCTTCTCTTAAACTGACATACTAATTAGTATTCAGTTTATTCAATTCAGTATCAATCTCAGTCTTTGAGTGAACACCCAAACATTTCCTCAATTTGTTGAAGGATTCATTCTTCAAAGCTCTTGGTCATGATATCAACAAACTGTTCTTCAGTAGTGCAGTATTTCAGCTCAAGTTTTCCTTCCTTTCACATGTTTCTTAGGAAGTGAAAACGCACATCAATGTGCTTACTACGACCATGCATGATTGGGTTCTTAGATAACTTGATTGTAGAGCTATTATCACACATAACAGTCAAACAATCAACCTGTTTCAATCCTAGTTCTGCAAGAATTCTCTTTAACCAGATTCCTTGATAGATACAATGTGTTGCTGCAACAAACTCGGCTTCAGTTGTGGATAGAGTGACTATAGGCTGTTTTTTAGAGGACCATGACACTGCAACACTTCTCAACATGTACACAAACCCAGAAGTACTCTTTCTATCTTCTAGATCTCCGACGTAGTCACTGTCACAGTAAGCCTGCATGTTCAAATCTTCCTTTTTTATGTACAAAAGACTCATATCAACTGATCCTTTCAGGTACCTCAGTATTCTCTTGATTCCAACAAAGGGAGTTTCAGTTGGTTGCTCCACATATCTGCTAAGAACACTCACAGAGTGCATCAAGTTTGGTTGAGTCACATTCAAATACGTGAGGCTACCAATAACTTGTTTAAACAAAGTCGCATTCATGAACTTTCCTCAATCATTCTTTGAAAATTTACTGCCAACAGTGCTAGGATTACTTACTGGTTTACACTCTGCCATACCAAATCTCTCAAGTATCTCATTAGCATACTTGTGTTGAGATATGAAGATATATCCCCTTCCTTGGATCACTTCAACTCCTAGGAAGTATCTCATTTTTCCTAGCTCGGTCATATCAAATTCCAGCTTCATTGATTGTTTAAACTCCTCTTTCAATGCTTCACAACTACCAGCATATATCAAATCATCAACATATATGCTTACAACTAGTAAACCTCTAGTTGCATCATGTTTGGTGAACAAGGTGTGCTCATGCTCATTTCTTGAACCCCTCCTTCACAAAGTAGAACTCAATTCTACTGTACCAAGCCCTAGGGGCTTGTTTCAATCCATATAAGGCCCTTTTTCAGTCTGTACACATTACTTTCCCGCCCTTTTCTTTCATATCCCTTTGGTTGCTCAATGTGAACAACTTCCTCTAGTTCACCATAGAGGAATGCACTCTTGACATCCAATTGATACACCCACCAGCCTCTATGTGCAGCAGTAGCTCGAATGCAACAAATGGTCTCCCATCTTGCCACTAGGGCAAATACCTCAGCATAGTCAACTCCATGCTCTTGGGAGTACCCTTTTGCCACTAGTCTGGCCTTATACTTCTCTATTTGACCAGCCTCATTGTACTTGGTTTTATATATCCACTTGACACCAATCTTCTTGCCATTCTTAGAAAATGGTACAAGTTCGCATGTGTTTTTCTTCTCAATGGATGCAATCTCTTGATCCATTGCTTTGTTCCACTTTTCCTCTTTGACAGCTTGTTCAAATGATGTAGGATCATATGTCTCACACATCAACAAATTGTGAAGGACATTTCCATCAGCCAAATCCTCTCTATCATCATTATCACCCAGAGTTAAGTAGTCATCAAACCAGCCAGGGGGTCTTCTTACTCTGTCAGTTTGTCTAATGTCACCATTTCCATTTCCTTCATGCTCAGTGTTCCCACTATTTACTTCTGGTGTAGCTATATGTTCTATGATGGTAGTATCTGGTGTGGCATTATTTTCTAACTCATTTACTGCAGAGTTCTCAGTTGCAGTATTTCCTTCTGCACTATCTGTGTTCTCAGTCTCTTCACGGTCATCATCAACTATCTTAGCCTTAGTTCCTTTCTTTTCTTCTGCACCAATAGCATCCCATATTGCATCCTCATCAAAGATCACAACTCTACTTGTCAATATCCTCTTGGACTTGGGATCATATACTGTATAGGCCTTGGATTCATCACCAACACCCACAAAGATACCTCTAATACTCTTGTCATCTAACTTTTTTTCTATTGACATCAGCTATGTGCACATGAGCTATACATCCAAAGACTCTTAGATGTTTGACTTAAGGTTTAATGTTCCCCCAAGCTTCTTCTGGAGTAATATCTTTGACTGATATGGTGGGACATCTATTGAGTAGATAGAATGCCCACTTCACAGCTTTTGCCCAGAACTTCTTTTCAAGTTTAGCCTCCTTCAACATGCTTCTAACCATATTCATCAATGTCCTGTTTTTTCTTTCAGCTACTCCATTTTGTTGTGGAGTATAAGTTGTTGTGAGTTGTCTTCTAATTCCATTTTTCTCACAGTATTCATTAAACTCAGTGGAATTGTATTTTCCGCCCTATCAGTTCAAAGACAACTAATGAGACATTGAGTTTCTTTTTCTACCATCATTCTAAAGTTTTTAAAAGTCACTAGAGCACTAGACTTTTCACACAGAAAATATACCCATCCCTTTTTGCTATAGTCATCAATAAAGGAGATAAAGTACCTCTTACCACCACTTGACTCAGGGTTGATAGGTCCACAGATATCTGAGTGGATGAGCTCGAGCTTTCTACTTGCCCTCCAGTTGCTTTGTTTGGAGATGGAGTCTCTGTGCTGTTTACCAACCTGGCTATCCACACACACCTTGTTGATCTCTTTCAATTCAGCGGACGCCTAACCATATTATTCTCGTGGTGAGCAATTGAAGTCCCTTGTAGCTCAAATGACCGTATCTTTTGTGCCAGAGTTCTGTTTCATCCATCACAGTTGCTTGAAGACAGTGAGAAATGATAGGAATGACCATCACCACAAACATTCTATTGTTTGACATCTTTGAGATGATGATCAGTCCCTTTTAGAAATGGTATAGATTGTAGAAGTTATCCTCAATCACTACCTTCAAACCCTTTTGTTGGAGCTGCCCTATGCTAAGCAAGTTGTCCTTCAAGTTTGGAATGTAATACACATCAGTCACAATGTGTATCCTTCCCTAAATCTTTAGCCTGATGCTCCCTTTATCAGTCACTTGGAGTCTTCTGTCAGCTCCCAATTTCACTGATTCCCTGAATGTGTCATCCATTTCAAAGAACCATTTTCTTTCACCACACATGTGGTTGCTGCACCCCGAGTCCAAGAACCACACTACCTTTTTCATCCACCAACCACACCTTGCACTTCTCTGAATCTTGTGCTTCACCTCTAGCCATTAGAAGCAATTCTTCATCATCAAACTCAGCATGATTTGCAACTTTACCCTCAAGACTATGACATTCATATTGAAAATGACCTAGTTTACCTCACTCATAACATTCAAGATTCTCCTTGGAGCCTTGCCTTCCTCTACCTCTACCACCAGTCCTTCCTCTGCCCCTACCTCTTCCTACACCTGTGACCTTAAGAGCTTGTTCCTCTTCTTTCTTTTGACAATTCATGTGCTGTTCTTCAACAATTATGCTACTTTGTGTAGCGACCGAAAAATCCGGGAAAAGGATTATTCGAAAGGTTCTTAGGAAGCCGCCACCAAATTTTAGTTTAAGGGCAAATTCGAAAAATCCCTTTAGGTTTTAGGACAAAGCATTGTTAGGGTTCGGGAGTCGTTATGTGTGGGGAAGGTATTAGCACCCCACGACATCCATTGTCTAATTAATTAAGATTTATTTAATTATTACCCTTTTATTTGTAGAGGAAAAGACTTATTTAAGTTTTTGGTTTTAGTGCTTGACAAGAATTGAGTCTTGCTCCTACGCACCTCGGATGCAATGGAGGAATCAAAGCTACGTAGTTCTTCCCGAAAAAGTTTATGGGTTGGTATTTTTAGTGTAGGGGTCCTAGGATTCTTGAATGGTCATGACTCATCGATTCCTAGGACGCCGACTAACCCGATTGTACAACCGACTTAGTCCCCTACTTTTTGAAAATAATTTTAGAGTTTTTTGAAAGAAATTGGTTTGGTGGGAGGTGGGTCCGTTTTTAGAATAGGTATTCTAGAACTCCCGAATCATGCATGACTCATTAGTTCTAGAACGCTGACTAACCCGATTGTACAACCGACTTAGTCCCCTATTTATAGGAAAAATGGTTTATTCGTATTTATTAAGTTTTCGTGGTTCTTGAATCAGATGCACTCATTGGCCCTAAAATAATGACTAACCTTGGTTGTACAACCGACTTAGCCGCTTATTTAATTTCGCGAGAAAAATTATTTATATTTTTATTGGAAAAGAATTAAAATAGAAAAAGGGGGGTAAAAATTGTAAATCGGGGTTTTATTAGTCGCAGGGGGTCGTATAATTAATAGGAGGTGTAAAAAGGAAGGCCCGGTTCGCATAGGAGAGCCCAAAGATGCGGCCCGGGCTTAAGTGGGGAGGCATGCGCGTGAATTGGAGGGTGTGACTAGCAAATCGAACATTTTTAAAAATAAATTAATTAAAATAAAAACTAAAAATGGAGACAAAGATATACGAAACCTAAAAACGTGAAAACCCTAAAAACAACTTCACCTCCTCCCCTCTTTTCTCGCGCACAACAAGGGGGAGAGATTACCGCGAGATTTCTGCCGGTTTCACGGTGGGAAGAGAAGACCGAGCGAGATGCTAGCCTGGTTCCCATGGAAGCGGGTTTGTGGGGTGGTTCGCGACGAGGAGAGGGAAGGGGCGGTTTTCTAGGAGGAGAGGAGAGGCTTCACGGCGTTGGTGCGCGCCGGCGGATGTACAAACTCGGAGGACGAAACAGAGTGGTGATGGTTGAACGTGATGTCCCTTGGTGGTGACGGTTCACGGCGGTCCGAGGTCTGTGATTGGAGTCGTTGGAGGAGACGCCGGCGCCACCGTGAGTGAAAGTTAATTTTTGTTCTTTCATTTTTTGATCTGGTTTTCAGTATCTTCTCTATTTAACTTCTGGTCTTCTAAAAAAAATTGCTTTTCATTCATATCAAGTCATGCTAATCTGCGTATGCTGCCTTATTACTCTTGGTTCTGTTTGTGTATGGTTTTAATGTCCTTATCTCTTAATTTGATTTTTGTCACCAAGTTTTCAAAGTTGTATTTTCATTCCATTTTCCTCTAGTTCTAAATCCACGCCCTGCATCCTCTGTTTTTTGTGTTTGTCATTTCTTACTTCTATTGTTATCTATCTCTCCCTCTCATGGCTTCTTGTTTTTTGATCTGGGTCTGTTTCTTATTATTTTTTTTGATGTACAAATCTGATATATTATCTTGTTAAATCATGAACAAGATTGAAGTTAAGAAACGTTCAGTCATAATTGAAAGGAATCATCCTCATATACACAAGAAGTAGATGACTTAAGTAAGTATTTCTACAAGTTTTGAAACCGAAAACACATAGGAACCAACCTTATTTCCACCTCTCCAAAATCTCTCAATTCACACACTTTACTCATCAGAGATACTTCTATTCTTCGATGTCGCTGCTTGACGGCTACTTGTTTCTGCTGCTTCCAAATCAGCGATCCAAAAAAAAACTATGTGTTTAGTGGATTAGGATTCTGACTTTGAACCCTAATCCTTGTTTAGGGAATTTTTGCAGTGTTGTTCTGTGCTGATTTCTCCTTGTTTGCCTGCTGATTTACTGTTTATTTATCGTCTAAAAATAGGTTAAGGCATTAATTGAGTTTTGACTGGGTTTGGATGATTTTTCAGGTTGGAACCCAAGCCCAACAGCAGCTGCAGCAGCTTGGAATGCTACCTGGAAACCCTAGATTGTTGTTTGTTGTGTATTTTCGGATCTGTTATTTTTTGTATTTTTAGATATTTGTTTTTTTTGTATTTTTGGACTTTTTGGACTCTTAGGAGCTTTTAAATTGTAAATTTAACTAAATACAATTTTTTTTGACATTTTTGGACTTATTTGACTCTTAAACACTTTTAAATTGTAAATTAAACTAAATAGAAATTTTGACATTTTTGGATTGTTATATGTGCTTAAATGAATTAAACAAACAAAATAAAGATAACCATAAGAAAAAGGAGTCCGGCCAAATACAAAGACGAGAATGGGCCGGACCAGACAATTGCGCTAAAACGAGACCAAAAACAAAAGAAATGGGCGTGTTAACTAAAAACCCCAAGATTAACTCGGAATCGCATTATTAAGTCTGAATTTAAACCAAATTTTGAGAAAAATGACTTTAGGAAGACCTGTTCACGTACGACTAAACTCGAATACGGATATTAAATTGAAGAACGCACGAAAAGATCGATCATTCACGTGCGTGCCTAATTTAAACAACGGCATTTCGATTTAGTTGAACGGAGTGGCTGGAATTGGTTTGGGTTGGTAACCGAGACTCTACACTAATAATTCTCGTAATCATGCGACTCCAAAACACGCCCCTAATAAAAATAAACGACTAAAACAAAAAAAAAAAAGACGGACAAAATTGGGGTATAACAGCTGCCCCTCTTTATTAATATTTTACTAGAAAGTGCTGAGCTCTCGAACTTTCGTAGTAGAAATAGGAATAAAGATAAGGTAGACGCTAATTTTGTCCGTTTAGAGGGGGAAGTGGAAGGTTTGAGAGATAAGAGGGAGTGGTTAATACTTGGCGCATTAACCTAGAGTTGAATGAAGGGTCAACAAGGACCTGAAGGAGCACTAAGGCTCTGAAGGACCACTCAGGGTCTGGAAGGCTGCCTAGGCCTTAATTGAAGGACCATCGTGGTCTGAAGGAGCGCAACTAGCTATGGTACTAGTAAAACGGTCTGAGGGGGCCTTTATATTCGAGCGGCCATGATGGGTCAAATCAGTTCTAAAACTGATATGTTGACCATGAAGGACGTCCATTGTGTCTTAGGCTGACACAACTAGTCTGAAGGACCACTCGGGGTCTGCGAAGGTCCGTCGGGCTCGACTCCGACGTTGCGACCTGGGCCACTTAGGGCACTGCTCTGAAGGACCACTTGGGGTCTATAGGGATCAACCTGGTGATCTGTGATATGATGCGAGATCAACGCTTAAAGCGTTGATTTTAGAGGAACAAAACGTAGGGAATGACACTTATCGTGTTTATCCGAGCAAACCTAACAAATGCATCTTCCCGAGGAGGGAAAAGCTTTCTTCATTTGGAAATGCAATTAATGGTGCACGCGTTCGTGCAATGATTGGTATCTGGTGGAATGATTTTTCTTTTTTGTTTTTTGCTTGTTACGTAATAAATGCATGAAATGCAAGTGTGAATATGATGCAAATGAAATGATTGAATGCAAATGCTATGGTTCATGGTGCGATGATATGAAATGATTGATTGGGTGTAGAAACATTTTCTTTTTTTTGATGATGAGATGTGAGGCTTTGGATACGAGAGGCGGAGATGAATATTGATCATTCTTGGAAAAGTTAGTTTTGATTCAAACTTCGGCCATCTCAAGGTCGTTATCTACAGACACTGACCTGAAAAGGTACTTGACTGTATTTGCAAGCTCGTTCATTATGATGCCCCATGATGACCGAAGTTTATGTCCACAAAGTTACCTAAGTGGATTTTTAGCATCATATGATCAACTTGTGTTTTCTCTCTCTGAAGCATTGTTTTGTGAAGATGTATAGTAGTGCGAATATAGATGAATGAGTCAGTTAACTTGGGTTCTAAAGACCTAGGGTGTGGACATTTGTGGCACATGAATGGGTGAATGACTGACTGGTCTTTGTCAAAGTCATGAAAGGTAGGTTTTCCCAAGCCAAGAAGTGCGGGGCGCCCCATTTAGATTTGATGACGGTGAGTGAATAACTTGCCCCGTCTAGTGGTGACAAGCTAGGGGTGTAGAAGATGATGAATTGGGAAGGCATTGGCTTTGGAATGAAAGGTGGCAAGTAGGAGATGTTGTCTCAACCCATAGAGTTTGATGTTCCCTAATTATGGTAAGGACAAGATTGCCCCGACTAGAGTAGAAACATTTAGGATAGCGAGTTAAGGAACTGCCCCGGTATGGTTTTTTTGCCGTGAATATGGCAAGGGGATGAGATGGGTGTAGGGGTGAATTTTCCTCTTTGAAGGTGGAGCGAAGAGCGACAGGATTGCCCCGCTTTAGGATATAAGTGACGATCCTAGTATAAACTTTTGGTTATCTTTTGAATGACCCTCACACTATGATAGTCTCGAGTTTGCTACTGCACTTGCTGATAACTAAACCTTGTGTTTATATCAACGGAACTTGAATGAATCTCTGGGGTGCAAGCCCTCTCTTTTTTTTTTTTTTTGAGAAATATATTTTTCTAGCAAATATATTGTAAATAAATAAACTTATTTGTCCTAAGATTAAAAACTTTGAGAAAACAAAAGCAATCGGTCATTGGTCGGAATGGATTTTTGGAGTTGTAATGTGGTTGATGGTTAATGGTTTATGAAGGAAGGGTTTATTAGGCTCAATGAGGTGTTTGAGGTTTTATTGCGATAAGAACCTCTTATGTGCCTCATGGTAGAATGGATCTGTTTAGGGATGTGACTTGGCCAGGGGTTTATGAAGGATAGGATATTGAGGACAAGGGAAGTGTTTGGGGGTTTATTTCAGACAAGGATCTCTTATGCATTTAATGGCAATAAGTATCAACTCATAATTGTACCACTTTTGCTTTTTCGTGGTTTTTCGATCCTCTTTTTTTATTTCACTTTCTTTTTTGATTTTGATTTTTTCTTTTTCTTTCTTTCGAGCTGAGTGACTTGATAAAAATGATACACCATTTTTTATGTGGAATTGATCCTTGTCTAGGGTGATTGAAAGGTTTTTTAGATTTTGGCTTAAGGTGGGTAGCACGGGTTTTTTCGAGGGTATGGGAAGATGGTCAAACTTTATTTCAAATCATGATTGCTCGTTTTCTCAAAAATTAACTTAAGGACAATAATTTATTTACTTTTACATATTTGCTCTTTTTCTTTATTTCTCCTTTTTTATGCCCTAATTTTTGCTTAGGCCGCTCTTACGAGTTTTCGACCTAACGGGCCTTTTTGAATTTATTATTATTATTATTATTATTATTATTATTTTTTATATATTTTTTTTGTAAAGGACTTGCACCAAGGGAATACAACGTTGACAAGGTTTTTTAGAGATCACACATTTTCCCAGGTATGGAGGGCCTAAAGTGTTATTTCACTAGGGGAACCAACCAGAAACGTCAACTATGTACTGATGTGGGGAGTATGTACTTTATGGGTGGTCGGGGTGGGATTAGACTTTGACAGGGGATGATGGTAAGGTAGGGACGCTAACTGACTCAGACAAAAATAAACACACATGTTACCCAAGTCACTACACAAATGCTTCGTAGAGAGTTAACATTTAAAACATGATAGAAAGTTTTTGATGGGCATTTCGGTCATGTGACGGAAGAGATGCAACGTTTGGTTAAAAAACGTGAGCAAGCTAAAAATTTGAAGAACTGAGTGACTTGAAACACTTTGAGCTTGCAACGAAGTATGGCTAAACTTTTTCAAAAAGAATTATTTATCTCACAAGAATGTCTCACCTCTCATCACAATCTTTCTCTCAAAATTATGTTTTTTCGTTTTTATAATGCATGATGTAAGTATGCAAATGAATGAATGCGCATGAAATGAGAATGCGAATGAACGAATGAATGTATGTGAAATGCGAATGTGATGTATGTGTATGAAATGATAATATATGATTTTATTCGTCATGTCGGGGAATTATAAACTTTTCATTGGAGAGTAAAGTACAAAATTTAATTTTGACTTCAAAGTGCGCGCTTCTCTCAAGGTAAAGATTTAAATTCCACACGGATCATAAAAGTGCATGCAACAATAGATGTTTATTTGCCGTATGCATGTGGTATATTTTCTAAAAAAAATAGTAAAAAAAATGATTTTTGGTTTTTTTGATTTTTTTTTTGCTAGAAACGGTATGCATAAATATTTGTTTGAATGCGAGGGTATAAAGCTCCTTTGTGACCCTAGAAATGTATCTTACAGAGTGGGTCTAAGGTTTCTTTTATAGTGAACCTCACAGGGATAGTTCTAAAGAATCCTACACATGGTCCCTAGAGCCAAGGACTCGATCCAAGAACATCGACCCAAAATGATAGGCAAGCTATTAGAAGGGATAGCATCCTCAAAAGGAATCAAACTCTAGGTGAGATTTTCGTGACCACCCAACGAGATGTACGTCCCGCAGGCCATCACTACACAATCTCGTTCTAACTTAGGTTTATGCTCGAGTCCGGGTAGAGGACTTTTCTCACGTGTGTGAAGTGTAGAAGTGAAGTGTGTGTAGTAGCAATTCAAAAACAACCCAAAAGCTGCAAACAGACAAACAAACATATATACAAATATCGTCTTCTACCCTAGGGTTTACACAGATAAATAACATAATTATGCAAAAGCAAATAAATAAATAAAAGGGTAAAAATTGAATTAATCCTAAATTAATTAGACTAGGTTTTGACTCCCTAAAAATAAATAAGTCCCCAGTGAAGTCGCCAGCTGTAGCGACCGAAAAATCCGGGAAAAGGATTATTCGAAAGGTTCTTAGGAAGCCGCCACCAAATTTTAGTTTAAGGGCAAATTCGGAAAATCCCTTTAGGTTTTAGGACAAAGCATTGTTAGGGTTCAGGAGTCGTTATGTGTGGGGAAGGTATTAGCACCCCACGACATCCATTGTCTAATTAATTAAGATTTATTTAATTATTACCCTTTTATTTGTAGAGGAAAAGACTTATTTAAGTTTTTGGTTTTTAGTGCTTGACAAGAGTTGAGTCTTGCTCCTACGTACCTCCGGATGCAATGGAGGAATCAAAGCTACGTAATTCTTCCTGAAAAAGTTTATGGGTTGGTATTTTTTAGTGTAGGGGTCCTAGGATTCCTTGAACTATGCATGTACCATCGATTCTAAGGACGCTGACTAACCCGATTGTACAACCGACTTAATCCCCTACATTTTGAAAATAATTTTAGAGTTTTTTGAAAGAAATTGGTTTGGTGGGAGGTGGGTCCGTTTTAGAATAGGTATTCTAGAACTCTGACTGTCTGACTCATTAGTTCTAGAACGACTAACCCGGACAGACAACCGACTTAGTCCCTATTTATAGGAAAAATGGTTTATTCGTATTTATTAAGTTTTCAGGGTTACTGAACTGTACAGCTCATTGGCCCTAAAATAATGACTAACCCGGTTGTACAACCGACTTAGCCGTTTATTTAATTTCGCGAGAAAAATTATTTATATTTTTATTGGGAAAGAATTAAAATAGAAAAAGGGGGGTAAAAATTGTAAATCGGGGTTTTATTAGTCGCAGGGGGTCGTATAATTAATAGGAGGTGTAAAAAGGAAGGCCCAGTTCGCATAGGAGAGCCCAGTATGCGAAACTGGGCTTAAGTGGGGGGAGGCATGCGCGTGAATTGGAGGGGTGTGACTAGCAAACTGAACATTTTTAGAAAATAAATAAATTAAAATAAAAACTAAAAATGGAGACAGCATATACGAAACCTAAAAACCCTAAAAACAACTTCACCTCCTCCCCCCTCTTTTCTCAGCGCCGCAACAAGGGGAGAGATTACCGGCGAGATTTCTGCCGGTTTCACGGTGGGGAAGAGAGAAGACCGAGCGAGATGCTAGCCGGTTCCCATGGAAGCGGGTTTGTGGGGTGGTTCGCGACGAGGGAGAGGGAAGGACGGCGGTTTCTAAGAGGAGAGGGAGAGGCTTCGCCGGCGTTGGTGCGCCAGCCAGATGTACAAACTCGGAGGACGAAACAGAGTGGTGATGGTTGAACGAGATGTCCCTTGGTGGTGACGGTTCACGGCGGTTCGAGGTCTGTGATTGGAGTCATTGGAGGAGACGCCGGCGCCACCGTGAGTAAAAGTTAATTTCTGTTCTTTCATTTTTTGATCTGGTTTTCAGTATCTTCTCTATTTAACTTCTGGTCTTCTAAAAAAAATCGCTTTTCATTCATATCAAGTCATGCTAATCTGCGTATGCTGCCTTATTACTCTTGGTTCTGTTTGTGTATGATTTTAATGTCCTTATCTCTTAATTTGATTTTTGTCACCAAGTTTTCAAAGCTGTATTTTCATTCTATTTTCCTCTAGTTCTAAACCCACGCCCGGCATCCTCTGTTTTTTGTGTTTGTCATTTCTTACTTCTATTGTTATCTATCTCTCCCTCTCATGGCTTCTTGTTTTTTGATCTGGGTCTGTTTCTTATTATTTTTTTTGATGTACAAATCTGATATATTATCTTGTTAAATCATGAACAAGATTGAAGTTAAGAAACGTTCAGTCATAATTGAAAGGAATCATCCTCATATACACAAGAAGTAGATGACTTAAGTAAGTATTTCTACAAGTTTTGAAACTGAAAACACATAGGGAACCAACCTTATTTCCAGCCTCTGAAAATCTCTCAATTCACACACTCGCCATCAGAGATACTTCTATTCTTCGATGTCGCTGCTTGACGGCTACTTGTTTCTGCTGCTTCCAAATCAGCGATCCAAAAAAAAATATGTGTTTAGTGGATTAGGATTCTGACTTTAAACCCTAATCCTTGTTTAGGGAATTTTTGCAGTGTTGTTCTGTGCTAATTTCTCCCTGTTTGCCTGCTGATTTACTGTTTATTTATCGTCTAAAAATAGGTTAAGGCAGTAATTGAGTTTTGACTGGGTTTGGATGATTTTGAGTTGGAACCTGTGCCAACAAAGAAATTCAGCACTTGGAATGCTACACGAAACCCTAGATTGTTGTTTGTTGTGTATTTTCGGATCTGTTATTTTTTGTATTTTTAGATATTTGTTTTTTTGTATTTTTGGACTTTTTGGACTCTTAGGAGCTTTTAAATTGTAAATTTAACTAAATACAATTTTTTTTGACATTTTTGGACTTATTTGACTCTTAAACACTTTTAAATTGTAAATTAAACTAAATAGAAATTTTGACATTTTTGGATTGTTATATGTGCTTAAATGAATTAAACAAACAAAATAAAGATAACCATAAGAAAAAGGAGTCCGGCCAAATACAAAGACGAGAATGGGCCGGACTAGACAATTGCGCTAAAACGAGACCAAAAACAAAAGAAATGGGCGTGTTAACTAAAAACCCCAAGATTAACTCGGAATCGCATTATTAAGTCCGAATTTAAACCAAATTTTGAGAAAAATGACTTTAGGAAGACTGTTTCACGCATCGACTAAACTTCGAATACGGATATTAAATTGAAGAACGCATACGAAAAGATCGATCATTCGGCGTGCGTGCCTAATTTAAACAACGAC
This sequence comes from Oxytropis ochrocephala, assembly GCA_020916435.1. Taxonomy (NCBI): domain Eukaryota; kingdom Viridiplantae; phylum Streptophyta; class Magnoliopsida; order Fabales; family Fabaceae; genus Oxytropis; species Oxytropis ochrocephala. The sequence goes on along the minus strand of CM037094.1, from coordinate 60,754,152 downwards.
ATTTCGATTTAGTTGAGCGAGTGGTGGAATTGGTTTGGGTTGGTAACCGAGACTCTACACTAATAATTCTCGTAATCATGCGACTCCAAAACACGCCCCTAATAAAAATAAACGACTAAAACAAAAAAAAGAAGACGGACAAAATTGGGGTATAACACTTTGCAATTCATCTATTGACATATTCTCCACATCATTTGATTGTTCAATGGAGCATGCAACATAGTTGAATTTTGCAGTCATGGATCGCATAATTTTCTCTACAACTACACTCTCAGCCATTTTCTCACTGTGACTCTTCATTTTATTAGCTATAGTGAGAGTTCTAGAGAAATAGTCAGATATGGACTCACCTTTCATCTTGAGTGCTTCAAATTCATTTCTCAGAGTTTACAGATGTGCCCGCTTCACTTTCTTTCCCTTGTGTTTCTGCTTCAAAGAATCCCAGATATCTTTCACCATATCATGCTTCAGAATTGTCTCCAATACGTTTCTGTCAATTGCTTGATACAGATAGTTCTTTGCCTTTAGGTCTTTTAGCTTCGCATCATCGACACTTTTCTTTTGTTCTGGTGTTGGATTTGCGGTTAGGGTTGGGATTCCACCTTCGACAACTTCCCAATATTCCTTAGAACGCAAGAGATTCTCCATCAAAATCGCCAAATGATCATAGTGACCATCACGTTTTGGAATCGCAGCTTGCACGAACGCGCCATTCTCTTTTTCCGCCATTGAAGCTCCAATCTTGCTTCGTTCTCGCTTTGCTTCACTTCAACGAAACTGCAGTTCTTGAATTTTTACTCAGGCCCCTTGATAGGAGCTCTGATGGCAATTGTAAGAGCTAAAGAGAATAACCGAATTGTGGGCGATTCAATTCGTTGTTTTGATCATTGAATGTTGTAACTATATACAAGTCAATCACTAGAGATACACTTAAGTCAACAGGCTTACTTGAAGTGTAAATGGGCCAGTCTATCACTTGAATACAACATACAACAATTAACTAGTTCTAACAAGTATGACCACCCTTTTAATTTTGTGTATTTTTCTATTTTTAAGTATTTGTCAAGATGAAGTTGGTATTTATGTTTAGCTATACACTTTTTCTAGTCTTCGTAATAGTGGTTTTCTCGCTATCCACTATCTTTGCTTTAGTGGTTTTGTGATTGGAAACTTCGAGCCACTATTTGAAATTGACAACATAGATACACATTGTAACACAACATATTGAATTCCATGGTTTTTAATATTTTTTGTAAACATTTATAATATTTTTCTTTTGTAAAAAATATCATAAATTGTTTACTTGCCCTACTAAACAAAAAATGTGAATCCATCACTATCTAATAGCTTCCATCCACTGTAAAAAATAAATAGATTGCATCCAGGCTGAAAATTATTTAATACTTGAGTCTAGAGGTGTTCACGAGTCTGTTTGGATAGGATTTGTTCAAATCGGTTGTCTAAACCATTTTTAATTACTTAATTTGGGTTGGTTTGGATTCTACGGTTTTTTTCTCCAAAATGTGAATCAAATAAATCTGATATTGGACAAGTTGGTTGGATTGGGCTTAAGACTCGTGTACAAAAATGTCAATTTATTAAAATACAAAAGCTATTTTGTAATATTCCAACACTCTAGATAGCCAAAAAAAGTTCTAAAGTTTGAAAATTACAGAAGATCAAATTCAAACTCATTAATAGTCTTCTAATTTATACTATTAAAATATTATAGTTTAATCATAAATTATAAATTGTTATAGTAAAAAGTCTAGAGAAATAGCATAATGTGCTTGCAAAATTACAAAACTGCTATAAGTTAGTATGAGTTGGTTTATTCGCGGGTTTATTTTTTAAAATCTATTACCCAATTCAAAACTACTATGAATTGGTTTGAGTTTGACCCAAACACAAAAAACATCTAAACCAAACATATCGATTTGAATTGAATTTTAGGTTGGTTTGAATTCCCCCAAATCACATAATTATTGACCATACTCGATTCAATAGCTCCCCAAAGTTTACTTCGAGATTGGTAGTCCTTTTATTTATAATAATAATAATAATAAGAAGGCGAAAGAAGGTGTATTAACAAAACTGGGGTGCCAATAGTAGCACTAGAATTGGACAGGCAGTATGACCGAATCCAAAGAATCATCACCCTGGTCGTGTCGTGGTTATGATTATGAACTCTGAAGATGATATTATATTACCAAAGAAGTCAAAACCCTAATTCTGTTAATGGCACCCAAACGACTCTTTCCGCCGGAAGAACCTTCCACCGCTTCCTCTCCGTCAAACGAACAAGACAACAACAACAACAACAACGAACCCTCATCATTATTAACAATCCCACCGTTTCCTTCTCTCTCCTCCGATTCCGAATCCGACTCCAAAAATCGCTGGATCATCAAGCCCAGCACAAATGCTAAAAGAGCGAAGAAAAACAAATTCATAGCAACAGTAGCAGCAGAAGAAGAAGAACAAGAAGAAGGCAATACCCCAATGAATACTTCAACCATTAATTGTGAAATGCGGAGTTTGCGAGAGAAAGAAGTTAGTGAAGATGTTTCCAAGAGTTTGAGCCATTTACAAGTTGTAGAATTGGAATTTGCGATATATATTAAATGTGTACAAATAGTTGCTGCTCAAGCTAAGTTAGTATTTGAGGCTTACAACTCATAGAAACAAACACTATTGTCCAATTTGAAGGTATTCATTTTTTTGTTTAATTTAATCTGTTGAAAGTAGCAAATTTATTTAATAGCTGAGCACATTAAAGTGTTGAATATCATATGCTTTGGGTCAATGTTGCTGAGAAGCTAACTTGAATAAATGTAATATTTGAAAATTTATGACATGGTGATGATGGTGAGACTAGTTCCTTGTGGCTAGGGAATAAATCCTTTAGGCATGTAATCAGTGTGTTGTGGGCTGTTTGATTGAAATTGAATGGTCCAGATTTTGAGCTTAGTAAATAAATTAGCTGAATATGTTGATAGCTGTTTATCGAAATCGAATGGTCGGGATTCCCAAATAGCAGATATCGAACGGTAGGGAATCAATTTCCATAATGTTGGTTGAGAGACTTTTGAGGATCAAGTTAGGAAGGGAAATTGATTCTATGAAGTCATGCATTTATGGGTCTCGACACTTCTAGGGTTCTTTGTAGCACGACACTTCCAGTTGAAAACACGTCCGAGGTCCGATGTATTGTGTCGGATACCGACACTTCAATTACTTGTATTTTTTAAATATTTTTCAAATTAAAACAAGTGTTTGTGTTTATATTGTGTCTGTGTCGGTGCTTCATGTGCAAGATTTCACTACCTGTGAATTGCCTAATTAAGAAGTGGTTTACTTGATTCAGCTGCTAATAATTCCTTCTATTTTGCATTAAAAAGTGGTTTACTTGCTGCTGTTTTTATTATGGGTTCAAGGGCTCTACAATTTTGGAATTGCTAGATATATTCGCTCATTTGGTTGTGACTTCATATTTCATATTTAAAAAAGTGTGAAGCTAGAAAGTCATTTACATACATGATGGTTGTCAATGTCATTTTAGCTGGTTTAGCTAAAAATCTGTCAAATAATTTGTGTTGGTTGCTGGATTGGATTGCCCCTTGATACATGAGTACCTATATCCTAACAAAAGCAAAATGGAATTATCAACTCTGCTCCTTCCAGTTGGCTGCACTATTATCCCCATACTAATTTTTTTTTTGATCCAGCCCTCCTTTTGTGATCCATGCAGGGGAAGATGGATGTGAATGGAATGGGAGGAGACACTTATTTCAGTGGAAAATGAAGTTAGTGAGTAAATTGGATTGGATGTTGTTTCTATCCTTCAGAGGCATATTCGTTACAAATGAATGTATTATCAATTCTGTGAGCCTCCAACTGGTTTTTTCTTCAAAAAAGTTTGGGTTGGGCAAAGTACATCCCTTTAAAGTGGCAATGTGACACACAATCGAGCACCCCTCGCTCTTAAAGTATATCCCAAACTGTTGGTTGATGCCACCTCTTTGCTTCAATAGGTTTGGTTTGAATTTGAAGGTGGCAATCCTCTGCCGGTGTAGATGAAGTTTTGTTTGTAACGTTCGTTCACATGATGAATCTTTGCATCAAAAGAATAATTTGGTTATTCAATCTCTTCACTTTGTTCAGTCTTATAGATTTGTGATGCGTCAATTTTGGCGTTTACTTTTCCCACACCCATTTCTACTCAAAATACACCCCATAAGGGTGTGAAAAGACCAAAAGGCTAGCCAAAATCTTTTTTTTTTTCATGAAATTTCACCTGTTCGAACACGGGTCTTCGAACAGATTCGAATGACATCGTTCATGTGTGTTAAATCTTGACTTCACACCCTCTTGTGCGTAAGTTCACCTGTTTGCATGAGAGTGTTCGAACACCCTATGTTATTACAAAAAATGGACTTTCACACCACATTCACTTTTTTACCTGTTCGGTTGACCTCAACCGAATATATTCGGTTGTCCATCCCCGAATTGGTGAAAACACGCACTCTACTTAAATGTATTTTTGGAATATTTGGAGTTAAGGAGTGTTAAAGAGTAGGAGGGGGTGTGGGAAAAACAAAACTCTTAATTTAAGGGCCTCAAGTATCTGGCCTTTTTCCAAGACTATTACTACACACCACCCCATAAATGACTACTGCACCATCATCACAACGATTCCACCATTTTTCTTATGGTATAAAACCACAATTTACCAGCCACACTATTTCTTCTTCAAGTTGTTGTGTTGTCCGTGGAGGAAGACCCTCGTCATTTGTTACTGAATCTTCACTATCTTTTTCCCCCACCTACCACCCTCACTATCAACCTCCAAGTTTACTATTAGTTCCCCACCACTCCTTTGCAAACTAATAATAAACTTAGCTATAAATCTTTAAGTCTTGTTCATTTAGTTTTATCTATTAGTATAAGCCAACAAATATTTAACAAGATAAATGCTTAATTTTCTTCTTTAATAGATAGTGTTCAGTCCTCAATGTCTAGCCAAGGTGATTAGCCAAAAATGCTTCTGAAGTGGATATATACATACATTTTGGGTGAGAATAAAATCATATGATAAACTTTAAAAGTGATGGCAAGAAGGTTTTCTTGCTTTTTGTTCTGGGGCGTATTAGCAACTACACGGAGAGTGCGATCGGCAATGGGCCGCCCCCTCTCAAAGAAAAACGGCCGAGGCCGTGTCTTGTCCGTCACAATTCGTGGCCGGCCGCATTATTATAGCGGCGGTCGCCCCAGTGGTATAAATACCGCCTCCATCCACACTGTCAGGTACGCAATTTCTACCGTGATACCCTGCCCGTTAGCACACCTCTGACTAGAGCGTCAGAGTGTCTTTGCAAGTACCACCCGAGGTGCTCTCAAGACCGGTCCTCATTCCACAACAAAGACCGGACGAAGGAGCAGCAGGCAACATACACTTGGTGATCAAGGTACGATAATTTGGCGACCACAGTGGGAGCCCGAGAGCTACCCCACCTTGAAGATGGGCCCGAAGAGAATCACTACGCGGGCATCCACGCAGCAAGACCCTGCCGGGCCGGACACTCGTCCGCAGCAGACGCCGGAGGGCGTGCCTCTGACTGTTGATGAATCCCAAGGCAATCCTCGCCAAGAGCCTTCAGTTCAGGGCGGGCAAGGTGTCGCCGCGGGACAAGTGCATCACCAAATACCGGACGAGCTGGCTGAAGCCGGGATCTTGGAACCCTTGCCGGAGCATGTCACCCAGGCCGTCCTCCAGTTGCTCCAAAGCAAAAACCAACTTATAGTGGATCGGGCGGTAATATCTCGCGAAAGGGGATCCATGCTCGCCGTCATGAGGCGGACCACGGAGAACCTTCCATCCAAACTCGCCCTTCGCGAAGAACCAGAACGCCCCCTCGAAGGAACGTTCGCCATCGAGGAAGTACCTCCCGTCGTTCCCCGGCACGAAGAGTGCGGGTACGCAGATCGCCCGATCGAAGGAACGTGCGCAGTCGCCGTTCCCCTTCACACAATTATGATTATTCAGACTCACCATACCGGCCTGAGTCAGACCGTTCCTCTACAAGATATTCATGTGAATCTTCCGGCTCCAAGCGCTCTAGAAGCCGTTCGTGGGACCCCTACGACGAGTTGAATGAGTACCGAAATGGTGAAATTAGAGATGTTTCACGGCGGCCGAGGAGACATCATTCCACTAGAAGCAGAGGCCGATCACCCCAAGGGCCTCCTATGTATGGACATCCTGTCGGCGGTGGATTCTATGGAATGCCGACCGGCGAAGCATATCTCACGATGCAGCCCCTCGGGCCGAATGACTTCCCGACCGGCCAAGGCCCCTTCACGAGGGAAATTAGACGCTATCGTATTCCCAGGGACCTCAGAAAGCCGCCCAACCTCAACAAATTCGACGGGCGAGGTGATCCTGACAAACATATCAGGTACTTCAACAACTACTGTAGCTACAGGGAGTTGGGTTCCATAATGAAGCGACGGCTGTTCCCTCAATCACTTGACGGACGAGCTCTAGAATGGTGGGAGTCACTACGACCGAACACCATTTCCTCTTGGGAAGGGCTGATTAGAATCTTTCTGGCAAACTACACTGCCAACCGGTGCCAGTATCGCCACGAGGAACACTTGGATACTATCACCCAAGGGGACAATGAATCATTAAGACAGTACATAGAGCGTTTCAATCATCGAGGCCGATCAAAGCGCGACCGACTGATAGGGACAAGCTGAAATACCTCAAGAGGGGCATCCGGCCGGACCACAGATTTGTTGAAGAATTCACTTTGAACCACATCGACGACCTCAGCACGTTCCTTCGCAGGGCCAACGACCATATGCATTATGAGGAAACCTTGCTCGCGAGAAGGCGCCAGCGTGCGACCTAGAGAGATGATGACAAAGCGGGGCAAAAATCAAGAAAATCACCGGGAGAACAAGCCAGAGTACCGGCCTAAGAAGTATGAGTATCGGACGAGGCTCAATGCTCCCATAGCCCAAATATTTTCTGAGTGTCAGAACAATGAATTTGTTGATGTGAAGAGGCCCGATCCATTGGTACTCAAGAAGGGTGCCCGGGCGACCAAAAGATATTGCCGGTACCATAAAAGCAAGGACACGACACCAACGATCGCATGGCCTAAAGGATGACATCGAGGATCTCATCCAAAAGGGAAGCGGCAAAGATGTCCGAGATGATGGTGCCGGCGACTGAAGAAGAGAAGCGGGAGGCGAAAGCCTCAATCAAAGGGCAAAGCAACGACTACAGCAAATGCCATAGAGGCAATAGCGGACAAAGACACCTCCGAAGAGGGCGTCCGGGATGTCCAACGGGAGGAGAGTGGCTATGGTCATCCAAGGTGGAAACCCCCCAGAAAAAGCAATTCAAAGAAAGCTATGAAAAGAAAGTGGAACGAGTTTATGATGGTTGGATCAACATCTGCGAACGCCGGCCTCGAATAGGCGCCCATTTCTTTTGAGATGAAGATTTCTTTGGGCGGAAGGACCAATAGCTATGTCCCGTTGGTAATCGTAGGCGGTCATGGCCAACACCGAAATACGCCACTTGCACAGTGGACCCAAGCGATTCGGCCGACATTATATTTGAAGAACTAATCGACAAACTTAATGTAGATCGAAGTGAGATCATTCCACAGACCGATCCAACACCCCTAAGGGGTTCAACGAAGCGATCACCTACCCGCGGGGAACGATAGACCTCTGGGTTACTTTTGGTGATGACTCAGGAACGAGCACCAAATATCGGACGGTGAAAGCGACAATCCTGGTTCTACCCATCAAGTCCTGCTATCAGTGCATCATAGGCCGGCCGACCCTGGGAAAACTGGGGGCCGTGGCCTCCACAGTCCACCTAAAGATGAAGTTCTACAGCAAGGACGATCAAGTGGTGACCCTGTTGGCCGACCTGGACGCGGCCAAGAAATGCCATTATTTGTATCAAGACATCTGCGACGAGCAAGACAGAGATACTGACCACGAGCCCTGGAGAAAAGGCACCAAGTTAACCTTGCCGACTTGGATGCCCGGTATGATCCTGATAGCGACCCAGAGGACGACGATGTTGAGCTAGCCCGTGAGCTAAAGAATAGGTTACAGAGGCCCGTCCTTTAATTCCTTGTGTTTTAAATTTTGCAAAATCTAGCGACCGGTCGCATAACGAAGCGACCGTATTGCCACCTAGTGGCCCAAACGTAAGTAGGCCGCCGAGCGACCTACAAAGAGTGTCACCGAAGTGACCCAAGGGTTAAGTGATAACCCACAAGCGATCGTAGGCCGCCGAGCGACCTACAAAGATTGTCACCGAAGTGGCCCAAGGGTTAAGTGATAACCCACGAGCGATCGTAGGCCGCCGAGCGACCTACAAAGAGTGCCATCGAAATGGCCCAAGGGTTAAGTGTTAACCCGCAAGCGATCACAGTACCGTCGAACGGCCCCATATGCGAGTCATCGAATGACCCTTGGGTCAAGCAGTGATCCACGTAACGATAGAAGGGCGCCGAGCGGCCCAAACGAGTTTTTCCAAAAAATACTAATTAGCCGGCGTTCGGCCTAAAACGAGTGCCTTCGGAAAGGCTGGAATAGCGGCCTACGACCGGCCTGTATTTCGTAACTTAGGAAAGTGCGAAGACAAATAACTAATTCAAACGAGCGAAGTAAACGTGATTAAAATCCATTACAAATAAAGACGCCCGGTCGGAAGCCGGGCGCCCAAAATTGTTCAACTGCTCAAAAGCGGAGTGCAAAGACAGCGAAAAGCATAACAAAAATTACAATTGATAAACCGCTCGCAGGCGGGCCAAACAAAGAGCTAGTCATTTTTGGCACGACCGAGGATCACAAACCGTTTGCAGATCATCTTGCCATCATCATCCATCCTTGCTGGCAAGACGATCTCCTCACCCTCGACCACATGGTCGGGCTGCACTAAACGGCTGTCGTATTGAAGGCTTCGGGCGGCGAGCAACTGCATTTGGGCCACGGCATTGTCAAATTGATAAAGGGCCGCCACCTTTGCCACGGAAGCCACCTTAGCGACCTCTTCCTGAATTGCAGCATTCTTGACTTCCTCAAAGCGAGCGACCTCGACCTTGAGGGTCTTCACCAAATCAGCAAGTTCCTTGTTCCTGGCCCCTAGCTTGGCCCAGTCGTCGGCAGCCTGCTTCTTGTCCTTCTCGGCGGCCGCCAGCTTGATTTTGATCTGTTCCAGGGCAGCAATTTCAGGCTCCAGCTCTTTGAGCCTCCGATCGGCCGCCTCAAGCTCTTTGACCCTCCGCTGGGCAGCGTCCTGCTCCGCCTCAGCACCTGAAATGGAAAATAAGGTTAACAGACGAACATCCAATACCCGGCCGAGAAGTTAGCGTAACGAGCGACTTACGTGCTTGGTTGTTCTTTATATCCTTCATTGTCTTGTTGGCAGACTTGAGCAGGTCGCCACAGAAATCCATGGGGTCCCTCTTGAAGCGTGCCACCTCAGCATCACCAAAATCTTCAAGCTCAAAGATGGGAGATTCAACCCGTTCTTCCTCCTCCCTCCTCGGTCGCTTAGATGGGGTACGACCATCCTTGCCTTGGGGACCGCCCCCAGTATTCCGCTCCGACCTAGAAGGGTTCGTGCGCTGCTGAGAGTTCTTCTGGGGGCTGCCAGTGACGAGCTTCTCGAGGCTGAGCCAATCTGAGGTTGACATCTTCAAAGTTTTTCCTGCAAAAGAAAAAAGGGCGTCAGCCGACCGAGCAAATAGAAGCAATCATACAAGTAGTCAAATATACCGACCGAGCTCGGACACTAGTTTATCCCCCTCGTACAGGCAGAACGGCCAGCAGGGAATATCCCCTTCAGGATTTTGTGGCAGCTGGGCGGACAACTCAGAGATCATACCCAAAGTGGCGGTATCTTCCTCGTCCAAGGTGGATACGGCGAAAGTATACTCGCCCGGTTTGGGGGTAAAGTGGGCCGCCCGCCATGAGATTGGAAAGAAGGAACTCCCTGCTGTGCCGTCCGGAAGAATCTCCGCGATATCCTTAGCGGTCTCTGCATCTGGAATGACCCAAAAGTATTGATTCTTCCATCCGCCCAGCAACGAATCCGAGTAAGCCCTGAAGAACTTGCGGGCTGTAGCGACCGAAAAATCCGGAAAAGGATTCTTCGAAAGGTTCTTAGGAAGCCGCCACCGAAATTCTAGTTTAAGGGCAAATTCGGGAAATCCCTTTAGGTTTTAGGACAAAGCATCGTTAGGGTTCGGGAGTCGTTATGTGTGGGGAAGGTATTAGCACCCCACGACATCCATTGTCTAATTAATTTAGATTTATTTAATAATTACCCTTTTATTTGTAGAAAAGACTTATTTAAATTTTTTGTTTTTAGTGCTTGACAAGAGTTGAATCTTGCTCCTACGTACCTCCAGATGCAATGGAGGAATCAAAGCCACGTAGTTCTTCTTGAAAATGGTTTATGGGTTGGTGTTTTTAAGTGTAGGGGTCCTAGGATTCCTTGAACTGTACAGCTCACTGATTCTTAGGACGTTGACTAACCCGATTGTATAACCGACTTAGTCCCCTACTTTTTGAAAATGATTTTTGAAAGGAGTTGTGAGGTGGGTTGATTTTAGAATAGGTATTCTAGAACTCTGAACTGCATAACTCATTAGTTCTAGAAACTAACTAACTAACCGGTTGTACAAACCGACTTAGTCCCCTATCTTTAGGAAAAATGGTTTATTTGTATTTTATTAAGTTTTTGTAGGATTCTTGAATCTGCATGACTCATTGGTCCTAAAATGATGACTAACCCGGTTGTACAACCAACTTAGTCGTTTATTTTTTAGGAAAATAGTTCATTTGTATTTATTAAGTTTTCGTGGTTCTTGAATCTGCATGCAGACTCATTGGCCCTAAGATAATGACCAACCTTATTGTACAAACCGACTTAGCCGTTTATTTAATTTCGAGAGAAAAATATTTATATTTGAATTGGAAAAGAATTAAAGTAGAAAAAAAAAGGGGGTGAAAATTGTAAAATGGGGTTTTATTAGTCGTAGGGGGTTGTATGATTAATAGGAGTGCAAAAAGGAAGCCCGGTTCAGATAGGAGAGCCCAAGATGCGGCCCGGGCTTAAGTGGGGAGGTGTGCGGGTGAATTGGAGGTGCAAATAACATTCTGATAATTAAAAATAAAAAAATAAAAATGAAAGGCAGTATCTGAGGCCCAAACCTAAAATTAAAGAAAACCTAACACTACAAAAAAAACCGTCATTAGCGAGGGAATATTCCGTCGCTAAAATGACCAATTCCCTCGCTAATTGCCATTAGCGAGGGAATTAGCGAGGGACCGCCTCGGTCGCTAATTCCCGCCTCGCTAATGCAATTAGCGAGAAAATACTGATTCGGTCACTAATTACCCACGCCACGTCCTCGCTAATTCCTCGCTAATTAGCGCGAGGGACACATCAATTCCTCGCTAATCGACACGCTGAACACCCAACCGGTGATCGCCACGTGTATACATTCCTCGCTAATTCCTCGCTAATTAGCGAGGACACATCAATTCCTCGCTAATCGACACACACAACATCCTACCGGTGATTGCCACGTGTCAAATTCCTCGCTAATTCACTCGCTAAAGTCCAAAAATTAATTTTTTTAAAACACCTTATTTATTAATAATAACTAATTAAACATAAAATACCTAAATCAATATATAAATACAAAATTTCTAAAATGTTTCATTCAAAATCCAAAGTCAATACAACACAAAATACTCAAATGTAAAAAAAATAATACAAAGAGTACTAAAAAGACCCGTCATCAGACTCCTCAGATGGCTCAAAAACTCGAAACTCAGACTCATCAGACTTCCCAAGTTTCTGCGCAAGTTCGAGACGCATCTGGCGAGGCCGATAAAGCTCCATCATCCTCCTCATGTCATTCTCCATCTTTTGCTCCCACTCTCGCTTTTGCATCTCCATCATTTGCTGCCACTCCAGCTTTTGCCTCTCACTCTCTTCCAAACACATTGCGTAGCATGCGGCTCCTCCTCCATCTTCCTAAATCGCTCTCTCTCGAATCTGATTGAGTAAAAATGGTGGTCGTCTTCTAGAAGCTCTAGTAAATTCAACACCAGACGGCGGGCTCATTAATGGAGCCAAGGGCCCCGTACCATACAGGCGACCCTTGTTCCAACCCGCTACTTTCTCCCAATGTGCATTCGAGAGAGCTATCAAATCAGGAGTAAGTTGACCAGGTGTTTCAGGGTTCCAGTTCCCCTGAGTCGCTGAACCCATCTCTTGAGAATGGGCCTCCTGTTTTGTATAACCACAAAACATAGCATAATTAGTGCTCCATTCATTTTAACAAAGCAACATATATGTATATATAATACAATTCAAGATGTGTATTTACAGAGTAACCTCGCAAGCGCTCCTCAACAAAGTGATCTTGAGTACCCTTCCTTACATGGGTAAACCTGTGAAGCTCAGCAGCAGTGGGAGGGCGTCCCAACTTCTTAGCCTGTAAAATGAAAAACATTTTCAACATTTGCTAACTAATTAAGTAATGTAAAAAAACACACAGATATTTAAAATAATTTACCAATCGAATAGCATGTTGAGCCTGGCTTATGGACCCAACACAGTTAAGCGAGCCGCCCTTTTCTGAGTTTCTATTCGCCTTCGCCTTTTCAGAATTATGTTTGAACTTCTCTGTTTCCCAATGTTCCTTGAAGGCATTCCAAACATTTTCACCCATGTAAGGAGGCCTCACATTTCCACGCCTCAACTTGTACAACAAATCCGACAATTGTTGACCAAACCTCAGGGAAAACACCTCCCGGACCTCTTCATCATACTCTTGGTGCCATGTCACTCTATTCTCTATTAAGCATAATGAAAGTATGTATTAGTAATAATATTAAACATTACCAAACATTAAATTAAAACTAACAATATATATAGGTACATAATGACATAATTAATAGACACTTACTCTAAAAAAGCCAACAACTCATCCTTCACTTTGTCATCAACTTTACTCCACTTTTTATGGTAAGTTTGAAAATATTTCTTCTGGATGACATATGTGATGCTGGATGAAGCTGCCTTCGACGGAACAAGTCTACATATATACGATAAAAATATATCAAACAATCAAATATATAGTACACTTGTCTCAAATATATATATATATATATATATATATATATATATATATATATATATATATATATATATATATATATAAGTTGTTGCATAATTAACTTAAATTAAAAAAAATCCAACAAATATAATACTTACGTGTTACCATATGGATAAATGATGTAGAGCTTTTTGTTGTTGATATAAACCACCTCCACTCTCTCGTCATCAACCACCTCCACTCCCTACCATTCATTAGCACCATCACCACCAACATGATCATCCTCCGATGTACTCACATGCTCGGTCGATGTACTCATATACTCGGTCGATGTGCCTATATGCTCAGTGGCGTATGCCACCGTATACCCGGGAGGAGGTGGGGGAAGAGTCCAAACAGTATATCTGAGTCAGATACCCAAGTGGCATATACGAGTGTATACCTGCAGAAGGTGGCATATGCCCACCAGATACCCAGGAGGTGGCATATGCCCAACCAGATACCCAAGAGGTGGCATATGTCCATGTGAGGGAATATGAAACCAATTGGGGCCCGATGGAGAATGGGCTGGTGGGACATCCGAGGTGGTAGTCATGGGCGGACCAACCAATGTACTCGACCTCATATTTCCAAGATTAATTACCACCTCATTATTAGCACTACGATTACGCCTCCTCTTTGGCTCCCCTCTTGCTATTCCCTTCCCTTTATCTTGTCTCGGTGGGTCAGAGCCTCCTCCTGAATCCATTTCTATGAAAAAAAGGGAACACACAACAATATATAATATTACCAACAATTAATGATACAAATGTGATACTAACGACATTAATAATATATTCATTAACAAGTTTCATCCAAAAGACAAAGGTAATACACAAGAACAATAATGATAATAACAACATAAGACTAATCTAATTATTCATCTTCTTCATCTTGATTCTCTTCTTCATCTTGCTCATCTAATTCATTTTCTTCTATCACTTCTAATACTACTTCAACTTCTTCAACATCGATGCGATCATCACGTAAGGGGTGAACCTGTTCAACTTCAATTACCTCATTTACTCCGGACATTTCATCCACCTGATAAGGAACATCATCCTCCACATCACTGGCTTCAATGCGACCCCGTGGTTTTGTCTTAATTGCAACACACCATCCTTTACGAGTTGATGGATATGGAACATAGTACACTTGTCTCACATTTTCTGCCATAATAAATGGATCATAGAGTTGATACCTTCTATTCATTTGAATGTCCACTGTATTACATTTTGGATTCAACTTTGTTCCTCTAACCGATGGATCAAACCATACAGAATAAAACATGACTATTTTCTTTTCATAGTCCAAGAATGGGTATTCAAGTTGATATATGTGTTGGATCACACCGTAGTAGTCATTTTCACCTCCTCCTGTTTCCCCTTTAACATATACCCCACTATTAATTGTTCTTTTTCCCTCACTCCAGGATTGAGTGTCAAATTTGTAACCGTTAACTAGGTACGTACGCCACTCAGTGACCTCAAGAAAAGGACCATCAGCTAAGTTCCTCAAGTGTTGGATTAGGGGAGTTGGTTGTGCTTCATAAACCTAAGTAACCATATATGGGAAAAATAAGTCATGTCTCATATCTACTTTAAACATTTGACATTAACACATTATTTGATTTACTTACTCTAGCCTTAAACCAGATTGAAAAACTTTCATATATCTGAGCAGAAGATTCTTGGTGGGTATACCCTCAATTCGTAAGAATGCACTGAAATGGTGTAATTGAAAGTTGATCAAACCATGATTTAACTTTATACTTTAAACGTCTATAATATAAAGACTAAATTGGAGCATACTTACTCGACATATGGTTTAACTTCAGTGCAATTGATCAAGACATGAACATGTGCTGATAGATGTTCTTTGTCTGATAAGTATTTGGTTGACTTCTTTCCCCTAGGCGACCGTGTTTGCTAAAGACAGATAAAGTGAGCGCATGTCTTTCTTCTTTAACCTCCCTTTCATTTCTATTATTTCTTGACAACATAAAATTGTTGAAATAATGTGAACGAAAATAGATGGTTTCACGGTGAGTAAGTCACAAAAATCGATCCTTCAACTCTAGCTTTATTCTTCACTGATCGTTTATAATCACCCATTAATCTACATATGAACAATTAGTCATACTAAAATAGTCGTACTAATAATTTTTTAATTCAAATGTTGAAATAGATAATTACCTCTCAAATGGATACATCCACCTATAATGAACTGGTCCGCCAAGTCTTGCTTCATATGCTAGGTGAACCGGTAGATGCTCCATGGAATCAAAGAAACCGGGAGGAAATATTCTCTCCAACTTACAGATGATGAAAGGAATATCTGCTCCATCTTAATGAGATCATCCATTCTCAATGTTGAAGAGCACATATTCTTAAAAAATTGACTCACTTCAATAAGTGGTTCCAAAACACACTTTGGTAGTGAACTAAAAGCAATTGGAAGCAAACACTCCATGAATACATGGCAATCATGACTTTTCATCGCATACATCTTCCCAAAGGTGTTCACATCGGTACATCTTGCAAGGTTAGAAGAATAACCATCCGGCATCCTCAATCCTTTCAACCATCGACAAACATCTTTCACTTCATCGGTGTTAGACAAGATTTGGCTTTTGGTTTTAACATCTTCCCATTAGCCATTTCCACCAAATTCAAATCGGATCGATATTTGCTACAAAGAAAAGCGTAATCCAATCTAGCCTTATTATTGTCTTTAGTTTTATCTTTCACATTCATCACGATCATAAATATGTTATCAAAGAAATTCTTCTCAATGTGCATAACATCGAGATTGTGCCTCAAATGATTGTCTTTCCAATATGGGAGATTCCAAAATATGCTTCTTTTTGTCCAGATTATGCACTTGTCCATAACCATGCATCTCTCAAGTTCGCTACCTCGGTGACTTGTGGCAAGTCCATAACTCGCTCCATATTTCACCGTGTCACCAAAGGCGGTGGTCCATCTTCTTCAACTACCTTGTTCTTGAAGCCCTTCTTGTTCTTTCTAAATTTATGATCCGGCGGTAAGAATCTACGATGCGAGTCAAACCAATAAGTCTTGCCCCGTATTTTAGCGAAAACGCTTTGTGTGTGTTCCATGCAATGGGGACATGCCAATTTACCGTGAGTCCCCAACGGACAACATACCATAAGCGGGAAAGTCGTTAATTGTCCACATCAACGCCGCTCTCATCTTAAAATTCTCTTTCCGTCTTGCATCATATGTCAAAACACCCCACAATCTCTTGAGATCATCAATCAGAGGTTCCAAAAAGATATCAATGTTAGCTTTTGGATTATTTGGACCAGGTATCAGACAAGTCAAAAACATAAACGGTTTAGTCATGCACATCTCAGGAGGAAGATTGTAAGGGGTAACAATGATTGGCCAACAAGAGTAGGGGAGAAGATGATGCTTGGATATATGGAGTAAATCCATCGAGCACAATCCAAGTCGAACATTTCGTGGAGTCCGAGGCAAAATTTGAATGCACTAAATCAAAGTGTTTCCATGCTTCACCGTCAGATGGGTGGCGCAAAATGTCTGAGGTACCCCTATTATCATAATGCCAAGTCATTTTCTGCGCAACTTCAGTCGATGCAAACATTCTTTGCAACCTTGGAATTATAGGCAAATAGAACATCGACTTCACAGGAATGGGTTTATAATTACGTTTTGCCCCTTTACGAACATGATACCTCTACTAGTCCACGAAATTTGCATTCAAGTAGCTCACCGTCATTTTTACCAAACTCGTTGTTGTAATACAACATGTGTCCTTTCTCACAACAATCAATCTTCTTAAAATCCAATCCCAGCTTCAAAACTAACATCTTTGCTTCATAATAATTGTTTGGCAAATTATCCTTATAAGGTGTTGCATCCATCATCATTTTAGTCACATAGTCTAAACCCACTTCAGAAATACTACTCATGGACTTGAGAGCTAAAAGCTTAACACACATAGATAATTTTGAATCTGGCGAGCCTTCGAACAACGGTTTGTTTGAATCTGATAACAAATTATAAAATCTCTGTGCTTCTTCATTTGGAAGTTCTTCATGATTGGTCACATCGAGGCTCATCAAATGGCACATTCACCCCAAGACCATCACAAATCATGTTATTCATCCACTCAATATTTTCATTACGTGAAACACCAACACGAGTTGCTTGAAGCTCCAACTTCAAAATTTGGAAGTCGTTCTCCATGGTCAGTCCAAATCCTATAATTAGGCCTAAACCCCCATTGATACAAGTGGCATCTGATTTCCTCATCAGTCCTAATAGGTACACCGTCGCATTTTAAACATGGACATCTAACCCCATTTTCCTCTCTAGCCAAATCATGTTGCCACGCTACCACAAGAAATTGTTCAACCCCAACAACAAAAGATTCTTTCAAACCCGCTCTTCTCGAATATAACCGATCATACACCCAATCACGATTAAATTGATACGAATTCATCTACACACATTTTAAAAACGTGTTACATTCCCATAACATTGCCAATAACATATATCAAGTTAGTGGCATCGATATCATCGCAGTGGAGATGATTTCGAGCCGAATATGGGGGTCAAGGACAGCACAAAACCCTTTTCCATCCAAGTAGTGAAGGAAGTTATTTCGAACTCCCAACCTTACCGTTGTTAGTACTGTCTCGCAATTATCTCAATGGAGATGATTTCGAGCAAAATATGGGGGTGAGTGAAACAGCACCTCACCCTTTTCCATCAGCAACACACAGTCAACTAACCTAGGGTTCATCCAAAAACACTTAAACACTTTTCATACAATTCAACTAACATTTCACACGGAATTCTACAACCTTTAATACAACAAGTAAAATTTAACTCACTTTTCACACTCAATTCAACTAACATTTCACAATAACAATTAATCCTAATATTCAATTATAACTTACAATTCACACTCAATCCTACAACCTTTAAAACAAGTTTATTTTAACAATAACAACAAATTTTAACTCACATTTCACACTCAATTCAACTCACATTTCACAACAATAATTAAGACTAATACTTAATTATAACTCACAACAATACTCAATTCTAATACATAACAACAAATTTAATTTAAAAACTAACCGCTATTAGATTTACGTCCTAGTGCGGTGGTTCGATGATAGTGCGCACTCGGTGCGGTGGTGAAACTTCAAACACCAAAATCCAATCCTAACCAATTTCAATTTCAAGAAAAAATAAATTAAAACAAATTCAATAAAAAATTAAAATTAAAACAATATCATAAAAAATTGAAAATCAAAACTTACAATAAGAGGTGGTTGTGGTGGTGGTGGTGGTTGTGTGGTGGTGTGGTGGAAGAAGATGGAGAGAGTAAAAGGGAAATGAAATAGTAAGAGAGAGAGCTAGAGAGGAGATAAATAGGAGGAGCTTTGGTGGTGGTGGTGGTGGTGGTGGTGGTTTCGTGGGTGGTGGTGGTTTCGTGGGTGGTGGTGGTTTTTTGGGTGGTGGTGGAAATGAGGTGAAGAGAAGAAGAGTGAAAGGAGAGAGAGAGAGAGAGAGAGACAGACAGAGGAGAAGAATTGGGGGGTGTGGGTGGTGGTGGTTGTATGGTGGTGGGGGTTGTATGGTGGTGGAGAGGGTTTTGGTTTGAGAAGAATTGAGAGAGAAGAGTGAAAGAGAAACAGTGAGAGTGAGAGAAGAGTGAGAGACTGAACGTCGCTCGGTTGTGGTCAAAAATGTGCCACGTAGCGACGGATTTAGCGACGGAAAATCGGTCGCTAATCCGCGCGTAAACCGAGACACTGCAACGGTCAGAAATTTAGCGAGGGACCCATTAAATCCGTCGCTAACTGTCTTGAAGTGCGTGCAAGCGCAATTTGAAATTGGCGCGTGCATTTAGCGATGGCCAGTCCGTCGCTACTGGCCTTATTTCCGTCGCTAATTACCTAATTTGCGAGGGACCCGCTTCCCTCGCTATGTCCGTCGCTAATTTCTGAGTTTGCGAGGGACCTAATATTCCCTCGCAACGTCCCTCGCTAAATGACGTTTTTTTTGTAGTGTAAAAGCCATTTCACCCCTCCCCTTCATCCTGCGGCGCCGCTGCTGTTGAGAGAGAGAAGGGGCAAAAATTCCGCCTCACTTTCCGGCGAGATGGAGAGAACACAGTGAGAGGGAAAGAGATATCTCGATGCGAGAGAGATTTTTGCCGGAGATCTCGCGGGTTGCAGTGAGAGAATGGGGTGAATTTTAATGGAGGGAGAGAACCGGTGAGGGAACGCGAAGGAGAGGGGATTTCACGGTGGTGGCTCGGTTTGAAGGTGACGGCGCGGTGAAGGATTTCTGGGTTCGGTTTTGGTTCGGTTTGGGACGATTGGAGATGGCTTTGGGGTGGTTTGGAGAGGACGACCGGAGGGGGAGAACGACATCGTCGCTTGGTGGAGATGTGGAGGTTCGTGGTCGGAGGGGATGACCGGCGTTACGCCAATTTCGTTTTCTTCTAAGGGGTAATCACCTATTTGATAAAATGCCCCAATGATCTAACTTTTATTTTTTGGAACAATGGTGTTTCTACTTTTTCATGTTGTTAAAAACAATGTTATATGATATGCTCGCGATTCGTTCATAACATCCTTCCTGGCTATCCAAACTTGTGTATTGGTTCTGTTGTATTTGAGTACATAGATAAATAGATAAGGTCTTATTTATTTTTGTCTTATATATCTTTGAGAATGTCACTTACTTTTACTGTTTTATATGCAACCATAGTTTTGTTGCCATGTCCTTCCTCCAAAAATAAGCGACAAATTATATCTAGGAGGCTATTGGTTATTTGTACTGCTAAACAAAATTTGATGGATGATGATGATGATTTAAAACAAGCAGCGAAAGAAAGACAGCGTACTTGAAGCTATAATAATTATGATCAGAATATATTTAAAAAAACAAGAACATGTTGTTTAACACATGAAGGGTTTAAACGTACCTAAAGCGTGATGGGTTGGATACGTAAAAAGCGTCTCGTTTTAGGCTCTACTTGTCACTTCCTCTACTTCAGTATTGTCATTTTTGATGTCACTACCACTGCTACTTTCTTTAGATCATAGGAACCTCAGAACCGTGTTTAGTGGATTAGGATTTCGATGTGAAACCCTAATCCTATTTTTGGGTGATTTTAGCAGTAGTTTTCTGCCTCGGTTTTTGTGTCTAGACTCTAGGTTAACCGTTTATTTATAGGTAGAAATTAGGTTTAGCATTAATTGTTATTTGACTGTTTTTTGACTGGGCTTTTGCGGATCTGCTGAGCAGTCTTGGAGAGCAAGAACAAACCCCAGAGATTACTGATGCCGCTCCTTTTATTTAATTTTCGTTTTTTTATTTTTTGTATTTTTTATTATTGTTTTTTTTTGTATTTTAGAGATTGGAACATTTTGGACACTCATAAATTGTAATAAAAATTAAATTAGCTTTTTTTCTACACTTTTGGACTATATATTAATAAATTAAACAACTAAAACAACAAAAAAAGGAAGACGGACAAAATTGGGGTATAACAGCTGCCCCTCTTTATTTTTATTTTACTAGAAAATGTGAGATGTATTCAAATTTTCGTAGTAGAAATAGAAATAAAGATAGATTAGACGTCAATTTTGTTCGGTCCTCAATGTCTAGCCAAGGTGATTCGCCAAAAATGCTTCTGAAGTGGATATATACATACATTTTGGGTGAGAATAAAATCATATCATATGATAAACTTTAAAAGTGATGGCAAGAAGGTTTTCTTGCTTTTCAACTATAAATGCCACCTTGGGACAAACTACTTTTGCACATAAACATATAATTCTTACCTTGAACTCTAAAGCATCAATGGCTAAGGCAAGAAGGAACTTTGTTGAAATATCGTGAGAAGTTTGAACTGTACGTAGCTCCGTTGAAGAGAGATGAGCATGTCATGCTTGAAAGCATATTTCTCAATAGGTTGAAGGAGGAGTTACATGTTTCGATGTAAAAATTGAATATTATTGAAATGGAAAGAGTTTCTCACGCAATAGAAATTGGCTAAATATTGTTGTTGAGTTTTGGTTAGCAATTTCATCACATGATCCAAACTCGAACAAACAGCGAAACCGAGCTTTCCATTTAGCCATTAGGTTTCTTTCTATTACAAAACTAAGTTTTTAGGGCTTTGGATTATAGGCTTTGATTGATTTAAAAATTATTATATTTTAAGACATTCTAACCCCAATCTAGCATTTCTTAAGGAAATTGAGCTTCCATTTAATCTACGAAGTTAATGTTCTTAAAATTGGTATGTTATCATAACATTTAGCAGCCAAGGGAGCATTTGCATCTGATGGTCTTCCAAAAGGGGCTACTATGTTACTCTTACTCACCAACGCCACTTGAATATGTTATTCATTGGATGTTGTATGACTAATTGATTTTTCACTATGCAGTTCTATTGCTTGCAATATCATTAGTTTTTGTAGCATCATGCATGATCTTGTATCTGTTCTACTTCAACAGCTCCAAATAATAAGTGCAAGCTAGACGTTCGAGAAGAAAGAACGAGCAATACTTCAAAATTTTGATTATGCACTGGATCTATACATGTGGTAACTTTCTCAGTTTTTCCTGGGTTGTTGTTTGAGAATACTAAACCACATGTATCAAAAATAGATCTAGTGCATTAGCATTATCAAAGTTTTAAAGAAAGAGTTGCTTATTGCTTAGTCTGTCTTCTGGATCATGTCCAACCTACACTTATTCGAAAATCTATCAAGTTATTATAAAAAAAATTCGGAGTTATTATAAAAAATCCACACATGCTATATTAGTTGGTAATTTGTCATGTCATTAGTGCTAGGAGCAGCCGAATTAGTTGAAATCCCCTTCCAATGCTCACTTTGAACAGTAATGCTTTATTATTGGGAGCCGGGGAATTAGAAGAGATACAACATAATGCACGACGTCATAAAAACCGATGATATTGCAAAGAATAAGACTACAAAGTGAGAAATCATTAGCTTGCAAGATCTAAGGAATAACATATTGAAAGAGTAACATCCCAGCCCGTTTTGGAAGACCATCATCAGAATTTTAAAAAATTACCATTCTGACAAACCTCACTTTGGATTTTCTCCTTCCACTCTCTCTATATCTACATTATTCTTCTCTATCTCTCTCTTAGTTTCACTCACTCTTATTATTTATTTATGTTCACGACCGCGCCGAGCTTCACTGCAACACCGCGGCATCAAAGGCACAGCGCCGAGGGACTAAGATCCTGGAGAGCCACTTATGCTCGGCCCAGTCTGTAGCAGTCGGTCCCCATCCTTAGCCTAGGCGTCCACCCGTAACTGTCACCTTTATTATGTAACTGAACTCTTAATTATGTAACGGTCTTCAATTATTGGCCATGAATGTTTGTAACACTATATATTTCGCCCAGAGAGGCTAATGAAGGGTTGAACAATTTTCCTATTCACGCGAGATTGTTCTTTGTGTTCTTAATTATCCTACCCACAGAAATAGTTGAGAACATTGGCGCCCACCGTGGGGCCCGGTAAAACTTTTCCTACGCCCCACTACCAAATTCTAAATCGATTCATTGTCACCAAAGCATTATGGTGACCACGAGAAATGTAAACAATGGTGGTGCTTCGTCTAGCACTGGAGATCCCAGGATTGAGCAGCTGCTTGCGGCTGTTCAAACACTGCAAGCCCAAAACGCAGACCAAGCCCGCCAGAATGAAGAGCAAGCTATACGTGCTCAGGCTTTGGAGGCAAGGAAGTGCAATTGCAAGCCCGACTTCACGAGATGAGACACTTCGCCCGGTGTCGATGCCACGAGAACACCTTTGCGGCGTTTCAACCGTTCTCTGCTTGCTATCCAGTGCTCCAACTTCCCCACGCGCTGGAGGAGCCGTCCATTGCCACATCGACGGCGCACCGAGATCCCCTTAGCCATGTCGATGCATTCCAAACGCAAATGATGATCAGCGGAGGGACCGGCGCAATTAGCTGCAAAATGTTCGCCGGAACCTTAGCTGACGTAGCCCTGAAATGGTTCAAGGGGCTACCGGAGCGCTCGATAGCGAGCTTTGAAGACTTAGCCAGCCGTTTCATACAACAATTCTCGGCAAATAAAAAGAAGCGAATGCTAGCCGAGGATATGTTCGACGTACGCCAAGAGCCGGGGAATCTCTGAAAGCCCTACTTGGAGCGTTTCAACAAGTCAACGGGTTTTAGTAGATGATCCGGACGAGAGATTTTTGTGAAAGCATTTATGAAGGGTATTCGCAATGGAACCTTTAGTGAAGCTCTTTCCTTATGGAAGCCGCAGACTATGGATGAGATTAGAGCCCGAGCGGAAAAACACATTGTAGCATTTACATTGCCCTGGGAAGGATGAAAAAGACATGCAAGCACCGCCGAGGCGTGTGATCTCACCAAGACGCTCCCCACCTGCCCGACATGCACCCTACGACAGACGCGACAGAGGCGTAAATGCAAAATCAAAGGGGCGACGCACCCGTCCCCCAAATGCAGAATTGGCCTTCACACCTCTGAAAGCAAGGCCGTCGGTGATTCTAGACGAAGGACTCCATGATGGGTCGTGTAACGCCCCAAAAATAATTGGCGGATTATTTAATTAATTATGTAGGTATTATATTAGAATTTATTAATTGGAATTTTATTAGGAGGTGTTTAAGTAATAAGGAAGTGGTGGAATTAATTGAAATGGGAGGTGTAAATAGCATTATGGGCTTTAATTGAGGGTGTGTGAAAGCAAAGAGAGGGTGCAAGTAGGTTATGGATTGGGCCTAGGGTTAATTAAAGAAAAGAAATGGAAATTGAGGAGAGGGTTTTCTGCACAGAGTGAGAGAGGAAGAAAGAAGGGAAAGAAAGAGGAGAGGAGAGAGAGAAAGGCGCGCGGTGACGGAGAAGCGAGAAGAGAAGCGCGACGGTGAGAGAGGAAGGGAAGAGGAGAAACGCAGCACGCAGTGAAGGAAAAGAAGAAACCGAAGGAGAGTTGCGCTTGTGAGAGAGAGGGACGGCGAAGGTGAGAGAGTGAGAAGAGAGAGAGGGAGCACGCGAAGCTAAGGAAGGGGAAAGGGGATGGATTCTCAGGTTGTGCTAGGTAAGGATTCTTGATCCTTTCTTTTCCAATTTTCACCCTTTTTCTAGTGTTGTGATCTTAATCCCTAGTACTTGTAAATTGTTGATTTTTCCACTTGCTCAAAGAGCGAGTGAAGGTTGATTCTGAAGGAGAGAGAGGGGGGAGGATTGTTACGTTTTTGGAGTTGTGGATTTGGCTTAGAATTCGTGGCATTTCAAGGTATGGGGACTCTTTCTATACCTATAATAATCCTTAGGATTTGTGTTAGGTGTTGGTTGAGTGGTAGGATATTAGAATTGTTGCCTTAGTGAATGTGGATTATTCTTACCGTGAAACCATAATTCTTTGCTGTGTGTTCGGTCGATTGGAATGCTATGGTCTCTTGATGAATATAAATGAATATGTGTTTGGGATGTGCATACTAATTGGTTGTGAAATTTCCTCAATAAAGAGAAATGTGAAATTATGCTAGTTGTATGGTAATTGATGATATGTTCAATGAATGTTCTTTGAGATGGCGTGAATTATGCGTGTAGTGTTGTAGGAAGAGGTGTTCTTTGAATGTATGAAAGGGTAGTGTGAAGTGTGTGGAGTGTATCGGCCTAGCGCCATTTTGCTAGGATTAGTGCGCTAGGCCGTGTCTCAAGTCGCGTGGTCTGTGTCTTTGGAGCGGGCGCCAAATTGCTGCCGCCTGCGTGTGGAAAAATGTGAGTGAACCAGGGGCGCCAAATGGCATGCCCGTGTATGCGTGTGTGCGGTGAAGGGGGTGGCGCCAAGTCTTTGGGTAATTGCGCGCGTATCTTCTTGGATTTCTGCGTGGGGTGTGCAGGTGAAGAAGGGCGCGCCAAATTGCAGTGCAAATGGCGCCAGGTTGCTGCACGCAACTTCTTCTGCCGTGTGTGTGTCCGAGCGGGCGCCAAATGTGGCTGCCTGCGCGTGTCTGTGTCTTGCCCGGTTGTGCGAGGGCTGGTGCGTGTGCGTGTGTGTCTTGGGTGCAGGCGCCAAATATGGCAGCCTAGTGCGCCCGGTTGGCTGGTTGTGCATGTGAGTGTGTGAGTGTGTTGCGATGGGGCGCCAAAGTGGCTGCCCGTGGCGCCAAGTGGCGCCTAGTGTGGTTCCTAGGTGTCTTATGGTCCCTAGGGTGTTAGTTGGTGCAACTCTTGTAGTGGGAAGTGAGGGTGAGCTAAAATATTAACGTAAGAGTATAAATTAAGTTGTAGTTAAGCGGAGTGTGAAAGCGACGTGGGACTTCGGTCCAAAAAGTGATGAGAGCCCTCAAGGCTAATTTGTTGGTGAGATGGGGGTGAATAAATAATTACAAGAAATGGTGAGCCTAATAAGTTGTGACAATATGTGTGTTGTGGTGCATCAACATAGAACCTCATGATGCATATGCATAAAGCGATGTGTAGGCTTCGGCCAAAGCGACGTGGGACTCGGTCCAAAGCGATGAGTGCCTCCGAGCAAATAGTGGTGATGAAGGATCCTCATGCATGTTGCATACATGCATAAACATCATACTCATGTTAATGAATTTATTGATGATGTGTTGATAGTGTGGTGAATTAGTTGTGTTTGTTGCCTTGCCAATATGTAATGCCTATCCTATCTATTATTATTTGTATATAAAGACTCACCCATTCTCGCTTGGAATGTTGCTCTTATGTGTAACGCAGCTGCAGTACTCATGCAGTGAGGGCATCCTTATGCCCTGTCTACTAGTAGTCGTGTCTCAAATTCGATATGTAGCACCGGGAGGCGTGAGTCGTCTTTTATTTATATTTTATTTGTTATTTTGATGTTTTAGACTGTTATTGGTGAGGTACTAAGTATAATGTTAAACTTAGTGATTCTTCCGCTGTGTTGGAGACGTTTATTTTATTTTGGTGCTGTAAACTAAAATAGGTGGTTGTGGGCCGATCCACTAAACTGTCGTGCTATATATCATGCTTCATTTTATTGACTTATGTCGCTTGAATTATAAGTTAGTGGTTTTTATAAGCGGTGAAATGTGGCACCTTCTTTCGAAATTTTTTTTAATTTGAGAACTCTGATAATAAATATTAAATAATAGTTGATTTAGAAAGGGGGTGTTACATTAGTGGTATCGAGTGAGTGAAAGTTTGGTCCAATCTCGGCCAAGTGGTCGATTAATCGAGTCTAGTTATCCTCGAGTCTTGGTACTGGCCCCTAACCATGATTTGTGTTGCGTTGATTAGTGAATTGGCCAAACCAGTAGGATTGCTATTGTTGATCTTGGTGCTTTTATTGTCTTATTCTTTGCTTTATGTATGTGTTTGCTCTGAGTACCTTGTGTAAATGCTATGTTAGTTTTCTGTTTAGCTACTACTTCTTACCAACATGTTGCATTTATTTAGGTAATTGTAGTTAATGAGGTGATTGAATTTGGTTGATTAATCCACTTGATACATAAAACTAGAGTTTAAATAGCAGGAACTACTGATTTAATTATGGTGTGCTATCTGAAAGTAGTTTTCTCGTTTTACTATGATGTCGTGTTTGTTGACTCTCAAATTCCAAAAAGTTATGTGTTTAAAGGATGCTTGGCTGCTTTACGTGTTTTCTCTAGGATGATAATTGATCTTAACCTCGTTTAAGTGCTCTTGTTCTTGATGGATTTTGTAAGGGTGGGGTTCTGACCTTATAATGGTATATATGAGGGACTGGTATGTGGGGTTCGGGTATTGTAGGTTTTGGTATGCGAAAATGTTCTATTATATTAACTGTGATACTTATATGGACATTAATTCAAAGAATTTCACTCTAAGTGTTATACTACTAGTGTACTTTTTGACTATGGCTAGCCTTTGTTCAGGCCAGTTTACTGGTGTATTTTCAAGGACATCTCTGGGAGCCTCACAAATGTTCATTGTGAAGCGATGCAGGATATCCGAGAAATCCCATAGTCAAGTAGTTTACTATTTTATAACCCACGAATATATATAAAAGGCAACTGTATGTTGTCATATTTTTTTTAAAAAAAAAAAAAAAATGTTGTTGTGAGTGATTGGGTGATTTGATGAGGGATGTGGTGAGGGGTGTAACGTTGCTGTCCTTTTTATATAAAATTAATAGTGCGGTTTCACAACCAAGTAGCTGCTGCCGTTTTCTTTCTTTCTTTATAAGTAAATGTGCGATTTACTTAAATGAAATGCGGCTGTTTTCTCAAGTTTAAGTGAGCTATTTCTTCAATTTAAGTGTGCTGTTCATCATATTTTAAAGTGTCGTTTTCTCTATCTTTCAAGTTGTTGTAGTCACAATAATTGCTGCTGTTTTTATGTTGTGGCGTCCCATGTGTATAACTAATGATTAAAGGTAATGACGTGTTAATCGTGCTAAGTGACTAAATGATGATGTTGTGATTTAAATAAGAGGGTTATGATGAAATTGAGAGATGTGGTAATAATGATATTGAGAAGGTTACGTGTTGTGCATTTGCGTAAATAAATTGGAGTTAGCGTGGGAGTTGGGTGAAATGGTGTTGTTTTTAAAAGGTGGCTGTTTGCCGTTTTATTTCTTTTAAAAAGGGCTGCTGTCTACTGTTTTCTTAAAATTGTTGTTGTCTGCCGTTTTAAAAATAAATGTTGTTGTGTTCTCAACTTTATGTTGCTGTTTCCCAAGATTTAAAAGTGCTGTTTTCTTGAGTTAAAGGTGCTGTTTGCCTTCAAATTTTAATGTGCTGTTTACTAAGTAGAATGTTGTGCAAACGTAAGAGCCAAGGAATACCAAAAATCATGCCTTTATTGGAAACTTTATGGGATGGCCATGTTAATTATTTTAAGATGTTGTCATGTCCTTAATGCTTTGATTTCTGTGAGAATGATTCTAAAGGTCGAGTGTATTTTATGATGTGCAGTTCACTTTGTTTTATCCTATGTGCCTAATGGTCCTCAGCGTGCGATGCGCGAACTCTGATTTTATGATCTTGACTTGCAATAGTTGTGTCCTTCTAGGTGTAGTAGGAATTTATCTTGAACCGTATTTCGAGTTCATGTCCATAATGAACCCTTGGTGGTGTCTCGATGCTAGATTGGGAGGAGATGGTAGTGAGGCGTAAAGATTAGAGTTTTGGTACAAAGGTGAAGATGTAAGAGGGGGCATGATCTGGATCAAATTGGGTATGAGGACTTAAGCTCAATATTGTTTTCATGGTTTTGGCGCCAAATTTTCGAGGACGAAAATATTCTAAGTGGGGGAGAGTTGTAACGCCCCAAAAATAATTGGCGGATTATTTAATTAATTATGTAGGTATTATATTAGAATTTATTAATTGGAATTTTATTAGGAGGTGTTTAAGTAATAAGGAAGTGGTGGAATTAATTGAAATGGGAGGTGTAAATAGCATTATGGGCTTTAATTGAGGGGTGTGTGAAAGCAAAGAGAGGGGTGCAAGTAGGTTATGGATTGGGCCTAGGGTTAATTAAAGAAAAGAAATGGAAATTGAGGGAGAGGGTTTTCGGGTACAGAGTGAGAGGAAGAAAGAAGGGAAAGAAAGAGGAGAGGAGAGGAGAAACAGAAGCGGCGGTGACGGAGAAGCGAGAAGAGAAGCGCGACGGTGAGAGAGGAAGGGAAGAGGAGAAACGCGCACGGTGAAGGAAAAGAAGAAACCGAAGGAGAGTTGCGCAGAGAGAGAGGGACGGCGAAGGTGAGAGAGTGAGAAGAGAGAGAGGGAGCACGCGAAGCTAAGGAAGGGGAAAGGGGATGGATTCTCAGGTTGTGCTAGGTAAGGATTCTTGATCCTTTCTTTTCCAATTTTCACCCTTTTTCTAGTGTTGTGATCTTAATCCCTAGTACTTGTAAATTGTTGATTTTTCCACTTGCTCAAAGGCGAGTGAAGGTTCGGTTGCGAAGGAGAGAAGGGGGAGGATTGTTACGTTTTTGGAGTTGTGGATTTGGCTTAGAATTCGTGGCATTTCAAGGTATGGGGACTCTTTCTATACCTATAATAATCCTTAGGATTTGTGTTAGGTGTTGGTTGAGTGGTAGGATATTAGAATTGTTGCCTTAGTGAATGTGGATTATTCTTTGTGAAACCATAATTCTTTCTTTGTGTTCCTGGTGCGATTGGAATGCTATGGTCTCTTGATGAATATAAATGAATATGTGTTTGGGATGTGCATACTAATTGGTTGTGAAATTTCCTCGAATAAAGAGAAATGTGAAATTATGCTAGTTGTATGGTAATTGATGGTATGTTCAATGAATGTTGCTTTGAGATGGCGTGAATTATCCGTGTAGTGTTGTAGGAAGAGGTGTTCTTGAATGTATGAAAGGGTAGTGTGAAGTGTGTGGAGTGTATCGGCCTAGGCGCCATTTTGCTAGGATTAGTGCGCCTAGGGCGTGGTTCGCGTGCGTGGTCTGTGTCTTTGGAGCGGGCGCCAAAATTGGCCGCCTGCGTGTGGAAAATGTGAGTGAACCAGAGGGGGCGCCAAATGGCATGCCCGTGTCGTGTGTGCAGTGAAGGGGGGCGCCAAGTCTTTGAGGTAATTGGCGCTGGTATCTTCTTTGGATTTCTGCGTGGGGTGTGCAGTGAAGAGGCGCCAAATTGCGGTCTGCAAATGGCGCCAGTTGCTTACGCAACTTCTTTGTGTGTGTGTGTCGGCGGGCGCCAAATGTGGCTGCCCTGCGTGTCTGTGTGCGCCGGTTGTGCAGGGCTGGTGCGTGTGCGTGTGTGTCTTGGGTGCAGGCGCCAAATATGGCAGCCTAGTGCGCCCGGTTGGCTGGTTGTGCATGTGAGTGTGTGAGTGTGTTGCGATGGGGCGCCAAAGTGGCTGCCCCGTGGCGCCAAGTGGCGCCTAGTGTGGTTCCTAGGTGTCTTATGGTCCCTAGGGTGTTAGTTGGTGCAACTCTTGTAGTGGGAAGTGAGGGTGAGCTAAAATATTAACGTAAGAGTATAAATTAAGTTGTAGTTAAGCGGAGTGTGAAAGCGACGTGGGACTTCGGTCCAAAAAGTGATGAGAGCCCTCAAGGCTAATTTGTTGGTGAGATGGGGGTGAATAAATAATTACAAGAAATGGTGAGCCTAATAAGTTGTGACAATATGTGTGTTGTGGTGCATCAACATAGAACCTCATGATGCATATGCATAAAGCGATGTGTAGGCTTCCGGCCAAAGCGGCGTGGGACTCGGTCAGCGATGAGTGCCTCCGGGCAAATAGTGGTGATGAAGGATCCTCATGCATGTTGCATACATGCATAAACATCATACTCATGTTAATGAATTTATTGATGATGTGTTGATAGTGTGGTGAATTAGTTGTGTTTGTTGCCTTGCCAATATGTAATGCCTATCCTATCTATTATTATTTGTATATAAAGACTCACCCATTCTGCTTGGAATGTTGCTCTTATGTGGCAACGCTGCAGGTACTCGCGAGTGAGGGCATCCTTATGCCTGTCTACTAGTAGTCGTGTCTCAGCTCTGATATGTAGCACCGGGGAGGCGTGAGTCGTCTTTTATTTATATTTTATTTGTTATTTTGATGTTTTAGACTGTTATTGGTGAGGTACTAAGTATAATGTTAAACTTAGTGATTCTTCCGCTGTGTTGGAGACGTTTATTTTATTTTGGTGCTGTAAACTAAAATAGGTGGTTGTGGGCCCGTCCCTAAACTGTCGTGCTATATATCATGCTTCATTTTATTGACTTATGTCGCTTGAATTATAAGTTAGTGGTTTTTATAAGCGGTGAAATGTGGCACCTTCTTTCAAATTTTTTTAATTTGAGAACTCGATAATAAATATTAAATAATAGTTGATTTAGAAAGGGGTGTTACAGTCGATCACCCGACCATCACCTTTCGTTGGCGTAATGGGTAAAGTACAGTTCTTATTGCGGTACCACCGGACGGAGGACATGACACGCATACAATTGATGGACCTCAAGCGGCGGATCGAGCAACTCATTCAAATATGGTCAACTTAAAAGTACGCCAAGGTCAAGCGATGGCGATGAAGGGAAGGCAGCTGCCCCACCCCACAAAGCGGTGGCCCAAAGAATCAAATGCACAAGCCAAGCGTGGTGAAAGAGGCAAACGAGGCGAGCATGAAACAATGAGAGAAGGAAGAGTCAACACGATATCCGGAGGATTCTCGGGGGGGAGCCACATCCTCATCCCAGAAGAAGATATGCAAGATCTACTCTATCGGTTTCCTCCGCGAAAACCACTTATCTTTATGGCGATGCGGAGTACCCCGCAATTTCTTTTGATGCGCAGGATTTTGAAGGAGTGCGGCCCCACTCAGACGACCCGATTGTAATCTCCGTCACAACCAGCGGTTATTCAATAGCTCGGGTGCTGGTGGATGGAGGTAGCTCAGCTAACGTTATGTACTGGTCATGCTTCGAAGGCTTAAATTTACCGGTGGAAGCATTAAAGAGCTATCCTGGAACTTTGGTGGGATTTTCTGGTGAGCAGGTTGAGGTCCGCGGCTACATGGACCTAAGAACGACTTTCGGCAAAGGAGAGTCGGCGAAAACTCTAACTCTGAGATACATGATCGTTGATGCAGATTCGTCATACAACATAATAGTGGGAAGGCCGACACTTAATGCTTTGATGGCGGTAGTATCGTACCCCCATTTGTGTTTGAAGTACCCCCTTCCTAATGGCAAGGTAGGTGTAGTGAGGGGTGACCAAGTTGTTGCAAGAAAGTGTTATGCAGAAAGTGCGAAGGTAAAGACTTCGCGGTTGAGGAGAAGGCGGGCAAGGAGTTAGTTCCAATGCAGCTTTCTAGACTTAGACCCTCGATTATATGACACGGCAAAAGAGGAGCAAAGGTTGAAACCAAAGTGGATACTCTGAAAAGAGGTGGTGATAGGACCGACCCAAAGATCGAAAAACAAGAATCGGCACGACTACCTAACTCCCGAACTTGAGGATCGGTTGATTAAATTTCTCTCCGACCACACTCACGTATTCGCATGGTCGCCTCGGGACATGCCGTATTGATCCTAACTTCATCCGTCATCGGTTATCACTAAATCCATCTATCGCTTTGTAGCCCAAAGAAAGAGGAAGCAAGGCGGTGAAAAATCTGAAGCTATACGGGAGGAAACAAAGAAGGCCGGTAGATGCACAATTCATAAAGGAGGTCAAGTATCCAACGTGGTTGTGAACTCGGTGATGGTTAAGAAGTCTAACGGGAAATGGCGAAAGCATGTCCCAAAGATCCTTATCCTTTACCGAGTATTGATGGGTTGGTGGACGGAGCTTCTGGTTACAAGCTCCTAAGTTTCATGGATGCATACTCCGGTTACAACCAAATCAAGATGAGTCCAGAAGATGAAGAGAAGACAGCATTCATGACAGCCAGGTATAATTATTGTTACCGAGTAATGCCTTTTGGACTGAAAAACGCAGACGCTACATATCAGCGTCTAATGGATAGGGTCTTTGAGGCGGAGATTGGGAAATCCATTGAGGTATACGTAGATGATATGGTGGTAAAGTCGGCAACTGAGGAGTCTCACCTGGCGAACCTCCAAAAAACTTTTTTACTGCTGGAAAAGCATGAGTTGCGTTTAAATCCTGACAAGTGTTCTTTCGGAGTTCAAGAAGGGGAATTCCTAGGATACGTGTTGACTCACAGAGGGATAGAGGCCAATCCGGCCAAGTGCCGAGCTATCAGAGAAGCCCGGAGCCCAACAAACGCAAAGGAGGTCCAGATTTTAGCTGGTCGAATAGTAGCACTTTCAAGATTCCTCGGTCAAGCAGCTGACAAGATACGACCCATGTTTCAATTGCTAAGGAAGAATGCCCAGTTCCAGTGGTCGACAGAGTGTGAAGAAGCGCTGGAAGTGATAAAGGCATACCTAGCTACGCCACCAATTCTAACTCCCCCTACCCCAGGGGCCGTTTTGTTATTATATTTGTGCATCACGAAACATGCAGGAAGTGCAGTTTTGGTTGAAGAAAGAGCTAAGGAGCAATGCCCCATCTATTATGTCAGCCGAATGTGGAGAGGTCCTGAACAGCGGTACCAGAAAATTGAGAAGATAGCTTATGCAGTCACTTTGGCGGCCAGGAAACTTCGGCAATACTTCATGAGCCATTCAATAATTGTCAAAACAGATTTGCCTATTCGCCAAATACTTTCCAAACCGGACATTCTTTGGAAGAATGGTGGCATGGTCGGGCCGAGTTATCGAATATGATATCAAGTACCAGCCTAGGGGAGCAATCAAAGCGCAGGCCTTAGCAGATTTTGTGGTAGAGATAGCCGGGGAAGAACCAACAGCCAAACCCCATTCTCGAGTATTCTTTGGACTTTATCGGTCGATGGATCGTCCCAACTTGAGAGGCGTGGGCCGTGAGTCACATTGGAAGGACCCGACAATGTGCTTATAGAACGATCGCTTGGTTTGGTTTCAAAGCCGCAACAATCAAGCGTAATACGAGGCACCGATCACCCGGTATGAATTTGGCAATAGACATCGGAGTGAAGCACCTCAAAGTCCGTAGCGATTCCTTGTTAGTCACCGCCAAGTCACGTGGGCGTTCAATTACTAGGGCGAGCTACTCACCAAATATTTGTCTAAGGTACAAGAGCTAAAACTCAAATTTGCTTTCTTTGAACTAACACATGTTCCTAGAGAACAAAATAGCGGGCCGACATATTAGCGAAGCTATGAAGCACTAAAAAACTGCAATAACCATTCAAGAATACAAGAAATGATAGACCAACCCAAAGATCAATCAAATCCAAGTCTTCGCGACCGAGATTGAACCTCGATTCTTTGGATGACCAAGATTCTTGCTTATCTGCAGGGTGAAGAGTCGAATGTGCTTGGGATGACGAGAAAAGAAAGGCGCCAAAGCGGCATCTAATTACACCATAATTGAATCCGAGCTATACAAAAGAGGTTTCTCCATGCCGCTCCTCAAATGTGTTACAAATGACAAAGCACGGAAATACTCAAGGAGGTGCATGAAGGAGTGTCAAGATAGCCATGTCGGAGGTCGCTTTAGCTTCAAAAATAGTACGTGCGGATACTATTGGCCCACAATGAAGAAAAAGACGCGGTTGACTATGTCCGCCGATGTCACCAATGTCGATGCACGCAAAGATTCCAAAAGCCCCACCAACCAACTCCGCAATCGTGTCTTCGCTTGGCCGTTCATTTGTATAGGTGTAGACATTCTCTGTCCCATTTCCGCCGCGACACGCCAAATGAAATTCTTGTTGGTGGTGTCGACTATTTTACAAAATGGATAGAGAGCGAACCGGTGGCCACCATATCGCCAGAAAAGGGTAAAAAGTTCTCTTTGGAAGAGAATAATATGCCGGTTTGGGATTCTGCGACAATAGTGGATCGACAACGGAACACAATTTGCCTCGAGAATCGGTTGCGACTTTGCAAAACTTGGAATATCTACCAAGCCTTTACCTCGGTAGAACATCCTCAAACCAATGGGCAAGCCGAAGCAGCAAATAAGGTGGTACTGGCTGGGCTGAAGAAGAGATTAGAAGACTCCAAGGGAAACTGGGCCGAAGAACTGCCATTAGTGTTATGGTCTTACAACACTACACCGCAGCTTTCAACAGTAAACTCCTTTCCGGTTAACATACGACAGTGACGCACTCATTCCTGTGGAAATACTGGAACCTAGCCCAAGAAGAATATTAACTACCACGGTGCCGGATCCAACAGCGCTTCGCGTCAATTTAGATCTGCTTGAAGAAATCCGAGAAATGGCAAAAGTTAAGGAAGAAGCGAAACAAACAAAGAGCGACCAAAAATACAACTCCAAAGTCGTAAAGAGGACGCTTCAAAGAAGGTGATCTAGTTTTGCGCCGAACAACGAGAGTAGGGGCCGTGGGTAAGTTATCTCCTAACTGGGAAAGTCCCTTCAGAATCAAAGCTGTGGTCGGCCAGGGTGCGTTTAAGCTGGAAAAGCTCAACGGGGGAAATATCCCGAGGTCATGGAATGCCACCAACCTTCGCTTCTATTATAGTGAAGATGAAGAAACCTCGGCTTTCCCAACAGGTCGGGGATGAAAAACCGATTCTCTGTTTTGTATTATCAATAAATGTATCTTTTGTAGGGAGCCTATAGCTTCCCAAATGTACTGAGACTTATTGAATAAAGAGAATCGAAGATTACAAATATGTTTTAAGTGCCAAATTTATTTGCAATAACAACTCATACAAACAACACGTGAATGCGTCTGAAAAACAAAGTCCCGAAACGGCAAGGACCGAGTAGTTGGCTCGATGTTGACCCCGGGCACCGAAGACAAAAGGACCTGCCAAGTTTGGTCCGAACTGACGAGTTCGTGTACCTCTTGAGGCACCTCACATGACTATGAAGCGATTAGTGAAAAGTTAACAGGGAGACATGCGAGGAAACCTCTTTGTATAGCAAGATGCACCACGACTACGACTCATTGAAAAGCAAGTTAAGGGATCGCGTTTGCTCGAGAATTAACGAATTTCTAGCAAGGAGGATCAAAAAACAAGACCCTGGCAGATGTGAAAGCATCCCTCGGCAAAAATCGGACGATCTTTCACGAAACCTCCTCCTTGCATAATAAAGGAGGAGAAGCATAAACCCAATGATGCAAGTCGTGTGGAAGAAAAATAAAGGCCAAGAATGCAAGAAAAGCAGTCGCGATGAGAATACAAGGCGCATTTTATATTGCAATTTGCTATACTTTATAGCACGGATGGACAGTTTGCGAAATAAAGATAATGCATTTCAAGATCAAAATGAAGAAGCGGCGATCAAAAATAAAAGGTAAAGCACCAAAGTACATAAAACTTCAAAATATTAAAATTACAAACCGCAGTCATCAAAAGTCCAACAAAAACAAATCAAACAGGGGACCCTCGGAATGAGTCTTCTCGTAATCATCGGCCATCTCCCCATCACCAACCGCCGAGCCTCATTCGCCAGAGTACCATCCGCGACAGATCATTCAATACCTTGTCTAGTCTATCCAAGGTCCAAGAGACAACATTGGTATTCCCTTCATCCCCTGTGAGCAAAGCGCTAAGTTTGGTTACCAACGATAGGGGCCATGATTTGGCCACAACCACAACATTGTCGATCAAATATCCGAGGGTCCAAAGTGGGAAAATGAACTTGCGCTTGATTAAGAGCCAAATAAAACTCGCGGTCAAATTCTGTCACCACTTGGGAAGCATAGTCAGCCCCTTCCCTCTTTGCCTTTTCCAGATCATTATACGCTGCAATGAGCTTTTCCTTGTACCCAGACAATTCCTGTTCTTTGACCGCCGCATCCTTTTTCAATCGCTCGTTGGCCTCGCAAGCTTTTGACTTTCGGATCCGCCACCTTCTTGTTGCGCTCATACTTCTTCAAATCCTCCTCCAAAGACTTTTTCTCTTGCTGGCAGGCAGTCAGGTCTCGCTCCATAGATTTCAACCGGTCCTCATGAGTATTTCCCTCAGCCATCAATTCCCCGTAAGCGCTCTCAAAGTGATGAGCCAGCATGGAAGTCCAAAGACTGTAAGTTTTGATCGCTACCAGACTCTGACGAGGCCCCATCTTCTGCACCCGCTCCACATCCCGTGAAATGAAACTCAGTTAAGGGCCTTCGTTAGAGGATACCGCACATCCCAGGCAGTCTTCAGGGAACCACTTGCCGACCCATCCTTTACCCTTTTTACATCCAAAACTCTCCGCCAAGAGGCATCTCCCAAGTCTTCAGCGTCAACTGGAGCAGTGGATTCAAACAACGTAGACTTACCCCGGGCCACAGCTGGGGATACCGGGGTCTCGGGCACAGATTTTGGCTTTTTGGGGGGAGGCAGTTGAGTGGACCGTGTGGAACTTGATTTCCTTTTCTCCTTCTCGGCAGCAGCATCTTTAGTAGAGGTTTTTGTAGTATCGGTGTCGGTGGTATACCCCCCGCCTGCTTTTGTTCCTCACGAATTTGGCGTCTCATCCTCTACACTCGTTGACATTGACATACCAAGAGTCTCGCAAAAACACATTAGATATAAAATCAAAACAACGGAACCGCATAATGGAATAGAAGACACAAAGTTCAAGTATTTACTTAGATATGCTATAAGTCCGGCTGAGTCGTCAACTTTCTTTATAATTTGGGATGCCCAGGGGTGGTTACCCGATTGAACGTATGACCAAATTCGGTCTACGTCCTCCTGATCAGCCGGGGATAAGCTACACCTCTCAATTGTAAATTTGTTGTTTGGGTGCGGCGTCCCAAAGAAAGGGGGAAGTACTCAACGTTATTCTCATCAACTAACAAAATGGATCACAAGCGCCCGCTTCCAACCGAAAGAAGTCATCGCCCCTGAAAGACTTGTAACTACTTTTAAACACTTTCATAAAGGGCCTCACGGGTGTGGTTACCTAGGGATACCCAATGAGGAGGGTCTTTAACCGAGGAGCGCACGAAATGAAGAAATTTCTCTGCAGAACCGATACATTGAGACACTCGCACATAATTTGGCGCGCGCACGTAAGCCCAAACGTGTTCGTGAAGGCGAGTTGGTGCTACATTTAGTAACCGTAGTACCGCACGATAGTACTCGGGGAAAGGAACTCTAATGCCTAGATGTTCAAACAAAGTTGTGTACATATAAGTATAGGGCTTATTCCCGCCCTCCGGCAATCACATACCGACTCGTCCGATCAATCGCTTTGCAATAGCAAAGACCTCGCCCCACCGGATGACAAAGAAGTGACCGGATTCGCTCCAATGATTCCTCGGCCACCAACACGGAGTGGGAATCCAACACTTCTAAGTCGATGCTTTCGAGTAATCGCTATGATCTTCAAAGCGTTTTTCTAGCCATTGAAGATTGGTTCAAATTGCCCCAATGTGGAACGAGAGGTTCATCATCGAGGCAAGCACACGTGTTCATAGCTCGCACATTCTCGCCTAATGCGCCTAAACGACAGCGTGGACATTGTCCGCCAACACGAAAGCATTGCTACACCTAATTCCGTAGTAACCTCTCCTTCACTATCGCTACTAACATCTATTATAGAGACCATGGATAAATTTTGCGGGTATAACTACGCGATTCACCAAAAGACGAGAAAGGAAGAGCAACAAGAACTATTAGGAGTGAAGAAAATGAGCGCACGAAGATGGTGGAAGGAATCGAGGCGCAGAAAAAACGCAAGTAATGCCCTTTCTTTCTCCTTACAAGCAAGCGTCGCTTTGGCTAAGCAAAATAGGAAGGAGAGAAAGGGGGGAAAAGGAAACACCCAGCTTATTCAAACACGATAATTTAAGTGAACCATTCGAGTTTCAAATGATCAACGGCCGAGATGTGAAGCCTTTTCGATTCTAACGGCTAGGTAAAGCCACGTGGTGGCTACACGATGTGACGGACGGTTGACACAGCCTCGGAGGATCAAAACATCATTAATCACAATTCAAAAGTCACGCCTCATCGCGACGTGCTCACACGCCAAGGACGACGCCACGGATGGCAGCGGTATCATCGTAAAGACTTCGGTAAAGATAAAAGCATAGCCGGAAAACACTTTTCATAAATATTCTCATTCATAAACATATATCATTGTTCGTAATACATGGCACACTAACAAAAAACGGTCGGCTAGAGCCGAGCCCAATGAAAGTCAAAAATACAATTGCGGTCTCATTATAAAAGTGATAGTCCGCGGTCACCAAAACCTTGGTAGCTCCACCAAGACAACTGAGGCACTTCGGTGAACTCGGCCAGGAAGCGAGCGTCGCCTCCGGAGTTTCTGTAGATCCATCGGAAGAAGCGGGGAAATCGGCGGCCCTCCAAAGAGAGTGGTCAATGGAAAAATTCTCCAAGCGCCGGGCTCATGGAAAATTCCTCTACATTGAGAAGGAACAATCAACTATTAGGCCGCAAAGAATGCCACCTTGCGCATACTCCACCTTTGGGCTCTTCACACAATCTCAAACGAGGATAACCAGATCAATTGCGGCGAAAAACATCCACAAATGCCGGAAGTCCACGACTCCTTCTTTGAGCCCTCCAACAATCTTAACACACTGAGGGACTTTAAGATTGTGTGCAGAGCCCAAAGGGGGAGCGGCAACCTGACAAAACCAGCAAGCCATAAATATCAAACAGCCTAAGGAAGGGAAGCAGTAGCTCAAAGAGGAAGGAGTAGCAAATGCAAAGCGCCATGTTCCCCTTTTATAGATAAAGAAGAGGAACAAGTTACAAAAGAGAGCAAGTTACAAACAGGAGCATTAATGAAGTGCACAGAAACGTTCACAGCAGTCAAACACAACTCCCAAGGGGGTCAAAGCGTTACTAGCAGTCAAAATCGGCAGGTAGCGTCAACTACAGCGTTCGGCTTCTACTCAATAACAAGAAGAGCCGGGAACCGACGAGCAGGCGTATTTTTGAGCGACTTCATGTTTCACATTCAT
This sequence comes from Oxytropis ochrocephala, assembly GCA_020916435.1. Classification (NCBI taxonomy): domain Eukaryota; kingdom Viridiplantae; phylum Streptophyta; class Magnoliopsida; order Fabales; family Fabaceae; genus Oxytropis; species Oxytropis ochrocephala. The sequence goes on along the minus strand of CM037094.1, from coordinate 60,714,405 downwards.
CGCCGAGGGATCAGTGTTCACGATCGCTGCCGAGCTTCACCGCAACACCGCGGCATCAAAGGCACAACGCCGAGGGACTAAGATCCTGGAGAGCCACTTATGCTCGGCCCAGTCTGTAGCAGTCGGTCCCCATCCTTAGCCTAGGCGTCCACCCGTGAATCGCTACCTTTATTATGTGAATCAAACTCTTAATTATGTAACGGTCTTCAAATATTGGCCATAAATGTTTGTAACACTATATATTTCGCCCAGAGAGGCTAATGAAGGGTTGAACAATTTTCCTATTCACGCGAGATTGTGCTTTGTGTTCTTAATTATCCTACCCACAGAAATAGTTGAGAACAATTTATAATTTTTTAATGATGAGAAAGAGTGAAATTAAGAGTGATAGAGAGGAATGAGGGAGATGTGGAGAGGCTCGAAGGAGTGGATCCAAGTCTGACAAACCTCGTATCAGACACTAACGCTATCCAACAAGGAAAGACTGAAGATCCAAAGACGCTCACAAAATCTTTAAAACACTTTTAATGCCTTAAGGGTACAAACTCCTTATAAAGCCATAGTTTTTCTTTGTATAAGAATCTCAAGTCTTTCTTCCAAATCAAACAAAGTGAATTTTCCTTTGAAAATAAAGTGGATATAACTGAAGAGCATTAAAACTTAAGTCAAAAGAGTCTGTTTTCTCAAAGATCTATTCCCCACTTTAAATTAAAAATCCTTCCTTTTAGACTATCTCCTTTTCCTTTATTTTAGATGTATGAGATTACTAAGAAGATGAAATCAAAATGGATATCATAAATGAATGCAAATTAGAAAAAAAATCAAACCTTTTCAAACTCTACAATTTTTCAATATAAAAAAATAGTAAAATATAAATAAAATAAAATAAAATAAAAAGAACTATTTTTCTACCCAGCCTCCCATGTTCTTTTTTATTTTTTAATCCATGAGCCAATGGAACAATGAGGAACTAAGGTAAAGCATAGGGGAACGGATTGAGTGCCTTGAGGCACCATGCCTTTAGTGCCATTCAATTAATCACAGCTGTTGGATAAATCTAACTCAAGTTCTTTCTTTTTGAAAGTGACTGAAATAAGCCAAAGAAGGTGGACTCAGTTGGTAAGGAGTTGACTCACAAGGTCGTGGGTTCAACTCTCGCTGCCGATGTGAGGACGTCTTTGGTGGGTGATCTGTAAGTACCTCAGTAAGCGCTCAAAGAGCCTTGAGGCCTGTCCTAATCCTGGTGAGCCCCCGGAGCCCAACTCACTTGAACTTTTGCTTGCCAAAAAAAAGTGACTGAAATAAACTCCACAAACCCACACACACCAAAGTACCAAAAGTCCCAAATTTCTCCACCGCTCTCACGCCGCCCCTAAACACACGCCGAAAGCCATGAAAGACTGAGGAAAAAAACGAGTTCTATAAATTACAGTTAGTTAACGAGATACAAAATAAATCAAATTATTGCTTGTGTTGATTCTCCATTTACATAATTAAAACAAGTTTTAATCCAGTTTTTTTCTTTTAAAATCTACAAAGAAGATTAAGGAAAAGCAGCACCATATAACCTTTACAGAACTTGAATTTAAAGAGCTAAAGGGGTTTATGAATTTGGGTATTAAATTTCCTAAAAAATGCAAGGACTCAAGTATTATTTAATGGTTTTTTTTTTTAGATAAGCACGAGATTCATTGAAACCGAGCACAAGTCGTGCCCAAAAGTTACAATGGTAAGGGGAGGGTCTCCTCAAAACCTCCCAGAGCCCAAAAACCCATTGGAAAAAAGACTCTGGAAGGAAAAAGAGTACCTCACACAAAAGAAAATGTGCAACAATGGGAACAAAAGATGTCTTAGCCCATTGCTTTTCTCATTTCTACAAAAGTGTCTAAATTATTATTTAAACCGTACATTAAATTACAACATAGATAAACACCCAGCTGGGCAATTAAACCACTCTGCCCAAGACACCTTGCAATTGCTACCCTTCCTTGCCTTGAACCAACTCCAAGCCAACTCCTTAATCCCCAACACAATCGATGTAACTGAAGCAACCTCGCCATTGAATATTACCTTATTTCGTGCCATCCATATGCTCCAAATTACCGCCATCCAAATAAGATGTTTAACCCCTTTTTGCCTTTTACCTTTCACCAACCTCCCAAACTCCGCAAAATGAGAAGCTACATCATCTACTACACCAACCGAGGACCCCATCCAAGTGAAGATATTGCTCCATATGCGCTTAGCCACCCCACAAAACACGAACAAATGATCAACCGTCTCATCTCCCCTAAAGCACAAAACACAACTGAGCTCAAATTGTGACTGAATAATCCCCCTTCTATGCAAAGCAACTCTAGTGGCAATCCGATGCAACAAAACTCTCCAAGCGAATAATTGAATTTTGGATGGAACGTCACATTTCCATATTTTCCTACAAGCTGAAGATGTATCGGTCTGCTGCAAATTTCCTTCACCTGCAGAAAAATTCAGCAGACAATCATAGCATTTTCTCACCGAAAATCCTTCCAAGCCATCCTGAACCTAGGACCATTTATCCACGCGCTGAGACAACACGATAGGCAACAGCAACTGCTGCAATTCTGCAGCTGCTGCAACCGATCGGTCTGCATAAAAATGCAGCAGACCATCGGACCGAACCAAGTTCCAACGCCAACCTTCGCTCGTCCATTCGCCAAATTTATCAATCGTTTCCTCCTTGGACCTGCAAGCATTGTATAAAGATGGAAATAAATCCTCCAAAGTATCCCTCCCAAGCCAAACATCCTTCCAAAACCTCGTCATGTTTCCGTTTCCCACTTTAATTTTGAATAGTTGATGGAACCACTCTTCTTGTAAATTACTATCCGATCCTAACAAACATAAATCCCTCCACCATAGCGATTTCTTCTCCCACCCTCTTCTATTCTCACCCATACCATCTCCCCCTCAACCCATACTTCTCTTCCACAACTACCTTCCATATAGCACTTCTATCTTCACCCAATAGTCTCCACCGCCATTTAGTTAATAATGTAATGTTGAACAATTCCAAGTTTTTTATGCCCAAGCCCCCTTTGTCCTTGGGTAGACAAATTCTTTCCCACTTCACCCAAGCCAGTTTCCTATTCTCATCATCCCCCCCCCCAATAAGAACCTTCTCTGTAGCTTTGTAATTTTCGCAATAACATTTTTAGGAGCTTTGTAGAAAGAAAAAAGATACAAAGGGAGGGAAGCAAGTACCGAGTTGATGAGCGTTACTCGACCCCCTATGGATAATTGCCTACTCTTCCAGCTATTCAATCTTGCTCTCATAGAATCTATGATTGGTTGCCAAGTGCTTAATCTACGTGGGTTTTCCCCGACCGGCACCCCCAAAAATTTGAAAGGCAATGCCCCCTCCTTGCAAGCCAAAAATTGAGAAAAGCCCTCCAACACCCTTTCATCTATATTCAGCCCAAAAACACTACTTTTCGCAAAATTCACCCTTAGCCCCGAAACCATTTCAAAGCTTCTCAAAATCGCCTTCCAGCACCGAATACTCTTATCCCCCCCATCACAAAAAAGAATGGTGTCATCGGCAAATTGCAAAAGTTCCACCGACAAAGAATTGTTGACGCTAAACCCATTAAGTTGGTTCGACCCTACAACTTTCTTTACCAAACCTGCTAAACCTTCCGCCACAATCAAGAACAAAAAGGGTGCTAATGGGTCCCCTTGTATCAAGCCTTTCTGTGCCACAAACTCCTCCGTTGGACTCCCATTAACTAAGACCGAAATAGAATTCGATGAGATACATGCCCTCATCCATTTCCTCCATTTCTCACCAAACCCCAGTCTACCCAGCATATACTCCAAGTACGATCAACTGACCGAATCATATGCCTTTTCGAAGTCCGCTTTCATAACCACACATTTCTTCTTTCTTCTCTTTGCCATATCCACAATCTCATTAACCACTACCACTCCATCCAGTATATTTCTACCAGCTAGAAAAGCACTTTGATTATCCGAGATCACCCATTTTAGAACCTTTTTCAACCTGCCTGCTAAAACTTTCGCGAGCATCTTGTACAAACAGCCTATAAGAGAAATAGGCCTATACTCCCCAAGCCCTTGTGGATTACTATTCTTTGGGATAAGTGCAATGAAGGACGCACTTCTGCCTTGGGAAGGCGTGCACTCCTATGGAATTCTTCAAAGAACTTCACCACCTCTACTCCAATGACTTCCCAACACTCCTTTATGAATTTAAAATTAAAACCATCCGGTCCCGGACTCTTGTTACCGTCACACTCCCATACCACTTCTTTAATTTCCTCCAAGCTGAACGGTTCAATTAACAACTCATTTTCAAGCCCAGATATTTGATTAAAATTTACCCCATCTAGTGTAGGCCTATGTTGGTCCTCCTCTTTGAATTTCCCTTCAAAGTGATTTTTGACCGCATTCTTCACTCCCTCCGCGGTTTCTATCCATTCCCCATCCACCATGAGTTTCAATAGTTGTGTTCTTCTCCTATTTCCTTTTATACAAGCATGAAAGAAACGACTATTCGAATCACCTTCAGCTAACCATTTTACTCTTGACTTTTGTGCCAAAAGACTTTCTTTCGCATGCAACTCCTTCCAAAACTCATCATTCAACATATTCCTTCTCACATCATCAACACCACCCCCTTCCGATGCCAATTTTTCCACCTCATTCAGGTCCCGAATTATATTTTCAATCTTAAGATCTTTATACCCAAACACCTCGCGGTTCCAAACTTTCAGTTTCTCTTTCAACTGTTTCAACTTTTCCTTTACCACAAAAGAAGCACTCCCTGTAACCTGAAATGAGGCCCAACTTCCGTTGACAAACTCCATAAAGTCCTCATGCTCAATCCAACAATTGTTGAACCTAAATGGTTTAGGTCCCCAATTCAGGGCCGAGCACACCAACCATACCGGGCAGTGATCGAATATCTCTCTGTCACCTATCCACTGTGCCTTAATATTCCAACTAGACGTTAACCCCTCAGTCAATAGAATCCTATCTAGTCTGCTTGCCCTCCCATCCGCACCAAAACACATGAACTTCTTACCCAATGCAGGTACATCCACCAGCTCCATGTCCTCCAAAAATGATAAAAATTCCCTGGCCTCCGAGCTGTTGAAACTAGATGAGCAACAGCCTCAGCTCTAGATGTGACGACGTTGAAGTCCCCAGCTATGCACCACTCACCTTACTCGAAGCCTTCCTTTAGGTTCCTCAAGTTATCCCACAATCTCCTTTTACCAACCATATTGCACGCAGAATATACATTCACCAAATAAACATAGCTACTCTGAACTTTCGCACAAACCCCAATAAAGTGTTCCCCAGAGAAAGAAAACATAACCTCCATGATTTCTGATCTCCAAATGCTCAAAAGCCCTCCTGATAAACCATTTGCATTTTTACTAATCCAGTCATAATCAGAATCGCCCCAAATACTACCAACCATACGTTTCGATAAATCACTACTTTTAGTTTCTTGAATCATGCAAACATCAAACTTTTCCTTTATTATTAACTTCTTGAGGCGCTTTCTTTTCGCAGCGCCCCCACCCTCTCATGTTGAATGTTGCAATCTTCATTGAGAACCGTTTCTTTTCCCCTTCCTTCCATTGGCCAACTGGTCCCTGGCTTCCAAAGTTCTTATTCTACCTGTGTATTCCTCATCACTACCTCTGCCACTGACACCTAACTTATCTTTAGCAAATCTCCACATATTATTGGCAACAACCACCTCATGATCAATTAAAAATCTTTCATTGCAAATTTGGATACCTGAATCACCTACCGAGACTTCACCAATGCACGCACCGTTCATGTTGCTATTAAGAGACATAGATAAATTAGTACCTGGAGGCTTGCGAGTGACAACATGCAACTGTGACTCTCCCATTGACCCCCTAGAAAGGCTAACAGATGGGATTAATCTTCTTGCCTCCTCATTAACAATTCCAACTATGACACCTTGATTCACTTCCTCCTCACCACCCTTTTCACAACTGCTTGACTTATCTTGCCTTTTAGAGTTTTTCTTCTTGTTTCTCAATAAAGGCCCAAATGAATTGCTGAGAGTAGGCCCAACAACCACACCAGCCGAACCCCCTTTGATGGGCTTATTCTTAGCAGGCCCATTTACCACCTTTTCAAAATTGATATCATCCTCTACTAGCTGAACCCCTGAAATGCGGTCATCCGCCTCCAATACGGCTGCCACGAAGGAACCCATCACACCATTTGATGACGATTTTTGGTTTGTTGCTACTATTTCTCTGTCTGCATCTGCTAGAGTAGTTACAAATTGCTGGCCCACGTGCCCCATCAAGTCCTCCTTATTTCTAGCATCAACCGTAACCTCCTCATTGTTAGCTCCTTCCTTTTTATTCTCTTCATTATTAACCTCCACTAAATTAACTCCCTTCTCTCCAGAGGCAGCTCCTGGCTGTTCCGCCATAGGATTTTCCTTGTCAAAAACTGCACCAACCACACCAACTGCAACATTCGCAGACTTCCCACTGTTTCCCCTATGTCCTCCTCTTGGTTCATTTTTTCTATCTCAATTAACCTTTCCACTATAGCGGTATCTTCCTCCTCCAACCCTTCATCACGAGAGGGATCATCATAAAACAAGGGTGGCTCTTCATCTCCGTCCTCCGAATCACTACTAGAGATACCATCCACTTTCTTTACTTCATATGCCGAGGTTAAACCCTCCCAATGCATTGGACCGCACCATTCTTCTAGAACCTTAATGCTAAAGCTTGATTCGTTGATGTTAGCGTCTAGAACCATATTACATACATCAAAGCTTCCCGTACAGATTAAAATACGAGCAACATCCATTGATCTTTTCTTCCTGGTGTTCTCATCAACACCCATAAACGTTCCAAAGCTGCTTGCCAAGGAGGAGAAGAAATCATTATTCCAAGCATGAACCGAAATGCCATGACAATGAACCCACACCAATCTCTCATTATCCACGTCCGATGGCTCCCATTTTCTAATATTATCAAATTTCTCGTGCACCCAGTCCTCAACATTTTCAATTAAGTCCTGTATTATTCCTTCCTCCATCTCTTCAAGAAGAGCACGATTTGCACCCATAGGAGTTTCCTTTATGGAGAAAAAACCTTGCATATTAAACCACTCCTGAATCATATGAGTACTACCCGGGTTCTTAACAATTCCCACATACATTTTCTTAAATCCCTCCAAGTCTTCAGTGGATCGGAAGCGTTATAACATACTTCACACAGATTCTTTTTCCGGAAGTAAACTATTTTTTGATCCTGCAACCAATGATTAACATACCTTTTCCCAACTCCATGTGTGTACTGTTGTTGCTGCCAGTTACTCCCTTGACCATTCTAGTTCCTTCCTCTACTTCCACCATGCCTCATCGCCCTCCCCTCCTTGTTCCACCTTTGTTATTCGTTTGTAAAACTCCTCGGCTTCCCTTCCTCATGCTTCCCCATCACCGTCTCCCTTTCCCGAACCTTCGGGTTGTAGAAATGAAAATTTCTTTCCATGTTTTGATGATACAAACTTAAAGGGAATGAGTTAAGTTTTCCAAACACTTATTATATTTTAACAAGTTTCAATCAAGTGTTTGAAAGAACAGGAAATAGAATCATAGCAAATATCTTGGCATTACAAGTAAACCAAATGTTACTTAAGGTCCAAATATGTCAAAAGAAGGTTACCTACAGAAGGTTACCTTAAAGAAGGTTGATTTCAGAAGGTTACACCATTAGAAGGTTGATTAAAGAAGCTTAAAAGATAAAGTAACTTTCTTCAGAAGGTTGACTGAAAGTCAAACAGAAGGTTGACTAAAAGTCAACACAAGGTTGACCAATAGTCAACAGAAAGTTTGATTGAAGTCAATAGAAGGTTGACTAACTATGGAATATTGCTCAGAAGGTTGGTTGTTCAAGAAAGTTAAAAGAAGACTTAAGATTTCAAGCTTCTGTTTCTGGGAAACATGTTCAAATCCAAAATCTTAATCTAAAATGCATCAAATGAGTATTCAAGGAATTAAAGTTTCAGAAATATTATCTTATGTAAAGAAGAACTCCTTGATTTTTGTTTGTATTTTAAAAGCATGTTTGTTCATGTTGAAGGAGCTTCAAATTAAAGCATGTAAAGTATTGTGTAGTACATGAATAGGAACTGAATTGACAGGAATGATGAAAAGTGCTGACATGAAGAGATGTTTACACAAGACAAAGCACAAAGGTTGCTTCAGAAGGTTGCAAGGCTACTACCTAAAGCTCAAAATCATCATTACCTACCTACAAAGCTACAACAACTTCCAACGGCTCTTTTCTTCTTTCCAACAACCATATTTCAGATTGAAAGTCTATATAGAGTGATGTTCTACTCAAATGCAAACTATGAGAGTGAATTGGAACTTTTACAAGTCAAGCTTCTCAAAAGAAATCCAACCTTCTCTTCCACACTCAAAGCTTCTACAAGTTCAAAATTGGGAAACAATATCTTGAGTGTGTGTTGGCTTGTTATGCTCTTAGAAATACCTTGTATTTATCTATCAACAAGCTCTTAAATCATCCCAAACCCAAACCCCTTATTGTAAAGAAATATTGTGCAAGTTTCTCAACAAGCTGCCTAGTGATAGGTGAGTGTTGTTGGTGATTCTATTTGAAAGTTTCTCAACAGACTACCTAGTGAAAGGTGAGTAGTGTTGGTGATTCGGTTCAAAAAGGAAATACCTTTAGGAAACTAGAAGAGAGTTTTCTAGTAGGTTAAGACAGCTTGTTGAAGCTGTGTAAGTTAGCACTTGTCTTTTGTGTGTGATCAAAAGTGAGTGGAGGTGAAAAGTCTTTGGCAGTTGAGGCTAAAGCAAGTGTAAAATCTATTTGGAGAATAGTGGAAACTCTCACGTGGACGTGGGGAGAGGAGTAGCCATGGTTTGGTGAACCTCTATAACTCTACTGTGTTATTATCTGCTTTTCTTATTAACTGCTTTAGAACTGTCTTACAATCACCAAAGTTTTCAACTACTTCAGAAGGTTAAATACACCAACCTTCTGTAGTCAAAATCATAATTATTAACTGAACCATATTTGATTATCTTTTGAAAACAACACTCTTTGCAAAATAAAAAGACATCTAAAACCATCAAAGTCAACTATCTTTAACTACTGTTATATTTGATTATTGTTTGTGCAACTAACATTCAACCTTCTGATATCCAAATCATCTTGAGAAACAATCAGAAGGTTGCAGGTATTAAAAATTAAAAAGAGTGCACAATTCAATCCCCCCCTTTCTTGTGCAAATTAATCACTTCACGGGTTCCCCCCTACTTTCTTCGGATCCACCGGCCTCCAAACCTTTCGCGCAGCCGGCCATTGCTTCACGCCGTCTTCCTGGCGCATGCCATTTCTTTTCTCAGTTTCTGCTGTGTTTCGACCGAAGCGTGGGAGATTGACATGGAGTTTATCTGCTCCAAAGATTATGTTATCCAACTTCACCGCAAAAAATGGAGGATCATCCACCTCAATAAACCTAGCGAAGCCAAAATGTTTCCCCCATTTGTTCCTCTTTGGAGGGATAACCACTTCCACAACCTTGCCATACAGAGTGAAAGCTCGGAACATCTCCTTTGCACCGTGAGAATCTGGAAAGTCAGAGAAATAGAATGATACAGTACCTTCCTCTCTTCCATTCCTCTCTTCCGTTGTTGGAGAGGGTGGTGGAGGGGTTGTTTGTGGTGTTGATTGGATTGGTGGATCATTAAGGGAGGGTAGTTGTGATTTTGGGTGGGGAGATGATTTTTGGAGAGGTGACTGTATTGGTGAGTTTGGTGAATGGATAGGTGATGATCTTGGTGATGTTATGGGTGAAGTGTGACTTGTTTCTTGTTGAGTTTGTGGAGGTGTCTTGACATATTTTTTTCTAACTATTTCTTCCAATATTACACCCCTAGCATGCTCTTCTTCTTTACTGTCAACTTCATCCTCACTTTCTTCTGCATCATCATCTTTCTCCATGTCTTCAACTTCTTTGTTTACCTGTTCCTCCTCTTTAGTGTCAGAATCATACAATTTTTCAATTTCAAGCTCAATCACTACTTTCTTCTTCCCTTTTGCTTGCTTCCTAGTCACCTTCTTCTTTGTTATTGGCTCTTCCTCCTTTTCCTCTTCCTGTTTTTCTTCTTCCCTTGCCTCCTTAGCTTCTTTTTCTTCTTCTCCTTCACCATCAGTTTCAAATACCTAGTTTGGAAAGACAGGGGCTTCAACATGGCCCAAGATATCAGACACCTTGTCAAAGACCAGTTGTAGCCAATCATGTTGATCATTCTGAAATCTCCAAACAACAACTTGCTTTTGCGTGAAATGCTGTTGCATTGTAGGCATAGATCCTCTCACATTCTTTACTCTTTCTCTTACTTCAGCATTCAAATTACCAGGTAGGAATTTTCTCTGTTCATGGGGGGTTATGGGAACACCTTCTTTCATGCATAGTATAGTGATAAGACAAGGGAAAAACAGAAATCCCTTTGACTTAGAGGTGCATGAACAAATTTCCCTAGCAATCAATCTACCTATGTCAACCTCTCTTTGGTCATTGCATATGTGTGTGATGTAGGTAAGATTGAAGTTGCTATGAACAAATGCCAATTACCTAATTCATCTATCAAATAGGTACTTCTAAGTTTGATCTCATTAGGTGTGAACTTTTCCCAAACAGCATCTGGTGTAGCTATTCTACCCTTTATTTCTTCCATTTCTTTCCTATAAGCCTTTGCCACTTTCTTTTCAAATTCATTTCCATTGTATTTCACCACATAATGTTCATTTAATTTCTTGGGATGAAAGTGTACAAGTTTACCTCTCACCATTGAAGTGTAGGATTGTTCGTTGCCTTCATCTTCTGTGTTTCCAGCATAAAATTCTCTGACCAGATCTTCAATGTAACCTCCTCTTGGAAGAACAAATTGATCCAAGTGAAGGTTGGAAACTGTTGCCATGAATGATGGATTGGCCTTCTTCAGTTCATATCCTCTTTCAGATAGCAATTTGATTCTCCACAAGTGTGCATTATCATCGGTTCTCAATGCAGACGTTTTGGCTTTGTCTTTCTTGCTTTTTTGTGATGATGATCCTGCATGCATGACTTTCTTTCCTTTTTGTGTAGATTCAACATGCTTGCCTGAGGATTTTTGTGCTGATTGCTTTTTCACCATCGCGATTGTTCAATTTTCTCAGTTTCTTGAGTGAGTTTTTTTTTGGATGGAATGTGAGAAGTAACTGTTTGTGGATGTTAGAGTTTTCAAGGAAGGGGTAACAATTGTGAGAGTGAAGGTTTAATGTGAGGGAAGATTAAGTGGGATTTGATTTGATGGAAGTAGCCGTTAGGTGAGGCGTGGTAGACATGCATGCCACCACGTGTCTTCCTTGCTTACTAAATTCATCATTATCCATTCTAACCTTCCACTTATCTTTCTGATGGGTTAGGATTTAAACTTGATCAAGTTCTTCACATTTTTGAAATTTGAATGCAGGGCACATTCTTTTCTTCAATGCAGGTGCACTGATGCAGCTGCATTAGTATCCTGCATTCCTACAAAACACTTAAAAACATAAAATTGAAAAAAAATACTTAAAAATGATGGGTTGCCTCCCATTAAGCGCTTGTTTTAAGAGTGTTATTAGCCTGATTACCTGTTGTTATACCCCAATTTTGTCCGAGTTCTTTTTAATAGTTGGACTTTTTCAACCATTTTATTTTGGACTTTTTCAATCATTTTATTTTGGACTTTTTTTGAAAATTACAAAAAATAGTAGTTTTTTGCGTATTTCCGGGTGTTAGTTTTTAGCTACTATTCGAAGGAAATTTCTCTCTCCTTGGACCTCATTTTTACGATCTGAACGGTGAAAGTGAAGACATATTTCCCACGAACCCGCTGTAAAAAAATGAAGACGATCCGACGGTTAACGATTCCGGAATCGCACTTTTACGATGAGAGGTTTGAGAAAAACGGACAAAAAACTGCAGTTATTGTGAAGGCAATTTCTCTCTCCTCAGACCTCTTTTCGACGATCCGAACGGTGAAAGCGTAGATATATGTCTCACGAACGTACTGTCCAAAAAGGAAGACGATCCAACGGTTAACGAATCCGGAATCGCAATTTTACGGTGACAGGTTTGAGAAAAACGGGAGTTGTGTTTTAAAGGGGAGTTACTTTCTCTACCTTGTTTTAGTCCCACATCGCTCGCAAGAAACAAGAGCTCCCTAGCAATTGGATATAAAAGGGTTGAGAGGTGAAGATTGAGGGAAGAGATCATTGGCGGGTTAAGTGATCTTTTGGGTCAAAGCGTTCGCGGCCCATTTCACTAAAAACCTGCATTTGATCATTTGGACGTTTTGAGTTGGCTTTCCGATTCACAAAGCGGTTCTTGCGGTCTTGGGGGTCAAAATGGACCAGATTGGAGTCCGATTGGCTGCTCAGTCCGGTTCGGCACTCGTCGAGTCCAGGTTAGTTTTGTATTTATTTTGTTTATTTTTATATACATATTTATTTATCATTTATTTGTAATATAATTTATTTATTTATTGTTTATGTATATACCTGTTCATATTTATTTATGTATATAGTTATTTATTTATTTATTTTTTAGCCTAGTCTTTATTTAATTATCAGTTTTTGCCTTTATTTTTATGCACAAATTAGTTTATTTCTTCAAAAATCAAATAAAAGACTAAGTCGGTTGTACAACCGGGTTAGTCATCATCCTAGGACCAATGAGTGCATGCAGTTCAAGAATCCTAAAAACTTATAAGTAAATAAATAAATCACTTTTTCCTAAAAATAGGGGACTAAGCTCGGTTGTACAACCTGTTAGTCGATGTTCTAGAACTAATGAGTCATCAGATTCAGGAGTTCTAGAATACCTATTCTAAAACCAACTCACCTCACATCAAACAAACTTCTTTCAAAAAACCTCAAAAATACTTTCAAAAGTAGGGGACTAAGTCGGTTGTACAATCGGGTTAGTCAGTCGGCCCTAGGAATCGATGAGTCATGCAGCTTCAAGGAATCCTAGGACCCCTACACTAAAAAACACCAACCAACAAACCTTTTTCAGGAAGAACTACGTAGCTTTGATTCCTCCATTGCATCCGGAGGTACGTAGGAGCAAGAGACCACTCTTGTCAAGCACTAAAAATTAAAAATTTAATTAAGTCTTTTTCTCCATAAATAAAAGGGTAAATATTAAAATATAATTAATAGACAAAGGATGTCGTGGGGTGCTAATACCTTCCCCATGCACACATAACGACTCCCGAACCCTAAACATGCCTTGTCCTAAACATAAAGGGATTTTCCGAATTTGCCCTTAAACTAAAATTTGGTGGCGGCTTCATTTGAACCTTCGAAGAATCCCATTCCCGGATTTTTCAGTAGCTACAGCTGGGGACTTCACTGGGGACTTAATTTTTTTTAGAGAGTCAAAACCTAGTCTAATTAATTATAGGATTTATTTAATTTTTACCCTTCTCTTATTTATTTATCTTTGCACATTATATTATTTATTTGATGTGTAAACCCTAGGATAGAAGACTTTATTCGGTATGATTGTTTGCTTTGTTTGCAGGTTTGGGTTTGTTTTGAACTGCTCCTACACCTCTACACATCACACACATGTGAGAAAAGTCCTCTACCCGGACTCGAGTGCAAACCTAAGTTAGAATGAGATTGCGTAGTGATGGCCTGCGGGACGTACGTCTCGTTGGGTGATCACGAAAATCTCACCTAGAGTTTGATTCCTTTTGAGGATGCTATCCCTTCTAATAACTTGCCTATTGTTGGGGTCAGTGTTCTTGTCTAGGGTCATTGGCTCTAGGAACCTTGTGTAGGATCCTTTAGATTTACCCTTGTGAGGTTCACTATAAAAGAAACCTTAGGCCCACTCCGTAGGGCACCTTTCTAGGGGCACAAAGGAGCGTCATATCCTTGCATTCAAACAAATTTTCATGCGCACCATCTTTTATCGGAAAAAAAAATCAAAATCAAGAAAAAACAAAAAAATTGTTGTTTTCCACAAGCTTTCAAAAACTATACCTCATGCATTTTTCTATTGCCACAAATAAACATCTCATGTTGCATGAATTTCTATGACCGCCTGAGAATTAAAAGCTTTATTTTTGGAGAAGCCATGCATGCTAAAGTCAAAATAATACTTTGTACTTTACTCTCCAAATGAAAAACTTATAATTCCCCGGCGCGATAGATAAATCATACATTCGCATTCTCATTCATCGCATTCTCATTTCATTCGCATTCTCATTTCATGTACATTCATCCATTTGCATACTTACATCATGCATAAAAAAACATAATTCTAGAGAAACAATAATAATTCTAGAAAACAATTGTGATGAGAGATGCGACTTTATTGCAAAATAAGTTATTCATCTTTAGAGAAGTTTAGTATTGCTTAGTTGCAAACTCAAGGTGTTTCAAGGCACTCGGTTTTTCAAATTTATTAGCAGCTTGTTCGCACTTTTTTTCAAAGCATTGCATCTCATCCACCCCATGATGAATGAACGAAATGGTCCACCAAAAATTTCTTTCATGTTAAAACTGATGTTAACTCTCTATGAAGCATTCGTGTAGTGATTTGTGTGTCACATGTGTCTTCATTCTTGTTTGAGTCAGTTAATGTCCCTACATTGTCATTATCCCCCGTCCAAGTCTTATCCCACCACGACCACCATAAAGTACATACTCCCCTAACTAGTCGACTTTTTGGTTTGTTCTCACTATTGAAATAACACTTGAGACCCTCACACTGAGGCAAATTTGTGATCTCCAAAATACCTTGTCAACATTGTATTCCCTTGGTGCAAGTCCTTTACAAAAAAAAACAAAAAGGCCCGTTAGGTTGAAAACTCGTATGAGCGGCCTAAGCAAAAATTAGGGCACACAAAAAGGAGAAATAAAGAAAAAAGAGCAAGTATATAAAATAAGTAAATTATTGTCTTTAAGTTATTTTTTGAGAAAACAAGCAATCATGATTTGAAATGAAGTTGAACCATCTTTCCATCATTTACCACCCACCTTAAGCCAAAAATCCTAAAAATCTCTCAATCACCCTAGACAAGGATCGATTTCGCATAAAAAAAATGGTGCATCACTTTTATCAGCTCACTCAGCCAAAAAAGAAACAAAAATCACAAAAGAGTGAAGTCAAAAAAGAGGATTAAAAAATCCCAAAAAAAACAAATTAGAAAAAACAAAGACAAAAGTAGTACAAGCCGTGAGCTGTTGCTTCACACTATTAAAGCATAAAGAGATCATTGTCTAAAATAAACCTCAAACACTTCTTTTGGCCTCAATATCCTATCCTCCATAAACCCTTAGCCACATTACAATCCTAAATAAGTCCATCCTACCATGAGACACATCAATTACTGTCTCAATAAAACCTCAAACACTCCTTTGAGCCTAACAACCATTTCATTCATAAATCATCACCCATTGGCCAAGTTACATCACCAAATCATTTGTCCCATCAATCATCAAACCCTTCATTGAGCCTAATAACCCCTTCTTTCACAAACCATTAACCATTAGCCAAATCATACCGCTCAATAAAAAAGCATCCGTCCCATCAATCCCCAAACACTACTTTGAGTCCAATTATCATTTCCCTCATAAATCACTAAACCATCGGCCACATTACAACCCTCTAGAGTTCATTCCGATCAATGACCGATTGCTTTTGTTTTCTCAAAGTTTTAATCATAGGACAAATAAGTTTATTTATTTACAATATATTTGCTAAAAAAAAAACTCAAAATATAGAAATCAAAAAGGGCTTGCACTCCAAAGGTTCATTCAAGTTCCATTGATATAAAGGCAAGGTTTAGTGATCACCAAGTGCAGTTTTCATCATAGCAAATTCCAGACTATCATAGTCTGAGAGTCATTCTAAAGATAACCAAAAGGTTTATGCTAGGATCGTCACCTAGATCCCAAAGTGGGGAAATCCTTTCACCATTTGTTCCACTTAAGCTTGGGAAATGTGTCCAACGTCCATCCCACACCACACCTAGTCTAAACATACATACCAGACCAACTCAAAAAACCCATAGCTCTAACTCTGTCACCTTTCACAACCTCACTAAAACAACCATTTGAAATCCCATTACCAAGTGGGGCAATCCCTTCACCCTTTACTTGGAGAAATCCGCCCTACACTCACCTCATCCCTTGTCATATTCATATCCACAAAACAATACCGGGGAAATTTCTCAACTCATTACCCTAAAACACTACTACTCTAGCCGGGGCAATCTTGTCCTTACCATAAATGGGGCAACACCAAACTCTATGGGTTGAGACAAAGTCTTTGCTTTCTGCCTTTCATTCCAAAGCCAATGCATTCCCAGTTCATCATCTTCTACACCCCTAGCTTGTCACCACTAGACAGGGGCAAGTTATTCACTCACCGTCATCAAATCTAAATTGGGGCAGTCCTGCATTTCTTGGCTTGGGAAAACCTATCTTTCATGACCTTGATAAAGACCAGTCAGTCATTCACCCCTTCATGTGCCACAAATGTCCACACCCTAGGTCTTTAGAACCCCAAGTTAACTGACTCATTCATACTTGCACTAACATATGTCTTTACTAAACAAAGCTTCAGAGAGAGAGAACACAAGGTGATCATGTAATGCTAAGGATCCACTCAGCTAACTTTGTGGACCTAAAGCTTCAGTCATCATGGGGCATCATAGTGGAAAAGAAAAAGAAGCGAGCTTGCAAATACAGTACTTTTTCACATCAGTGTCTGTAAATAACAACTTTGAAATTGCCGAAGTTTGAATCAAATCTAGCCTTTCCAATGAACCCCTGCTTCTCGCATCCAAAGTCTCGAATCTCATCCATAACAAAAATAATCAAAAAACGTTTCTGCATCCCAATCAGTCATTTCATATCATCACGCCATGCACCATAGCATTTGCATCCAAGCATTTCATTTACATAACATTCACATTCTCATTTCATGCATTCATCGTATGCCAAAAAAGAAGCAAAAAAGAAACAAAGAAAAGCAAAAGAGAAAATTTCATTCTGCATTTCATTAATCACCTCACCATATACTGCCCGTGCGTGCATTACATTGCATTGTTATATATATGCCAAACGAAGATTGCTTTTCCATTCGTTAAGTATGTTCGGGTAAATACGACAGGTGTCGATCCCCATATTGTGTTCCTCTAATATCAGCGCTTTAAGTGTTGATCTCATATCATATCACAGATCACCAGGTTGATCCCTCAGACCCCAAGTGGTCCTTCAGAGCAGTGCCCTAAGTGGCCCAGGTCGCAAAGTCGGAGTCGAGCCCGGCGGACCTTCCCAGACCCCGAGTGGTCCTTCAGACTAGTTGTGTCAGCCTAAGACATAGTGGACGTCCTTCATGGTCATCATATCAGTTCTAGACCTGATCTTGACCCATCATGGCCGCTCGAATATAAAGGCCCCTCAGACCGTTTAACTAGTACCGTAGCTAGTTGCGCTCCTTCAGACCACGATGGTCCTTCAATTAAGGCCTAGGCGACCTTCCGCACTCGAGTGGTCTTTGAGCCTTAGTGCTCCTTCAGGTCCTTGTTGACCCTTCATTCAACTCTCGGTTAATGCGCCAAGTGTTAATCGTTCCTCCTCCATTCTCAAACCCTTCGCTTCCTCTTAAACGGACAAAATTGACGTCTATTCTATCTTTATTTATATTTTCACTACGAAAATTTGAATACACTTCACCTTTTCTAGTAAAATATAAATAAAGAGGGGCAACTGTTATACCCCAATTTTGTCCGAGTTCTTTTTAATAGTTTTTAATTTGAACTTTTTCAACCATTTTATTTTGGACTTTTTCAATCATTTTATTTTGGACTTTTTTTGAAAATTACAAAAAATAGTAGTTTTTTGCGTATTTTCGGGTGTTAGTTTTTAGCTACTATTCGAAGGAAATTTCTCTCTCCTTGGACCTCGTTTTTACGATCTGAACGGTGAAAGTGAAGACATATTTCCCACGAACCCGCTGTAAAAAAATGAAGACGATCCTACGGTTAACAATCGCACTTTTACTATGAGAGGTTTGAGAAAAACGGACAAAAAACTGCAGTTATTGCGAAGGCAATTTCTCTCTCCTCAAACCTCTTTTCGACGATCCGAACGGTGAAAGCGTAGATAAATGTCTCACGAACGTACTGTCAAAAAAGGAAGATGATCAACGGTTAACGAATCCGAAATCGCAATTTTACGGTGACAGGTTTGAGAAAAACGGGAATTGTGTTTTAAAGGGGAGTTACTTTCTCTACCTTGTTTTAGTCCCACATCGCTCGCAAGAAACAAGAGCTCCCTAGCAATTGGATATAAAAGGGGTTGAGAGGTGAAGATTGAGGGAAGAAATCATTGGCGGGTTAAGTGATCTTTTGGGTCAAAGCGTTCGCGGCCCATTTCACTAAAAACCTGTCTTTGATCATTTGGACGTTTTGAGTCGGCTTTCCGATTCACAAAGCGGTTCTTGCGCTCTTGGGGGTCAAAATGGACCAAATTGGAGTCCGGTTGGCTGCTCAGTCCGGTTCGGCACTCGTCGAGTCCAGGTTAGTTTTGTATTTATTTTGTTTATTTTTATATACATATTTATTTATCATTTATTTGTAATATAATTTATTTATTTATTTATTGTTTATGTATATACCTGTTCATATTTATTTATGTATATAATTATTTATTTATTTATTTTTTAGCCTAGTCTTTATTTAATTATCAGTTTTTGCCTTTTTTTTATGCACAAATTAGTTTATTTCTTCAAAAATCAAATAAAAGACTAAGTCGGTTGTACAACCGGGTTAGTCATCATCCTAGGACCAATGAGCTGTACAGTTCAGTAATCCTAAAAACTTATAAGTAAATAAATAAATCACTTTTTCCTAAAAATAGGGGACTAAGTCGGTTGTACAACCGGGTTAGTCAGTGTTCTAGAACTAATGAGCTGTACAGTTCAAGAGTTCTAGAATACCTATTCTAAAACCAACTCACCTCACATCAAACAAACTTCTTTCAAAAAACCTCAAAAATACTTTCAAAAGTAGGGGACTAAGTCGGTTGTACAATCGGGTTAGTCAGCGTCCTAGGAATCGGTGAGCTGTACAGTTCAAGGAATCCTAGGACCCCTACACTAAAAAACACCAACCAACAAACCTTTTTCAGGAAGAACTACGTAGCTTTGATTTCTCCATTGCATCCGGAGGTACGTAGGAGCAAGAGACCACTCTTGTCAAGCACTAAAAATTAAAAATTTAATTAAGTCTTTTTCTTCATAAATAAAAGGGTAAATATTAAAATATAATTAATTAGACAAAGGATGTCGTGGGGTGCTAATACCTTCCCCACGCCTAACGACTCATGAACCCTAAACCTGGCTTGTCCTAAACATAAAGGGATTTTCCGAATTTGCCCTTAAACTAAAATTTGGTGGCGGCTTCATTTGAACCTTCGAAGAATCACATTCCCGGATTTTTCGGTCGCTACACCTATTTTTGCTTAGAGATTTTGCAAATGGGTGGTGATTTTGTCTCTCACCACATGTTCACCATTGTACATTTTGACTCTTTGACCATTCACTTTGAAGACAGTATTGGATGCTTCGTCTAATAAATCAACTGCTCCATGAGGATAAATTTTTATCAACTTAAATGGTCCTGACACCTTGATCTGAGTTTACCAGGAAATAGCTTTAACCTAGAGTTGTATAGCAAAACTAATCCTCCCCCTCTTAGTTCTCTTCTTTGAATTCTCTTGTCATGCCATGCCTTAGTTTTAGCCTTGTAGATTTCGGCATTCTCATAAGAGAATTGCCTAATTTCCTCTAGCTCATTAAGTTCTAACATTCTCTGTGTACCTACTTTGTTTAAGTTAAAATTGAGCTTCTTGATAGCCCAATATGATTTGTTTTCTAACTCCACAGGTAAATGACATGATTTTCCATAAACTATTCTATAAGGGGACATTCCTAAGGGTGTTTTGAATGCTGTTCTATATGCCCATAAAGCTTCATCCAAATGTAAAGACCAATCTTTCCTATTTGGACTCACCATTTTTTCTAGCATTCTCTTAATTTCCCTATTGGATAGTTCTGTTTGACCACTAGTTTGAGGATGGTAAGCTGTAGCTATCTTATGCTTAACTCCATACTTGGCTAGAAGGTTTTCAATGATTCTATTGCAAAAATGTTAACCTTCATCATTATTCATAGCTCTAGGAGTTCCGAATATAGTAAATATATTCCTTTGAAGGAACTTACTTACTGATTTAGCATCATTGTTTGGTAATGCTACTGCCTCTACCCATTTGGACACATAATCAACAACCACTAGGATATATGAATTGCCAAAAGAAGGTGGAAAAGGTCCCATGAAATCCATTCCCCAAACATCAAATAATTCAATTTCTAAAATATTGGTTCTTGGCATTTCATGTCTATCAGAGATATTTCCTGCTCTTTGACATTTATCACAGTTTTTGACAAAAAAATATGCATCTTTAAATAAAGTAGGCCAAAAATAACCAGACTGTAGTACCTTAGCTGCTGTTCTAGTGCTACCAAAATGCCCTCCATAAGGTGCAGCATGGCAATGCAGTAGTACTACTTGTTGCTCCTCTTCAGGAAAGCATTTCCTCATTATTTGATCAGGGCACATCTTGTAAAGGAATGGATCATCCCAATAGTATTGTTTAACTATATGGAAGAACCTTCTCCTTTGTTGATATGTCATGTTTACTGGTACTATCTTACTTGTAAGGAAATTAACAATATCAACATACCATGGTGCAGATGCATTGCTTATAGCTAATGCAGTTTCATTTTGTGCATTGATTGTGATTGCCAATAATTTCTCATCTGGAAAGCTCTCTTTGATTTCTTCCTCTTGTGTACCTAGTGATTCTCCTTCAATCCTTGATAAATGGTCTGCTACTTGATTTTCTACTCCTTTTTTGTCTCTGATTTCAAGATCAAATTCTTGTAGGAGTAGAATCTACCTTATCAGCCTTGGCTTTGCATCTTTCTTTGAAATTAAATACTTAATGGCAGAGTGGTCAGCATAGACAATAACTTTAATGCCAACTAAGTAAGGTCTAAATTTTTCAAATGCAAATACTACAGCTAATAATTCTTTTTCTATGACTGTATAGTTCACTTGAGCTTCAATTAGTGTTTTGCTAGCATAATAAATGGAATGAAAAACCTTGTCATACCTTTGCCCCAGGACTGCTCCTACTTCAAAGTCACTAGCCTCACACATTAATTCAAATGGCCTGCTCAAATCAGGTGTTACTATCACTGGTGCTGTCATCAATGCCTTTTTAAGTTTTTCAAAAGCTTCCATACAAGAATCATCAAAGTTGAATGGTACATCATGTTGCAAAAGCATACATAATGGTTTTCATATTTTTGAAAAATCTTTGATAAATCTTCTATAGAAACCTGCATGGCCTAAGAAGCTCCTAATACCTTTGACTGTGGTTGGTGGTGGAAAATTCTCAATCACCTCAACTTTGGCTTTATCTACCTCTAGACCTTTCTTTGAAACTCTATGTCCTAGCACAATGCCCTCTTGTACCATGAAATGGCACTTTTCCCAGTTTAATACTAAATTTGTTTCTTCACATCTCTTGAGAATTTGTTCCAAGTTTGCTAAACAAACTTGAAATGTTTCTCCAAAGACAGAGAAATCATCCATGAATACTTCCATTGATTGTTCAATGAAATCTGAGAATATTGACATCATGAATCTTTGGAATGTAGCAGGTGCATTACGTAATCCAAATGACATCCTTCTAAAGGCAAAGGTGCCATAAGGGCATGTAAAAGTAGTTTTGTGTTGATCCTTAGGCTCAATGGATATTTGATCATAGCCTGAGTAGCCATCTAGGAAACAATAGAACTCTTTTCCTGCTAATCTATCTAGCATTTGGTCTATAAATGGTAAAAGAAAGTGATCCTTTTTGGTAGCCTTATTGAGTTTTCTGTAATCCATACATATTCTCCACCCTGTAACAGTCCTAGTTGGCATCAACTCATTATTTTCATTGGCTATCACTGTCACACCCTCTTTCTTTGGTACACATTGAACAAGGCTTACCCATGCACTGTCTGATATGGGGTATATGATGCCAGCATCTAGCCACTTAATGATCTCTTTTTTCACAACCTCTTTCATAATAGGGTTTAGTCTTCTTTGAATCTCACTATTCTTGGAATTTTCTTCCAAGATGATTCTATGCATGCATATAGAAGGACTAATTCCCTTGATATTTGCCATTTGCCAACCTATTGCTTGAGTATGCTTCTTTAGAGTACTGATGAGGTCACTCTCTTATTTTGATGTTAAATCAGAAGCAATGATAACAGGTAATGTTTCATTTTCTCTTAGAAAAGCATACTTAAGATGCTTGGGCAGTTCCTTCAATTCTAACTTAGGAGGTTGTTCTATGAAGGGTAAATTTTTCTTGAGAGTTGGATCCTCAAGATTGAGTGGTTCACAAGTTCTAGCCCACATTTCCTTGCAAGAGTTTTGTATTGGTAGATTTTCTTTTTCTAGTATTTCTTCATCTAGTAATGCTGCTGCATCTAATGCTTCTGTATTAGCTAAATGATCATACTGTTTGTAAAACTGTTTTTCTACCAATTGATCTAGAGAAACTATGGATGATCATACTGCTTCTGTATTAGATTATGTTTTCAGCAGGATACTTCATAGCATTCATCACATTGAACTTTACCTCTTGATCATTCACTCTCATTAAAGTTCACCTTTTTGCACATCAATTAAGGTTTTTCCAGTTGCTAAGAATGGTCTACCTAGGATAATAGGCACTTCCTTATCTGCATCAAAGTCAAGGATAACAAATCTGCAGGGAATACAAATTTATCTACCTTAACTAGGATGTCTTCTATGATACCTTCAGGATAGGCTATTGCAATTCCAACTCCCAACTGGTTAAAGATAGATTTAGGTATCAAATTGATGCTTGCACCTAAATCACATAAAGCTCTACATGGCCAGTATAAGATTTCCAATGGAAAATGGAATTGTAAAACTTCCTAGATCCTTTAATTTCCTAGGAATCTTATTTTGCACAAGCAAACTACATTCTTTTGTCATGGCAACTGTTTCAAATTCCCCTAATCTTCTTCTCTTAGTAAGCACATCCTTCATAAATTTGGCATAGTTTGGCATTTGTTGGAGTGCTTCTACTAAGGGAACATTGATGTGTAATTGTTTTAGTACCTCTAAGAATTTGCTAAAATATTTCTCCTCATGTGCTTTTTTTAATCTTTGAGGATAAGGAGGTGGCGGGTACTCAGGTACTAACTCAGGTAATGGAACTTGAACTTCTTGTGATGTAGGAGCATTAAATGCTTCTGCATTGCTTTCTTTTTTATTTTTTTCTTTTTCTCCGATCCCTTTTCTACACTTTCCTTCTCAGTTGACTCTATAAGATCCTTACCACTTCTCAAAGAAATATCCTTAACATGTTCCTTTCCTCGTCTTTGGGAAGGAGTAGCTTCTGTATTTGAAGGCAAGACACCTTGTGGCCTTTGATACAAAGCTGTGGCTAATTGACCTACTTGATTCTCTAAGTTCTTAATGGAAGCATCTTAAGTTTGTCTAGCTGTTCTAGATTCACCTATGAATGCTTTAAGCATTGTTTCTAGAGAATTCTCATTGGTAGGTTGAGAGTGTCTTTGATTATTCTGAGGTGTGAATCCTAGTGATGTGGTTGGTGCAACATTAGGTGCAGGTGCACTATTGTTGCTCCATCTAAAATTTGGATGATTTTTCCAACCAGGATTATAAGTGTTAAAAAGGGTTGTTATTCCTATTATAACCTACATAATTTACAGAAATAGGGTTGCTAGGACATTCCTTATACAAGTGACCTCCTCCACAGTACACACAACTAGTGGTGCCTGGAGGTGCTTGTTCTACTGCTGCTGCAGTGCTATCTGTTGATGCAGCTGCATTAGATGCAGTTGCATTGCCTGAAGTGAAGTTTTTCATTAAGTTAGCTAGAGTGACTACTTGAGAATATAGGGCAGATATATCACTAATTTCATGTACCATTGATGGTTTCTTTTGGGCACTCACCCTCTCAGTAGGCCAACTAGAGCTATTAGCTGCTATTCTTTCTATTAATTCACATGCCTCATTATATGGCAGATTCAATAACACTCCACCAGATGCTGCATCAAGCATTATTCTGGTTTGAGGTTCTAAACCATTATAAAATGTTTCCATTTGAATAATAACAGGTAAACCATGATGTGGACATTTTCTCAAAAGTTCATTCCATCTTTCTCATGCTTCAAATAAAGATTCAAACTCTTTTGTCTAAAAGATATAATACCAGTTCTCATCCTGGCATTTTTGATAGGTGGAAAATATTTCCCTAAATTTTTTTCAACCATTTCATTTCGTACCACTGTTAGTATTTTTAGAACAAGGTAATTAAAATAGTTTTGGAAATTGAAAAATTGTAGTTAGAGAAAACTGATGGCCGTGGGAGATTAGAACAATTTCTACTCAAATCTATTACACAATGGGTAGTACAAGCTAGTGGCTTTGTTGCTTGATCATATCAACAAGATGGGGAAGACTATTTATAGGCTTGGATAACCGCCTCACTATGGCGGTTGTTAAGTTTTTTTTATAATTAGAAAATTTTAGTTCCTAAAGTTCTCTAGAATAATCAAGAGACTAACATCCTATGGCTACATAATTATGTTACTTCTCAAACATTCTAAAAAATTGGATCACACTTCAACAAACCACAAATAAGAATTTGGTTAAATCATTCTATGCATAGGCACTAATAGCCCATCAGGCACATATTCAAAAAGAAAAAAGGAAGATGGGGAATTACAACAGGGGATCCCAAATTTCAAATCAAGGCTTCTTTTGTACTTAAGTTTTTGAAACGTGGCTACAACGACAAGAGCAAGTGTACACTGCAAAACAAAAAAAATTAATTCAACAATTTTTCACTGAATCATCCACAACATAAAGGAAGATAATTTCCATGGTATAAAGTAGTTAAAGCACACAGGAGTTCGTTTCTCATTCCTCATATGTCTGAACTCTTATTAGTTCAGTCTTCCTAACTAGAATTTGTTAGATAGTTAGTTTCATTTTTGTTGATGTTTATTAGGGAATGTCATACATGATGTCCAAACTTCTTCAACTTGTCTAATAATTCAACAAAAGACACTATTAACAAGATTTCTAGATTCAACTTATACAAATAGAAGAAGTGTTTGAATGATAAGTATGAAAAATAGATAAGTATGTCCAGATGGCATCAACATTATTTTAAGCAAAAATAAAAAGGAGATAGTGGTAACTTTTAATTAAGTATTAAAGGACGACTAATTATAAAAAAAAAAAAAAAACACACACACCTACTTAAAAACAATGGTCAAAAGAGAGTAGTTTTTGCACAGTCATTGCAAAGGATCCAGACTTGTCAGAGTATAACGTCAGATGCATAAAACCTATATCAACTACTAAAATTCACCATATCTTTCCTCAGTTGCATAGCCACTAGTGACGAGACATGAATAAAATAAAGGAATAGTAATAGTAGGCCAAAAATTAAAGAATAATGATTTATGTCAGGCAAATAGTTTTCAAATCTTAGTCAATTAGATTTTATCGTAGCTTAGGGCCAAAGTTAGGAGAGTGAGACAAGGATGGGAAAGAAGACCTGGGTTAGGAGAAATAGAGCAATATCCACTACCATGTGTTTGTTCTCTATCATTCCCTTTTAACCGGACTCCTACTAACGAACACTACACTTTACATGTGGAAAATTGGATAGTCTCGATTTTATTCAATTCAGCTCCCAAGTAAGTAATAAACACAAGAGTGACACAAAACATAAGATGAAACCATGATAATTACAGTTAAGGAAGCAATAACAGACCCATTACTCTCCCTCTCTCATCTCTGCCTTCTTAAGGAAGCAGAAAAATTAATTGGATGGAAAGGGCAATAGAAAGAATCAATGGTGATCTCTAGAGAACTGGAAAAATTAAGTGGAGAAACAATACCTATTTTTTTTTGACGCAAGTACTAGTGCAAAAATAACTTTAGACAGCACCATTTAGTATCGGTTGTTTAAACAGCCGATACTAAATGTAGACGCGGTGGCAAATTTGAAATTAAATGGAAGTTTTCAATTTTCACGCTTACATTTAGTATCGGTTGTTTAAACAACCGATACTAAAAGTCTTTACATGGACGTTTAATTTTTGTCAACGCGTTATTTCCTTCTCTTCAAAGACATTTAGTATCGGGCTTCCTAACAACCGATACTAAAGGCCCGTTTATTTTTTCTATACGCTCCTTCTCTTTGAAGTTCTCTAAAATAGAACGACACCCTTCCTCTCGACTCACCCTTCCTCTCTCACGAAGATCTCTCTCTCACTCTCACCGCCGACTATCTCTCACCATTCCTCACTCTCACGAAGATCTCTCACCTTCCTCACTCTCACGAAGATCTCTCACCTTCCTCCACTACAAGAAAAGCTTGTTTTAGCCACCAGCAATTGCCACGGAGCTTATTCCGTCAATAATTTGCCACGGATTTGCGACGGCATGAGTAAAAAATAGAGGCGCGAAATTTCCCGCTGGTGTTTGCCACGGGTTTGCCACAGACATGTGAAAGGACAGACATTTGCCACGGAGATGCCGTGGCAAATCCGTGGCAACCCATTTGCCAAAATAAAAAGAGCCCGATACATAAAATCAGAACGTTCAGAACGTCTCTTCCTTTTACTCTCCACCTTCGTTCTCCCTCCGACCTTCTCCCTCCGCCCTCCTCTCCGACCTTCTCCTCCGCCCTCCTTCGATCGTTCTCACACTCACTCTCCACCTTTCACTTTCCTCACCTCCGCCCTCCCTCAACCTCCACTGCACTCTCCTCACTCTCACTTCTCTCTCTCTCTCTCTCTCTCTCTCTCTCTCTCTCACACCAACAAACCCTAGACCCCTCATCTTCTCCACTCCAAAGCTTGCATCAATGGAACCCAACCTCAAAATCGTCATCCTCGGTTTGTGCGAAACCTAACAACCTCAGTTTTAGAAGTGACCGATACAAATCGCTCAACAAAGGTATTTCTCTTTCTCTATTTCTCATTTCTACTTCTTCAATATGGTATATTGCTTCCTCTGCTTTCTCTTAAAGTGATTTTGGTTTTGTTTTGGTGTTCATAGGTTTATTGGTTTCCTCTCACTTCTCCCTCTCACAACTCGGTTCTTCTTTCACTTTCACAAAGACCGCATGACTTCTCTTTTTCGCAAGCGCAAGGAAGGCGCGTTTGTGTTTTTTTCGATTCCAACATTGCGAGTTAACATCATTTCACTTGTGAATTTTATTTAATTCTGTATTTGAAATAGGATTTTAGGGTTTTCTATTTTACAAACCGCTTTGTCTCTACATTCAGTTTGTTTGTTTGTTTCTACGATACAATTTAACCTTTGTTTATGTCCATTTTGGTCTTAGTTTGATCAAATAGCTTGTGCTATATATCATCGGTTCAAAAGAAATTGATGCTTTGTCATGGCTTAAACTTACTTAGCCTCACCTTAGCAACACCATTGGATTAACTAATTTGCTGCTGCTTTCTTGTTTATTAATGAGTTCTGTTTGTTTATTTATTGTTATTGACATGTGTTTAATTTTGCACTAGTTGTCACAGTAATTAAATCCACATAATGTATATACAGGTCCTATTTTTATATTTGTCCTGTCATACAGAAGTTATTGTTTTTAACTACTCATGCTTCTAGACATAAGCTTCAGCTCTGAAATAAGCTTCATATCTAAGGAACCAGCCTTGATCCAATTTGTAGGACTAGGAGAGGATGCTACTTTTTTTCTTTGTGTGTATAATAAATGAAGCGTTTCTAAATATTCCTCTGATTTTGGGTTTTATTTTGTTGTTATTAGGTTTTGAATTCTTGCAAGACACAATATATATTTTCGTAGAGATCGACACCAAACCAACCCTACCTGTTCATTCTGTGCGGAAAGTTGAGGACTTGCAGGTTCATGTTTTATTCTGTTTTCAAATTAAAAGGACTTCAAGTTACCAAATTTAAAGCATCTGCAAGTCACAACTCACAACAGGTATTTAATAAAATCATTCTTATATGTTTTATCCTTCTTTAGTTCAGATACTATGAGATGATATGTTGCTATTAACATAAATAAAAAAAACTCATATTTCAGACAAACTGTAATCAAAGTCTGTCCCAACTTTCATCATGTGAAGTGGGTGACTAATCAATTGCAAGTGAAGAATCCTTGACAACAAGTTCAAATCAAAAGGAATCAGATATAAGAATCCTTGAAGTTTTCAATTTGGTAACTTGGAGTCCTTATTCATGTCTTTTTATTATGAATCCATTTTGGCAATTTTGTAGGGATTGGTTGCACAGCTACATTGAGTGTTCTATGGAGGATACTGTTCGGAATTTGAATCAGGCGCGATTGAGAAACCTCCAAGGGACTTTGATCAGAATGTTGCGCCATTGCACCAGCAGCTTTTCATGGTTAGTGTAATCAAAATTATATAAGGGTTGTTTATTTATTTTTGTTCAATCTGTGGTATGCTTTTTAACACATATATTTTGTTAGTTTTGTCTTAACATCCAAGCCTTATTCTATTCTGTCTAGGAATCAAATATTAAACACAGAAGAAAAATCGGAGTTTTCACTTATGTTAAGATCTGGAAGCTGTGCTGAAAAAGGACCAAAACAGTACATGGAGGATGAGTTTATAAGTGTTGATCTTCTTAGTGACTCTATTGGTTCACTAGTAAACTTCCCTCTCCAGCAGTATTTAATGGGGTATGTATGTTTCTTGATGTTAGATCCATCTTATTATATTATATTGTACCTTTCATTTTATCTGACATTCTTTAAGTAAAACTTAACTATGTGTTTATATGCATTGAATTTTATAGCTTTTTTTTGATCAAACACTATCTACTGTCTATATTCTTGATGGATAAGCTGTGCTGTTTTAAGTCTTCCTACTCTCAGGTAAGAATGTTACTTTTTATCTGATATTCTTTTGATCAAACACTATCTACTGTCTATATTGTCAATTGGTATTGGTATTGGTCATTGACTTTGAGGGAAACCTAGAATTCTATTTTTCAAATTCGTATCACTATAAATTACTGAATTTGTCTTAGAACTCTGAAAGGACTTGTTTGTTTGATAATGATAGGGGAATGAATGTTAATGAAATAACAGTGACTTTGTTATGCAATGAAATAATTGTTTTACTTCTTTGCATGTTCCCTGATCTGGCAAGACTATTCATTCTATTTTTCATTTTTGATTGCTTTACAGCTTGTAGCAACACGTTCTTCATCAAGCATTGGTAAGGGAAAGAATCATGAAGGCAACATAAAGTATGGTTTCAGCCTTGTAAAACGGAGAGCTAATCATCCAATGGAGGATTATCATGTTGCCAAGTTTGTCCAGTTAAAGGATAATAAAGAAGTAGGTTTATTTGCAATTTATGATGGTCACTTAGGAGACCGTGTTCCTGCCTACCTACAGAAAAATTTGTTTACCAACATTTTAAGGGAGGTGAGTTGTAAAGATTAATTTAATACTATGTCTTCGATGTTAATTTGATCAAAACTCACATTGAAAAATTTACATAATTGTATGTGTTCATTTAATATATCTCAGGAAGGATTTTGGGATGATCCAACTCTTTCTATTTCAAAAGCATATGAGAGCACAGATGAAGCAATTCTATCAAATAGTTCTGATTTGGGTCATGGTGGATCAACACGCATAACGGCGATATTGATTGATGGAAGAAAGTTGTGGATAGCTAACGTTGGAGATTCAAGAGCTGTTCTTTCAAGAAAAGGGCAAGCTGTACAAATGACTACGGATCACGAGCCTAACACTGAACGAGGTAGCATTGAGACTAGGGGTGGTTTTGTCTCCAACTTGCCAGGTACTTTAAACCTTCCACAATACTATAGTTATTCAATTAACTAAAAACTGCATTGTCTCTTGTAAGTGGACCAGCGGAGGCAGTATAAGTTACTAGATGATTTGTATGACATGACAAAGAAGGCATTGTAATTTGTATAGATATACTTAACATTAAAACTAATATTATTAATGATGCTCTTTTAAGGTGATGTGCCTAGAGTAAATGGGCAACTGGCTGTTTCTCGTGCATTTGGAGACAAGAGTCTGAAGTCACACCTGAGATCAGACCCTGATGTACAGAATACCATTATAGATGCTGATAACGATTTTCTAATCCTTGCAAGTGATGGACTTTGGAAGGTGAAATAGTTATTCTTGATTTCTTAGTTCTTGCTTTAAATATTGAATATAAAAATGAAAATAGTTTCCATTTGCATGTGGTAAACTAGGTAATGGCTAATCAAGAGGCAGTGGATATTGCTAGAAGAATGAAAGACCCTTTAAAAGCAGCAAAGCAACTAGTAACTGAAGCATTAAAAAGAGAGAGTAAAGATGATATATCTTGCGTTGTGGTTAAGTTCAGATGATGGTATCTTTTACACCATGTGTCAAGCTGTGAAGTTGCTTTATACTTTGTAACACATGGATTTTATTATATCGTGAAACAATGGTGTTAGTCTAATTGAATGATTATCTACATTTGTTCTGATATTTTATTGTTTGGTCTATAAGTAGTTCAGTATTGTTCCATCTTGAAGATTTAAAATTTTTTTAATTTTTTTTTTATTTTTGCGACGGATTTGCCACGGATTTGCGATGAAATTCGCGACGACTTTGCCACGGATATTTGCGACGGATTAGCGACGGATTTGCGACGGAAACATTTGCCACGGAAAATCCGTGGCAAACGATTTGCGACGAGCGTTTTTGCCACCAATTTTTGTCCGTGGCAAATGTTGTTTTGCCACGGAAATTTGTACATTTGCCACGGAAATGTCTGTGGCAAATTAGCGATTTTCTTGTAGTGCTCACTCTCACCGCCGACTATCTCTCACTCTCACAAACGAAGACGAAGTTCTTTGAAGTTCTCGTTCGTCTTCCTCACTCACGAGCCTCCTTCTCCTTCTTTCGTTCACCACGATCACGGCCCAGATCTGCCACTCCATCTCTCTCTCTGTCTCTCAATCTCATGCTTTAGGGTTTTTGTTTTTTCCTCTTTTGCTGATTTTAACAAATTGATTTAGGTTTTTTCTTTGATTTCCATTGATTCTCAGTTTTGTTATCTCTTTTGCGGTGTGTTTTTATTTTCTATTTCGAGATTAGAAATTCCCCGAGAGCGAAGCAAAGAAGCGGAGGTGCGGTGAGGTATAATCTCTCCCTCTTCTCTCTCGTTGCTGTGATTCAAGATGTATGTTATATGTTTGTTCTATTTTTATTTTACTTTTTGTATTTTGATTCCACTATTTATGTTATTTGACTTTTTATAACATGATTGCACACCATCTAATTGATAAAATGTTAGTTTAGATGTATCCCCTGTTTTGAATATGATTTCTACTATTCATGTTCAATGTTGGTTTAATTGTTTCAAGGTTTTTCTATTTGGACGAATAGCAACGATTCCAATTAATTTTTGATGATAAAAACTGATCCTCATTACTTGCATTAAGGCTCAATTGAAAATTTCAATTTAAAGGCTCTCTGTCTTTTGCAATTATATAGTGTGTTGTTTGAGTTTTGACTCAGTTTGTGATCCTCAATGTCTAAGTATTGGAAGCATTCATTTGTATCTCTTGTGAAATTTCCTAATGAAGTACTAAATTTTTGTCAGTTTTTTGTTACTTGAACACAAGAAACTCTGTAGAGCTTGTTAAGGTAAAGGTGAGACAAATATTGAGGTAATGCTATCGAGACAAATATTGGTTCAGGTGATCTGTTTTTGTTCTGTTCTTCAAGTAACCAATATGACATTCAAACCTGAGTAACCTGAATTTAATATGCTTGACAGTTGACACAATATTGGCACTGTGTTTCATTCAGTCACATAAATCAAATATTAGTTGCACTTCCTCTAAACTTTCTCATTAAGGATTTTTTTTTAGTCAGTATGCAGAATTTGTAGTCAGTATGATTCCAAGTCTGTGAGTGCTTTACTCATATATGCAACTTTTTCATGTCTTTATTCATTTACCATGCCTGGAACTTGGATGTAAAAGATGGAATATTTCATGTCCTCTTTTCCATTTATAATTTCTTATGAACTGAATTTTTGTGCTTGTATGGTAAAAGCTAATAGTGAATCTTGCCTTATCCTTTCTATACTCAAGATCTTGCTGCATCTTATCTTTGCTCTTACAGATTGCTGAATAGTTTCTTAACAAGAAAGCCTTGGAGTTCTATAAATGGGATGGTGACCTTTCCCAGTTATTGCAGAATGTGAGGGACAAGCTGAATAAAGTTGCTGAAGTAAGTTTGCTGAGATCACTTAATTTGTTGAGGAATATTGATTAAATGACTTTACTTCTGTTGAGCCTTTATGTCTAGGTAGCAAAGGCTAACATAAAATGATAGCTCTTAAATTCAAGTTATTGTAATGAAATTTATCTTTGTAAATCCTTTGTTGTTTATCAGGATTGGACTCGAGAAGAGAAGAACTACTGTCTAGAAGAAACAGAAAACTCATTCAAGTGCCGGTAAACCTCATGCTTCCCTCCTTCCCTCCTTACACTATTTGGGATCTTCACAAAATAACAAATACTTTCAAATCAGCCTGTGTGTCCCTTGTACGTTGTGGTTTCTTCCTTCATTCTTAACAGATGGAAGGGTGAAAAAAATGGTTCTGTTGCGGCGGTGATGGGGGTCTTCTCGCCGGTGATACGACGGAAATCACCGTCCATGGTGGTCGGAGTCACAGGTATCCTCTCTCCTTTTACATTCTTTCACTGGGTTCCATTTCTTCTTCCCCCATCTCTCTAATCTTTGTGTCTCAGTGTGTGTATATTGTGAGTTTTTCTCCCCCCTCCCATTTGCTATGTGTTTGAAGCTCATTTTATTCCCAAGTTTGCATAGGTGACTGAACTTGTATGGTCAATTTTCTTTGAATCGGATTTGTATTCTTCCAAGAAGAGTTTCCCCTTTTGTGTATGGAAATTCTTGACAGATCCTATGTGCAAAAACTTGCTCCTATTTACTGCTGCTACATATTTGGCTGATTTTGAATTATAATGTCGAAGGACTGGTTGTTGAATTAAGACTTGCCGGTTGAACTTAACAAACCTGAAGAATTAGATACCTTCTACAGGGAAGAGATTAAGCTTTATTTATTCTTGCACTTTTCAGCCTTCTTTGCTATATGATTTTGTTGTCTTCTTAAAATTGTACCAAATTTTATTCTGTTATCATCTATGAGTTGATGGTTTTTGGAATTGGTTTGCTTAGTTAACTATTATTTGGTCTTCATAACACATTGAATTTAATCAGTTTTGCTCAACTCTGTCCTTCAATGAATCACATAGAATACATTGCTCAATCCTATTATGAGTTTGTTAATTTTAACTTGATTTTCCATATACTCCAATGAGCCTTAATCTCATGGTATTTTTCTTTTCAGGTGATTTTGTTGCACACATCAAATTCACAGTCTTGTTAATGCCAAATGGATCAGATCGAATTCACAGTCTTGGTGTTATAACTGTTTCATCAAATAATGGTTCAATACACAAAGTTATAAAAACCAGAAAGTTGTAAATTTTAAATTCTCCTGGTTCTGTGCAGAATTTTTTGTAGAATTTTTTGTAAGAAACTTGTAAAACATATAGGATTAATAACTTGTATTGTATGATATTATTTTTTTTTGGTCTAGGGGTCTTTGACCCCACTCCGGTGTCCAGGGGAAAGGGGCTCTGAATAATCCGGAGTTCGGCCGGGAGGTAAGTAAAGTCTGGCTCCAATTTGTTCCATCCGGGGATCGAACTCGGGTACTAGCCGAATCCGCCCCTTTAGATGGAGGTAAGTACTTTTAAGAATTATTACTATCTGGAAATAACTTTGTATGTCAGGGTTTTATAAATTGGCAATTGATATCTATTAATAGTGTCAATTAATTAAAAGTTATCTGGAAATAACATGTAAGATGACCGTTGCTAAAAGTCACCAAAAATGGACCTTTAGCATCGGTTATGTTTGATGACCGTTGCTAAAAAGTCACCAAAAATGGACCTTTAGCATCGCTTATTTAAAAACCGATGCTAAATGTCATTTTTAGACAAAGAAACACAATATTGAAATGACATTTAGTATCGGTTTTTAAATTAACCGATACTAAAAGTGACATTTAGTATCGGTTAATTTAAAAATCGATACTAAATGTCATTTTTAAAACAAAGAAACACAATGTTGAAATGACATTTAGTATCGGTTATTTAAATTAACCGATACTAAATGTCACTTTTAGTATCGGTTATTTAAAAACCGATGCTAAATGTCATTTTTTAGACAAAGAAACACAATGTTGAAAAGACATTTAGCATCGGTTTTTTAAATAACCGATACTAAAAAAATGACATTTAGTATCGGTTATTTAAATAACCGATACTAATAGTACGTTTTCAAGACATAAAAATCACTAAAAAAACGTCATTTAGCATCGGTTTTTTGAAAATCTGATCGGTTATTTAACCGATACTAAATGTCATACATTTAGTATCGGTCGAATTAGTATCGATAGATAACCGATACTAAATGTGCAAAATAACCGATACTAAATGTCTTTTCTGCACTAGTGAAGGATAAACAATACCTATTGAGAACTGGATGTTAAGATTTTTTATAATTAGAAAAATTCTAGTTCCTAAAGTTCTCTAGAATAATCAAGAGACTAATATTATCCTATGGCTACATAATTATGTTACTTCTCAAACATTCTAGAAAATTGGATCACACTTCAACACTCCTCCTTGATACCCTTTTCGAAGACCGTCATCAGATTTCTCAAAGTTAGCTTTGGTGATGATAAGTCTTAAGCCACATGCAAGAGCTCCAGAGGCAGTTAAACCACAATAAATGACTGCACAACATCAAATTAATTTGTGTGATTATTAATTAGTTAAGTTTCTTCTTTTATTAAGGCTCTGTTTGGTAAAGAGTAGCGGATAGCGAATAAACTAGTAGATAGTGGATGAGCGGATAGCAGTTAGCGGATGAGCTAGCGGATAACGGATGAGCTAGCTGATAGCAATTGATGTGTTTGGTAAAACTAGCGGTTGAACTAGCTGATAAATGTAAAATGACATAAAAAGATATATTTATTTAATTGATGATTACATTTATTTAATAAGGATAGAGAAGAAATTTAAGAAAAATAACAAGGGTAAAAATGCCAAAAAAAAGTGAGACGCTATCCGCTATCCGCTAGCGTTTGAAAAAACACTAAACGCTATCCCAAAAACGCTAAACGCTAGTGCTTACCAAACACGTGTACTCTTCACCCGCTAGTTCCATCAGCTACTTTCATCCGCTATCCGCTAGCGGATGGGACGCGCCAAACACAACCTAAGATACAAACAAGTAGACACATGATACCACATATAAGTGGTCTCACTTACCCTATATAAGAATTTAAGAAATATAAAAAAAATGGAAACATAAAATAAATTATTATTTGTGAGACCACCCTGAATGAACTCAGGACACATGAAAGATAGGTCTCCAGTTATACTACCTTGGACAAAAGCATGTGCAATTTCAAAACAAAAAAAGAGTGTACATAAACCAATGTAATGACCAGTTCCTCCTTTCTCTGAGGTTGCTAGATCCAACTGCCACACCAAATTGATCAGAAACTATATATTATACATCATAGGCAATGCAAAATAGATAGCATATTTTTTACAAATTGTTTCATGTTATGAACATTATTATTTGTGGATGTCCATTATTCTCCCATCTTCTCATTACTCCCTTGTAGTAGTGGGTTTTCATTAGTAACCACTCACTTACCAATTCTCACCCTATAAATAGGGTTCACCTTATGTATAGAGATGCACTTGAAAAGAGAAATACAAAGACTACCATATTCTCTTCTTCTCTTATCATTCTCTGGTTCTTCTTTTGCTATAGATTTATAACACGTTATCAGCACGAAGTTCTACCAATCTAAGGTAATATTGCTTCTTGTTTGTTCTATGATACTACTTGAAGTGTAGTATGGGATGTTTTTGTGCAATGATGTATTTTTCATCTCGAGAATCAATATTTGTGGTTTGCATTTCTATTTAATTTTTTTGATTGATTTATGATCACGGTGTAAATCGGGATCTCATCTGAAAATACAAGAAGTTCAACGCCTTGTGCATATCATCTTGTTATAATAGTCTTATTTAAAGGACATGTATGGCGAAAAATAGATAGTATGGCTGAAATGGATTTATGGATGATTACTTGATATTCTAGTAGTCTATTCATTTTCTCTCCAATTTGTTATTAGTCTTTATTCATTATACGTGTTTGAAGTACTAGGCTAAATCATCTCAATTTTTTTCCTTGCCTTTAATACCTGTTTAAGTGCTACTTAGATTAAAATGAATTGTTGACATTTCATTTGCTAAACAAGTCTGAATATTGATCCTTTGCTATGCTAGCTATTTATTAATTAATTATATAAGTTTGATTTGTAACATTATGCAATGTATCATGAAATCAAAGACACCTACTGTCTTCTGGTTTTGGAAAAGTGTTGAATTTCTCTCTACTTTAGTTTTTGATTGTTTGACGTCTTCCTATAATTTAAACCAAAAAACTTTTCGATATTCGATAGTGCTTTCACACTGAAAGTAATCTATAATTTACGAGAAAATAGTGCTTGTTTGGGTTGGTAAGGTGCTTGTTTGGGTTTCATTTTTATTTTTAGTTTTTCTACCTACATTATTACTTGACTATGAGGCCACTAGTATCGCTCCATTCCCAGAAGTGAATGTTCAACACATGATAACAAAATAATAAACTTTTGATTAAAAATCATGAGACTCATTCCACTAGTATTGTCTCATTCCCAGAAGTGAATGTTGCGACACACGATCACTACGAGTTTGGTGGTGGTCTTGATCATAATCTTAGTGGAAATTACATGATCACATCTTTCCACCATAATTTATGTATCATTGTTTATGATATAGTTCCTGAAGAACTTCAAATTTTAATATCCAAGGATTGCTCATAGTTTTTCTTGATTATCATTGAAAAAGTTTTTTGGTATAGTTCCTGGAGAACTAATGAATTGGTAATCCAGTAATCCTTATAGGATTGCACACAGAATTGTTTTTCTTATCCTTGTCAAGAAAGAATAACCTAATATTCAAGCATCCCTGCAAGATTGCTCAAGTATGAGTTTTTCCGTCAATGTTTTGATTTTGTGGTAGTTCTTGAAGAACAATTGATTATAAAGTATATTTTTCTTTGATCATCATATTAGAATGATTTGTGATTCTTGAAGAACTCGACTTTTACACAATGATTGTAATCTATGAGATCTATTTGACCTTAGCATGTTTTGAAGTG
Organism: Oxytropis ochrocephala; assembly: GCA_020916435.1. Classification (NCBI taxonomy): domain Eukaryota; kingdom Viridiplantae; phylum Streptophyta; class Magnoliopsida; order Fabales; family Fabaceae; genus Oxytropis; species Oxytropis ochrocephala. Next base: position 60,676,741 of record CM037094.1, on the reverse strand, counting down.
AAGGAGATTAAGAGAAAGGGATTATAATTTATGTCTCAAATATTCTCATGAAATAGAGAAAGGGCATATAATTTATGAGATTTATTTGACCTTATGTGATATGGTTATACTCACAAACCACTCAATAAATTAAATTTTATTCCCAGAAGTGAATGATTTACTTTATAATTTTGGTACAAGAAAAGTTGTGGTGATGACCATTGATGTGGTAAATTATCGTTATCCTACTTTAGTGACATATGTATCATTTGTGATTGTGACCTTTGTTATTCCAAATAATGGTGTAGTATCTTATGAAAAATATGTAACTTTTCTTCTTTCTTATGCTTAGAATTCCAAATAAAAATGTTGCATGAAAAAAAAAACGAATAAGAAGAATTGATTGTATGACTAGATCCTGCAAAACTAGACATTCATTTGTTCTTATTTTTCATTCTACTATCTTCTTGTAATTTCATGTCACCATAATGTTATAGCACATGTGAAATGATATTTCAAATTCTGTGTGTCAAAATCCTTTATCTATAAATGATATTTTTTGTTAAACTAGTATGATGGTTTATACAGTTTTGTTTCTTGAGGAAAATTGTGTGTCCCCAATTTTTCTGTATATATATGGTAATTTTTGTTATACATGTATTTAGTAGTTTTATAATTTTTTTTTGAATGACCAAAGTTTAATACATTATTTTTGCTTAAATAAATATGAGTGTGGATTCTGCTATGTGAACCAAGAAGTTTGATATGCACGTATGCAAAATAAAGTGTTGTTTCAAACCTAATGTTTAGTAGTCAACATAGTTTTATATGATTAGCAAGATTATAATGAAGTAGCAATGACATCCCATATTGACGTTTTGAAGGAGTAAAATATTCTTCAATATAATTGAAGTTTTATCTGTCATTTTCTCTCAATGCCTTTTAACTATAAAGCTATTGATTAGCTAGTTTAAAATAGATTTAAGTTTGATAGCTATTCTAAGTTTTTAGAATATACACTTAAATATGAGTACTTTATATTAGATTGTGTACATTATCTAGCTATGATCTGAAGTCATATATATATAGTAGCATGTGTTTCTTATCAACTTGCAACCAGAAGTTTGCAAAATGTAATTTAAAGCTCCGGAAGAGCTAAGTGTATAGCTAATTACCTAGAGAACCAATTTTTTTACACATTGTGCCATATTATAATCTCTAAAGTCTCATAAAATTTATTAAGTTTTATGGATATCAGTCCAAATGGACATCATATTGAAACAATAAATGAAATAAGTGTAGTGGAAAAGTTGTCTGTCTTTTTCTCTGATTTGTACTACACTTATATATGTGCAATTGAAACACATGTTGTTGTGAACCAGAAGTTTACATATCATAATAATTTTGTTGTTGGCAAGATCAGTTGGACCATCCCGAGTATATAATGATGCAAAAATGGTTAAATTTTTTAATGTGAACTCGTATTGAAGAGCCAGTAGTTTCTTCAATCTACTAATTTTTGTGTTCACTAATTCCCAAAAGAAATTGGTAATTTGAGAGAATAAGTCTCTCGTAATTCTAAAAATTATATAAGGTGATATTTATAAACGAGTACACTAATCATGTGGACAATTTAGATATCTTTGATCTTAATTGATACATCAAATATATGGCCACATATATATCGTCAACTCACAACCTAAAGTTTGTGAGATTGTTTGCTCAACTAATTTGAGTAAGAGGTCATTATGTACACAAACATCTGATAAGTGTTGTATGATATTGAACATCACTTAGTATACGTTCACTCATAAAATGGTCTTGAAGAACCATTCTTTAGATGTCTATGTCCAATTCTTGTGAGATAAGAACTTCCAATTTCTATTTGGGAACATATTTTGCATGTTGTAACTTTGATTCGCATCAAGCCAACAAGTTATCACAACTTTTCCCCTTTGAATTTGATTTTTTGGTCACGAACTTGAAATTTCCCATCTTAGAACTTTTGGATGTGCATGTATGATCCAAATTTGATAGGTCCTCAGAGAATTTTGGGAATATACATTGGATATAAATCTCCATGTATAGTAAAGTATTTTGAGCTAATTGGAGATTTGTTTATACTTCAATTTTATGATTATCATTTGGTGAATTAAATTTCTCAACATTAGGGGGAGAGAATAAGCAGCTGGAAAAAGAGATCAATAGGAATGAATTATCATTGTCTCATCTTGATTCTCAAAGTAAACAATGTGAACTAGAAGTTCAAAAGATAATTCATTTGCAAAGCTTAGAAAATCATCTACCAAATGCATTCATTAATCCAAAGGAGTGACCAAATTATAGATATTAGCTGCTAATGCTCCAATAATATGGATGTCCTGTTGGACAATAGAATATTGAATTGAAATGAGTCTCAATCGCGCTACCAAGCGTGGTAGACCAATCAGTTCCAAAGATAAAAAAATCTTCGAACAAGAAAAAGAGCTAAAATGAAAGATGGTCCAAGCGAGGAGATAAAAACTCTAAAAGAGTGTTCAGACATAATTAACATTTCAGTTCCAGAAGAACTAATCAGGTACCTGAAAAAATCTGAAATTAAAGAGATCTCAATGAACTATGTCAATAATGAAATACATTGAACCGAAAGAAAGTCAACGTTGACGATATTTTTACACATAATATAGCGCTAAATGTGATAAATGATAGTAAGGATCATGAACCAAAGTCTCTTAAAACTTGTAGACAAAGTGTGAATTGGCCAAAATTGAAAGATGAAAATGAAGCAGAATTAAGCTCATTTTACATAAATTTTTGGACCTGTAGTCCAAACACCTAAAGGTGTGAAACCAGATGTTAAATGAGGATGGTGAAATTGTGAGATTCAAAGCGCGACATGTTGCTCAAGGATGGATGCAAGTACTTTTTTGTACTTAATTAGCCTTGTAGCACATGAAGAGCTCAATCTGCACAAGCTAAATGTTGCTACAACTTATTTGTACAACTCATTTGGTAGTCATAATATTTTGAAGATCCATGAAGGATTTGATATTCCAATACGAACTTTTCGATTCTCGAGATGATTACTCAAGTTCAATCAAGACTTCCCATAAGGTAATATAATTTGAACACATATGGCACAATCGTCTCAATTTATATTCTAAAGGAGGGATACAAAAATGACATCAGTTTTGTATAGTTTTATGAAAATATTTGGAAAATCATTTGCTATAATTGATGTCTATGTTGATGACATCAATATTATCGGAACTCTTGAAGAGCTTCCAAAAACTATAGACTTTTAATAAAAAAAAAGTTCTAGATGAATGATCTCAAATTATATCTGATAGATCTTGAGTTTGAACTTGTAGTTGATCTCTACACGGAAAATCCCAAAAGGATTCAAGATAAAAAGAAATATCTTCAAATAGATTCTTTTGAAAAACAAAGTCTCATATTAATCTGCAGAAATTATTTATATTGAGTACATATGAAAAATCATGGTCTTAAAGACTATGAAAGCATGTATATTACCAAATGCTATATCCCTTGATATGACAATATTATGTGATAATTAGTAGCAATATAGTTCATTATACAAACCAAAATTCATCAGAAAAAGGGAGGTAAGGTGCATATTTATGATTAGTTATTGTAATGAATAAATCATTTTATGTATATTACACAAATTAATCATGCAGATATAAAGTATTTTTCTGATCTAGATCAAGTCAAATTACAAGTTAGCTATTACCTATGTGTGGTGACATTGAAATATCCTTATGATATATGAAACAATCTATGGTTCTTGCTTATTCATTTCAAGCTCAAATGCCAACAATTCAAGGAAGATATCTTGAAGATAATACTGACCGCAAAGCTCCATTAAAAGAGGATATATCACAAGTGATGACCAAAGTAGATTGCTACATATGCATTCGGGAGAAACTTGAAGTTTAAATTCATATTCTGAAGTGACGTTTCATTCAGGGGGAGAAAATCTGCACTCTTTTTTCCTTTGCCATGGTTTTGTCCCACTGGGTTTTCCTGGAAAGGTTTTTAACGAGGCAGATCCCACTGATAGGATATTGTACTCTTTTTCCTTCACTAGATTTTTATCCCACTGAGTTTTTTCTAGTAAGGTTTTAATGAGGCATATCCTTGATGGACATCCAAGGGGGAGTGTTATGAACATTATTATTTGTGGATGTCCATTATTCTCCCATCTTCTCATTACTCCCTTGTAGTAGTGGGTTTTCATTAGTAACCACTCACTTACCAATTCTCACCCTATAAATAGGGTTCACCTTATGTATAGAGATGCACTTGAAAAGAGAAATACAAAGACTACCATATTCTCTTCTTCTCTTATCATTCTCTGGTTCTTCTTTTGCTATAGATTTATAACATTTCATTTCTATTACCCCTACTACTCTTTATTAATTCAATTTTCTTATTTAAAAAAAAACACACAAGCCATAAAACATAAAATTTGTGCTGGATTGGGAAATTGCTTTTGAAACATTGATTTAACGAAGGTCTACCTGAATTGTTGATTTGTATTTATATATATTTATGATTATGAATTAATTGCTTCAAAAAAATGACCATGATAATTAATAGGAGAAAATCATATTTATTATATAATAAAAATAGAATTACTAGAAGGCATATCTGATTTTGATTAAAAGATTGCAACCATTATTCCTTTGATATCATGAGATTTTAAAAACTCGCAACATCAATCATATATTCAAATATTTTACTTCTAAACTTTATAAAGCATAAAAAAAAAAGCAAAAATATTTATACTTACAAGAAGAACTAACAAAGAAGAAATGAAGAAAAGAGTGTATCCACTTAAATTCTGAATCCTTGTATTAAGCCTTGACTCATAGTGAGCGAGTATCATTGTCATTTCAAGTGCAAACGATTGATAAACAAGTGTAAACACTCTCATTGGATGGTATCTCTACATTATAATATAAAAAAAACTTTAATTACATAACATATAATAATTTATGTATACAAAATACAAAATTAACATAAAGGAAAATGAAAGGGAACATATTTATATATTGATATAAAACGGGGTGAAAAGCCCAAAACGATTACACAATAATTAACCGAGGAGTAGAAACTTCCATAACATCATCAGCAACATACTGCTTCACTATCAGGAGGAGTATCAAATAACACATAGGGATTATTCTCCATCAAGCTACAACCAAGAACAGCAAAACCATCAACCACCCTATTAGCCTCCCTATAAACATGATTGATAGTAACCACCGTCCAATCCAAAGCCAACAACTATCTAATGCGGCGAACAAGACTACTCCCTTCAGAACTACCAACCGAAGCACCAGAAATACACTTGACACAAAACTGGAGTCAAGATTAAGGTCAACACGCCTAAAGCCTCTGTCATATGCTAACTGCAAACCCACAATAGCACCCCAAAGTTCGGCCACATTTACTTATATATTGAAATTTGAAACATGAAGGAGATGAGTATTACAGGAAAAACTTTGTTGTAGTCATATCCATTGTTCACATGTTATTCAATGCAACAAGAGACTCTAATCCCAGAATGAAACATACTAACATAACTTGAAACTTTCCCTGCTTTTATCAAAATGATTATTATACTATTGTAAAGAAAAACAAAAGTTAAGGATGAAAATTATAACAAATTATAAACATGAAAAATGCTAGATCAAAATACTATAGATCACGAACTATACTATTTTCTTTAGGTTATGTGATTTATTCCCCAACTCAAACAGGTCAATTCCCAGAGGACAGTCAATGAGAACTTTCAAATGGAAATGGGCTAATTAACTTTAATTTGTGAAAGAAGTCTTTTTTTTGGACCAGTTGTGAAAGAAGTCTTGTAAGCTGTGTTATACCACATAGACTAACACTTCTATTTACTCGAAAACTACAATAATCAAAAGATAACTACAACGAAAACACTCTTTACTTTGGATATGCTAAAAGTTAAAACAAACATAACCAATCATACTTTTCAACAATCTCCCACAATCCAAAGCCTATAAAGCTTTCACTTCAAAAAAATAAGACATAAAAAACACCAAAAAAATTATGACCACAATTTTATTACAACCTTAACAAACATATATCATGGGAAAATCACAAGTAGCAGATCAATTATTAGCAAACAAACATTCATAACCAGCAAAAGGAAATAGAGCCACAAGATTATACACAATCACCCTTTCAATTTCAATTTCAAAATTAACGTACGATTGTCAACAATTATTAATTCCAATTTAACAAACATACACTTCTCATTTAACATCTTCAACAACATACACTTTTCATACATTATTATTCAACATAATAACAATCCTAAACACTAATATCAATCAACTTTATAAACAAAAATAATATTTCAATCAACTTCCAATCAAATTTCAATCAAATTCCTAAACTATTATTACTTTCTAAATAAAAATCATTCTTAAACACTAATACTAATCAAATCAGTTTCTAAACATTTCAAAAATCATTCCTAAACACAAATGTCAATATCTATCCTAATCAATCCTAAATACACTAAAATCAAATCAATTTCTAAACATTCTAAAAACAAATCCTATACACTAAAATCAAAAATAAAGAAAAACTAACCATTTTGAGTCAAGAATCCAACGGTCTTTTGGAGTTTCGGTGACGATGTGCACTCCAGTGCAGTGGTGAGAAGCAAATTGTGGCTGTAGGTGAGGAAAAAAATAAAAACCATTAGAGAGAAATTGATAGAAATTTCAGAGAAGAGAGAAAGAGGGAGAGAAGAGTGAGAAAAAACAAACCTTAGTGATGGTGGTGGTGGCGTGGACGGTGATGGTGGTGGCGTGGACGGTGGTGGAGGAACAAATGAGGAGATATGGGTGGTGGTGGTGTTGGAGCCGTAGGGGAAGATGAAGAAATGAGTGAGAGACGAGAAATGAGAGGGAATGAGTGGGAAGAGGAAGAAAATAGATCGAATTACATTAAAAAAATTAGTGAGGGATTTTTAATTTTAGCGAGGGAAATTTTAAGCGAGGGATTTTTAATTTTAGCGAGGGAATTTGAAATGTATCTGTTGTGCGTTACAGCTGTTAAAGTTTTAGCGAGGGAATCCTAACTTTTAGCGACAGAATTGTTAAAAAAAAAAATCAGCGCCTCTTTAGCGACGACACTTTCCGTCGCTAATTCCCTCGGTATTTGATTTTTAGCGACCCACCTAGATTCCCTCGCTAAATTCCCTCGCTAATACTGTTTTTTTTTTGTAGTGGTCACTTTCTAGTCCAAGAATATAAGTATAAATGAATCAAGTTATTTTGTTAGAGAAGTGAAACATACAAGCTTTCTAATAAAGAACAATCCCTGATATCATTTTGGACCGGGCTAAATGACCCGAACTCAGCTAACAAGGGGCCCAACCGATCTCATTAACAACTCCTGTGGGTAACCGCCAAGTCGGTACTCAGAGTAGGGACACGTGGCTCGGATGAGGGACATGTGTCACGTTTGGAACTCCAACCGAGGTGCACGTGGGCCAACTATCCCAGGAGTGGAAACTGCCGAGGAGTTAGAGGAAAAAGGCTACAACGGGGAGAAATGACGCGAGTAACGGATAGACACATTTTTCACTAGAAACTACTCTGAATGTAATCGGACCAGGCGGTCCCTCCATTGTAACACCTCGGTTAATCAATATATTATCTTTATTTCTAGTACATTTGGCCCCCACCGTGGGGCCCGGTAAATTCATTCCCGGCTGCACCGTTTAACTCAATAACTGATGGTAACCACTCGTCGATGGTCTGCGATCTACGAGAGTTGGGAGATGAGAAACGAGAGAGAGAGAGAGAGGCCATTGTGTGATGCAGATGCGACAAACAAGGGAGTGAGGCTGTTGTTCGATGGTGGTGTGACGGAAAGGGGAACGAGGGAGAAGGTGGAGATTGAAGGAAAAAAAAGGTATTGCAATGGTTGGGAAGAGAGTTAGGGTTTTGTGAATGTTTTTGGTTGAAATGGTCCTCTCAAATGTGATAAGGGATTTCTTTTTTAAAGAGGGAATCAAATTATTGAACCAAAATTTTGGAGGTTCAAATTAATTAAAAATGTATCTGGAAACGCTGACCAAATATTCGGTTGCTAAATAGCAACTGCAAATCTAATATATATACAAAAGAAAATGAAATAATGGGCCTAATTGCTTAGATGTCAATCAGCTAAGGTGTCCACCTCATTACCAACTTAAAATGCCACCTCATTATCATTAAAACCAAATATCTGTAGTGTTACGACAAGAGTAATTCAAGGAAAAAATCATTAATGTTAATACAATGTGGCCCATCATCATCAACAATTTAATTGGTCTATCTCTATGAAACAAAAAAAATGAAAACGCGTTTAGAAACAGACCATTCAATACCTACACTATTTATGCTTACAATTCAATTCGCTGTCAAAAAACAAATAATGTATGCCTCTTTTCAGAATTTTTAATCGTTGCATTTCTTGGTCAGAATGGATGTATCTGCATACAGATTTGATGAGTTTTTGTTTCTAAATGACAATTGAACACTATCCGATCTTCATCACCAAAAAAATAATGTATGCCTCTTTTCATTTTTTTTTACAAATTAATATATCAATAATAATACATAAAAAATGAATATTAAATAAAGTATCGAGCTATGGAGATGCTAAAAATGTTTATACATTTCGTTGACAATGGAGCATGCTAGCATCGAGAGGAAAAAGAAAAAAACAAAAGGGAAAAAAGGAAAATTAATATCTAAAGTACTTTGTACTACTTGCATCGAGAGCAAGGGTACTTTTCCGCACTGATGGTGCAACATGAGATTCAAAGGTTCACCATGGAGAGTCCATTTAAGCTCCAAACTTTGCGAATAGATCTACCGCAACATTACCCTCCCTCTAGCTATGAATCAAAGATCACCGCTTACTCTTTCATCATCACCTCCTTAATCGATTGAATCAACGCATCATACAAATGAAATCGGTTGTTGTTCCTCTCGATAAGATCCATCGCCAACCGAGAGTCGCTATAGCAAACCAAGTTACAAAATCATAAATCCTGTGCAAGAAGAAACCCTTTGTAGATCGCCATTAATTCTCGCTTGAAGGATCTCTCAGAATTCCCAAATTCCCAACAAATCGATGATCCACGCCCATCGCCCCGTCAGTCGTGAAGACCACTAAAGCCCGATCTACTCGGTTTATCGCTTCAACGTGAAAATCGTTATTCTCATTGTCAAAATATAAATCATTATCTTTCTTTTGTGCAAAATCGAGAGCAAATGTACTTTCCGCACCAAGAATTGCAATAGGAGATTCAAAGGTTCACCATGGAGAGTCCATTTAAGCTCCAAACTTTGCGAATAGGTCTGCCACAACATTACCCTCCCTCTAGCTATGAATCAGCATCACCGTCCACTCTTTCATCATCACCTCCTTAATCGATTGAATCAACGAATCATACAAATGAAACCGGTTGTTGTTCCTCTCGATAAGATCCATCTCCATCTGAGAGTCGCTGTAGCAAACCAAGTTACAAAATCATAAATCCCAGGCAAGAAGAAACCCTTTGTAGATCGCCATTAATTCTGCTTGAAGAATCTCTGTAATTCCCAAATTCCCAACAAATCTGATGATCCACGCTCCATCGCTCCGTCGTAGAAGACCACTGAAGCCCGATCTACTCGGATTTACTGTTTCAACGTGAAAATCGTTATTCTCATTGTCGAAATATAAATCATTACTGTTTCATCGTGCAAATCGTTGTAAGAACTTTATTTTACAATCTAAATATAAATTAAGTTTATTTTTTTTGATTGCTTATCGAAATATTATTTTTCAATTATAATTTTGTCAATTGACACATTAATTATTTGTTTTTTTACTCATACCTTAAGTTACTAATCATATTTTATCTTTATTTTTCATAAATATTAATTATATATACACTAAATTAAAATCAATTAACATGATTCATTGTTTTTTATTGTAGAAACAAAAACATTATTTGTTGTTATTACACTTTATTAAACTTAGATACACTTTTCTTTGTCCCTCATTGTTGGTTGCTTTGGCAATTTTAGTGATTGGGACGTCATCTCTCGAGTACGAACTCGAGTTTAAGTAGTGGTAGTGTGCGTGTGGTGTTTATTTGTCATTTCATCTAAGTAGACAAAAAAGATACACTTTTCTTTACTTCTTTTATTTATTAATTATGTTGTTTTTTAACAAAATTAATTTCTTTAATACTTTGTAAGAAAATTGCTTCCCGTGCATCGCACGGGTTACATACTAGTTCAGTCACAAATTAAAACAAAAAATTATTATATTTGCATATATGTTAATATTTTTCCTTTTAATTGGCAACTAATATTTTGCTCATTAAAAGTTTCTTGAAATTTGGTCACCAAATTAGTCACCAATGTTAATAATATTTTTAAAATAAATAGTTAGTGACCCATATTTTGGTCGCTAAATTTTCGGTCAGCAAATAGGTCACTATACTACTTCAGCGGCTAACTTAAAGGAGTTAGTATTTTCAAAAAAAATTGGTCTCTAAATCAGTCTTTATAGTGACCGATATTAATCAGTCACTAAATAATGGATTTCTAGTAGTATATATTCATCAAGTGTATGCTGCAAGTCATTCACCACCCATAAGGGTTATGATAATCATTAAAAGCTTTAAGTTTAACATCTTTACCCTGCAGTCTAGAACTATCACAATCATAACACCATAGGAAGAGACAAGAATAAAATTAATTACTTGAATTAATTTTTTAGTGCTAGCAATATCAAGAAGCGACTTGCTTTTATCACATTGAACCTTCTTCATGGGATCTCCAATCACAAAGGTTGGGTTACCATCACTTCTTAATTTCAATTGGCTTAAGTTCCATTCCCTAGGGGTTTTGTCAGAGGATCGGCCAAATCCACTTCAGACTTCACATAATTGATGATATTACTCCATGTTTTTGCAATTGTTTCACAATGTTATGTCTCAATTGCACATGTCTATTTTTGCCATTATAGGTCTTATTCTTTGCAACGGCTATTGCTGACTGACTATATCACAATGTATTGACACTGATGGTGTCGGTTTTATTCCCAAAGGAATTCCAGCTAAATAGTTCTTCACCCATTCAGCTTCAGTACCAGCCAATTCTAGAGCTACGAATTCCGACTCCATAGTCGATCTAGCAATTACGGATTGTTTGGCTGACCTCCAAGTTACCACACCACCACCAAATGTAAAAGTATAACCACTAGTGGATTTTGTTTCGTCTGAATCAGTTATCCAATTAACATCACAGTATCCTTCTAATACTGCGGGAAATCGACAGTACACAATACCATCATTTGTGGTACCTCTCAAATAACACATGATGTGAGCAAGTGTCTTTCAATGATCCTGACTAGGATTGTGAGTATACCTACTCAGACGACCGACTACGAATGCAATGTCTGGCCGAGAAAAGTTCATTAAATGCAGTAGGCTCCAAATTACTTGGACATATTGAGGTTGGTCAATAGGTACACCTTCTCGTGTCACCTATGTACATGCAAATTATTTGGGATGGGAATTATTTTTTATTTATCACATATGGGTAAAGAGCACCCTTTTTAATGGTCTGGCATTCCGAAAAAAATTCCTGGTTATTAACTCCTCTAATAGCATTATTGGCAGCCGTTTCATTTTAATTATCCCCACAAAATATGGTAGGCACAATGAATTGCCAGCGGATAGACTGTGAACCGAAAATGCCAACGGATATATTAACTCCTATTTGGATAATTTCAGTTTTTTATTAAATTGCTCGCATGGATAGACTGTGAACCGAAAATGATGATTTGGAAATATGTCACCAAGGACGTATTTATTCTTGTCTGCTTAGGTGGACAAGTGATGTGGATGATTCGTGGTTATGTATAACTGAGATTATAATAGATGTAAGAAATATTGTTATATTCGACGTGTTTTTTACCAATCAATAACATGGGTCAAAGAAGAATAAAGTGATAATCAAATACTAATATTCATTAGGTATACTTGGTTTTGCTTGCATAAATTTTCTGAATTTCCAATGACTACCACAACCAATTGAATTTTTTTCATGACCCTGCAAAACCATAAACCCCACAACAATTATGAGTACTAAGTTATGTTCATTGACTTATGAGATTATTATGATTATGAAACCTTTTGATTAAAAATGAGTAGTTAAAAAAACACTAACCTTGTACCCTTTAGGAACAACTGTGTATACACAAATAGTGAGGTAATGATGAGATCTAACACAGACCTATAAGATTAGGATCTAGAAAAATGGCAAATCAACAATTTCTCACAACAAAATCATGAACAAAACTCAACAATATATACAAAAGGAAAAGACACAAACTTACTTGAAAAGGAAGAAGAAATACCAAATGTGGCGAAGATGGGAATGAAAATGGAGAAGGAAGTCCACCACTTCTTCCTTGGGAAGATGATAAGGACAACACTATCCTTGAGCTCTCCTAGCCTCAAGGTTGTGTGCTCAAGGTTCTCATCTCAAGAAACCTTGGAGAATCATGATGAACCTTCACCTACACTAGCAATGGAAACTTGCCCTCACCCTCTCTTGGTATTATGGCACTCACTCTTGCTCAAGTGTATCAATCAATTTCATACATCAAGTTCTAGGGTTTACATGGAGTGGAAATGTATTTATATGTTAAGGAAATTGGATCTTAGGCCCAACATACAAGTCCACTTAAAAGAAAGGAACAAGGCCCAAGGCCACAAACTAAGCTACTAAGGCCAACTATAGGAATCACTAGAGTTGGTTATCTAGAAATTCCCTACTATTTACATGGTCACCTTCAATGTGCTCTTCTTGTCTTAATGATTAGGTTGAGCTCATTGAAGTATATTCCCTTGAATTCTTGTTGACTCTTTTTGGTATTTATCTTTATGATCTTCATCCAAGCTCCATGCATGTGAGCTCACATCAGGTAACCATTTGTCAGTCCCAAGAAAAACACAAGTAGGATCATCCAACCCTGAGCGCCATATTTTGCAGTGAAATAAAATGCAAGGATCAATAACTGTGTATTCACCATATATTTTCATTTCTAAATGCACTTAAGTAGTTGGAAGGATCAAAAGATAAGGAATTACTCCCTCTGATTCTACTTATAAGAAAAAATTTGAATTTTACATTTTGTTGAATTGCTGATGTAAGTATATGGTCTATATTATAGACGATACACATTAGTTATTCAATGAATCTAAAACTACAATTTTTTCCTAATCTATAGGATTATAGGGAGTAATAAATATCGTGAATTATCAAGTTCTAAGTTGATGTATTCCAGTATCTTCATACAAGAATACAGGCATTAGAGACAAGGTTAACACATATATGAAAAACAACACAGTGGAATAATCAATGTTCTGACGAAATAATTGCATATTGCTTAATCGTTCTTGTTGAGTAGCAGCTACTCCAACCTGCAGAAAAAGTTGAGAATCTTAAATCTTTTAGTAAACTAAAAGATACATCATATTTTGAGCTCCAATTTTTAGTATATATATTTAGTTTAACATGAGTTACACTTTTTTAACAGCAAAATTGTCATTTAATAATATGTGTATTAAGGAACACAAACATTTAAAAAGAGTTACATTACCTGTTGGTTTGTCTCGCTTTGAATGCCGGCAACTGCAAGATCAGCTGAAACAATTTTTGCTCCTTCTAAGGCTGCCTTTGAACGATAGTATTTTACTATGGAAAACTTAGGGAAATAGATTGCATACAGAACAATGCACAAAAGCTCAAATTAAAGAACGTAGATATATATCCCTAAGCTTAGCACTGCAAGGAGAGTAAGTAATGAAACACATAGAACCAAAAATTCAAAAAGGCCCTTTTTCGAAGACCGTCATCAGATTTCTCAAAATTAGCTTTGGTGATAAGTCTTAAGCCACATGCAAGAGCTCTAGAGGCAGTTACACCACCAATAAATGACTGCATAACATCAAATTAATTTGACTGATTATTAATTAGTTAAGTTTCTTCTTTTATTAAGGCTCTGTTTGGTAAAAAGTAACGGATAGCGGATAAGCTAGTAGATAGTGGATGAACGGATAACAGTTAGCGGATGAGCTAGCGGATAGCGGATGAGCTAGCTGATAGCAATTGATGTGTTTGGTAAAACTAGCGGTTGAACTAGCTGATAAATGTAAATGACATAAAAAGATATATTTATTTAATTGATGATTACATTTATTTAATAAGGATAGAGAAGAAATTTAAGAAAAATAACAAAGGTAAAAATGCCAAAAAAAGTGAGACGCTATCCGCTATCCGCTAGCGTTTTTTGAAACGCTACTTGAAGTAGCGTTTGAAAAAACACTAAACGCTATTCCAAAAACGCTAAACGCTAGTGCTTACCAAACACGTGTACTCTTCACCCGCTAGTTCCATCAACTACTTTCATCCGCTATCCGCTAGCGGATGGGACGCGCCAAACACAACCTAAGATACAAACAAGTAGACACATGATACCACATATATATATAAGTGGTCTCACTTACCCTATATAAGAATTTAAGAAATATAAAAAAAATGGAAACATAAAATAAATTATTATTTGTGAGACCACCCTGAATGAACTCAGGACACATGAAAGATAGGTCTCCAGTTATACTACCTTGGACAAAAGCATGTGCAATTTCAAAACAAAAAAGAGTGTACATAAACCAATGTAATGACCAGTTCCTCCTTTCTCTGAGGTTGCTAGATCCAACTGCCACACTAAATTGATCAGAAACTATATATTATACATCATAGGCAATGCAAAATAGATAGCATATTCTTGTAAAAAAAGATATTTTTTACAAATTGTTTCATTTCTAGTACCCCTACTACTCTTTATTAATTCAATTTTCTTATTTAAAAAAAAGACACAAGCCATAAAACATAAAATTTGTGCTGGATTGGGAAATTGCTTTTGAAACATTGATTTAAAGAAGGTCTACCTGAATTGTTGATTTGTATATATATTTATGTTTATGAATTAATTGCTTCAAAAAAATGATCATGATAATTAATAGGAGAAAATCATATTTATTATATAATAAAAATAGAATTACTAGAAGGCATATCTGATTTTGATTAAAAGATTGCAACCATTATTCCTTTGATATCATGATATTTTATAAAACTCGCAACATCAATCATATATTAAAATATTTTTCTTCTAAACTTTATAAAGCATAAAAAAAAAAGCAAAAATATTTATACTTACAAGAAGAACTAACAAAGAGGAAATGAAGAAAAGAGTGTATCCACTTAAATTCTGAATCCTTGTATTAAGCCGTGACTCATAGTGAGCGAGGATCATTGTCATTTCAAGTGCAAATGGTTGATAAACAAGTGTAAACACTCTCATTGGATGGTATCTCTACATTATAATATACAAAAAAAAACTTTAATTACATAACATATAATAATTTCATGTATACAAAATACAAAATTAACATAAAGGAAAATGAAAGGGAACATTTTTATATATTGATATAAAACGGGGTGAAAAGCCCAAAACGATTACACAATAATTAACCGAGGAGTAGAAACTTCCATAACATCATCAGCAACATACTGCTTCACTATCAGGAGGAGTATCAAATAACACATAGGGATTATTCTCCATCAAGCTACAACCACAAGAACAACAAAACCATCAACCACCTTATTAGCCTCCCTATAAACATGATTGATAGTAACCACCGTCCAATCCAAAGCCAACAACTGTCTAATGCGGCGAACAAGACTACGCCCTTCAGAACTACCAACCGAAGCACTAGAAATACACTTGACACAAAACTGGAGTCAAGATTAAGGTCAACACGCCTAAAGCCTCTGTCATATGCTAACTGCAAACCCACAATAGCACCCCAAAGTTCGGCCACATTTACTTATATATTGAAATTTGAAACATGAAGGAGATGAGTATTACAGGAAAAACTTTGTTGTAGTCATCTCCCATTGTTCACATGTTATTCAATGCAACAAGAGACTCTAATCCCAGAATAAAACACACTAACATAACTTGAAACTTTCCCTGCTTTTATCAAAATGATTAGAGTTATTGTAAAGAAAAACAAAAGTTAAGGATGAAAATTATAACAAATTATAAACATGAAAAATGCTAGATCAAAATATTATAGATCACGAACTATACTATTTTCTTTAGGTTATGTGATTTATTCCCCAAAAAAACCACTCAATCAT
This sequence comes from Oxytropis ochrocephala, assembly GCA_020916435.1. Lineage (NCBI taxonomy): Eukaryota > Viridiplantae > Streptophyta > Magnoliopsida > Fabales > Fabaceae > Oxytropis > Oxytropis ochrocephala. The sequence goes on along the minus strand of CM037094.1, from coordinate 60,660,425 downwards.
TTCCAATTTTTCCTTTAAATTTGACATTTCTCAATTTGTGATTTTCGTGTATTATTTTTCTTGTGAAATGTTCAATTTTTTTTGATAAGTCAAATTTATTAATTAGTGAGGGGGTACAAGGGGTACCTCAAGCCTTATACATCATTGGATAACAATTGTAAACACTGTGGTAAGCAGGGGTGGCCCTGAGCATGGGTGAGAGGGGCAGCCGTCTAGGGCCCCATTTTGTTAAGGGCACCAGAAATTGTTTTACTTAGCAATATATAGATATATCTAAAATAAAGATTTAATTTATGTTATTAGAATTATAATTGTATATTTGGTAAAAAAAGAATTATAATTATATATTTGAAGAATTAGAAATCATTAGAGCGATGTTTTAACAAATAAATAAAAATCAAGTTATATAATACTGAATTCTTTAAAGACAATAATTGTTTACTAATGGTTGCAGATATATAACATGATATTAACTATTCCTGTTAGAAAAAAAAATCTAAATTGAAATTTTTAAAAACTTATTTGCAACTTATAATGTCACAAATTAGATTAAGTAGTCTCACTTTAGTTTCTGTTTAAAATAATTCTTAATTTTTTTTAATTATGAACGAATTATTAATTGTTTTAACAAAACTGCAATGAATATATTATTTAAATAACTACAAAGGGCATCATTTTATTGATTCGTCCTGGATAACCAAAGTCCTAGGATTGACTGTGTTCTAAGGCAGTGAGAGAGCAGCAAAATGCATAAGAATATGCAACTTAGTGTTAAGTCTCGTATGCCATAATAAGATATTGGTAAATTGTTTTTGACTTATCGATGTACTTTTTTATGAATACTTCTCGATGTATCTTTTAATAGGCTAGTAAAATAAAAAAGGTAAACAAATTATGTGTTAATGAAAATGCTATGCAAGTCACCTTATGTCGTCATTTATTATTTTCTTTAATAAAACCACCACATTAGAATTACATGTTTTTCTTGCAAATAGAATTGCATGTTTACATGAAACCTACTAACAACTTTTACACAAAAAACACAATAGAATTGTTTGATAACAAACATGATTGTTGCGTGATACTCATACATGATAACAAAACCACTCTACTTTATAAAACACTATTCAGTCGTCTCTTCTCCCTCATTAACTTCTTAATATCTCTTTTAATTCTATTCTCACTATCTTTCATTCTATATGAAAACAAGTGTGACTCGTGTATTGCAGGTATAAAGAATGTTATTTTCAATTTTATTGAGAAAAATTAATTTTGAATAACAATGATAAAAATAAAATTCTAAAACGATGTATTTTTGTATATTAAAATATTTAAATTTTATTTTTTTATGAGATATATTTAGCGAAAATAAAATAAGATTGAATAAAGTTGATTAATGTTACCATGTTGATACACAATAACAAATTATTTCACATATTATTATGTCATTTAATAATAATAATAGCACTAATAAACTTTAGACTAAACTTTATTTTTGGTCTCGTGTTTTTAAAAGTTCAAATTTTTAGTTTTTATATTTTAAAATTTAGACATTTAATCTTGTGTTTTATAATTATGGCGTCATTTTGTTAGTTCGCGCAAGCATCCAAAATCTCAAGACCGGCCCTGGTGGTAAGTCATTACACCACTTCTCAAAAGAGATATCTAAATGGTTACCCACTTTATACGCAAACCATCTCCACGATTGCATTTTAACATGAGCTACAATTTTTGAAACATCCACTACTTCCCCTTTTAAAAATGACATTATTTCGCCCCACCCATAAGGCCCATACCATCACAATCCACACAAGAAATTTCGCCCTCTTGTTTTTCTTCCCTCCAATCTATAATTTGTGTCGCATAAAATGCTCCCACGCACTATTAGTCTCTCCTCCATAACACCCACACAAGCTGTCCACCCTTTGCCAAACCAGACCAAAGACAAAACATTTAAAGAAGAGGTGTAGACAGTCTTCGTTGTAAACACTGTGAAATGTTCAATTAACATACGTCCATCTTTTTTGGTGTCCCACTTTCTTCAGAAATAGCCATGACCGATGAACTTTCATAACAAAGATGTATTTAATAATAACAAGAGCTATTGCATATGATACGAAAAAATTATTAGAAATTGGAAAAACTCAAGATAGTTCTGATGGTTCGTAAAAAAATATATTTGAAAAGTTTGGTTGAAGAATGATGTTGGGCTTAGATATCACTAATCACTAAGAAAAACAAATGAAGGCGTACCTCGACTTATATGAAGATAATACCTTTGAAAAGTTTGGATGAAATGCCACATTCACATAGTCTACCTTGCATTAATACTGTCAACACAAATAAGGATCATATCTCTAATTTAATGGCATTACATAAACGACATAAGAAGGGAATTTTTTTAAAACTTACTGATTTTAATTCACGTATATTATATTAAATGTGAATTATTTACACCCAAATAAAATGGACAATCACAATTAGTCTATTTATATCGAAATTATCTTGAGAATACGATGATTTTTCTAAAAAATCATTAATTAAATTTTTGGGAGGAGATGCACAGATATTGGATGCGGATGACATATGTTTTACAGAAATTTTACCGTTAGTTAAGATGGTTGATGTTGTTGTGAGAGAGTTGCGATATGTTTAGTGTACGTAGTACATACTTATATGATTACTAAGTGGACTATGAGCCAACGAAATTAAGCCCAAATCAATTATGTTAACCAAATTGATTTTCAATAGAAATTCGAATTCCCTGATTTTTTAACTAATAAGCAGAAATAAAGTTGTTGTTTGGATCGGTTTTACCAATTGTTAATCATGGTAGTCATAATTAATTTATGATATCTCCATTAATCACAAATTTATGGGGATGAGAATTATTTTTTATATGACAACTCGGGTATAGATGCGACTTATATGGGGATCCACATTATTTTTTCAGATTGCTCCATCTATACACCTAGACGTGTCTCCTATGTATATGCAAATCATATGGTGATGGGAATTATTTTTTATTTATCACATATGGGTAATAAGAGCACCCTTTTTAATGGTCTGGCATTCCGGAAAAAAATTCCCGGTTATTAACTTCTCTAATAGCATTATTGGAAGCCGTTTCATTTTAATTATCTCCACGAAATTTGGTTGGCGCAATAAATTGCCGGCGGATAGACTATGAACCGAAAATGCCAGCAGATATATTAACTCCTCTTTAGATAATTTCAGTTTTTTATTAAATTGCTAGCATGGATAGACTGTGAACCGAAAATGTGAATGTTTCGTGGTTATGTATAATTGAGATCATAATAGATGTAAGAAATATCAATGTTTTATTTAATGTGTTTCTTACTAATCAATAACATAGGTCAAAGAAGAATAAAGTGTTAATCAAATACTATTATTCATTAGGTATACTTAGTATTGCTTTCATAAATTTTCTGAATTTCCAATGACTACCACAACCAATCAAGTGCAACTCCTGCAAATACACCACTTATAAGCCACAATGCAAGCAAGTTACCCAATGAATTTTGTTCATGACCCTGCAAAACCATAAACCCCACAATAATTATGAGTATTAGGTTATGTTCATTGATTTGTGAGATTATTATGATTATGAAACCTTTTGATTAAAAATGAGTAGTTAAAAAAACACTAACCTTGTACCCTTTAGGCACAACTGTGTATACACAAACAGTGAGATAACCATTTGACAGTCCCAAGAAAGACACAAGTAGGATCATCCAACCCTGAGCGCCATATTTTGCAGTGAAATAAAATGCAGGGATCAATAAGAATCGAGAAAGAGTTGCACCGTGTAAACCCTTCTTGGAATCCAACTTAAGGCATTTGATTAGCGGGATATATGAGGATATTAGGTCCTTGGTGTTGTACATTGAAATGAAAACAAGTAGGTACCTATAGACACATTCACCATATATTTTCATTTCTAAATGCACTTAAGAAGTTGGGAGGATCAAAAGATAAGGAATTACTCCCTTTGATTCTAGTTATAAGAAAATTTTGCAATTTTAGATTTGTTGAATTGCTGATGTAAGTATTTGGTCTATATTATAGATGATACAAATTAGTTATTCAATGAACCTAAAACTACAATTTTTTCCTCATATATAGGATTATAGGGATTAACAAATATCGTGAATTACCAAGTTCCCAATTGATGTATTCCAGTATCTTCATACAAGAATCCAGGCATAATAGACAAGGTTAACACATATATCAAAAACAAGACAATGACATAATCAATGTTTTGACGAAATAATTGCATATTGCTTAAACGTTCTTGTCGAGTAGCAACAACTCCAACCTGCAGAAAAAGTTGAGAATCTTAAATCTTTTAGTAAATTAAAAGATACATCATATTTTGAGCTCAAATTTTTAGCATATATAATTAGTTTAACAAGAGTTACACTTTTTTAACACCAAAATTGGCATATAATAATTTGAGTATTAAGGAACACAAATATTTAAAAAGAGTTACATTACTAGTTGGTTTGTCTTGCTTTGAATGCCGGCAACTGCAAGATCAGCTGAAACAGTTTTTGCTCCTTCTAAGGCTGCCTTTGAACGATAGTATTTTACTATGGACAACTTAGGGAAATAGATTTCATACAGAACAATTCACAAAAGCTCAAAGAATGTAGATATCCCTTGTTCGGTACCTAGAGCTCGGACATGGTCCGGATCCGGGGTACTTAGTTGAAGTGCTCCAGGATGGAGAAATATGAGAGTAAGACCTTGACGATGGAGGTAGCTTGAATATCCACATCGGGTGGGGGGGGTACCTGCAAGACACTCCGACGCTCAAGTCAGTATGAGACTGAGTTAAGGGAAAGAAAGAGGGAGTAGAGGAAGTGCCAGAGGTGTAGAATGAAACACTCATTTTCCACCTTGCCCACATTTTCTAGAGATTCTGCACCCAGAGCATTCTTGAGAGAGAACTTTCCGACCACCGCCCAATATACCCCTCACCGCGCGAGATCGTCTTTCAGCGTTCTAAGTTCATCGTTCATCGCGAATCCAGATTTCTGCAAAAGAGGTTAGTTTCGCAGCACTTTAATCTTTAAAGCATTAGTTTTTACCTTTGATTTAGTTTACTTCCCGGGGCTGACTTTGTCGGGAGAGTTGCCCCTTATTCCTTGTGGAAAGATGTAGTCTCGCCTCGGCTTATTCTAGGCAGACACTTGATAAAGTAGATAGGAGTCAGCTGAGTGATGGAATGCGCCCTCTCTTGTAGATGGCCCAGACTAGGAGCGAAGAAACGCAAAGCTTCATTCCACCTGGTAAGCCGATCTTGAAGAGGTCGGTCGAAGGCCATCCCGTTTTGGCCGTCAATGGATCGCGGTCTTTGTTCTCCAGCACTACATAAATACTTCGGCGAAGTCCAGTATCTCAGCTCCGCTTGGTAACACGGAGAAGCAACTGTCTGAGAGCACTAAAGAAGGAGACAACGAGGTGAATTCCCGACCTTGCCTGGGGAGTTCTTACCGCGGGAAGATCATGATGAACTAGTGGAGGAAGTGTACAAGTGGGTATCTACCAAAGTCAGCTGTATTCATACCAAGCTAAGGTCGGACAAGCCCGTTGCCTACTTCGAGAAGTACCTTGTTCTTCTTGAAGGACAGTGATGGAGGCTGACATCGGTGCCCGGGGTTCCCGTGTGTAGTGAACATAAGCACCTTAGATTTTTCTTCTATGGAGCAGCGTTGGAGGCAATTAATGTCTGTCTCCCATTGAACTCATTTCAACAACAAGTCGTAAGATATCTACGAGCAGCTCCGTCGCAGCTATTGACGATTGCTGGGGATTCCAGCGGGGGTTTGTGTTGAAGATGGAATACCTCGGGAGGAAGCCTACTGCCAGATTCTTCTTTACCTTATTCAATGTTACCCACAGCTCGGAGCCGGGGCCAAACGGGACTAGGAAAGGGCACATCGGATTCCGAAGCAAAGGTGAACACTCATACTTCTTGCTAGCCAATGATTCAAATATGAACTTCAAACCGGTCTTCTTCTTTGTTCAAGCCATGAATGGTGAGGCAAAAAGATCCATAGCCGAGTTTGAGAACAGACACCTTCTCACTAAAAAGATTGTCCTCAGCAGTTCTAAGAAAGAAGGGGAGTCGGCCTCCAAAGCAGATGCTAGAAACTCAGCCCCAAAAGTCAAAGGGCAACGACTCCGGCAAGGGCTTGAAATCTGGCTCCGAGAAAGAGCCGAAGTCCAAGGAGTAGGAGAAGCCTGACTCCAAGGTGCAGAAGCGTAGCCGTGACGCGACCAAGAATGCTGAAGGAGACGGTAGTGGCGGCAATCCCAAAGACTCAAATCTACAGAAAATATTAGATTGAAAACATTCGACGTGTTGGCAAAGGTCACCAAGTTTGGGCCTTCGGCCTTTAAGAAGATGCAGAGTTCGGTTGAAGAGAACTCCTCCGCGAAGCTCCGAGGTAAGCTTACTGAAACCCAAGCTTATAATCATGCTATTGAGGCCCAGTTGATTCGTACTTCCTGAGACTTGAGAATTTACCAGAGTTATTGGTTTTTAGAGCTTGCTGAAGAAAACTGCCTTCTGAAGGAGAAGTCTCCTGAGAACACCGATCTAAAGAAGAAACTGTCTGAAGCCCATGATAGGGTCTAAAAACAGAAGGAGAGGTTGGACAAATTATCCTCGGTGGAAGCCGATCTGAAACTAGCCAAGGAGGATCTTGATAGGGTTAGGAAAGAGAGCGAGGAAGCCGAGGTCCAGATGCCAACTCAGATTGAGAAGCTGGAGAAAGAGAACGAACAGTTGAAGGATTACGCCGTCTTGATGGCCAAGACCGGCTTTGAGTGGTGTTTGAGCATGGCCATGGTTCTTGAGCCAAATATTCGAAGTGAATACATGCAGGTTGACTACAAGGTAGTTGATGGTCGAATCATGAGTGCTGATGGGGTCGTCTACCCTCCATCCGAGCAGGCCGAGGAAGAAGAAGTTAACAATACCGGCAATGCTACCCCCGATGTTGTAGTGAATGCTGGGGTTGGAGAGGAAGCTTCTCCCGCCAAGGGCGCTATTGATCTTTGAGATGGGCGCGATAATTAGCCCCTTGTAATTTTTCTCTTTTTCTGTGAACAATGATATTTTTTCAAGGTGGCCTCGGGCGTGTTCGGGATCCTCGGCATCATCCTTTTTCGGTGCGTATAAATATGCATGTCTATTTAAGGGATCAGCCCACGTTTGTAAGTTTAATAGGCATCATCCTTTTTCCAGTGCTAATTCATTTTCTTGGAAAATATAAATATGCATGTCTATTTAAGTATGCTTTTTGGCGATTCTTTGGGGATTCCAGTGAGGTTTGTGTTGAAGATGGAATACCTCGGGAGGAAGCCTCTTTGCCCGATTCTTCTTTACCTTATTCAATGTTACCCACTCGGAGTAAGGGGGCCAAACGGGACTAGGAAAGGGCACATCGGATTCGGAAGCAAAGGTGAACACTCATACTTCTTGCTAGCCAATGATTCAAATATGAACTTCAAACCGGTCTTCTTCTTTGTTCAAGCCATGAATTGAGGCAAAAAGATCCATAGCCGAGTTTGAGAAACAGTTACCTTCTCACTAAAAAGATTGTCAAGAAAGAAGAAGTCGGCCTCCAGCGGATGCTAGAAACTCAGCCCCAAAGTCAAAGAACAACGACTCGGCAAGGGCTTGAAATGCCCAGAGAAAGAGCGAAGTCAAGAGGAGTAGAAGCACGACTCCAAGGTGCGAGCGTAGGCGTGTGCGACGAAGAATCTTTGAAGAGGCGGTAGTGGCGGCAATCCCAAAGACTCAAATCTACGAAAAATATTAGATTGAAAACATTCGACGTGTTGGCAAAGGTCACCAAGTTTGGGCCTTGACCTTTAAGAAGATGCAGAGTTCGTTGAAGAGAACTCCTCCGCTAAGCTCCGAGGTAAGCTTACTGAAACCAAGCTTATAATCATGCTATTGAGGCCCGGTTGATTCGTACTTCACGAGACTTGAGAATTTACGAGTTATTGGTTTTAGAGAGCTTGTCAAAGAAAAGCGCCTTACGAAGGAGAAGTCTCCACGAGAACACCGATCCGAAGAAGAAACTGTGCCCATGATAGGGTCTAAAAGCGAAGGAGAGGTTGGACAAATGGACCATCTTGATAGGGTTAGGAAAGAGAGCGAGGAAGCCGAGGTCCGGATGCCAGATTGAGAAGTGGAGAAAGAGAACGAACAGTTGAAGGATTACGCCGTCTTGATGGCCAAGACCGCTTTGATGGTGTTTGAGCATGGCCATGGTTCTTGAGCCAAATATTCGGAAGTGAATACATGCGGGTTGACTACAAGGTAGTTGATGGTCGAATCATGAGATGGGGTCGTCTACCCTCCATCCGAAAGCAAACAATACCGCAATTAGTTTCAGCCCACGTTTGTAAGTTTAATAGGCATCATCCTTTTTCCTAAGTGCTAATTCATTTTCTTGGAAAATATAAATATGCATGTCTATTTAAGTATGCTTTTACTGTTAGAAGCCGAAGTCGCGACACCTTAGAGATGTACGTGACTGAGAAAATTTGCACAAGTGTTTAAACTTGTGGATTAGTCTTAGAGATGGTAGATTCCTCGAGTCGAATTCAAAGATGAGAAAGCCGTTGTGGGCTCCCTCTCGCTCATTTAGATAGGAAGGCATATATCTTCTCACGATGCTTGCCAGGCGATCGGCCTTCTTACGGAGGCGGTAGAGCGGGTGCCCGCCTTCACTAGATCCCACCGAGGCCGATGTGGGCACTTCGACCCTTTTATCGGAGTCGTGGCGTCCTCGCCTTCTTACTAGAGCCGCTGAGGGCGTTCGGCCTTCGGAGGCGGAGACCGCGCAATGGGTTCCTCCACCGCCCGACCTACGATGGAACTCGTCAATTCAGGCATCAGAGGGAAGGCTGGGCTCGTGTAAAGCGAAATTGGGAAACCTATGACTTTTGATGGAGCTCATATTTCGGATAATGTAATCCAACTTGTATTTCGGATTGGATTTCTTGATTATTGGTGTATTTAGGCATAACTTCAATGAACTAATGACAAATCGGTAACTCAAATACCTAGGTATGGTGTTTTTGATTGAACTGATTGAGTATGTAATTTTTTTTTGACGCAATTGAGTATGTAATTGGGCGCATATAAATGGACCATTTTCATGTACATTTTATTTTTTGAAATTAGTTTGTAATTATTTGTTGTTAAAATATTATGCATATATATTATCGATTTTTTTGACTAATATTGTCGATGTTTATGATTAGTAAAAAGATGAGAGTCATATTTGATGGTGGTGAAAATTTAATTAAATACAACTTTTAAATTTGTATATAAGATAGAGTTTAATTTATATACACATACTGTGTATCAGGTTTTATAAACCACCACCAATTACAATTCAAGGAGTGGTTGGTTACCAATTGACTAATTGGTGGTTACCAATTGACCAATTTATTTTTGGTAATGTGTCAACCTTTAATTGGTAGATAGTGTAAAAGGCTCATACACCTATTGTGTATATAAATTAAACTCTATAAGATATATGGGTGTAAAATATTTTATTCAAATTTTGTTTCATGTTCTATGGATAATTGGTGCTTGAGTTATACAAGTTATTGTACTTTGAGACGTGTATCATTTTCCGTATTGACTATCTATGGCAGCTTTACGATTTTTGGTTTTGTTAAAGGATGGGCGTAGTTAAAAACTCTAAAAATAGATAGCAATCATAACATTAGTAAACAAAACAATTACACATCTTGAAGAATTCCAGGCCACTAAAGTTTCTCCTCCTTCCTTTTTGTCATTTTTCTTGCAATTGTTTTCGCAAGTTTGGTATTTTCAGGGTTCAATTATCGCAAGTTTGTCATTTCTTCAAAGTTCAAATTATTGAACTTCCTTTGATTTATACCCATGTAAAGTTTGTAGGATGTACTTTAGTTTTGACCAAAAAATATTGAAATGGTGAAAGACATCAAAACTCACAAACCCATGATCTTCTTTCTTCCTCTATTCTTAGTCGTTTCCAGATCCACCTCTTAAATTTTTTAATTCATAATTTTCTTTCTCAACCACTTACTTTTAGTGAGTCTAATGTGAATTTTTTATTGTTGAATGGTGAAACAGGTTAGGTCGGTTCCTCCTAGTGGCTCTTGCAAAGAGTAAAGCATTTAAGTTTGCCACATATTGATAGTTGAAGTTATTGTAGTTGTAATTCAAATATAGAAGAGGAATGACTCATTTTGTACACTAGTCGAAAATAATAGCTAGTCGAAAATTAGATTTTGAGTTCCTTTTGATTTGTTAGAATTGGTTATCAGAACCAATGGAAATCTCTTGATATATACGGACATGTTGTAAATTCTTGAGATCAATCAATCAATACACAGTGAACATTAAAATTGAATTTTCCCTCCAATTTCTGTTTTGTCTGTTACTCTCTCTCTCTCAATTCATTGTGAAATCAAGATTTCACCACCAAGAAACAATCGAAACTCCAACAATTGGCCTCAGAGCAAGCGGTTCAGGGCGGCGGTGATGGCGGCCACACAAGGGAATACGAACAATGGGCAATTTTCGGCGAAGCTACCGGTGTTCGATGGAAGTAACTACGAGCGATGGACGACTCAAATGAAGGTAGTCTTCCGGTACCAAGGTGTTCTTGAAGTGATCAGAAATGGCGTGACACCACTGGATGCGGCTCCCACGGAGGCTCATAGAGCACCGTGAACAATCGAAGAAAGATGACAAAGCAATTTTCTTGATCCATCAATGTGTTGATGCGAATGTTCTGGAGAAGATAATTGAATACGAAACTGCGAAGGAAGCGTGGGACGTATTGGCAACTACTTACTCCGGCGATAAACAAGCGAAGAAGATGAAATTGATGTCACTGCGTTGTCAATTGGGACTATTGAAGATGGAGCCAAACGAGACTATAGCGCAATTTGTAAGCAGGTTAGTAACTCTAACGAATCAAATGCGTAGTTGCGGTGAGGTGGTTAGTGATTCAATGAAAGTAGAAAAGATTCTCACTGGTGTTACTCCAAGTTTTGATAGTGTAGTCTCGGCAATAGAGCAATCTAAGGATCTAGATAATCTGAAATTAGAACATTTAATGGGATCCTTAGAGGCACATGAAATCAAATTGAAGAGTAGAGAAATTGCCAAGAAAGAAGTGAAAGAAGGTGACAAGGCAATCTTTTTTTTCCAAATCACGGGGAAAAGGAAATGCATCGAGTAATTCTTGGAGGAATAAGAAGGGTAAAGGGAAATGGAATAGTAACAAGAATGAGGGAGGAGGCTCAAAGAATGGAACTCAGAAGAAAGGGGGTGATAATTCTGGAAAGAACAAGAAGAAATCTAAGGATGAGATACAATGCTATAACTGTCAAAAATGGGGCCATTATGCTGATGAATGTGAAAATCCTAAGGTGCCTAGGAAGAGGAATGAAGAAGCACGATTAGCTTGTGACTCGATGATGAAGAAAAAGCAATGATGCTTATGGCCATAATTGTGATATGCGGTGAAGAAATGCTGCTAATGGCGATTAAGAACAAAGAAAGCGGTGAAGAGGAATGGTGGTACCTTGATACGAGTTGTTCCAACCATATGACCGTCACAAGGATTGGTTACGTGAACTTGATGAGACCGTGAAAAGAAGAATAAGGTTTGGTGATGGTAGAAATTTGTCATGGATGAACGATCAAGAAGGTAGTAGAGATAAGAAGAAGATGGAAAGAAAGTGGTGGTTAGTGATGTCTGTATGTACCTCAAATGAAGAGTAATTTGCTTAGCTTGGGGCAATTACTTGAGAAGGGTTACTCCATGAACATGAGTGATGGTTTCATGAAAGTTGCAGACAAAAATGGCAACACTGTCCTAAAGGCACCTGCATCAAAGAACATGACCTTTAAGGTAGGTGTTAACACCATTGAACATGAGTGTCTATCAGCAAAAACTAGTAAAGATACATGGAAGTGGCATAGAAGAATGGGATACTTGAATTTCAACAGCTTGAATACTCTGCAGAAGCAAGGAATGGTTGCAGGGCTACCTCAAATTGAAATGCCAAGACAAGTTTGCAGCAAGTGTTGTGAAGGGAAGCAGCCCAGGAAGTCCTACAAGTCAGAAGTTTCAACAAGAGCCAAAGGAAAGCTTGAAGTAATCCAATCAGATGTATGTGGACCCTTTGAAGTCAAATCTCATGGAGGTAACCTGTATTTTGTTTCCTTTATTGATGATTTTACTAAAAGAATGTGGATTTACTTGTTGCAAAGAAAGAGTGATGTATTTGCAACATTTAAAGAGTTCAAACTATTAGTAGAAAAGCAATCTGACCGATCTATTAAACGGTTAAGAACTGATGGAGGAGGTGAATATACTTCACTGGAATTTGAAAAATACTGCAAAGATGAAGGGAATCTGCATGAGGTGATGGCTCCATACACACCTCAACATAATGGAACTGGTGAAAGAAGAAATAGGACACTATTGAATATGGTGAGATGCATGTTGAAAGAGAAGCACTTACCAAAAGAATTCTGGGCAGAGGCAGTGGTCACAGCAGCTCATATTCTAAACAGAAGTCCAACAAAGAGACTAGAAAACACTACACCAGAGGAAGCATGGAGTGAGTCCAAGCCAAGTGTGAAACACTTCAAGGTGTTTGGATCACTAGCTCACAGACATGTACCTGAACAGCAGAGAAGGAAGCTTGATTCTAGATCACAAGCTATGATATTAGTTGGCTATCATAGCACAAGTGCCTACAAGCTCTATGATCCCTTGAACAAAAGAATAGTGATCAGCAATGATGTGGTAATAGATGAAACAAAGGAGTGGGATTGGAGTACTGCAAAGGAAAAAGAAAGCGAGGCGCTGTGACGGGTTGAGTTGGATGCGAGAAATGATGCTCCAACTAATCCTGAACCTGCAGAAATAGATGATGACAGTGATGGTGAGCCACCTAGAAGACCACAGAGACAAAGAAATTTACCTAGCAGACTCCAGGACTACGAAGTATTTCCTGACACTGCTATAGACACAGATGGTGAGCTACTGCAGTTAGTACTCCTTGCGAGCGAGGCAGATTTCACTGAATGAAGCACTAGCTAATCCTCATTGGAAGAAGGCAATGGAGGAAGAACTTCAGGCAATTCAGAAGAACAACACTTGGGAAATGATGAGACTACCAAATAATAAGAAGGCTATTGAAGTCAAGTGGGTCTACAAGACTAAGGTAAAACCAAATGGAGAAATTGCCAAGTATAAAGCAAGGTTAGTGGCAAAGGGTTTTCTGCGAGAAACCGAGTTTAGACTATAATGAAATCTATGCTCCATGAGCTAGAATTGAAACTATTAGACTGATAGTTGCAATTGCTAGCATGAAGAAGTGGACAATGAGTCAACTAGATGTGAAATCATCAATCCTCAATGGTCCATTGGAGGAGGAAGTGTATATCAAGCAACCACCGGGCTTTGAATTAAAGGGAAAGGAAGATATAGTGATGAAGTTGAACAAGGCTTTATATGGTTTAAAGGAAGCACCTCGGCCCTGGAACAAAAGAATTGACAACTTCCTTCAACAACTCAGATTCGAGAAATGTGTAACAGAACATGGTGTGTACCTAAGGAAGAGCAATTCAACTGGTGTTATCATGATCTGTTTGTATGTAGATGATCTTCTTGTCACTGGTGATAGTGAGCAAGAGATCAAAATCTTCAAAGAAAAACTGATGAGTGAGTTTGAAATGTCTAATATGGGTAGGCTTGCATATTTCCTAGGGATGGAGTTTGTGACATCCAAAAGAGCATATTTCTTCACCAAAAGAAATATGAAACCGATATCTAAAGAAATTCAAAATGATGGAATGCAATCCTGCTACCACACCAGCAGAACCAGGTGGAAGATTGACAAGTGATGATACTGATAAGTTGATTGACAGTACTCTCTACAGACAATTAATTGGATCCTTGAGGTATTTGTGCAACTCAAGACCTGATATAACCTATAGTGTAGGTTTGGTGAGTAGATTTATGGAGAAGCCAAATAGAACTCACCTAATAGCCGCAAAAAAGGATCTTGAGATACATAAGAGGTACCATAGATTGTGGAATTTTGTTTCCTGCTACAAAAGCAACTGCTGATAATAACTGGATATACTGATGCTGATTGGAGTGGTGATACTGAAGATAGGAAGAGTACTTCAGGATACATATTCATGCTTGGTGGAGCTTCTATATCGTGGTGCTCTAAAAAGCAAAATGTAGTGGCTTTATCGAGTTGTGAAGTTGAATACATATCAGCAGCTTTTGGTGCAAGTCAAGCAATGTGGCTTGAGATGCTGTTAAGTGAATTAAAAATGAAGAATGACACTCCTATGGTATTGAAAGTAGACAACAAATCTGCAATAGATTTGGCCAAACACCCCGTGGCTCATGGACGAAGCAAGCATATAGAGATCAAGTATCACTTCCTTCGTGATCAAGTCAACAAGAACAAGCTGAAAATAGAACACTGCAAGTCTGAAGAACAAGCTGCAGATATGCTTACAAAGTCATTGAAGCCGAGGAAGCTTGAAGAAATGAAGAATATGATTGGCATGTGTAGTTTAAGTGATTTGAATTATGGGGGTGTATTGTAGTTGTAATTCAAATATAGAAGAGGAATGACTCATTTTGTACACTAGTCGAAAATAATAGCTAGTCGAAAATTAGATTTTGAGTTCCTTTTGATTTGTTAGAATTGGTTATCAGAACCAATGGAAATCTCTTGATATATATACAGACATGTTGTAAATTCTTGAGATCAATCAATCAATACACAGTGAACATTAAAATTGAATTTTCCTCCAATTCTGCTTTGTCCGTTACTCTCTCTCTCTCTCTCTCAATTCACTGTGAAATCAAGATTTCACCACCACGAAACAATCGAAACTCCAATAGAAGTTTAATGAAACTAATAAATTGTCATCTTTTTTTTTTTTTGATAAGTAATAAATTGTCAGCTATTAGAGGTGCATTGAGATAGTTGCATGAATTTGATACGCCATTCACTATGAAGAAAGAATCACGTATATGTTTGAATTAATTAATTTATTTATTATCTTGGTCTTATTTTCCATGGCATGCACATTTACAATAAGGTTTTCAAGTGCTATATGTAATAATTGGATGTTGCATTGAAAACTGATGTCTCCATATGTATTTTTATATTTCTTAATTTCTAACAACAATTGATGAATATTTTGTTGGAACCAAATCAATGAAAGAGTGTGTTTTCTCTATATTGCATTAGAGCGGATAACATCCAGAATACAAGCCATGCTTCTCTATATCTATGAAGCTCATAACTGTCTAACTGAAAAACAGAAAGGCTATTGTCAAAAAAAAAAGAAAAACAGAAAGGCTAACTAATGTGACTCTCACTAATGGATTGGGCTAGATCCACTAACAAGGCCCAATACAACAGGTATAACTACATTAACAGGCCCAAGTATACTAACAAATACACTAACATGTCCTCCCTTAATCTAGATTATTACAACAGATGATAGAATCTAGATTAGGTGATGCAAGGGAGAAACTTCACTTCTTCAATTCTGTCATGCCCAACCGGTTTACGATCTTCACGAAGTCCTTGAGTTTCAACGGTTTAGTCATTGTATCTGCAATTTGCAGCTCTGTTTTGTAGAATTTTAGCTCTATAACTCCTTCCTTAACCAGATCACGAAGATAATGGTATCTTACATCAATGTGTTTGCACCTTCCATGCAACACCAGATTCTTGGACACCTTAATAGTTGAGCTATTGTCACACAAGATTGAGGTGTACTTCTCTTGCTTCTGTCCCAAGTTCTCCAGTATTTTCCTAAGCCATATTGCTTGTGTTGCACCAAGAGCAGCTGAGACAAACTTAGCCTCTGTTGTTGATAAAGTGACAACAGCTTGCTTTTTGGAGGACCATGATATGGCTCCATTTCTCATCATAAAGACATAACCTTCTGTGCTTTTCCTGTCTTCTTTGTCTCCTGCATAATCCGAATCCACATATCTTGTCAATTCAACATTCTCTCCTCTGTTGTACATGACTCCCAATCCAATAGTTCCTTTGAGGTATCTCAAGATTTTCTTCACAGCAAGATGATGATCAGAGGTCGGTTTTTCCATGTATCTACGGGCTAAGCATACTGAATACATAAGGTCAGGTCTGGTGGCAGTGATGTACATTAAGCTGCCCACCATTTGCTTATATCTGCTACTATCAACAGTATCCTAGATCCGTCATGTCAAACTCAGATTTCATGGATGCTTTAAAGCTCTCAAACATACTGTCATTATCACCAGTGAATATCAAGTCGTCAACATAGAGGCTTACTATGAGAATTCCTTTGTCAGTTTCTGTTTTCACAAACAGGGTATACTCAGAATGACATTTCACAAATCCTTCCTTAGTAAAATAGCTTTCCACCTTGCTGTACCAAGCCCTTGGGGCTTGCTTCAAGCCATAGAGGGCTTTGTGAAGCTTGAACACCTTGTTCTCCTCTCATTTCTTCACAAAGCCTTGTGGTTGATTCACATAAACTGTCTCAGTGATTTCTCCATGGAGAAATGCACTTTTCACATCCAATTGGTAGATAGTCCATCCTTTAATGGCAACAAGAGCAATGATGGTGCGTATGGTGTCCCACCTGGCCACTGGAGCAAACACCTCCTTATAGTCCACTCCTTGCTTTTGAGAGTACCCCTTTGCCACAAGTCTTGCTTTGTACTTTTCCACTTCACCTTTCTCATTTAGTTTAGTCTTGTATATCCATTTCACTCCAATTGCCTTGGCATTGTGTGGAAGATCAGTGAGTTCCCATGTGTGATTTCTTTCTATAGCAGCCAGTTCAGTTTTCATAGCTTTCTGCCATTTCTCTTCTTTTGCAGCTTCTTCATAGCTAACTGGATCATTGCTTTGAGTGATAGCAGCTAGGCTATATTCATCAATGTCATCATCAGCAGTTACATAGTCCTTGTAGGTACCCTGGCTTTCTCCTTATCCTCCCTTGATCAGCACTCTCTTCAACAGATTCATCAACACTGTCAGTAGTTGTACTTGCCCTGTCATTTCTGTTGTCATCATTAAGGCCTGAGGCATCACTTTCTGGATCACTAGAATCTTGCTCTTCACTATTATCAGAGTCATGATCAGAACTAACATCATCATCAATCACTTCATAGCTTGATTTAACACAGTTTTCATCCCAATTCCAGTACTTATCTTCATCAAATACACATCTCTACTTATAAGAATTTTCTTGGAGATGGGATCATACAATCTATAGGCCTTGGATTCTTCACTTACTCTAAGGAGGATGCATTTCTTGCTTTTGTCATCAAGTTTCTTCCTTTGTGAGTCATGTACATGTACATACCCAATGCTGCCAAATGTTCTGAGCCAATGTACAGAAGGTTTTGAGCCACTCCAAGCCTCCTCAGGAGTTATATCAGTTACTGCTATTGTAGGACTTCTGTTTTGAACAAAGATTGACCAATTTACAGCTTCTGGCCAGAATTTCTTGGGAACTTTCTTTTGAGATAGCAAGCACCTCACCATATTCAAGATGGATCTGTTTTTCCTTTCTGCAACCCCATTTTGTTGAGGTGTGTATCCTGCTGTGAGTTGCCTCTGTATTCCATTTTCCTAGCAAAATTCATCAAACTCATGAGAAGTAAATTCCCCACCTCTGTCTGTTCTCAAGCCAGAAATCTCAGTTCCACTCTCCTTTTCAACTTTGACTTTGAATTGCTTGAAGCACTCCAAAGCAGCAGACTTCTCCATCAAAAAATATACCCATGTTTTTCTGCTGTAGTCATCAATGAAGGTAAGGAAGTACCTCTTGTGACTATTAGATTCAGGGGTTATTGGTCCACAAATGTCAGCATGAATTAATTGAAGTCTATGCGATGCTCTCCATGTACTCTTCTTTGGGAAAGATTCTCTGTGCTGCTTCCCGGTTACACACTCTGCACATACCTTGGCAGAATCTTCAATTCTTGGCAATCCCTTTACCATACCTTTCTTGCTAAGTAACTGCAAACCCCTAAAATTCAAGTGCCCGTACCTATTGTGCCATAACATGCTTGTATCTTCACCATAAGTGACTTTGAAACAATTAGGTAGAATCAATGCAGCAGATGTTCTAAACATTCTATTAGTGGACATTTGTGAATCAAACAGCAAGCCTCTAGTTGGATGAACAATTTTGCAAGTGTTATTCTCAAAAATCACAGTCAAACCTTTCTCTTGTAATTGTCCTATGCTTAACAAATTGTTTCGCAGCATAGGAATATAGTATATATCAGTAATCAAATGAACTATACCATTTACTTTCATCTTAATGCTACCTTTTCCCATGACTAACACCTTAGATCCATCACCCAATCTAACAGTTGTTCTAAAGCTTTCATCTAAACTAAAGAACCAATCTTTAAAACCACACATGTAGTTGCTATAACCAGAGTCAAGGAACCATACCTTTAGGTCAATGGATTCCCTGCAGGGTGACTGTGCCATCAGTAGAGCTTCCTCAAGTAAAGCTTCCATGTCTGTATCACTGTTACTGTCTGTGTGAGCCATTAGCAGAAGTTCTTCTTTTTTCTCTGCATAATTGACTTTTTCTTCATAATTTGGACATTCATTCCGATAATGGCCCATTTTTCCACAATGGTAGCACTCAATGTTGTCTTTGTTGACTTGCCCTCTATCTCTGCCACGATTTCCCCTTCCTCGACCTCTTCCTCTACTACTAGTGGTGACCTTTAGAGCCTGATCTTCTTCCTTAGGCTTATGTTCATTGATGAGTTGCTCATGAACAAGGAGGCTACTCTGTAATTCATCAATGGAGAGGGTGGAGGTGTCATTTGCCTGAACAATAGAGCATACCACGTATTTGTATTTTGGCCCCATGGACTACAAGAAAAGCTTGTTTTAGCCACCGACAATTTCCACGGAGCTTATTCCGTCAGGAATTTGCCACAGTTTTATGACGGCATGCGTAAAAAAATAACTCATCATTGACTTCAGTACACTTTGTTCCCCTCTTCCTCTCTCTCGTCTCTCCTCTCTTTGATTTTTCCTTCACGTACATTTGTTCGCTTCTCCTCTTCGATTTTTCCTTTTGTTACATTCTGTTCTTCTTGTTGCAACATGTTAGGGTTTGGCAATTTCAAAGAACACCAAAGAACCTTACATATATCCTCATCACCTCAAAGAACCTTACATCTCTCTTCATCATCTCAACCTTGAGTTAGGGATTATTTTTAGTTTTTATTTTTGAAACAAATTATTCGATAAATATTTCATGATTATTGAGTTGTTGGGTTGTTTCTTTTCTCAGTAATTTGCTTGTATAAAACCCTTTATGTGGTCACTTGAAATTAGTAAAGCTTAGTTGTACAAATATTCCTGGAATTTGAATTGTTGGATGTGATGTTTGAGTTTCATTTTTTATTCATTGTTTAAGTTCTCTTTCATTTTTATCTTGATGAATTTTGGGTTTAAATATATCTTGGGCCAAGAAGATGATCTTGATAAGAGTCAACAACTTCAGAAATGTGAATCAAGTTCTAAGGTAAATTGTTTTAGAGGATGTTGGTTTGGCAATATATTCATATGTTTTTTTTCCTGCTCTTTGAGCCATTGTCTTCCAATTGACACACATTATTATGTCAATACTTAGAGTTTGTAATTGAATACAGATTGACAATGACATGGATAAACAAAAGGCTGAAGCTGTGAAGAATTCAAAAGAAAATGATCAAGAGGTTGATGCAGCAAATAGTAATGATGCTGATTATTTGAAGAAGATGATTGATGAGAATCCTAACAATCCTTTGTTTCTGAAAAAGTATGCTCAGTTTCTGTTTCAGGTGAGACTATTTCTTATGTTCACAATGTTTTGCTACTGGTTAAAGCTGAGTTTTCATAATGTTTTGCTTGAAGAAAATCTTCATTGCTTTTTTCTGTTAAAACATATTTTGGCAATGTTTTGAAAACCGAAGTGGACCATGAATTGGTGAGACCTCTGAGTCATGGTTCAACCGCTTTAAGCCGCTCAAACCAGATATAAACTTTTGGTTATAAAAGAGACTAGAGGGAGTACAAGACAGAAACAAAATTGAGATATAAACCAATATTAGTTAGCTGAGCTTCTTTTGGTTTAATTTGAAATCTTCAACAATAAAAGAGCAAGACTAGCCCCTTCATGCAAGTTACAACTTAAAACCTAAATATAACTATACATCATTATAGCATGAGGGTAAAGATGAGGACTATCAGATGGTCATAGACATGTTATTACTTGTTGTTTGAGGGTTAAAAAATTGTATCGCATTCATTTTTACCCCTTCCCATCTTCACTATGTACAGTCCAAAAGAGATCTTGAAGCAGCAGAGAATTACTACTCACAAGCAATATCAGCTGATCCGAGTGACGGTGAAATGATATCAGAATATGCTAAACTAGAGTGGGAACTTCATCATGATCAGGAAAAGGCTATTTCTTTATTTGAACAAGCAGTTCAGGCAACCCCTGAAGATAGGTACATACAATACTTTACTTCACATGCCTATCAATGCTGTAACATGAAAGAATTGTTCAATCACACGCAACTAATGTGCTCGCTTTTCAGTATAGTATTCATGAGACTTTATGTGACAGAAGAATTCTGAATTATAAACCAAGTAACTTACACAAAAATAATATTGATACAAGTGTTTAACTCTTTTCTGCATTCAACAATGTTCTTGCAGCATATGCCTGCTTTCTTTGGGAAAGAGAAGACGAGGAAAGTTAAATTGAAATCTTCAGCTGGAAAATGCCATTACTGTTACAACTTTTCATGACAGTTTGCTAGAACAATGCAAATAAATGCTGGTAGTTATAGGAGAATAAGGAAAACCATACACAATTCGTACAAAGAACTGTAGAACAAAGAAAATCATACTTTTATTTACTGCATTTTTAGCCGAAATTTTCGCATTTCTAGAATATCATGTATGTAACTTGCAGTGAGACAAAAAGGTATTATTAGCTTCTAATATATGTGCATTTCTCATTAAAATGGTTCTTAATTTTTCATTGATAAAAAAGGTATTATTAGGAGTATATAAGAAGAATTTCAAAAGATTGAGACAAAAATTCAATTTCAGTTTATATATGGAGAAATGATTTTAACTCTTATTGAAATGTAATATTTCTTTTTTCAGAAGTACTTTTGTTGAAATTTATCTAACTTGTTTGTTATATTTTTGTTATTGTTATTGTTATTGTGCATGTAATGTTCTGTTTGTTATTTAAATGGTGAGTGTTTTCTCCTATATTTCTTTTTTTGTTTAATTGGAAGCATATGTTTATGGTCACAGAGAGGCTTACACTGTGTCTTTAGATTTTGAATAGCAACTCGAGGCTCAGTACTTTCGATCATTGCAGTTTATCGGTTCTTGCAAAGACCGAGCAAATTCAGGTGGCATATGATAAATGTACTTGCTTTTTGTGGTATTCAAATCTTGCTCATAGTTTCTTTGCTGTCATTTTGTTTGTCTAATTTTTTTTCTTGTTTTGGATTGTTCTAGTTATATCTGTATGCAAGAGGTTGAAGGACCAAAATCTTCTTCTGCTGAAGCTCCCATACGTGGGGTGGCTCCGATGCTCATCGCTTCTCTTGAAGCTTCAACCCTCCAGGTGAGCATTTGACTCCCCGCATCCTGAGTTTCTTCAGCTTTGCTTATTAGGAAAGTACTACAAAACTGGTCTATCCATATTTTCCAAGTACACAACCCACGGGACCTTTTTCTATACATTTATTATGGGTACGCTTCTTTCTTCTTTTCCTTCTTTTTAATGTGTAAAGCTATTAAGTTTTTTATTGATGAAATTGATAGTAATACGATTTTACATGAAACTTTGTGAGCTTGATATGCATGAGCAAATTTTCAATTCAAAAATGGTATATGCAATTTACTTATACAAAAAGTTATTTCTTATCAAATGTAAGAATGACCTCAAGTGGTGCTGTGAAATCTGATGGCAAAGCTGGACACAGGCCTACATGGAAAAGAAGAGAGTTTGTTTTCTTAATTCTTTTGCTTTGTGGTGAAAAACACAATTTCACAAATCATAATCGTTGTTAAGGTGTAGAACATGGTTAGGTTCTGTAACTGAAGTTAAATTCCCTTTCTGTGGTTTTTTGCTTTTTGATCATGTGATGAAATATAACTTAAAGATGAGATTTTTTTACTAGTTTGTCTGCTTTTTTTTTTCAATGATGATGTAGGCTAACTTTTCTCTTTATTAGAAGGAGCTAAAGGGTCTTCACAGATATTGCATCAACTTCAAAGGATAAGAAAGTTTCTTGTAGCTGCATCAAGTCTACTTCAAATACTCAAATAAGTTCACAATTTTTTGCTTTTGTTCTGCAGTTTTTAGATTGGGTGTTCTTTTCTGAACTGAAATTCATTGTAAAAATGGGTTTTTTGGGCTTTTTTTATACATAGGCAAAGGAAGAGCCATCTCTATCTCTAGGGGATGATAAGGTTGCTTTATAATTTCAATTGGAGAGTGTATGTTCCTACTGTAACTATTGTGAATTAATCAAAGAAGCTATTGATTGCTATAAGTTGTTTCAATTTATCCTGATAGAGTTGCAATAGTTATACCTAATAGGGCTTTAGTATGAGAAGCTATTGTGAATTAAATAGATGTGACTAAATATTAGGAAGAGCCATCTCTATCTCTAGGGGATGATAAGGTTCTTTGCTGGATTTATTTATTTTTTTTAATTTTTTTAAAAAAAATTTGCGATGGAAGGTGTTAGAGTTTGCCACGACTTTGCGACGAAAATTTGCGATGGATTTGCCACGGGCTTGCGACGGAAAAATTTGCCACGGAAAAGTCTGTGGCAAACGATTTGCGACGAGCGTTTTTGCCACCATTTTTGGTCCGTGGCTAATCCGTGACAAATGTTGTTTTGCCACAGATATTTGTACATTTGCGACGGAAATGTCCGTGGCAAATCAGCGATTTTCTTGTAGTCGCGAGCGAAGAATCTTCTCAACCATGGTTTCTTCGTCGATCTTGGTGTCACCGTGCGCGCTCATCTTCCCACTATGGCAAGTGTCCTGGCGAAGTACTCATTCACGCTTTCGCTCTCTTTTCTTCCCAATTGCTCAAATTCCCCTCGAAGGGCTTGCAATTGCGCTCGTTTCACCTTGTTCGATCCTTGATATTTCAACTTCATTGAATCCCAAATCCCTTTCACCGTATCTTTGTTAAGGATTGTTTCAATGATTCCTCTTTCAATGGATTGAAAGATGTAATTCTTGGCTTTCAAATCTTTCAATTTCTCCTCCTCAATCTTCTTTAACTACTCCAGTGTTGATGTGTCCGTCGTCGCCGGAATTCCCTTCTCGACGACATTCCAATACTCTTTGGATCGGAGAAAATTCTCCATTAACATCGACCAATGGTCATAATGACCATCGAATTTGGGGACTGCAGGTTGGGAGAAACTCTTTTCTTCCGCCATTGATGCAAAGCTTCACACGGTGAACTTCTTGAACAAAATCTTTCTTCTTGAAACAACAATTTGATGAGGAATACTGCGGATTCAGTAACAGGCCCCAAAAGATGGAGCTCTGATACCAATTGTTGGAACCAAATCAATGAAAGAGTGTGTTTTCTCTATATTGCATTAGAGCAGATAACATCCAGAATACAAGCCATGCTTCTCTATATCTATGAAGCTCATAACTGTCTAACTGAAAAACAGAAAGGCTAACTAATGTGACTCTCACTAATGGATTGGGCTAGATCCACTAACAAAGCCCAATACAACAGGTATAACTACATTAACAGGCCCAAGTATACTAACAAATACACTAACATATTTAACTACCCAATTATGCCTTAAAGTTTTATCGGTTAAAAATGAACTGATATTGTAATGCTCACATGATCCCCACAAGTGGAATTACTGGATATGTGCATCTGCTGGTAGCATGACCACTTAGGAGGAAGAGGTTGTTTCTAAGGAGTAAGGAATATAGATTTCAGCCAACAAGATTGGTGCAGACAAATATAGAAAAAACTAACATTTTTTGGCTCGCTCTATGATCCAAATATATATGTTTCAATTTATATATATTGACAACTTACAGAACATGTAATAATAATAATCTATACCAATGTATAAAGAGAGTTGCTTAAAATAACTGGTTTTTGTATCCACTTTTCACATTCCTCTTATACCCTTAGAATCACACACGGACAACATTTAACTTCCTGCACACTCACTCCGGCAGTTACCTTTTCAATATCAACATTTAACCATTTGTACAATGTCACACTCACAACCACCATCGGGTTTTCAGGATATATATATTCAAGGAAATTAGAGACCGTCTTTTTCCTTTATCATTTGTGCACTGTTAAACTTCAAGGTTTCTGCAGTGTCAAGAATGATGTATTAATCAATATATCATTCTGTTCCACCTCCATCATTGAGTCTTAAGGTATGTTCTATTGTTTCCTTTTTCATGCCCATTTTTCCTTTCAATATCTTTAGCATTTTTCCTCCATGTAATCATAACATAAGAGCGTCCGTGGTGCACAATAGTGGGGTTTGTTTTTGATAATATTCAAGTTATGCTTAACAGACTAATGATAAGGCACTCTACGTAATAATTAGATGAGGCCAAAGACTATCCCCACCCACCCTCCAAATATACTCATATGAGTAATTCTTATGTTGTCGTTATCCCCTACTTTCCTTTTAGTTGTGATTGTTGTTATCCCCTCTATATTCTTTTTGGAGCAGATTATGTTTCTTCCTTTGCTGCCTTATTTTGGTATCTTTTGGTGGATCGCTATCCTATTTTGGTTCCTTATTTTATGCTCTAACTTCACACCAATACATAACTAAACTGCTGCTAATTACATGCAGTAAGCATATTTTTTTACCAAAGTAAATTTAAGCATATAAAATACATATATATTTTTGTTTTCTTCTATGGTTTTTACCAAAAATAATACTTAATTGGTGGAGCAAGACAAGGTTTTAAAAATAACTTGGATCATACACTCAGTGTTATCCTGAAATCCATCATGACCTCTCAAGTGATCATCTCTCTGCCATCACATGCACATAACTACACATCACGATATATATATATATATATATATATATATATATATATATATATATATATATATATATATATATATATATCACATTTGATGCATTTTCTTCTTGATTTTTGAGAAATAAAACTGAATTTTGAGATGGAGATTAGATCAAATTAACAAAATTGAATGCCAGGTCTTTAAATTATATTTCACAATAGATTTATTGTTCCTAATCCTTAATGGATATATGATGATATGAGGAGGATGGTGATTGTGATTTGAGGACCACTTTTTCTTATATTATACATCACAAAACAAATGTGGGGATTTATCATTTATAGTTCATACGATATATATTTTGATGAAAAGGCTAATTCCATACGATTTGCATTATGTACAAGTTTACATATAATTTCTCGGATGGTTCTCAAAGAGTTTATATGTTGTAATTGTTATTGTTGTGATATTATGATTGAATTATTTTTAGTTTATTTTCCAAATTATGTCACATTCTACTTTCAGTTTGACAATGGGCAGCGTTTTTTTCCATCTATGGGCAGCGCTTTTGAGTCTTCGCTAAGCGTGTACTGACGATTGACTCCAACAATGGGCGCGCTCCCTAAAAAGCGCTACCCATTGCCAAACAACGTTCTCAGATTGGCGAAGACTCTCTAAAAGTGGTACCCATTGCCAAACGCGTCCTCAAATAGCCAAGACTCTAAAAGCGCTACCCATTGCCCAAACGCATCATCGATAGGCAACACTCCTTGAAAAGCGCCGCTGTTGCCCAAACTCGTGCTCCTATCACTACAAGAAAATCGCCGATTTGCCACGGACATTTCCGTGGCAAATGCACAAATTTCCGTGGCAAAACAACATTTGCCACGGACAAAAATTGGTGGCAAAAACACTCGTCGCCGTCGTTTGCCACGGAATTTCCGTGGCAAATTTTTCCGTCGCAAATCTGCGTAGCAAATTTTTCCGCCGCAAATGCGTGGCAAATTTTCGTCGCAAGTCCGTAGCAAATTTTAAATGCAAGTCCGTCCGCAAATTTTTAAAAAAATTAAAAAAATGGAGCGATGAGTTTCCTACTACTCCAACTTCTTCACAAATTGGGTTATCTTTCAATCTGTAGGTAAAAATGCAGTTATCAAGTGTTAACTCATACAATTAAATGGTATAAACGACATATTCATCAAGATTTTAAACTTTAGTAAATAAGTACAATTTTCATATCCAATTTGGTATCAACAAGAAATAGTAAACAATAATTGCAAAATACTAGTAAATAATTTGACATTGTTATAAACTTATAATAATGAATTAACTCTCAACTATTCTACATTGTTGCGTCAAAAGTGCACGATACATCCTACAACCATGCAAAATAACCAAATAAATAACCAGATTGACCTTGCTCATAATATATGCTTCCAAAAATGGGGTCACATGTGATAGCTTGTTTGTAGTGCGAAATTGCCATGTCCAGATTGACCTTGCTCATAATATATCTTGACCAAATTGCCTACACACCATATGATATAAGGTACACGATCGGTGTGAATAGCATATATTAGTTTACTAGATAGAAAATAGTAAGCCAAAGACAATTTGAATAAACTTGAAGTCAAACAGATACTTAAAAATTTGTTTTATTATTGTCGATTTGCAACGAAACATGGTCATATATTGGAGACGTTCTCGGGCATGACCAAACTTAATTATTATATATCATGAACAAAGCAGACCATGAGATGAGCCATAAAGTTTGAAACACATTCTGACAGGAATAATGGTACACTTGTCAAAAAATGCAGTTTGTTTCCTAGCAAGCTCTTTCAAAAAATTAAGCACAAGTCATAATAATAGCAATATATAAAATATACAAACCGATTATATTACAATATATCAATGGTGTTCATGACATGTTAGCATTAGTAAGTGGTTCATGTAATAGATACCCATCTGATTACTATTGGAAGAATTATGGTGTGACTAAATCGGGGGAATCCAGCAGAGAATTATCTCAAATTGGAAACCAAATGAACTGTTTGTCTCTAACAGGGATATGTGATACACTAAGATCTGGGTAAGTAGTAATGTTGTAGAAAAGGTCTTAAAAAAGCCTAACGTCCCCACATAAAAAAGACTAACCAACAAAATAGAGTACCACTCATACTGCAAATCTCAATTCCACCCTAAGAGAAATCGGAGGTTAGGGTTTGGGGAAATCTGAGGTTAGGGTTTGGGGAAATCTGAGAGATTGGGGGAGACGAGGTGGAGGTGGTGTGGAGAAGCGGAAGGTTGAGGGAGAAGAGAGTGGAAGGCGTTTGAGGAGAAGAGAGGAAGGAAGTTTGAGGAGAGAAGCGAAACGTTACGATGCGGATCGTGGGAGTTTTATTTTTGATATAGAGTTTTATTCGGTTGCCACGGACTTGCCACGGGATCTCCGTCGCAAATTTTTGTCTTTTCACAAGTTCTGTGGCAAACCCGTGGCAAACACCAATGAAAATTTCACTCACATATTTTGCACTTGCCGCCGCAAACTCCGTGGCAAATTACTGACGGAAAAAGCTCTGTGGCAACTGCTGGTGGCTAAAACAAGGTTTTCTTGTAGTGTATAGGCAGCACTTCCATAAAAGCGCTACCCATTGTATAATTTTTTTTTTAATTTTTTTTCTATTTTGTGTATTTTCCTTTTATATTTACAATTTACAGGTCATATACAACAATACAATCCAATCCAATCAAATTCATATATGTATACTTAAACACACACACACACACACACACACATATATATATATATATATATATATATATATATATATATATAAATTAGCTAACAACAAATTACAATACGTGCACTTAGATGAAGTGAAACAAACTTTCAATATCCAAATGTACCAATATGTCAACATAAGATGAACCAAAACAAAATAGCTAACAAGTTACATTATCTAATTCATAGGTGTCCAAAACTAGCTATCAACTTACAATATGAACCAAAACTAGCTAGCTAACTTATATGTATTCAAATCAAACTTTAAAAAACTGGGAGACATAACCGCACCACTCTCCCCTAAACTCAGCAAGCTGCTCAACAGAGTATGTCTAACACTGACACTACGCCAGATTTGTCAAAAAAGAGCGCCCCTATAAGCAGCGCTTTAAGTAAAAACGCCACGGATGGCCAAAACAGCTAACCCATACCCAGCGTTTTTTAAAAAAATGCTGCCCATTGCCTTTAAACGCACTAGCCATACCCAGCGCTTTTTAAAAAATGCTGCCCATTGCTTCACGCGTTCTCCCAATACCCAGCGTTTTTTAAAAAACGCTGCTCATTGCTTCACGCGTTCTCCCAATACCCAGCGCTTTTTAAAAAACGCTGGGTATTAGGAGAACGCATTCTCCCAATACCCAACGTTTTTTAAAAAGCGCTGGGTATAACTACACCAATATCTTCATCCTTCGGTCGGCAATCCCATTTCCAACCCTCATCAACCCTTTCTTCCTTTTCCTTCGGTCAGCAATCACTTTTATTGATGGGTTCTTGATCGACAATTCCTCCATCTCTCATTACTTGTAAGCTTCTATCTCTCTCTCTCTACTCACTTGTTAAATTTATCACTTGATTTTGAGAGCATCGCAAATTAGGGTTCTCGACTATTTTATTTTTGGTATCATTTCGTTTCCAGCGTCAATTCAAATCGATTTCGAGTATGTCTAAGACATTGGATCTTCCTCCCAAAGGTGGTTTCGATTTCGATCTCTGCGTAAGAAATGAAATGCTCAAAAAGAATGGTCTTAAGTGCCCTCGTTTTTGAAGACCGGGACTACTATTGTTGGTTTAGTTTTCAGTCCGAATAGTGCTTTCATTCTTGTTATATGTTGTTTATGTGGTTTTCTGATTTATTGAGCTTCACCCATTTGCTTGCTTCTTTAACATGGACTCTAGAATGACTTGAAATATTATGCTTTGGTAGTTTTTCTGCGGTATTTGAGGATTCTTTGTATAGATTAGGAAAACTCAAACATCGAGTTGGTGTTTAAATTGGGAGTTTATGTAGTTATTGTGTGAAGATTGAAACTTGTTTTTAAGTTAGCTTAGAATTTTACTTATTTTTGTTAAATTCTTCCTTGAAAATATACCACTCGTTTTCAAATAGGAACTGGATTTTACATTATAAGTTCGATTAAATTGGGTGTTAGTGATTTGGAGAGTCTTTGAATGTATGACGTGTTCAAATGATTGGTTGTAACATTATGCGCTTTGGTATTAAGTATAATGCAAGTGGTGGGGTTGGGGTTAGAACCTCGGAAGCCAAGAATGACATCGGATAATTTGATTTTTGTGTTTTGAATATCCGCATAATGACTTTTGGATTCCATTACTCTCTGCAAAGTAGGACTACTCCTCGTCTCTCTCTCTGAAAAATATGCTTGTTAATACTAGAAATTTCTTACCTTGTTGTAATATGTTAAATCTTATTCTAAAATATGAGGATTGGTTTTCTTTTCTTGATGGTCTTTAGAAACAACTGGATAAATGAAGTTGTAAAACTTGTGCACTGATTTATAAGAATGTTAATGAATAGTTGGCTATTTCTATAACTGCTTATCAAAGTTCAGTAGTGGGGTATCTAAGTAGGTTGGTTGAGCTTTTTAGTCGCCTGCATTGCTTCATCTAGCTCGGGAACATTCACTGCTACTGATACAGAGGCAGTAACATGTACCTTTTAAAATGCACATTTCTTGTCTCACATTTTTAAAGATCAAAATTGAGGAGCTTGACCAAGAGGTAAGATCTCTATTGAATGTCTTTCAGTGTTTTATCCAATACCGAGATTATTGTTATGAACTCCCTGCCCTCCTTCCTAACTTCATTATGTGTCGACCGATCAAGAACAGCAACATCCATGTCAGTAATGATCCATAATTTTATCTTTCATTATTATTGTGTGATACCTTAGACAATCTTTATGGATTTGAAGTTCAAGTTGTAACTGTAGCTTGTTTGCATAATTATTATTGTGTGATACCTTAGACAATCTTTATGCCACTTCTTTTGATTTCATTTCAAATTTCACATGAGTTTGTGAATTTGAGAAAGAGGAGTTAATGAGTTATTACTTTACTTTTCGTGGTCCTTACTCTTTTGTAGTGTTAAGGGCGTATAAGTCATTTGGACGTGATATTTCGATGCTCATTACAAGGCTAGGTTTAAATTTGGCAAATTCATGTTTTGTTATTTTGGATGTATGATTTAATTTTGGATTATGATTTAATTTTTGGATGTATGATTTAATTTTGGATGTATGATTTAACTTTTTTATGATGTATGATTTAATTCAGGTTTAAATACAACAAATTCATAGATATCACTATTAAAAAATATTTTGGATGTATGATTTAATTTTTTTTGTTGCAAATATAAAAAGGAAAATACACAAAAACCAAAAAATTAAAAAAAAAAAAATTAAACAATGGGCGCGCTTTTAAGGAAGTCTTGCCTATAGGGACAAGTTTGGGCAATGGGCAGCGCTTTTTAGGAAGCGCTGCCTATCTCGAGGACGTGTTTGGGCAATGGGCGGCGCTTTTTAGCGCCGCCTATTTGAGGACGTGTTTGGGCAATGGGCGCTTTTTAGGAAGCGCCGCCTATCCGAGGACGTGTTTGGGCAATGAGCGCCGCTTTTTAGGAAGCGCTGCCTATTTGAGGACGTGTTTGTGCAATGGGTGGCGCTTTTTAGGAAGCGCTGCCCATTGTTGGAGTGGAATACCCAGCGCCACGTTCAGCAGCGTTCAAAAGCGCTGCCCATGAATGAAAAAAAGCGCTGCCTATATACTAATTCTGTTGTAGTGTGACAAACGGGAAAATAAAATTTGGAATAAGAATTTGTCAAAAAAAATGCATGTTATATCTAAAGCAACAAAACAACAAAAGTACCTGAACAATGAGATCCAACAACGAAAGAGATGAATCAAAGAGAGCGCACGAGAAAGATGAGCGAGAGCCTGTGCAAAAATTTAACATCAGTAACAATTCTAACCAAAACCTATGATGTAGAATTTTCCGACTACTTTCAACTTTCATATACGAATATCCAAACCAAAGAAGCATTCTATCAATACAAAAGTACACAAATACACCAGTTATGAAGACTTTTAAAATAAGTATTCTGATCAAGTGTCTAAACAATAACAAAAACAAGAGAACATGATAATAAGAAAAAATATAAGACCAACATATTATAGGAACACAACTTTCACCTTCTATATATAACAACCCCTTCTCTTCTCTTCTCTTCTCTTCTCTCACCAATTCATTCATTCACACATAACATTCAAACCTCAAAACAACTTCTATATATTCACTTTCTTTCAGAGTTTCATTGAAATGCTGCTTATGAGTGCGTTCATTTTTACAACTTTTGGTGTAGTGAACATTCACATGATTATTGAAATTATGAACACCAAGTGGTATTTTGAATAACTAATTTCCATAACCTAGAACAATATTCAATTAACAAATATTTCACTATGTAATTTCAACAAACACTAGTTTCATGGACTAAAAATCAACAATAAATCAGCCCCAAATTTATTAAATCAACAAACATTTCATTTGGACATTTCAACAAACACTTCACCTACAATATTTCACCTCAAGTTTACAAATACTTCACCCTCTCAAATAACCAATCATCAAACATCAACTTCACATAGAATCATCTAACCTAATGTTCCAATGCCATTAAAATAACTAGAACAAAAAGCAATGCTATACTAACCTTTGTGAAAGAGGAATGGAAATGGGTGTCAACACTTCATTTTTCACAAGATAGGAGCTAATGGGAGGCAACAAAAATGGACTGATGGAGGAAGAAAAATGAGAGTGTTACCAAAATGAGAGGAAAAAAATATAGAGAAAAGAAAATGAGAGGAAATGTGTACACCTATTGTGAGTGAGAGAGGGAACAAGATTGGTGAGATGGAGAGAAGGAAAGAAGGGAAATGTTCATTTGGTTTAAGTCATGAGGAGAGGAAATGAAAAAAATAATACTAATAAAGTGATGAGTAGCGCTTTTTAAAAGCGTGGGTATTGGGAGAACGGGTGTAGCTATACTCAGCGTTTTTTAAGAAGCGTTGGGTATTGGGAGAACGCGTGAAGCGATGGACATTTTTAAAAAGCGGCTGGTATTGGGAGAAGCGTGAAGCGATGGGCGCCGCTTTTTAAAAACGCTGGGAATTGGGAGAAAGCGTGAAGTGATGGGCAGCGTTTTTAAAAACCGCTGTGTATGGCTAGTGCGTTTAAAGGCGATGGGCAGTATTTTTTTAAAAAGCGTTGGGTATGGGTTAGCTGTTTTGGCCATCCGTGGCTTTTTACTTAAAGCGCTGCTTATAGGGGCGCTCTTTTTTGACAAATCTGGCATAATGAATTCTCCCTTCCGCTTTTTTTATTGTGCTACAGTAGATAATTACATAGTAGTACTTATTGTGCTCCGGGCTGGGTTAGCTCAGTCCAAATGGACTTCGCAACAAAGGCATAAAGACGCGATGTATCTTGACATTTTGACGTCACCGAGTCGAGCTCGACTCGTAGATCAATATGATATGCAAAGAGGTTTATAGCAATGTGCTTATTGGGCCTTTGTAGCGAAGCCCACTTGGACTGAGCTAACTACCCCTCCTAATCTACTGGCCGAGCTCAGCTAGGCAAGGTCGAAAGGGGCATGGAAGTGCGAGTGATGAGATGGAGTGTGATGTCGAACTTTCGACCTCACCAAGCCGAGCTCGATCGTTGGATCAGAAGGGTGTGCATAGCGGTTTGCATCGAAGTTCTTATTTGGCCTTTGGATCGAAGCCTATTTAGACTGATCAAACCCAGTCTGGAACCCAATAAAGTACAACATTGTAAAGGATTCTGTAGCGCAACATCAAAAGCGGAAGACGGGCACAGGTAAATAAAATAACACTTTCAGTGTTTTTTACATACACTACAATTGAATATTAATCT
Organism: Oxytropis ochrocephala; assembly: GCA_020916435.1. Lineage (NCBI taxonomy): Eukaryota > Viridiplantae > Streptophyta > Magnoliopsida > Fabales > Fabaceae > Oxytropis > Oxytropis ochrocephala. The sequence continues at coordinate 60,627,186 of CM037094.1, read as the reverse complement.
AAATATATTTGTCAAAGGTTCATCGTCTAAACCTATACTCTGTTGGTTGGGGTGCTATAGTGTCAACAGACAGGACTCAACTTTGGAACCTCATAAAAAGGAAGTATCACTAGCGATAAGAGTTGATAGGTAATTCACGCTGATTTCGTACAAAATCTTATTCCTCATGATATGTTACTTATTATTTTTATTCAACCAGTCCATTATAAAGATCCGGTCTTTTTAGCTTAAATCAATATTACCTTCTTTTTCATGTATTAGGGGGGCTGAAAATGATCAACAAAATGTTGGCGATCATGTTAGTGCATTTGATTTGAATTAAAACAAAATATCTGCATTCTTCAGGTTAGTTTTAAATATTTATCATTATCTCAACTTTGTTACTTTCAAAGTTATCTATTCTATAACAATATATTAAATATTATTATTACTGAAATGTATCATTTACTTTGTAGTTTTTTGAGAAGAAAGACATCATCGATCAAGTCTTTTATGAAGAACTAAGAAGAATCGTTACAAGGTTTTCATGTACTCAAAGTTATGAAGTATTTTATGGCGATCCATTATCTTATCGATTAAAAACATATTATGACAATTTTTTCTAATAACATGCATAGAAACGCAAAAAACTATTCATTCTGAATCACTATTTAGTCTACCACTAGAGCAATAATTTTCCTCGAATAGTGGACCTTAACATGTACTCAAATCATCTATGCATTCTATTATCGATTAAAAACACATGCTGACAATTTTTTTTCTAATATAATGTAGGGAAACACAAAAAACTATTCATTTTGATTCACTATTTGGTCTACTACTGAAGCAATGATTTTACATGAATAGTGGACCATAACATTTGTCGCCAAATAATACTTACTTTTCGGCTTTATTTTCAATTGTGTAATGCATTTTAGCCTCTTTTCATCTAAAATACTTTGTAATACAAACCAAAAGTACCCTTCAGCGGTTCCGCTACTTCGTGAATATATGCATAGAAGAGTTTCTTTATGCACATTGATTGATATGATGATTGATAAGAAGATAGCTTGGATACCTTGATCATGTAACTTGCTCTTTTATAAAGAATACTAGCGGAAGAGCGCAGCGCTCCTGCGCCCGTCTTCCGCCTTTGTTTATTGCGCTCACAAGATACTTAAGTAGTAGTGGTTTATTGTGAGTTCTGGATTGGGTTAGCCCAGCCGAAATAGGCTTCGCCCCAAATGCTCCCAATTACCACATTGCAGCACATCGTTATTCACACCCTATTGATGTATAGGCCAAGATCGGCTTGGCGAGGTCGAAAGATCGGATCACACCTCATGTCTTCACACGCGACTCCAAGCGCCTTTCGACCTCGCCGAGTCGATCTTGGCCTTTAGATCAAGAGGGTGTGCATAGCGACTTGCAGCAATGTGGTTATTGGGCATTTGGGCCAAAGGCCATTTTGGCTGAGCTAACTCAATCCGGAACTCACAATAAACCATTACTATATAAGTATCTAATGTAGCGCAATAATCAAAAGCGAAAGACGGGCGCAGGAGCGCCCATCTTCCGCTAGTAATAATAATAATAATAATAATAATAATATATCATTTTTTTATTTTAGCAAACCTGCTTATTAATATGTATTAATATGTTAGTTTTGAAAAAATTGTGTAACAAATAATAAACTAAAGACATGTATTAAATTAAAAGAACAAATATACAATAAACTACAACTAAGGATAGACATTATTTATAAATAAAATGATGCATATATATACTAAAATACGACTGTACATAAGTATCTACTGGCAGTGGCGTATCTAAAACCCTGGCCCAGAGTGGTCCAGTGGCGTATCTAGGACCCTGACCCAGGGAGATAGATGTTTAACTTTATCTCACCTACCTTAGAAAGCTTTTACAGAGATGGGGTGTATGCCAATTAAACATATTTTGCTCTTCTAAGTTTTTTTTTTGTCATAAAAAAATTCTAAGTTGGTAATTTGGATCTCTGTGATTTTTTCATTGCAATTTTGATCTCTAAAATCATGGATTGTGAAATTTTAATTCCCCAATTTCCCCAAAATTTAAGATTTTTAGGACCAAAATTGCAAATAATCAATGATTTTGAGTGTAAAAATTGCTAAATTAAGAAAAAATGGGACCAAAATTTTTTAAAGTAAAAAAAAGACCAAAATCACCAAGTTAATAAAATTCGCCAGATTTGTTTGTATTAATATTAGATTAGATTAATGGGACTTTAAACTAATGGACTTGCTATTGTTCTTTTATCTCCTTAGACAAAAAAACATAGTTGGGGTAGCTAAATAGTAGTATAAAATATACTTGATTATTCAAATTCATATATTATTTTTTTGGTAACCAATACTATTTCTTAGTTACACTACCAACCGCTCTTTGAGCTGCAAGAGGAAAGAGTACCTAACAATAGAAAGAGAAAAATAAGAGCAGAGTGTGCAAAAAACAAAACCAAAGGTGTCAAAACACATTTTTTATAGGGGTGGTATTAGTACAAATTTTTAAACTTGAGAGTGTGCAACTGCACACCCTCAAGTGTATGTAAATCCGCCACTGTCTACTGTAGCGCGGTAATAAAAAGCAGAATACGGGCACGGGAGTGTCCGTCTTCCGCTAGTTTTTATAATGTTTTTGTTGCTCTGTATGCATATCTCAGGTGAGATTCTTGTTAATTTAACTGGATGCGATTTGGAAATCTGTTGTGCCATCGAAAGTGGCTTTTTCCTTTTGGCGTTTTGTTTTTTGGCAAGGTTTCCAACAAGGGATAATCTTGTAAAGCGATTGGTCGTGCTTGACAATATGCTTTGCCCGATTTTGTAATTTTCATGACGAATTTATTAACCATATTTTCTTTCATCGTGATTTGTCTAAAGATATTTGACACCATCTTATTACTTGTTTGGGGTTTGATTAGGTTGAAGGATTGGAAGAGTCAAATCATTTACGGGTATTTGGTAGTTTTGTCAAAGACAACAATAGTGACAAGTATGTTTATTTGATTTGAATGGTAGCTATGTGGATCATTTGGAGGGTAAGAAATAATGTGGTCTTTGGTGGAACTGTGGCTGACACACTACTTGTAGTATACAAAATCAAACATATTTCTTGGGAGTGGTTTCTTGGAAAGGCATGTGGTTTTTTAAGTTTCTTCGTCTCTGATTGGTGGATCTCTCTGTTGCTTTGTCTCTAGTTTTTTTTTTTACCAGGATGGCTCTTTTAATGAAGTTGTATGTAGTTTTTTATAGTCTTTATTGGTGTGGTTTCTGGATAATGTAAGATTGTTGTCATGTTGTGTTGTTGTCTAGTGCATTGACCTATGCAGGTGTGTTGTTTTGGTTCTGTTAGTTTTCTGTCACGTTATTGCTATTTGGTCTTTGCTGGTGTAGTGTCTTGGTGTTGCCAGACTGTTGGTATGCGGTGTTGCCTGTGTTGCGGTACGACACATTGGTCTTTGTAGGAGAGATGATTTTGTGCCATAAGTAAACCACATCTTCTATTGGCATCTGTGTGCTAAGGTTACACTACTAGAAAAGTTGTTATTAGAGAGGAAATTTTAGAGGAGGATAAGTATCCCTCACTATTAGTGAGGTATTTAGCTAGAAAAACAAGTAGTCAGCACTGATTTGCTTTTGTGACGAATGTAGAGACAACAAATATCCCTCTCTAACAAATCCGTATCTAAATTCGTCACAAAATATAAAAAAAACGTTTAGAGACGAACTTTGGGTTCCTCGCTAATAGAGAGAAATCACTGATCCGTTGCTAACGCAAAAACTACACTTTGCACTCACTTCCCTCCCATCAGCGCGCTCTTTCTAATTCTAATTTCAAAAAAAAATTATTATTTTTGAGAAAGTTATTTTCTTTTTACCAAAACCAACACTCTTTATTCTACCAAAAACCAGCATTCTTTCGTTCTCTCTCTGCAAATCTCCCTCACCACCATCGTTCTCTCTCTCTCCAAAACATTCTTCCTCACCACCAACGTTCTCCCTCACCACCATCGTTCTCCCTCATCACTATCGCCACTCACCTTCACCACTCACCATTCACCACTGCCATAACCCTCAACATCGCAGCACACAAAACCCTAACTATCACACTCACCAAAACCCTAACATTTGTGCTTGCAATTTCCTTCAAATCAGCCTCCTAATCTTCTTTTCTTCTCTCTGTGCAGCGTCTCTCAATCTCTCACATTCTCTCTGTTAGGTATTTGATGTCTCTCCCTTTTCCCTCTCTCCATTTTCGATTTTCACTTGAAATAATTATGAAATTGTTTTTTCCTCTTCTTGTTTTATGCTTATCCTCTTCTTTCACAATGGATATGAGGCAAAAATGTAACTGATCTAACTAGATCCTCTTCTTTCAATTGTTTATAACTCTGTCTAGCTGGATCCTACTTGAATTTCATAATTTTCATCATGGTCTCTTAGTTACTGTTGTTGAAGAAGCATGAGAAACTGTTGTTGTTCTTTTTCATGACTTAATGGCTATGAAGCATGAGAAACTGTTGTTGTTCTTTTTCATGGCTTCATCATGGTCTCTAAGTTTGTGCTTATGTTTGATTTTTTTCTTTTCAGAATGAGTATGAAAGTCGTATTCTTGAAAGAGATTCACAAGAGGCACTAGGAGGAGATGGCGTGTCTAGTGAGCAATCTGACAACAATATCTTCTTAGAGGTTGTTGGAGGTGTCGACAAGAAGAAAATATTTGGTTTAGGTCCTGAAGGACAAAACCAATTTTCTTCTTCCACACAATCTGCTAGAGTCTCTATGTCTGAATATATGCAAATGAAGATTGAACATATATATGGAAATGAAGACTGAAAACCAAAGTCTTAAGGAGCAAATGAGTGAGCTTCAAGCAAACCAAGAGAAGTTGTTTAAAATTATGGAAGCTTTTTATCAGAATCATCCACGCCCACCTTCACCTCCACCTTCACCTACAAACAAGGAGGGTCAACAAAATGATAATGAGTATTTTGATGAACTAGATGGTTGATTTGTTTTTTTTTTCAAACAATGATATGTCTTTTGGATTGTAAACTGAATTAACATTACTTTTCGTTTGTATGGATTATGGTTACACGCTTTATTAGTAATAGATGTTTGTGTTTTTTTAAAATTTTTGTAGCCTATGTTTAAAGCACCACTCCTTTGAGATTAATATGTTTCTTATAAATATAGGTGGAAATAGATAAATTAAAATAATTGGTATTTGCAAAAAAAAAACACAAAATTTGTGTTGAAATCACATCCTTTGTTAGAGAGAAATCGCTGTTCCTCATTTGTTAGCGACGGAAAATAACCCTCTCTATTAAAGACAGAATCATTTCCTCTCTATTAGCGACGACCACTATCCCTCCCTATTAGCGATGAGAATCCATTTCCTCGCTATTTGAGACGCATCCGTTTCCTCTCTATTAGCGACGGATTTCCTGTCTCTATTAGAGACGCATTATCAGGATCCCTCTCTAAAAAATTTAGTGATGCCAAAAAGGCACATGGATACTGTCCGTCGCAAAATTCTGTCGCTAACTCTATTAGTGACGAATTTTGGGAGTCTCTAATATCTATTTTTTTAGTAGTGTTAGAAGAGGGTACTTTGTTTTGTGTTTTCATGTTTGAAATGGTGTATAGAGTTGACAGCTATATGGGAGCAACATCATTTTATTCTCTGGGGAAAAATCGTCACAGTGGGGTGTTGGACTACATGCTGTTAGCAATCATTCTTGTGCTGCGAGTGTAGACTTTATTTTATTTTAGTTTTTACTTTTTAGTTTCTTTCTATTCTTTGGTTCGAGGTTTCTGTGTTAGGCCCTAAACCAGTTTGTATCTTTTTGATTTAAACCTTGTGCTGGTGTACCTCCCTCTCTAATTGGGAGCTTTAATTGTTGTAGCTCTTGATTGTCGGTGTAATTGTTTTGGTCTAGTTTTTCTAGCATATGATTGTTTTGTGCTATTTGCAACCCTTCATAGAAGGTGGGTAGAGTCACTTTTATCGGAACTAGATTTCTCTTAATAAAATTTTTACTTATAAAAAAATAAATCTACGGACTCCATCTTCAAGCATCCCAAGCCCATCTTCAGACTTCACGAAGCAACTCAACTTGTACCTCGAATCCAGGTAATTCCTGAGATCCAATATTGAACACAACCCTTCATAGAAGGTGGGTAGAGTCCGCACATATGATGCTAGATAGATTTGTCAATAAAATTTTTACTTGTAAAAAAATAAATCTACGGACTCGAAATAGTCTTGCAATTAAATATGTAATTTCGTCAAAAAGGCAACCAAAAAACGTCGTAGTTAGTCTTGCAATTAAATATGTAATTTCATCAAAAAGGCAACCGAAAAATGGTAATTAATAGTATTATAAGGAAAACAGATTTAGGTTCAAAAGTTCAACCATTTATACGTAAATTAATAATTTCAATGTAGCAGCATATGGATATTTTCCCCAAAATTAGTCGTAACCCAAGTCAAAGAAACTCCATAGACTAACAAACTTAGGCAAACCTTAGCAAGCAAGAGCGGGATTAACATATACAAATTAATTGCTTCAAACTTCCACCACATAGAGTAAAAGTAAAGAGCAATATTAACTCTAACGTAGAGGATTTAACAGATCTTGTTACATTATAGGTGTTCCGGGGTGTATCAGCAAAACCAGTAGGTGCAAAAAGCATATGGGCTGTCGGCCCACATAAGCATAACCGGCCCAAGCACGCTGCTTGGAGCGCACTTCTCGCAACCGGCCGAAATTTTCGCAAATCGGTCGGGACTCTACAGTATATATATGCCATTCGCGCATGGCATCAGGTACGTTCTCTACCTTGTGTTATCTGCCCGAGCGACCACTCATTTGATCGTCGGAGTGTCTTTGCAGGTACCACCCGAGGTGCTCAGCGTGAAGCCAAGACCGGTCCTTTCCCATCCTCGACGACCGGCCTAATCAACGAACAACAACTTCAACACTTCATTGGTCAAGGTACGATCAATTGGCGACCACAGTGGGAGGCCCGAGCGCTATCCTACCTCATTCATGGCTCCACGCGACCGGCCCTAGACGCGGGCCTCATCTCGACTCAACCCCTCCGGGCAACATCCTCATCAGCAAACCCCGGAGGGCGTAGCCGTCACCATTCACGAATCTCAAGGGAATCCGCGCCAAGAACCCTCGGTCCATGGAGGGCGCGGACCGATCCTGGAGCAGGTACAACCGCCAGCTCCCCAACAACTGCCGCTCGAGTTGATTGAGGCGGGTATTGAAGAACCACTGCCCGAGCATATCACTCAGGCCGTTTTATAGATGCTACAAAGTAAGAACCAGCTCATCGCAGACCGAGACGAGCTGATATCTCGATATGAAAGAGGGTCAATTCTGGGCCGCCAGCGTGCAGAAGACGGAGAACCTTCGGCTCCACACCGACCGGTGCGTAGACACTGCTCCCCTCCTCGAAGGAGTGTTTCTCGCCGAGAGAGTACCACTCACCGGTCCCCAAAGACACGGCGCAGGGCGCATAGGTCGCCCCTGCGAGAACGTCGCGCAGACGCGTTCACCGCTTCACGATGAATACGAGGATTCCAGTTACCGTCCTGACACCGGCCGCTCGCCCACTAGATATTCCTCTAACGAGTCGTCCGGTTCACGTCCAGAATAATGAGTTTGTAGGGGTGAAGCGGCCCGATCCACTCGTGCTCAAGAGGGGGCACGGCCGACCAAAAGATACTGCCGCTACCACAAGAGCAAGGGGCACGACACCAACGATTGTATGGCCCTCAAAGACGTTGAGGAACTTATTCAGAAAGGCAAGTTGGGTAAGTATGTGAGGTCCGAGGAAAGCGAACGACCTCAGGAGAAGTCGAGAGAACCTGACCAAGATAGAGGAAAGGGCGCACTAGTCATAACGAGCGCTCAAGACAAAGATCGATCTGATGACCGAGATACTCGGCAATCAAAAGGCCGCAACGTTGCTATGGTAATTCTCGGTGGAAATCCGTTGGATCGTAGGAGTCCAACAAAGCTACGAAAAAGAAAGTGGGGCGAACTTCTAATGGTTGCATCGACTTCAATGAACGACCGGTCTCGAATAGACCGCCCATTTCTTTTGGGAATGAAGACCTGCTCGATGGCAAACCAAACAGTTATGTGCCGTTATAGTTTCGGCAGTCATGGCCAACACGGAGGTTCGCAGAATATTGATCGACCAAGGTAGCTCGGCCGACATCATGTTTGAAGAATTAATTGACAAGTTAAAGGTTGATCGAAGTGAGATAATTCCCCAGGCCGAGCCTACACCTCTAACGGGCTTCAATGGAGCGACCACCTATCCATTGGGGACGATCGAGCTCTTGGTCACTTTTGGTGATGATACTGGGGAAAGCACCTCGTACAGGACGGTCCGGACGACGTTCCTCGTACTCCCCATCAAATCCTGCTACCAGTGTATTATTGGTAGGCCGACCTTGGGCAAGCTAGAGGCCGTTGCGTCAACAGTGCATTTGAAAATGAAGTTCTACAGTAAAGACGACCAGGTAGTTACCCTGGCGGCCGACCTAGAGGCAGCAAGACGAAGCCACTACCTGTATCAAGAAATTTGTGATGAGGTAGATCGTGGCCCTAATACTCAGAGCACCAGTGAAGGCCACCAAGTCAATCTCGCTGATCTGGACGCTCGTTATGATCCAGATAGCGACCCAGAGGACAACAACGATGATTTAGCCCGAGAGCTAAAAAACAGGTTGAAAAGACCAGAACCTCATGGGGAATTGGTAGATGTACAGTTGGGCGACGACCCAGCTAAAACAGTGAAGCTCGGTAGCGACCTACCTGAGCAGGTAAAGCAAGACCTTGTGGAATGTCTGAAAGACTACACTGATCTATTCGCATGGCAGGCATCAGATATGCCCGGTATTCCTATTGAGATAGCTTGCCATCAACTTTCAGTCGATGAAGGAGTTAAGCCGGTCGCTCAAAGAACGAGAACTCAGAGTGAGGAAAAATCTCAAGCCGCAGCAAAGGCCGTTGAGGACCTCGTGAAGGCTAACTTTATCGAAGAAATCAAGTACACGACCTGGTTATCTAATGTCGTGCTGGTGAAGAAGAAGAATGGCAAGTGGCGAATGTGTGTAGATTACACCGACCTGAATAAGGCATGCCCGAATGATGCCTTTCCTGTGCCCAACATCGACAAGTTGGTCGATGGTGCCTCGGGCTATAAATTACTATCCTTTCTGAACGCTTACTCGGGCTACAATCAGATTACGATGTACCCCCCTGATCGACACAAGAGAACCTTCATGACAGATCGTGGCAACTTTCAATACAAGGTAATGCCATTTGGACTAAAGAACGCTGGAGCGACCTACCAGCGCATGATGAACAAGATCTTCAAGAGGCAGATCGGCCGGATATCCGAGGTGTATCTAGACGACATGATCATTAAGAGTATCACCGACCCAGATCATGTAAGCGACCTAAGAGAGGTCTTTGAAGAGAGGTGTGCCATCGAAAGTGGCTTTTTCCTTTTTGCGTTTTTTTTCTTGGCCAGTAATAAAGGAATTGTCTCTATTTCTTTTACTTTTTCCTCCTTATGTTTACCATGGTTAAGCTACCTCTGTTTAGTTAACTCTAGTTTAGTTTTAGATCGCTTTTGACTTTGTTTACTTGTAAATCAGATATTCTTGAGTCATTCTTTTCCTTTAGCCAAGTTAGTTAGATATCTTGTTATTCTGTTTAGATAGATGAAAGGTAGTTAGATGCAGCTCCTAATTGTATATAAGCTACATCTCTTGTACATTTCAATTCAATTCAATGAAGTTTTTCTTTCTGTACATGTTCAATTCCTCTGATTGTAATATGGTATCAGCAGAAACCTAGGGTTTCCACCCCTCTTTCTTCTTCGCCTTCAATTTGTTTCGTTTTCGCTTCTCTGTTTTCCCTTCTCGTCCATTCACGGCGAGACCTTTCATCCTCATCAACCTTTGATTCCCCTCTTTCGGCTCAAAATTCTTGAAGATGGCTTTGGTTCCCGATCCCCAAAACCCTTTCTACCTTCATCACAGTGATAATCCTGGGCAAGTTCTTGCAACTCACCTCTTGGCGAAAAACGATGAGAATTACAATTCTTGGAAAAGGGCCATGACCTGGGCGCTTAGTTCCAAGAATAAACTTGGATTCATCGATGGTTCAATCATAGCACCGCGAAAATGATCCTCAATTCGCGACCGTGGCTTCATTTGCAACAACATTGTTGCCTCCTGGATCCTGAATTCTGTTTGCAAGGAACTTGCGGTTAGCGTCGTTTATTCGTCGACGACGCGCGTTCTCTGGCTTGATTTGGAGACACGTTTTCAACAACAAAACGGACCTAGGGTTTTTCAACTTCGACGTTATTTCGTTAGCTGCACTCAAGGTTCGTCCTCTGTTAACTCTTACTACAATCGTATCAAGGCTCTTTGGGAAGAACTGAGTAATTGTCTTCCTGGTCACCATTGTAACTGTGACGGAGTACAACCCTTGGTTGATCACATCAACTCTGAATATGTTTACACCTTTCTGATGGGGTTGAATGACAGTTACAGTAGTCTTCGAGGTCAAATTCTGGTTATGAATCCGTTGCCCTCTATTACCCAAGTCTTTGCATTGATCTTGCAAGAAGAAACTCAGCGTGGCATTGGAAACTTAGTTGCCACTGGTTCTCCTCAATTGGCTTGTGCGGTTCAATCCAACAAATCCTCCACCAAGAAAGATAGGCCTCTGTGTGCTCATTGTGGCTTGCTCGGACACACCAAAGACAAGTGCTTCAAGCTTCATGGGTTTCCCCCAGGACACAAGAAGTTCAAAGCGTCTGCGGGACATGTATCAACAGAGTCCTCAAATGCAACACCATCCCCTGAACAATATCAACAAGTTCTAGCCTTCATTCAATCTCAATTGGCTAACTCCTCAACCATGGATAGTGAAGCCACAGGTAAATTGTGCATAGGTATAAGTCTATCTGTTCTTGCCAAATTGCCTAAATCTGTGATTCTGTTGTGGCTTCTTGATTCTGGAGCCTCGGCTCATATCTGTCATGACATTTCTTTATTTCTTGATCACAAAAAATTAACGCACACATATGTTACATTACTTTACACATATGTTTGGGTGCCTTTGTTATGCATCCACTATTGTTGCTCATAGGACCAAATTCACACCCAGGGCCATACCATGCATCTTCCTTGGATATCCTCAAGGATACAAGGGATACAACTCTATGACCTTCTTCATAAAAAATTCCTCATTTCTAGAGATGTCCACTTTCATGAGTCAATATTCCCCTTCAAAAACCATAGCCAACTAGACCTTTTTCACCAAGAACCACATACTAATGTCCTTCCCAATACATTCTCTCTGCCAGCAGATATTGATCCCACCATTGCTGATTTTTCCCCTTCACAACCCACTGAATCTACAACCAATACCTCTCATATCAATAATGGCACTCCTCCTTCAACCACCACTAATGATCCCACTGGAGACACTTCTTTGGTTGAGACTAATACTGATCCTGTTCCTACAAATACTGATTCTGTTCCTGCCAATCAACAAGATGAGAATATCGCTGCTGTTGATGATTCTCGCACCATGCCATCGATACACAAGACACCATTGACATCACTAATGCTCCTAGAAGGTCTACTAGGCCTCATATTCCTCCAGCATATCTTCAAGATTACGACTGCAACATGACTTACCCTATTCAACAGTGTATGAGCTACTCCAAGCTATCCAACACTTATCATCAGTTTGTCATGAATGTATCTGCTGTCTTTGAACCTGAGTTCTATCACCAAGCCTGCAAAATTCCAGAATGGTGTCAAGCTATGGATGAAGAAATGACAGCCTTGCAAGCTAACAATACATGGTCTCTCCAACCCTCCCTCTCCCGCAAAAAGGCAATTGGAGTGCGGTGGCTTTATAAAGCCAAGTACAAGGCAGATGGCAGCCTTGACAAGTACAAGGCTCGCCTAGTCGCAAAGGGATACACACAGCAAGCTGGTATTGACTTCACTGAAACCTTTGCCCCCGTGGAAAAGCTTGCCTCGGTTAGGATACTTTTGGCCATTGCTGCTCAACAAAAATGGTCCCTCTTGCAATTGGACATCAACAATGCGTTTCTCAACGGCGACTTGGATGAAGAGGTGTTCATGCAACTACCTCTAGGATATCAACTTAAGGGGGAGAATCTAGTTTGCAAGCTCAACAAATCGCTCTACGGTTTGAAGCAAGCCTCTCGGCAATGGTACTCTAAGTTTTCAACAACTGTGATGCTCAACAATTTCAAACAGAGCACTGCAGATAGTTCCTTATTTACTAAAGGGACTGGTTCCAATTTGATTGTGCTCCTAGTATACGTGGACGATATCCTCATAGCTGGACCAAACCCATCCCTCATTCAAGAGACCAGGCACTTCCTAGAGCAGCATTTTAAGCTGAAGGTTGTTGGTAACCTGAACTACTTCCTAGGGCTGGAAATAGCTCACTCCCCACAAGGTATCTCTCTCACACAAAGGAAATACACATTACAACTTCTGCATGACACTGGTTTCCTTGGTACAAAACCCCTGCCATCCCCTATGGATCCTACACTATATAGAAGGCTCCTTGGAAGACTCATCTACCTTACCATATCAAGACCGGATATTGCTTATTCTGTAAACCGTTTGAGTCAGTTTATGCACAAGCCACGGACCCCTCACCTTCAAGCTGTGCATCACATCTTGCAATACCTCAAGCAATCTCCAGGTCAGGGCCTTCTCTTTCCCACTGATTCTTCCTTGAAAGTGAATGCGTATTGTGATGCCGATTGGGGCAGTTGCACTATTACCAGAAGGTCCACTACTGGATTCTGTGTGTATATTGGCTCTGCCCTTGTCACATGGAAGTCAAAAAAACAAACCACCGTGGCTAGGTCCTCTACTGAAGCAGAGTATCGTGCCCTTGCCACCCTCACCTCTGAACTTTTGTGGATAAAACAACTCCTCCGTGCCTTTGATATTGATCTCAACTCTGTTATGATATATTGTGATAGCAAATCTACTATCCAACTTGCAACAAACTCTAGCTGCAATGACAGGTCAAAACACATTGACATAGACTGTCATTTTGTGCGTGAACATGTGCAATCAGCATTCATCAAGTTAGTTCATGTGCCTTCTTCAGCACAATTGGCAGATCCACTCACAAAGGCTCTACCAAGACCAAAGTTTAAACCTCTTATCTCCAAGTTGGGTCTCTACAACATGTACTCTCCAACTTGAGGGGGAGTAATAAAGGAATTGTCTCTATTTCTTTTTACTTTTTCCTCCTTATGTTTACCATGGTTAAGCTACCTCTGTTTAGTTAACTCTAGTTTAGTTTTAGATCAGCTTTGACTTTGTTTACTTGTAACTGTATATTCTTGAGTCATTCTTTTCCTTTAGTCAAGTTAGTTAGATATCTTGTTATTCTGTTTAGATAGATGAAAGGTAGTTAGATGCAGCTCCTAATTGTATATAAGCTACATCTCTTGTACATTTCAATTCAATTCAATGAAGTTTTTCTTTCTGTACATGTTCAATTCCTCTGATTGTAATAGCCAGGTTGCCAACAAGGGATAATCTTGTAAAGCGATTGGTGGTGGTTGACAATATGCTTTGCTCGGTTTTGTAATATTCATGACGAATTTATTAACCATATTTTCTTTCATTGTGATTTGTCTAAAGATATTTGACACCATCTTATTACTTATTTGGGGTTGGATCAGGTTGAAGGATTGGAAGAGTCAAATCATTTTAGGTTCTTTGGTAGTTTTGTCAAAAGACAACAATAGTGACAAGTATGTTTATTTGATTTGAATGGTAGGTATGTGGATCATTTGGAGGCTAAGAAATAATGTTGTCTTTGGTAGAACTGTGGCTGACACACTACTTGTAGTATACAAAATCAAACATATTTCTTGGGCGTGGTTTCTTGGAAAGGCAGGTGGTTTTTTAAGTTTCTTCGTCTCCGATTGGTGGATCTCTCCGTTGCTTTGTCTCTATTTTTTTTTCTAAGATGGCTCTTTTAATGGTGTTGTATGTTGTTTTTTATAGTCTTTATTGGCGTGGTTTCTGGATAATGTAAGATTGTTGTTATGTTGTGTTGTTGTCTAGTGCATTAACCTGTGCAGGTGTGTTGTTTTGGTTCTGTTAGTTTTCTGTCACGTTATTGTTGTTTGGTCTTTGCTGGTGTAGTATCTTGGTGTTGCCAGACTGTTGTTATGTGGTGTTGCTTGTGTTGCGCTACGATGACACATTGGTCTTTTAGGAGAGCTGATTTCGTGCCATAAGTAAACCATATCTTCTATTGGCATCTGTGTTCTAAGGTTATAAGAGGGTATTTTGGTTTTGTGTTTTCATGTTTGAAATGGTGCATAGAGTTGACAGCTATATGGGAGCAATATCATTTTTTCTCTGGAGAAAAATCGTCACAGTGGGGTATTGGACTACATGCTGTTAGGAATCATTCTTGTGATGCGAGTGTAGGCTTTATTTTATTTTAGTTTTTAGTTTCTTTCTATTGCTGGTTCCGAGCACTAGTGGAAAAAAGGGTTTTAAAGTCGGTAATTTGGGGCTTTTAAAGTCGGATCCTAATTCGACTTTGATCAAGGCGACTTAGAAAGTCTGAAATTTTAAAGTCAAATGGGAATCCGACTTTAAAAGCCGGATTTTAAGTCGAATAGTTGCATTCATCTGACTTTAAAAGGTTTATTATAATGCGCTAATGGCCTCTATAAAACACGTTTAAAGTCGGATTAAGAAGCATATCCGACTTTAAAAGCCTGTTTTTAAGTCGGATATAACAAGTATAAGAGGAATATCCGATTTTAAAAGTAATGTTTTTTTTTTCTGTTTTGCTCAACCCTTCATATACAATCATTTCCTACACATACTTACGAGTAATTAAAGTACTACACTTCCATCAACTCAAAAAAAAAAACAAGTACACAAATTCTTATATTCTAATAATATTCCAAAATGTACGATAATGAACTACACTTTCACTTAAGTTGATTTCTTCTTTCTAATTCCTTTCCAATTGGCTTACGCTCCTCCGCATACAACCTTAGAAAGAATTCCCAAACTTGTCTAATGTCCTTTAATTCTTCAGATGTGAATGAATCAGTTGAATTGAATACCTAAAACAATAAAAGATAAATAAACCAATTAAGAACAAGGATACAAGAGCTCACTTCACTCAAACCAACTTACTCAAGTTTTATATTTATTTGTTCCTAATTAAGTAAATGACATGTCCCAATTAAGGAGCTCCTAATTAAGGAGCCCACATAAGGCAAAGCAGGAATGGAAAATTATAGCTCCCCCTCCTCCGATTTAACCTAAACTATCAAAAAGGAAAGTGACTCCTCCCCGTGCCCTCCTTTTCGTTTCATTCTACTAGAAAACATCACCATAGCTAGATAACAGCTTTATTGCCAATCTGCGCATAGCTCTTACATTACTAGAAATTAAAACCCAACTTGTTAAAGATGATACACACAATTGCATGACATAAACTAAGTCCTCTCCCAGCAACCTTACATCAGGTTATTCTTTTTGACTGGAAAGTAGTTATACTTATATATGCAGTGGAGAAGAAACTTGGCCCAAGATATAACTACCATGTCTTGGACCACTTCATAGACCCCCATATAATGAGCCGCAGACACCAAGCCCAAGAACAAACTCTTAATTAACCCATCTAATGTTAATGGCTCATCACATTTACAAAATGTTTTGACCAAATGAGTTAACTAAAGATCACATTTCAAGATAGAGGAGAAACTAAGATACTACTTACCTTATCCAACAATCACCCTTTGATATATCTGAATAAAAATTCTGGCTCATTTTTTCCTGGCTATGCAGTGCTACTTCATCGACCTGTATTTAGGTCCATTTCAATAACCAGTATTAATTATTTAGAACATGACTAGTTATCATGATGAAAATTAACTTACAAGCTGTTGCTCTGCAAAGAGGATGCAAACAAATTCTTGTGGCATATGGGAATTAACTAGGGCTCAGATTCCTTTAAAAATTGGAAAACAAGGAAAAGAAATAAACTAAAATTTAAAAACTATAAATGCCGGGACTCTTACACGCTTCCTTGTTGACAAGTTTTCGCTTCAAAGCTTGTTATGCCGACCTCTCGCATCGGTTTGTCATGATCCTTTGGGTTCACGAACTCATTGAACCCAAACTTCTTAGCTTCCAAGTGCCAACAAGAATAAAACCGAATTACAATCATTTAATTTATGTTGTGACCTTAATCTTAGAGAATTAGGTTGTAAAGGAAAGCATTTTACCTTGTTCAAATTGGTGGAAATTAAATCACCTCTATGTTGTGCGGAGGGCAAATTGCAAAAAAATGATTTGGCGACACATGAAGCACACTCCAAAATCCAAACTCAACTTTCAAGCTGAAATGACACAAATTGATGCTCAAACAAAAATATACAAGGACTAATAGCTTGAAGTAATTAGTTCAAAGATTAAGTTCAGCTTGAAGTAATCAAAAAAGAATATTTTTAAACTTATTGCCACTATTTTTTCACAACGGAGTATAGTTTGAAGTAATCAGTTTCAAGATTAAGTTCTACTTTGTTAATAAATCAGACAAGCAGATCAACAAACCTCGTATGGAGCTTTCCTAGTACTGACCGCATCGTTCTCATTGAATACCGGAATAACTTCTAGTGCTAGCAGTGATTTCACAGTTTCAGAAAGTTGCTTTCAAAATTATTTGTCTCTAAAATCGTTGTCCGTCACAAGTTGAGCAGGCGCCATGTCGAGCTGCAGGATAGGAAGAGAAAATTGTCAACTTAACACATCAATGTCAAATATCCTAACATAAGGTAATAACTTAAAATGAAATTGACATGAAAGGTGGAGTAATTTCTAGTAAGAGCGAGCATAAAAAATCTACATCAATTAAATCAGCAACAATCACCTAACTAAACAAATGATCATAAGTAGCCATAAGACTGATTTTTCCAACAGCAGCACAAGCCTTGCCATTGTGTTCAACACGTGGATTCTGAAGCTCAGTAAAGCTGTAACACTCCCATGTGTAATACCCAAGTAGATTATTATTTCAATTCAATCACTTCCAAAAAAGTTGAAAATTGTAAATAAAAAAAACTTTTACCTGCAGAACTCTAAAAGGTATATATATACTGAAAGAAACAAAACAAATGTGTTAGACTTAAATTACATCTTACCTCGGATAGCGGCACATATCTCCCGACACCAAAACTTCTAAAGAGGAATAGCGGATAGCGGGATAGCCGCTATTGCGAAGACTAGAAAACAATGTATAACTAAACATAAATACTAACATCTCCAAATCAAACCCCATTATAATTTAACTACTAATTCAAGTGCTAAAAGTATTCAACTTTTAACAGTACAGCTGGCTGCCAGTGCACGCCCATCAACTAGCAAGCAAAATGCTGCTATGTCAAGCAATTCTGCATTTTGCTAAGGTTGAGCTGCAACCTGGAATTTGATACAAGGAATCCCGGGTATATCTAAGTTATATAGAATGGCATAAATGTACAAAAATGACTTGTAAATGTTACTATCAATAATACATATGACATGATTCCAATAAATATTAATTAGCGAGAGAAATAGAATAAAAAGACGCAGGTAATAGCCAATTAGGTCCCCGACATTTTGAAAATGTTTAATTTAGTCACGGACTTTTCACGAAGATCAATTTAGTCCTTGACTTTTCACGATGTTTAGTCCCCAACATTTTCAAATGAGTAACAATTTAGTCCCTCCGTTAACAACGCTTAGTAAAGGAGCCGATGGTATGACTAAATTGATACTCATTTGAAAACTTTGGGGACTAAATTGAACTCGTGAAAAGTCGAGACTAAATTGAATATTTTTGAAATGTCGAGACCTAATTGGATAGTACCTTGTTTTAACTATTATCATTAATGAAATAAGAAAATCTTTTCTAACATAATCTCTCGAATTATCTCAATTATTATCACTTTTAGAAATTTAATAAATATTATCCATTTAAAACATTCTAAATACTAATTTTAAACAAATATTTCTAATGTATAATCTCAAAAAAAAAAATATTTCTAATGTGAAAGAATCAATTTGTTTGTATTTTCAAGTAAACAAATGGCGTGTCTGGTAGATGAGAGAGAGAAGAGATAGTGATTTTGAGGTAATAGCCAATTAGGTCCCTGACATTTCGAAAATATTCAATTTAGTCCTCGACTTTTACAAGATCAATTTAGCCCCAACATTTTCAAATGAGTATCAATTTAGTCCTTCCACAACTCAAGCACTAACTCACAGCAACAAAAGGACTAAATTGATACTCATTTGAAAATGTTGGGGACTAAATTGATACTGGTGAAAAGTCAGGGACTAAATTGATACTCTCTTGAAAATATTGGGGACTAAATTGATACCGGTGAAAAGATAGTAATAAACCCTAGATAGAGAGATAAAGAGAGTGCGACAGAGAGAGAGCAACAGAGAGAGAGAGAGAGAGAGAGAGAGAGAGAGAGAGAGAGAGAGAGAGAGAGAGAGAGAGAGAGAGAGAGAGAGAGAGAGAGAGAGAGAGAGAGAGAGAGAGAGAGAGAGAGAGAGAGAGAGAGAGAGCTAGAGAGAGAGAGAGAGAGAGAGAGAGAGAGAGAGAGAGAGAGAGAGAGAGAGAGAGAGAGAGAGAGAGAGAGAGAGAGATGAAGTGGATGCCTTCTTAGTGTTGCGATGAAGGGGAGAGACCGAGGAAGCTCATATAGAGAGAGGCGCAGGAACTGAGGGGGAGAGAACGCATAAGGTTTTTCAAAGATGTTTTTAGTTAAAAAAATAAAAAAGGCTTCTGTTTTTTTTTTTACAAAAAAATGCTTCCACTATTTTTTTACCACTTTTTAAGACGGATATAAGACGGATATATTTCTACCTCACTTAAAAAGATGTGCGCAAGATTATTTTTTCTTTGTAATTACAAGTTTGCCACCGCGTTATCTTTTTAAGTCGGATGTTCTAGCGTCCGACTTTAAAAGTACAATTCTTTTTCTGATTTTTCACTAGTCGAGGTTTCAGTGTTAGGCCCTAAACTAGTTTGTATCTTTTTGATTTATACCTTTTTGGTGTACCTCCCTCTATAATTGGGAGCTTTGATCCTTGTAGCTCTTGATTGGCGGTGTAATTGTTTTGGTCTAGTTTTTCTAGCATATGATTGTTTTGTATTCTTTGCAACCTATTCCGGATCAATAAAAATCCCACAAGAATGGGGCTTGGCTCAATTCCAACATCGAAACGGTCCATTGCACAACTGCCCCAAAGGCCCGTACTCAATGGTCAGGATATATCCTCCGCATCCAACGCTTCAGGTACGGCTCCTTGGTCTATAAATAGAGGTGCAACCCTATATATTCAGGTACGTCCTCATTCTATACTCCTCTCACCAATTCTCATACTGATTTAAGTATTAGAGTGTCTGTAGGTACACCCCACCCGACGTGGAAATCGAGCTATCTCAGACCATCCGATCTCCATCTTCAAGCATCCGAAGTCCATCTTCAGACTTCACAAAGCAACTCAACCTGTACCTCGGATCTAGGTAATTCCTGAGATCTAGTACCGAACAATAGCTCGCCGAACGAATATGTTCCTTTGATTATCTCGGCTTCGATGTCGGGAATCGAGGTGAAGTGAATCCTCGTAGATCAAGGAAGTTCCGCAGACATCATGTTCTAAGATCTACTTCCAAGCCTCAGCCTCTCTCACGCCGACTTAAGCCCCTACCTCGGCATAGATCTGTCCTGTATGGGTGAATAACAAGCTCGACCTTTGGGCTATCTTGACACTTTGGTGACATACGGCGAAACGAAGATCGCCCGGACTATACAAACCACCTTCCTGGTCGTACCGATGGTCTCTCCATACAATTGCATCATGGGTAGGCCGACCTTGGCCAGACTAGGTGTCGCGGCTTCCACGGCCCACATAAAGATGATGTTGTATTCCGCCACGGATGAAATCGTCACGGTCATAGTTGACCTCGAGGCTGCCGAAAGATGCCACTACGTGGCCTTGAAAGGAACCAAATGTCACCTTCAGGAAGTATCCAAACCACCTGTTTCTGATGTCGAGGTGAACCTTACCGAGGTAGACGCCCTGTATGACCCGGATAGCTCTGAGGACGACGACGCCGAGTTAGCCAAGGAGCTCAAGAAAAAGATAAAACGCCCCGAGCCGCATGGCGAGTTCTTGGAAATTCCCCTGGGAGACGACCCCGCGAAAGTGGTAAAGCTAGGCGCCGACCTTAACGACTTTGTGAGAGAAACCTTAATCGCATGTCTACGACAGAACGTGATAGGCCGCAAGTGCACGGTTCTTTCGTGTAATAAAAATAGCGATCCCACAGAGACTTTGTGATTACCAACTTCAGTTTCGGTTGTGATCAGCTAAAACAAAATAATTTAACAAGAGTTGATTGTTTGATTTAAAATTTATGAATAAAAGCATCTCAGGATTGTGGTTTCATCACAATGATAGAGAGAACTCACAATCCCTCATCCATTCCCCTATTTTATATAAAGTTGTATATCTAAGGATGAAGCATTCAATGGTAACTCAAGTTTCCTTTCAGAATACAAGAGTGTGTCTTGAACCAATAATCAAAACCTATTCTTATGGTTGATTATTGCCAAGACCCCTTAAGTACAAGCCTCTTTTATCCCAAGGGTCCCAAAACTATTCTCATGTTTTGTTTCCCTTGTTTAATCCCATATATAGTTCTAATACAAAGCTTCTCCTTTCGGCACTTTGTTTGTTATTTGGAATAAAACTTTAAAAGCAATGAGATTAAATTAGAATATAATTTTAACAAAATAGAGTTTAGACTTGGGATTGTTTATGGGCCTATCATTGGATTAGTCCCACAATCCCAAGACTAAAAGGAGTCTACTCACTCATGATCATAGTAGACAAAAACTTTGAATTGAAAGACATGAATTATAAATAATAGAATTGTAAATTGCGGAATTGTATGACTGAATGTAAAGAGTAGAAAGTAAAGGTGCTAGAAAGTAAAGAGCAGCATGTAGAGTTGCAAGAATATAAAGTGCAGAAAAGTAAATAACAAGAATGTAAATATGAAGTAGGATATATAACTGCTAAAATGGAATCTGATAAATGGAATATGATGTAGGAAATATAAAGATGAACTTTGAATAGTGAAGTACAATAGCCAAAGATGCTAAATGGAATATGAAGTAGGAAATATAAAGATGAACTTTGAGTAGTGAAGTAGAAAAGCCAAAGATGCCTAGACACTCAGAATTTCGTGTCTTATATAGGCTTGGTAAAAGACAAGTGAGTTAAGTCACATTACAAGCCTTAAACAACAAACTGTAACAGCTACAATGGAATCTGATGCAAAGACATTGGTCGTGTCAATAGAACACGGGTCGTTTCCTTCCCTGTGATTTGCCTGATTTTTGTTTTCTTTTGGCTGCAAGGACATGGGTGGTGTCAAAAGGACACTGGCACCCGTGTTAGTCTCTGGGTTTTTGCCTTTTTCTTTGTTTTGATAGTCCTTCTTGGTTCTTTCTTCAATTCATAGCCTTGGGACTTCATCAACATGCTCTTTTAGCTCTTATATTCCTTCTCTTGCTCATAACTTGTTCTGAAAACAAAAATAAAGCAAAAGGTAGTAAAATAGCTCTAGAATGCA
Source organism: Oxytropis ochrocephala (assembly GCA_020916435.1). Taxonomy (NCBI): domain Eukaryota; kingdom Viridiplantae; phylum Streptophyta; class Magnoliopsida; order Fabales; family Fabaceae; genus Oxytropis; species Oxytropis ochrocephala. The sequence continues at coordinate 60,605,372 of CM037094.1, read as the reverse complement.
ACTTAAATACCAAACAATCTACTTAAAACAAATACTAAAAAGATGACTAAAATGGACTTATTAGAACGTTGATTTATTTGCCTGTTCCGCTTCCGAGATGCCAGGTATCCCGCTTGATGTAGCGTGCCACCACTTAGCAGTCAACCCCAACGCTAAATATGTGGTACAACGGCGAAGGGTACAAATTGAGCAAAAGGTCGAGGCGGCTGCCAAAGTTGTTGCTTACCTAATCTCGGCTGGATTTGTCAAAGAAGTGAAGTACACCACATGGCTCTCCAACGTCGTGTTGGACAAAAAGAGCAACGGGAAATGGAGGATGTGTGTAGATTACGTACACTGATCTCAACAAAGCATGCCCTAAGGAAGCATTCCCCATTCCAAATATTGATAAGTTAGTGGACAATGCCTCCGGGTTCTGACTTCTCTCCTTCTAGGATGCCTACTCAGGCTACAATCAAATCACAATGAATCCGCCCGACCAAGAAAAGACGGAATTCATGACCGACCAGGGTAACTAGTGCTACAGGGTCATGCCATTTGGCCTCAAGAATGCAAGGGCCACATATCAACGAATGATGAACAAAATCTTCCGAGACAAAATCGGCAGGGTCGTCGAGGTCTATCTCAATGACATGATCGTCAAAAGCAAGGATGATGAGGACCACTTGGCTGACCTCTAGGAGATCTTTGCCGAGGCAAGAAAAAACAATCTCAGATTCAATCTTGAGAAGTGTACCCTCGGCGTCAGAGTAGGAAAGTTCCTCGGTTTCTGCCTCACCGAGAGGGAAATTGAAGCCAATCCTGACAAATGCAGGGTCGTGACCAACATGCGTCCCCCAACCACTTAGAACGAGGTTCAGAAATTAACTGGTACGATTGCTTCTCTTTCCAGGTTTGTCTCGGGCGCGAATCGATCACTCCTTTCTTCAAAATCCTAAAGATTTAATTGATTCCGAGCTTAAATGCTTTTTAAGCTTTTAAGGTTAAAGGCCCACGGCAGTCTCAGAATTCATTCTCAAAGGACCAGTCAAGGTCCATAACAAGTCCAAAGACCAGAAGCGAACTCTTCCAAGTCCGAGGCACGCGACCAAGGCTACTCAAGCCAACCTCATTCACTACGGTCTGACCTCGACTTGGGTGGACACTAGTCCCAAATCCCATAAGAATTGCGCCTGACCCAATTCCAACATCGAAACGGTCCATTGCACACGACTGCCCCAGAGGCTCGTAGTCAACAGTCAGGATCTATCCCCCACATCCAACGCTCCAAGTACGACCCCTAGGTCTATAAATAGAGGTGCAACCCTCTGAATTCAGGAACGTCCTCATTCCATACTCCTCTCATCGATTCTTAAACTGACTTAAGCATCGGAGTGTCTGCAGGTACACCCCACCCGATGTGGAAATCGAGCTGCCTCGAACCATCCGATCTCCATCTTCAAACATCCCAAGCCCATCTTCAGACTTCACGAAGCAACTCAACTTGTACCTCGAATCCAGGTAATTCCTGAGATCCAATATTGAACACAACCCTTCATAGAAGGTGGGTAGAGTCCGCACATATGATGCTAGATAGATTTGTCAATAAAATTTTTACTTGTAAACAAATAAATCTACGGACTCGTAATAGTCTTGCAATTAAATATGTAATTTCGTCAAAAAGGCAACCGAAAAACGTCGTAGTTAGTCTTGCGATTAAATATGTAATTTCATCAAAAAGGCAACCGAAAAACGGTAATTAATAGTATTATAAGGAAAACAGATTTAGGTTCAAAAGTTCAACCATTTATACGTAAATTAATAATTTCAATGTAGCAGCATATGGATATTTTCCCCAAAATTAGTCGTAACCCAAGTCAAAGAAACTCCATAGACTAACAAACTTAGGCAAACCATAGCAAGCAAGAGCGGGATTAACATATACAAATTAATTGCTGCAAACTTCCACCACATAGCAATATTAACTCTAACGTAGAGGATTCAACAGATCTTGTTACATTATAGGAAATGATAGAGAATGAAAAGAGGAAAGAAAAAACTCATTTTCAATGGATAATGAAAAGAGGAATCAAAAACCTCAATTTTGAAAAACTACTATGGCACACTTTTTGTAATGACTACGTGTTACATCACAAATTTTCTAACCCTAGTATTCTTTTTTTTTTGTACCAAGTAACCCTAACATTTCTATGATCTCTTCTATGTTTAACACTAATTTGTTCTATGCTTAACCATAATGTAGATTAGTAAATTCCCACTCCTCGCTGTCTAGTCAGGGTTATTATATAGGCCAATTAAGGCATGAATATGGTCAGATTTGAGGCCAATTAAGGCCTGAATAGGGTTAGGTTTAATTTGAGACCAAAGGCATGTCTTTGTATGAAATAGTTCCTTGAAGTTTTCCAAGAGCTAAGGTTTCATTGCAGAAACTAAAAACATATATTTTGTGAAAGGACTAGTTAGAACTTGATGGCGTGCATATCCCACACAAATGCTTGGGTGTCTCTAACATGAATCGATAGTCACACATGGCCTTACACGTGGCATGATCTGAAAAATCTGAATAAAGTGGACTAATCTTGTCCCTCTATTCCATTTCTTGAGAGATCCATGGCTACAATTAAAACTTATAAATTTTTTTCGTTTGCTGCATTTTCCTTCCATTTAGGGTATTCATTTTCATTTACGGAGGTCATCTTCTTCATTCGGACCCATAAATGAAATCTTGTTCAGCACATATTTCCATACCTTAGCTAAGTTAAGTACGGAATCAAGAAAAAGCAAAAGCAAAAATGTAGAAAATCTGATATTGAACAACATCTAGTACATTGAAATAAGAATTCTAATGATTGATTATGAATTGCAAAAATGACATATTATATATAACTAACCAATAAAATCCTCATAAAAATCAAAAAAGAAAGCAACAAATAAACAATTGCATTGGCAAAAAACGAAGGTGGCATAACAAAAACTTTATAGAAACAGAGAATAATGAAGAGAAACAATGTAAATAAAGGATGAAACAGAAATGAAGAGGATTCTCGTCGGTGTGGCGGCGCCGTGTCGTACTGTGTATGTTGTTGCTTCAGTCGCATCGCTGCTTCTTCCACCATTTGTAACAAATTGTGTGGAGAGATATCAGTTTTGGTGAGAACAATTAGTTTTGATAAGATCTTTAAGTTTTCTGATTCATTAGTTTTCTAATGAAACTTCTTTAGTGATTTTAAGACAGGAACAAATCATCTTAGTCTCAAGAAGAACCTGTGCAAATCAAAGCACATGATAAGAATGTAGAAGAGAGCTTTAGAAGATACAGATGAAGTTTATATCAGAAGATATTTCTTGAAATCAAAAGCTCAAATTCCCAGAAGATTCTTCAAAAGACATTCAGAAGACACTTCAGAAGGCATATGTCAGAAGGTACCTCAGAAGCTTCTCATGATATAAGTCAAAAGACACATTCTTCTAAATAGTCAAATGATGATATCAAGACATGCTAAGGTCTTAGAAGAATGGAGATCAAGTCAATAAAAGATACAAATAGTGTATTTCTTTAGAACCGGGTTCATAAGCTCTCAACGGTGACCTGCTGCATTGTACAGTTCTGCAAAAGTAAACTTGTTTTTGAGGGCAAGCCACAACGGCTATATTAAATATTGTAGGTCCATTCCAAACATTCTTTTGAGTCAAAAAAATCTATACGTATAGCATGGAGCATCTCATTTATGATCAAGAGAGATAATACACACTATTGGTCTTCTACTTTAGAAGCTTCTCAAAAGCTTCTAAGTTACCTACATTCTCTCAAAAACACTAACTGCATTCAACATCTTCTGGGTCTGTCTTGAGTGTGGTATAGCTTTGTGTAAATTGATGTATGTGATCTATTACAGCTATTTTTATCCTAGTCCAAAACTAAACATACTTTGTATATGTATACCTTCCAAACAAGGCTTCGTTGCTATATTGTTAGGAATATGCCTAAGAGATTTCTTAGGGGTTTAAGTTGCTAGAACTTGTTAGAAAACTAGTGTGTCAGTAGAAAAGGCTGTGATAAGAAAACTATCAAGTGTTTTGGCCTGATATTGGCTTGTAATGTGAACTATTTGGAAAAGGGTTTTTTTTTTTGTACCCCCACCCTCTTCCCTTAAACCCCCACCCACACTGAAATTCCCAAAATGCCCTTCAAAAAATCTGTTTTTTTCACAAAATTACACGAATCTTATATATCTTTTTTGGGGTCTATATACGATGGATAAAATTATGACGTCGTATATATGTTCATTTTGCGTATATACGATTTATGCGTTTTAAGTCAATCGTATATACGCCTGAGGAACCTATATACGATGTGTTAAAAATGCACATCGTATTTATGTCCCAAAAGAGATATATACGATGGACTTATTTTTGGTTAACAGTTATGATTTTATTACCGGTTATAATTTAAAGTCTCGTAATAGGAGGAACATCAACGGTGTAGATATCTTGGATAAAATAAACGCGCATAATTACAAAAACGCGATATAGTAATATATACACGTGTAATACAAAAAATGTGTGAATCTATCTACAAGCCGTCAATAGAATCATTGGCTAAATCTATACATCTAGACGCATCACTGTGAGTGCACTAGTACAAAATTTGCTTTAAGAAGCACTATTAGGAGTCGGTTGTTTAGATAACCGATTCCAAATGCATGAGCGGTGGCAATTTTGCAATTAAATAGAAGTTTTAGATATATTTGATACATATGGAATCGGTTGTTTAAGCAACTGATTACTAATGTAGGTGTATATAGACATTTGGAATCGGTTTTTTATTTATAACCGATTCATAAAGTCATTTAATCAAAAAAAAGCTAAAATTTTCACGCTCCCTTTTCTCGCGCTCATTACCATTTTCACAAGCTCTTTCACTCAGTTCACTCTCACGCTCGCTTCCCTTCTCCCTCGTTTCTTTCTCTCTTTCTTTCTCTCGTTTCCCTTCTCCCTCTAACCCACCACCGCCGGAAACGTCAACATCGTCCCTCCACTACTGCGTCGCTCTCGCTTCCCTTCTCCCTCTACCATCGCCTCAAACCCCCATATCCCTCCTTCTCTCAGCAACAAAAACCAGCCTTCTTCTTTGCCATTCTTCTTCTCTCAACACCTCTCCTCTATTCCTCTTCTAAAGGTAAGTTGTTTCTTCTATTTTACTTCTATTTGATAGAAAACTCCCAATTTTTGGTTGAATCAGAAACCCTAGGTTTATATTGATTCTTACCCTTTGAGTTTTTCATTTTTCTTTTTCAGGGTCACAGTTTTTGCCTCATCTGGATTTTGATTTAGGGTTTCTGTCTCTCTTGTCGGTTCAGAAAAACAAGTGTGAAACGTGTTGCTTCTTGAGGTAGATGCTTTGTCTTTTTGGATATAATGGATAATGGATAATTTGTGTATTGTGATGATTTGTTGTTCATTATGAATTTGTGTATTGTGATGATTTGTTGTTTATTATGATGGAGTCTAAAAGAAGTTGTCGTTCATATTCATAAACCCTAAAATAAATAACGCAGCAGAGCAGATTGAAATTGAAGGGGCTGCTGAAGTCGAACGCCGAAAACCGTTATCGGAGGAAGGAAATCGCCGGTAACACTCATCACAGTTTTCTTTCTATTATCTCTTATTCTCCAATCCTCGCTATTCAAAACCAGTTTACAATTTTAGTTTTTGTTGAACTCAACTCGTTGGTTAATCATCTCTCGCTTGTTCTTGATATTGACAATCGAATGAATATATTTCAAATAGTATCACAAGTAGACATATATGATTTAGGGTCGAAGAAAGGAAAAAAGAAGATAGATTGAACTGATTTTGTAATACCGGTGTGGTGTCATGAGGAGGGTGGATTTGCTTTGGGTGAGTTAAATTGGTTATAATAGGGTATAGTGTTTTGGAATTTTGAACGGGAAGGAAATCTACAAGATATGTTGTATCTTTGCTTTAGCTAGTGCTCCCAACCTAGTTAGTTCTTTTTAATATTTAATCTTCTACCGGTTGCGATTTCCATTTTTGGTGGAAAAAGATGTATGTTTTTGTCCATTTGATTTTCTTGCATTGTGCTATTACTGATATTTGAAGTTAATTTTTTCTTCCAGTGAGATTGGAGGTGAAGGGAAGCAAAGCATCTGTTAAACCATTATAAGCCGAGCCAAAGAGTTCCTTTATAAACTCAACCAGCTTTCTGTTTCTAGTGACTACTTGGAGCTGAGTTTCAAGAGACAATGGTGAGTTTGTCTTCCCTTAATACTTATAGTTCAATTGTTTAAGATTTTATCAGAAGTGTGCTAGCCTGCCTATTTAATTCTGGCTTCTTGGCCCCTGAGAGATTTCTACTTGTGGGCCTTTTGGCCCTGCCTAATGCGGGCTGCTGTTTAAATTTTAAATTTATGTTGGTGTTGCAACATGGTATTGGCTGGTGTATGTGTCTTTTGGTTCTCATTGTGCTGAGTTTTTTGTATGGACATTTGTAGGTATTTGATAACACAAAAGCATACACTCATGAGGAAATTTTAGAGGCCCGCAAGCTGGCGCGAATTCTATATGAAGATTCGTCCCAGTTGGGAAGTCATTGATTGACTAACAAGTTTGATAGAAGTATTTTGTTATGATTTGAAAGAAACATGCACCTACTTTTAAGTATGAATTGGTGGAATTTTGTATAACTTTGAAGTTTATGAGTTGGTGTAATTTTGTATACTTCCAAGTTTATGAATTTCAAGTTTATGAATTGGTGTTTGTGGTTATAGTACTTTTAAGTTTAACGGAAGTTTATGAATTATTATGAGTTATATGTAAATTGGTCAATTGCTGAAATTATATTGGTGAATAGGTGGAAAAAATTACAAAAAAAAAAACAAGGAGGAAGTTGCAAAAAGAGAAAAAAAACAATAGGAATCGGTTATCTTTATATAACCGATTCATAAAGTGTGTTGACTAAGCGCCTTACCAAAGTCAATATGAATCGGTTCTTACAGAACCGATTCATAATAACTCATTATGAATCGGTTATATAACCGATTCAAAACGCCCTACTTTAGGAATCGTTGCTTGCTTGAATCGGCAAATAACCGATTCCAAATGTGCCAAACAACCGATTCAAAATGCCTTTTTTGCACTAGTGGTGGGAGGCTGCACGGGAGGACACATAGACTGTCATAGGGTAAAACGTCTGGCATACGGATGCAACCATGAAGCAGACTCTAGTGAGTAGTGCTGATACCACTGTGGGGCAATAGGAGGCAACAGACAAGTGGGAGAGATTGAAAGATGCAACCGGTGTAGATTTTGCTCGTTCGTAATGTATATGATTTTCAACTTAGATGAACTGTAAGTGCCTCTCAAAGGCGTATAAGTGAAATTCATAGGCAAAGAAAAGCGAACCAATGCAACATTATACCCGGTTGCAACCATATACCCCATCTCGAGCAAATCAAACCACTTTGACTCGGTGACGTCCGTATGACTCGATAGTTAAAGCTTTGCGAAGCTCTAACGATCGGTTCTTCCAAAACATGTCGAATACAAGGTTTCCACGTCCTTTGTTTCTGAATCAAAGCTTGCCTAATCGTGAGGCCAAGAGTCCTCACCCATGTCAAGTCCAACCCCGATCGCTCTAAAACGCAGCTTCTGTCACCTTCAACATCAACAATTTTTTCAACATAGTTGCGCACGTGTCTTTGGAAGAAACGTAAGTGGATTTTAGTCTCACTGCTTTGTGATAATACTCTAGAAGCACCCTGAGATAATTTGGTTGACCGCTGTGTAGGAATTTTGGAAGCCCCGGATTCTTCAGTCTGTTTTACCTTCTCATCCACGTGCTCCCACCCAGAAGGATCACGCTTAGCATCAAAAAAATTCTGTTTTTTCTTCTTTGGTGCACCTTTCGTTCTGACTTTTGATTTAGGTGCAACCATAGAAGAAGTAGAAGGGAAAGCTATCTCATTCAGCTGCCTCTTAATAAGATATTTTTCCTCCTCAATGACTTTATCAAATCTTGCCTTGATAGCATCAAACTGATAAGAAATATCACAGGTGGATGATTTATCCTGAGTGGATTTATCATCTACTGCATCCAAACTCAAGTGTTTCCAAAGATCATCAACAACGATGAAGCGGAATAGAATTGCCGGAAGCATGAAAAATACCGATCTCACAAGCACAAGGAAGTAGATGTGTCTTCCTTTGAATGCACCGACACCGCCCTTTGTCATATCCAACCCCAGATTTTGACCTTTCAAACTCTTTCACCATGTGACCCAAAGCAGATAACGAAACAAGTCCTTGAAGATTTTTAAACAGTGGAATATTAGACTTGACTTCAATTCTGCTGATGCTTCTTTGAAAAGACCCGATAATTTGATCAAAATGTATTCTCAGCATGTCATCAATAGATATCAAACATTTTGATAGATCACCCTTCGAAGTCTTCAACTGTCTTTTCAAAGACCAATGCAACGATTCCGCTCTGAAATAATAAACAAGTGTCAAAGAAATTTAATCGACAAAAAAAAATATGTCCACGTGTCAAAAAAAATCGAGTAACGGATAGAAATAATAAACAAGTGTTAAAGAAATTACATCGACAAAAAAAAATATGTCCACGTGTCAAAAAAAATTGAGTAACGGATAGAAATAATAAACAAGTGTCAAAGAAATTTAATCGACAGTAAAAAATATGTCCACGTGTCAAAAACAATCGAGTAACGGATAGAAATAATAAACAAGTGTTAAAGAAATTTAATCGACAATAAAAAATATGTCCACGTGTCAAAAAAAATCGAGTAACGGATAGAAATAATAAACAAGTGTCAAAGAAATTTAATCGACAATAAAAAATATGTCCACGTGTAAAAAAAAATCGAGTAACGGATAGAAATAATAAACAAGTGTCAAAGAAATTTAATCGACAATAACAAATATGTCCACGTGTCAAAAAAAATCGAGTAACGGATAGAAATAATAAACAAGTGTCAAAGAAATTTATCGAGTAACGGAATAGAAATACCTGTTGGTCGTGGAATTCCCCAAGTGTGGGATCTGGTTAGTCCATGCTGAGATAAATCGCTCCTCAGCGGTGTCAACCATGTGTCGTGCACATATTTAATGAGAGCAGGTTTATCAGAGCAAGCAGCCTCAAAAAACTTCAGATTAGATAAGTACTCTGACTCATCAACAGAATCAACAATACATAGCCAGAGAGATTCGACCTCCTCCCGTCTATCCTTGTGCACCAACTCTTTAATCTTCGCTTTGACATTTTTGTCACATGCCAATGACACAATAAATTTGTAGCGTAAGGAAAGACATCAAGAATAGCAGATATACAACCGAGATCTCTGCATCAAGAAAACTGAGGATGAATAGAATGCAACTCACAAATATCCTCACCGCCTTTGCAATACCCAAGAAAAATGAATAGCCGCTCCCGCCTAATATACGCAAATGCAACATGAAAACTTATCTCGGTGTTTGTGACTCCAACAATGCAGTAGAAGAGGCAAGTTGTATCTGTTGGTCTTGTAGGTTGAGTCAAGAATGAGAACCTTCTAAACAACTTTGAGTAACTTGACGAGAAGTGGGATGAGCCCACATGATATCACCGACTACATCGGACCCGGAATCTTTCTACTCCAACATAGATAATTATGTGATGCAATCAATCTCGAGACTCCTCCCGAATGTCCGTTCTAGGACCCCTCTTTGTAGACCGGTGTTTGTGGACGCTGCCTATAAACTTGACGAAGACTAGTCACATTCTCCTGATCTAGCTTCTTCAAAGCGGTAATAGTAGCTTTACCGACATCAAGATCTGCATGCTCGTTAACCAGATCCTTTTGCGCCTTAGACAGACGCCCAAATAAAAGAGTACCAATGGAAGTTTTGAGCAACTCATGCGTGTGTCTACCACATTTAACCGTGACACACCAACCCCACGGCTAACAAAGCAAGTAGCTTTCAATCTAAAAGGGCGATCTCTCCTTTTAGAACCGAAACCCTTGAATCATTAGTAAACCCGCCTTACTTCTCACAAACCAAAAACAATCTTATCTCGCCTCCCCCTCTTCCCAGCTGCTTTTTCTGATCTCACAATAACAACGACTACACCAATACTTCTACCAACAGCTTTGGCCCACTCCTCCACAGCCTGCCGTGTAGAAAATATCTACAAAATATATAACTTACTAAGTACTTAAGTAATTTAATTCCATTTACCAAACTTGAGTAACAAAAATATACCGTATCCGTCGTGAAAGTCGGTGTAGTATCAATATCAACAGAGCCAACCGAGAGTCGGCATCTGCTCTCAGAGAGGCGGGTCAATATCTGTTCCAACAAAACAGATAACATCTTAGTAAAAAATGAAAAAAATAACCCAGTCGTATATACCTCCTCAACCATGTATATACGATGGGTATTTTTTTCACATCGTATATACATGGCCCAGATGTATATACGATTAGATCTTCAAGCCCACTCGTATATAACCTATAGTCAACGAAGCAGTTAATAATGCAATCGTATATATGCCTTGAAGGACATATATACGATGGGTAGTCTAGCGTGTTACCTAATTGGTAGCGCTAGGGATCTGTCTAGCGTGTTACCTAATTGGTAGCGTTTTACTTTAAAACGCTACTAATGGTGTAGCGTGTTATTAAAATGGCTAGCGTTTTTTTATAAACGCTACTAAAGGTGGCGATCTCTTTTTACAATTCTGGCGTAGTGAATAATGCAATCGTATATATGTCTTGAAGGACATATATACGACGAGTACTTTTTCAGGTCAGCGTTAAATATTAAATGTAATCGTATATACCTTCCATCGAGGTATATACGATGCGTATTAATGTGGGTCCCAGTCAGAGTGAAATTAATGAAAGTCAAAATGTTATTTATGGCATGGGTAAAATAGGAATTACAATAATGGGTGGGGGTGGGAGGGGATGGGGTGGGGGTATAAAAAAACAAAGCCTTTGGAAAATAGTGGAAATTCTCACAAGCTGTGAGGAGTGGATGTAGCTCTCGTTGAATTGAGTGGGGGTATAAAAAAACAAAGCCTTTACAATAATTGTGTGTTGTTTACTATCTTTCTTTATATAGCTTTCAACACTTTCACTTTAAAAGAACTCTTTTTTATTTTATAACCTATCACTATTAAAGTCTTCTCTTCAATAATTGTTTTTTGCAAACTCATCCTTACTCTTAAATCAAGCTTCTAATGGAATTTAAGTTAACAAATTATTTTTGAAATGTGTCACAATTCAACCCCCTTTCTTGTGACTTATATTGCCTTCATAATCAACTGAAGTGACAATATTGGCGTCCAGTCGTCGAAGGTTTTAAACGTCATAACACATCAACACGAAAAGCAAAGCAGCGTGTGCGTGACTTTGGCTGACTTTCCCTTTCTAGTCAACCAACGGGTCATACAATCAAGAGATTGTCCACCTATGCATCCACCTCAAACCAATCAAATAACTCCACACAGATCTCTGCATAAATATGTGGCATGCCACATAGACCGCCTCATTCAAATCTGTGCTCGCAAGGTCCTTATATAAAAAATGTCAGAGTCGAGGATCGAACCCACAACACTTGAGACAAGCTACTCACTTTAACCATCTGAGCTGCGAGCGCAAGCTGTAATGTTTGCGACATCTATTATACTTAGACCTTTTTTATTTTTTATTTCAAACAAAAACCCTTTTAACTATTAATATATTATAATATTCATTTATTATATAACGTAAATGACTTACAATATTAAGACTTATTTTAATATTCAATTAATTCATATTAAAAATTATGACTTACAATATTAATTATTTTTTTAATTGTCATATCTTAATATTCTAATTGTCAATTAATTTGATCTTTAATATTCAAAGGGAGTACATCGTTATTAACTAATAAAGTTTGACTATTACTTTTGATACATAATATATGGTACGTGTTAACTACCTTATACATAGTTGTGGATTAAGATCGACTTAGAAATAAATTTGTTAAGGTTGGTCAACAAAACTTCTTAATAATTTGATTAGACATTTATTTATTTGCAAATTTAATTTCATTTGTAGCTTTAGAATAACAAACTATTTAGATATTCATTCATTTTTTTATTTTGACAAACTTCAGGGAAAATGTCCATTCAAACCATCATGCATTCATTAGGGCTACTGAACAATCCAAAAATTCGGAATCAACCACTCTCATTCCACAGTTGTTAACTGTTCCTAAATTTAAAGACTTACATAACTTCGGTTACTTTTTGGTATAAACTAACATCTGAAATATACTTGTTTTACACCAGTATGGTCCAAGCTACAAATTCGGGAAAAACTGTGATCAGCCAGCTCAAGGATAACAGGTCCATATCTAATGACCAAGAGTTTTAAAGTGAGCCTGAAGAGAGTACAATATGCCAGCTTATGGAACATGACGAGGTTTACTGACTAGATTTTTCTAAGACCAAATTTTTAAGTGAGCCTGAAGCGAGTAAAATATGGCAATGAATACGGTCGTTGGAGTTATCTGACAAAGAAACATCGAATAATACCCTTTAATTTTCTGACACATTCACAGTTGGAGCAGTCCAGTTGGCTGTCAAGAGAGAGAGAGCGTGGAAATTTTACTGGAGATGCGACGGAGAGCGAATGCCGACGATTTTGTCAATCAATTGTCATTTGTAATAACTTAAACGCGTCTGTGTTCTCATTTACGTATTGTGTCTATTCCATAACATTCTCTTAAATTTGTATTAATTTTATGGGGTAATGTTCGAACTAATTTTTGGTATAAACCGGGTATCTATTTTTGATCATGTTCGAAAAAGAAATTTGCTTGACAAAAATTGAGTTAACAGCATTTTCATTTGAAATGAATCACTCAATTCATAGATTTTGGTAATTAAGTATATTTTTTCTCTACAACAATTGGAATGGATGGTAATTAATGTGTAATAATCACAATTTTCAAAATTCGATAGACTTTTTTTTGTTACAAAATTCCATAGACTTCTATATTAGATGAAAAAGTTCATAATTATATAACATAAATATCATAATCAAAATTATAGCATTAATAGATACAAATTGGATAACAATGTCTATTTTAATAGTTATTTGAAAATTTACACTTATGCATATATAAATGCCACAAGATAGTATATACATGCATCTGTGTTAGTAAAATTACGAACTCATACATACAAAAATTAGTGTTAGTTAAGTTGTTCGGGATAAGGAGAGTCACTTCTGAGGCGACAATTCATACCTGTCTGGGGATCTTGACGGGACTGCCCCACAGTGGCCCATGAGTGAGGAATTTTTAAACGTGGAGACGGGGACGAGAGAGATAATTCCCCCACTATCAACTTGGGGATGGGGATGGGAATGGGGACCATTCCGCTGTCTGAGTACATTATATGTGTTTTTTAATTAAAAATATTAATAAAAAATAAAAATGTGCTAACTATTATCTTTTATTCTTAATTTTATTTTTTTAATAGCAATAAATAAAATGAATAAATTTTATATTAAAATATTAACCTATGATTTTTTGGTTTAGCAATTGTATTTTTCCCAATTTATTAGATTTTAATTTACATCCGTAGTAAATTCCCGGTGATTTTGGTATACATAAAAAAATAGTGTTAGTTAAGTTATTCAGGATAAGGAGAGTCACTTCTGAGGCGACAATTCATACCTGTGTGGGGATCTTGACGGGGACTGCCCCACAGTGGCCCGTTGTTGCGCCCGAAAAATCCGGTTTGGACTTCTCGTTTGCAACGTGAAAAATAGTAGAGCCGCCACCAATATTTATTTAGGAAAACATTGAAAAAACCTTTTTTGGAAAAGCGGATGGTCTTTTGAAAACTCAGAGATATAGGTTCGGGGGTCGGTTACGCATGGGGAATGTATTAGCACCCCACACGTCCTTTCTACCGAAAGGGAACCATTAACTTGATGTGTGGTTTTAGGAAAAGCTGACTTGAAATGATTTTTGTTCTACTTCTTTTCTTTTTTTTTCTTTTTATTTCATTTGAGAAATTGTTTTATTAAAAACGTGGGGAAAAGGAATATTTTTGGTATCTTTGAAAAGCGGAACAAAACAAAGATTTTTTTAAAAGGGTGCTTGACGGGACATGAACCCGGTCCTACATACCCTCACTGGAATGAGGGATCAAAGCTACGTAGTTCTCGGTTTTTGCGTCTGAAAACGGCTTTTGGATTTTATCTTATTTAATTTTTGGAGCCTTTGAAATAGGACTCAAGTGTTTACGAACACCAAACAAGCAAAGGCTTCGAGTGGCGTTCATTACTAACTTGAAAGAAAAGAGAGTTGGAACCGGTAACCAGTCAAGCAAAGGCTTCGAGTGATTACAAGTGACAACGTTGTATTATTCTTTTTTGAAATTGTTTTTTTGAAAAAAAGGCGAGCATCGGTGATAATTATCACTAATAGCTCATGTTATTTTTTTTGAAATTTGTATTAGTTTGTGTTTGATTAAGGTGTGGGAGCTTTCACAATAGTCAAACAAGCAGAGGCTTCGAGTGACTACCACTAATAACTCCTCATTAGCGATCAAACAAGCAAAGGCTTCGAGTGATGACTAATGATTTATTTAAGAAAATGCCTTAGGGTTTTTATTTATTAAAAAAACATTTGATTTTTGATTTGAAAACTAGTTTAGGAAAGAATTTGATTTGGAAAAAGATTTTGAAAAACAAGTAGAACACTTCAATCAACTCCAAATCCATAACCAAATGCAAAATGAATGAATGAAGTTCAAACATATTCAACTAATCAAGCAATCATGAACATGTTAATCATCAACTAAGATTAAGCATGCCAATCTAATCAAGGGATTCAATTATCAAAGATGCAAGACAAAGTTCTCAAAATAATTGTGCGTGTGTGTGTGAGAGAGGTGCATTTGTCTTAATGACTCTATGCTACACAAGTAGTAGGCTTACGTCTTCATATAAGAGTACATGCATGGGGGAGGAATTGCACACAATTAAGTCAAGACATTTAAATGGCATCATGAACAAGAGAGATGCAATTAATTATAGGCATAGAATATTCTTAGTTAGATGAATGAACATGCAAGCAATGATGTGCATGATTAGGCAAATATGCAAATGCATGAGCATACAAGGATATGAATGAATGATCATATAAGACTATGCATGAATGAATAGGCATACAAGACTATGCATGAATGAATGATTGAGCATACAATACTATGAATGCATGAGCATAGTTATTGTGCATAGTATGAACATTTGAGTATGCATGAACATGTGAATGAATGCTAAACATGGAATTAATGAATGCATGAGCATGTGAGAGGGTAAGAGAATGCAATAGGCCTAAGCATGTATGAATGTATGAACATGTGAGCATATGAAAGTATGCAAGTACTAATGTGCAAACATAAGAATGTGTCATACAAGTGATGCAAATAAATGAAATGCAAAGGGTGAAAAGTTTAATGAGATGAGGTAAAATGTTTGAGTAAGAGGTAAATAAAAAGCAAAAATATTTTTTATGTTTTTTTGGTAAATAATTAATGAATGGTAAAGTAAAAAGTAAGTGAGTGGTTAAAAGTGAAAAGTGAAAACACAATTACACAACTTGTATTTACAAACACAAGATCAAATCAATAATTCATGAGCAACAAATTGGTAAAAATTGAGGCCCTTGGCCGAATGCATAGCAAGGCAAAGCCAAGCACAAATTTCATCATGTTCTTGCAACCAAATCACATCAATGAGCATATGAACATAAACCCTAGGATCTACTCATACATTTGATGCTCAAACAATTGTCATTGGATCATTTATTTCAACTCAAAATTAAAGGAAATGTGATCGTACCTTGATCAATGAAGAGTTGAAGTGTTGATTGATTCGTCAATGGGCCGGTCGTTGAATGAATGAAAGGACCGGTCCTGGCTTCACGCGTAGAGCACCTCGGGTGGTACCTGCAAAGACACTCCGACGATCTAGTGAGAGGTCGCTCGGGCAGATAGCACAAGGTTAGAGAACGTACCTGATGCCATATGCGAATGGCGTATATATACTGCGAGGTCCGACCGTTAGCGAGATTTTCGGCCGGCGAGAATTGCGCTCCAAGCAGCGTGTTTGGGCCGATCGAGTTGGGCTGGGCCGCAGTCCCATTGCTGTTGGCGCTCCTCGTATTTGCTAATACACCCGAGAACGCTTGCCCCTGCCTAGGTCGCTAAGAGCGGTGAGGCTTGAATCGATGCCCCGGGAGTGAAGTTACTTTGATGAAACGGACGCGCCGTTTGCTTTTTCTACGGGCGGTGTCGACCGCTCGTCGACCATCGGCCGTCTGTGGCGTGGACGGTTGGTCTTTCCTGACATTTAAGACGTGACGTTTGGTGTTTCCGAGGCTGTCCGAGACAACCATTGGTGAGAAGACGAAGCGCCAGTGACTCTTCGTATCCCTGTCCCCTTCGCGCGCGGAGATCTGCGCTATAAATAGCCCTTCTGTGCTGAGTTCATTTCTCACACTTTCAAGATTTGCTCGCCAACGACCGACTCGTCTGCTGCCGACTTGCATTCAAGTCGTTTTCGCTTCATTTGCGACCGATCTTCAACATCGCTAAGGTACGAATCGACCGCTCCCTTTACTCTTCTAAACTTGAGTTTTTTCTTTAAAGTACTTCGTGCTTTTCCACGCCTCGTGATAGGGGGTGTCAGGTCGAGGGATGGCCAACTCGCCCCCTCTCATGAGTGCTTTGCTCGATCGACCTGACTCGATCCCTTTATCACAGGTGTTTGTGTATGCCACGGACAAAGTTAACTGCCCGTATTCCCGGAAAACCACCGCAATCCTTTGCTACCTATATGTCGAGACCGGGCGAGCCTAATTCCCGAGAGGCAGAGTCTAAGTCGTCTTCGGGCGACAAAAGCTCTAGCTCTTCAAGCAGTTCTTCGAGCAGCACGAGCTCGAGTTCTCATTCTTCCGGTCGAGGATCGGCCAGCCCCAATAGCCCTGATTCCAGGTCCGTCCATTCTGCCGAGCGGCCGAGCAACTCTCCACCGCCCGAGGACGTTGTATCCCGAGTAGAGGGAGAAGAAGAAGACGCCGATGTGATTATCATTGATGATGACGAGGCGCAAAGTGTCGTCCCAGTCGTGGACGAGGAGATGGTGGAGGTCGAAGGCGGTCGAGATGAAGCGGCCCGAGAGGAAGAAGTGATTCAGCCCGAGGTCGATATTTCTGGTCTGAATGCCAACGTTGGAGGGTCGAACGAAGGGTCGGCCGAGGTTCAAGCTAAGGCCGAAGTCCAAGCTGATGTAGCTCGAGATGTGTCTGACATGTCTTGGGTGTCGGAGACTCTTCGCTCCAACCGGAGCATTATCACGGTCGGCCACGATGCTTTGCCCGATCTGCGGAGCCGCCTTGAAGACTCACCGGGCTGGAGGATAAGAGGCATGAAGGAGGGCGAAGATATAGCGACTTACTCTTCCAACTTCAAGTTCACGATGTATCGGCTCGTGTTCGAGAAGATGAAGATTACCCCTCCTTTTATCGAATTCCAACGCGACGTTACGCCATATTGGGGTCGCCTTCTTCTCACCTCCATCCAAACACATGGGCGTTTTTAAAGACTTTCAAGTCTTTGTTGACCAAGCTGGGTCGGCCGGTGTCGATGATGCTTTTCTTTGCTATCTTCGAGCTGAGCTGGCTCAGAGAGAAGGCCAACAAGGAGAAGAGGAGCAAGTCTCTTTCAAGATGCGTAAGACTCACCACCGATTTTTCAAAGCATTCCGAGAGTCGTTGGGAGCGGCCCGAAAAGTCAATATTTCGGATCGCTCCCACCGAGGAGGCCGGCAAGGCCGCTTTGTGAGGTTCAACCGGGCGGGATGCCGGGTCCCCTTACTTCCCAATTATGTGGAATGAGGCTCATTTCGCAGCGGCGCGATTACATATACACAAAGAAAGACTTGGCGAGCCGACACAGAGACTTTGGAGATGATAAAGTCGCCAAGCGGGCATGATGCGTCCAGATCCTAAGGGCGACATACCTTGCCGACCCTTCGCCTTGTCGAAGGCCAAGACACGAGGCCGAGATTGGTTCGCCTTTGAACTTTTTTTTATTTTTTTTTTTGCCGCTTGGTCTTGTCAATCTTTTATTCTAACTCATAGCTCGTTATTTTGCGAAAGAATGGCCGGCAAAAATCGAACTCGCTCGCTTGGCCCACGAAGCTCGAAGAGGGGCTAAGGGACTTGACGCTTCTCGGTCGGGGATAATCCTCGAACCTTCCTCCAAAGTCCCCTGACTCCTAAGAGCCAAGGGAAGAAGCCGGTCGGCGAGCCTCGGTCGCCTCCCCAGTCGCCGATCGCTCACCCAAACGGGCCAAGCGTGATTGTCGGGTCCCGGCCCCTGCAACGGAGGAGATTCCTATCATCTCGCTCGAAAGCTTGGGTACGGCCGATCCGAACAATCTGTAAGAAACCCATGGCGCTCAGGCTTCTCTTTGCATGGGGGTCGAGAAAGTCATGGCCGAGCTGGTGCCCGAATCTGACGGTAATTTTACTTTCTTAGTCTTGTACTCTTCATCTTTCCTTTGTTCGACCGACTAACCAACCTTCTTCCTGAATTTTGCAGGAAAGGGCAAGGCTTTAACTGAGGCGCAGCAGAAATATGACAAGCTCGTCCAGTCGAAGAAGGAGGCCCTCAAACGGGGGGAGGAAGACCGTGCTAGGCTCGCAAAGAGGAACAAGGAGCTTGCTGCTCAGGTCGCTACTTTGAAGGGCGATCTTGATGCTACGAGCAAGAAAGAGGCTGCGAGAGAGGCACCTGGCGCGCGAGAAGGCCGAGTTGGAGGAAAAGATCCGAAAGGTGGCCCAGGCCGGTCAGGAGGCCGCAATCGAGCAATTTTACAACGCTCTTGGCCAGGCGCGGGTATTGAATACCGATCTACAGATCAATTTTGATGACAAGATGATCGAAGCCCACGCACTATGTCGACAACAATAAGATCATGTTGCTCGCAGAATATGACGAGCAAGGCAACGCGTCATTCGCCTCGGCCACCATTCTCTTTTGAAGCCCGCTGCGCGAGCGGTGTAATTTTGTAACTTTAACTTGCCTTCGCCCGATACCTTTTCTCGCTTCGCGCGCTCTTCAATCGTGGGCGCTTCGGCTTCGCCAAGGCGTCCATATTTGTAATGACAATCTTTACTTGCTTTTAATTACGCCTGCTCAAATTTATATTGCTATGTCTGCGTATTTCTTGCATTTATTCGCCTTATTCATTTTGAACTTGTGGGCCGCTCGGCGGCCGTTTCGTGCTACTTCGATAGCGCTCGTTTTTGGTCGCTTTTCTTTGCGCGCCTTGTATGTTTATTTTTCTCTAAGTCTTTGAGCTTTAAGACCGTTCGGTCGTCATTCGCGCTTATTTCAAAGCACCCATTCTTTGATAAGTTAATATCCCAACGGCCTTGATCGCTTCGCGACCTTCAATCGTGCCCTTTCGATGGCATTTAAGGTAGATCGTTTCGACGGCCTACCGCGATGGGTTATTACTTAACCTTTGGGCCATTTTCGATGGCACTCGATGTAGATCGTTTCGACGACCTAGCGTTGTTGGGCCATTTTCGATGGCGCTCGGTTGGGACCGTTTCGACGGTCGCTCGATTCGCATCGCTTCGACGATCTAAGGTTCGCGAGTTTTAACCTCGGGCCATTTCGATGGCACTCGATTGGGACCGCTTTCGACGGTCGCCGAGGTAGATCGCTTCGACGATCTAAGCTACTTTGATAAGTCTTCGATCGCTCTTTTGCCACGGGCAATCTTGAGCGACGGTCATACATTCTTGCGAGAAAGTAAAGAACACATCGTATTTCTAAAGGTCGCCCTCAGAAAAACCCGGGGGAAAAAGAGCGCTGCACGCTTTTCATTAATAGGTCGGTCGTCATTACATTCAAATCACTTGTTACGCTCAAACGTAATATTTCCTAAGTTTTTCTCGCATTCCATGTTCGGGGATAGTCGCCCATTCATGGTTTCCACTCGTATGCCCCCTTGCCGCCTTCTTGATGACTCGATACGGACCTTCCCAATTTGGTGCCACCACCCTTGGCGTGCATTCTTGTTTCCCCGTCGTCGGCCCGCCTTAGAACGAGCCGGCCGACCGAGAATTCTCTCTTTTGAACTCGAGCGTTGTACCGGGCCGCGACCTTCTGCTTGATCAATTGCTCTCTTAGCGAAGCTTGGGTGCGCTTCTTCAATTAGGTCCAGCTTCTTCTGATAGCCTTGGCCGTTGTCAACCACCGTAGGGGGTTTGAAGTCCTCCAATTCAGCTCGCCCATTTCTATGGGTATCACAAAGATCGATTGCGTACACCAATCGGGCGGCGACTCCGGCCGATGAATGAGGGGTCGCCCCAGAGGCCTCACGTAACGGATCGCAGCTCTTCGACCAGCCTCCTTTTCGCTTCATCCGGCTTGCTTTAAACCGCGTAGGATGACTCGTTGGCCGCCTACCTTGGCCGTTAGTTTGAGGATGCTCGACCGAGGTGAAACGCCGCTTTACCCCTAAGTCGGCCAACATTTCTCTCGAATCTCTTATCAAGAAAACGGGTACCGCTTGTCGCTTATCAATTGGCCGGGGGATCCCAAAACGGGCTAGTACACACTGTCCGAAGAACTTGCTGACTTTGGCCGATGTGATTGTTGCAAGCGGCTCGGCCTCGATCCACTTAGTGAAGTAATCTACTGCCACGATCAAGAACTTGAACCGGCTCGGAGCGGGTGGAAACGGGCCTAGAAGATCCATGCCCCACCAAAGTAACGGCAAGGTGAGACAAGACTTTGTAATTACGAGGAAGGTGCAATATGGACATCAGCATGCACTTGGCATTTCTTGCATTTCTGAACGAGCTTCTTAGCGTCCTCATCCATGGTCGGCCAGTAATAGCCGGCCCTGAGAGCTTTCTTCGCTATGGAACGTGCCCCTTGGTGGCTCCCACAAACACCTTCATGAATATCTCGTAGCACATGGTCGGCTTCGACCGACGTAAGGCACCTCAATAATGGGGACGAGAACCCCCTTCTATATAACTTTCCTTCTATCACGGAGTATTTGGTCGCCCTGAGCCTGACCAATTTCGCCTGCTTCTGGTCGCTCGGTTCTTCACCTTCAACGATGTACCTTCGGATAGGGGCGATCCAATCTGAATCAGAATTGACACAAAGAACGGCTAGTGACTGAGTTGGCTTGGTCGACACACTCGGCCGATTTAACGTCTCCTGAATCAAACTCCTGTGATTTCCCGGAGTCTTGGTACTTGCAAGCTTTGATAATATATCTGCTCGAACATTTTCGGTCCGAGGCACATGTACCACTTTCACTTTCGGTCGAGAATCGCTGAGCGCTTCTCTCACTCTTGCTAGATAACTTTTCAAAGACGTCGTCTTTTGCATCATATAATTCTTTGATCTGCGAGACTACGAGTAGGAATCGATCCGAGTTCAACCCGGCCGACATTGAAATCTCTGCGAGTGAAGGCGGCCTATGCATGCCTCGTGCACTCGGCCGGTTGTTTGAAGTGTGGAATGGAAAGGTTAAAGAGACTTCCACAAGCCAGGCCTTCAATTCTCTAGTATTAGGCCGGCTCCACTTCCTTTACTATTAGACGACCCATCTACGTGCAAGATCCGTGTCGCTCGACTTGATCTTCCGGGTAGGAGTCATTTCGCTATAAAATCGGCCAACACCGCGCTTTTGCGGCGATCCGGATTCGAATTTAATGCCAAATTCACCGAGCTCTACCGCCCACTTTATCATCCGTCCCGCCAGTCCGGCCGATGAAGGACTTGCTCGATAGGTCGGTCGGTCCCTTACCACGACTGATGGGCCACAAAGTAGGGTCTCAACCTTCGAGCAAAGAATCGTGAGTGCAAGAGCAAACTTCTCTATTTTCTCGTACCTCACCGGGACCTTGCGAAGACTTTACTAATGAAGTAGACCGATTACGCTTTAGATCGTTTCTCTAACTAGCACAAAGATCGAGAACTTCTTCTGTATTGGCCAAGTACGGATTTAACTCTCGCCCGGCAAGCGGCTTGGTCATGATCGGCGGGCTAACCAAAGCTTGCTTTAATTCATCCAATGCTCGCTGGCATTGCTCGGTCCACTCAAAGTCCACCTCTTTCTTCAAAGGCCTAAATGCAGGAAGCGACTTGCGTGCCGCTTTGGGGATGAACTCGGATAGAGCGCCACCATGCCATTTAGTCGTTGTATTTCCTTTTTCGACGTGGCGGCCACATATCGGCGACCGCCCTACACTTTTCAGGGTTTGCTTCTATCCCTCTTTCCGTCAGGTGGAAGCCCAAAAATCTGCCGGCCCTCACCCCGAACGTACACTTCTCGGGATTCAGTCTAAGTGAGTTCTTCCTAGCTTCTTCGAATATTTCTCTGAGATCGCTCACATGATCTGGGTCGGTTACACTTTTAATGATCATGTCGTCTAAATACACCTCTGAGATGCGACCGATCTGTCTCTTGAAAATTTTATTCATCATTCGCCGGGTAGGTCGCTCCCAAATGTTTCGAGGCCGTAAAGGCATCACCTTGTCTTGAAAGTTCCCCGATCGGTCATGAAGGCTCTCTTGTGCCGATCGGGGCGATACATCGTGATCTCGATTGTATCCGAGTAAGCGTCCGAAAAGACATGAGTTTGTAGCCGAGGCCCCATCGACCACCTTGTCGATGTTGGAGTGCGGAAAGGCATCCTTCGGGCATGCCTTATTTAGATCAGTATAGTCTACACACATCCTCCACTTTCCATTCTTCTTTTTAACCAGCACGACGTTGGATAGCCAGGTCGTGTATTTTATCTCTTCTATAAAATTGGCCTTTATGAGGTCCTCAACGGCCTTTGCAGCGGCTTGAGATTTTTCCTCGTTCTGAGTGCGTCTTCTTTGGGCGACCGGCTTGACCCCTTCATCGACTGAAAGTTGATGGCAGGCTACTTCGATAGGAATGCCGGGCATGTCTGATGCCTGCCATGCGAACAGGTCAGCATAATCTCTCAAACATTGTACAAGGTCTTGCTTCACTTGCTCTGGTAGGTCGTTACCGAGCTTCACCGTCTTGGATGGGTCGTCACCCAATTGAACATCTACCAACTCTCCATGAGGCTCTGGTCTTTTCAGCCTGTTTTTCAGTTGTCGAGCCAAATCATCATCATTGTCTTCTGGGTCGCTGTCTGGATCATATCGAGCGTCCAAATCAGCGACATTGACTTGATGGCCTTCACTAGTGTTCTGAACATTCGGGCCACGATCTACCTCGTCACATATTTCTTGGTATAGAGCGTGGCTTCTTCTTGCTGATTCAAGGTCGGCCGCCAGGGTAACCACTTGGTCATCTTTGCTATAGAATTTCATTTTCAGATGCACTGTCGATGTAACGGCCTCTAGCTTACCCAAAGTCGGCCTACCAATAATACATTGATAGCAGGATTTGAGGGGAAGTACGAGGAACGTCGTCCTGACCGTCCTGTACAAAGTACTATCCCCAGTGTCGTCACCAAACGTGACTAGCAGCTCGATCGTTCCCAACGGGTAGGTGGTCGCCCCATTGAAACCTGTTAAAGGGGTAGGCTCGGCCTGGGGAATTATCTCGCTCCGATCAACCTTTATCTTGTCGATCAAGTCTTCAAACATGATGTCGGCCGAGCTACCTTGGTCGCACTGCAATTCTTCTGCACCTCTGTGTTTGCCATGACGACTCACGATTACCAATGGAACATAATCATTAGGCTTGCCGTCGTATGATAGTCGTCACCACCGAACGAGATAGGGTCCGCTCGAGACCGGTGGTGGTCTTTGAAGTGGATGCGACCATTAACAACTCGTCCCCACTTTCTCTTGGTGGCTTTGTTAGATTCCTCGCGATCCGTGGGTTTCCACCATGAATAACCATCGCAACATTACGGCCTTTGGATCGCCGAAAGTGTCACGATCTTCGATCGATCCTTGTTTTAGGCGCTCTCTATGGCGCAGGCCCTTTCTCCTCTGTCTCGATCGGTTTCTTTCGCTTCTCCCGAGGTCGGCCGCCTTCCTCCTACCTCACATACTTTCCCAACTTGCCTTTTTGAATAAGCTCTTCAATATCATCCTTGAGGCCATACGATCATTAGTATCATGACCTTTGCTTTTGTGGTAACGGCAATATCTTTTAGCCGGTCGTGCCCCCCTTCTTGAGCACGAGTGGTTCAGCCGCTTAACTCCCACAAACTCATTATTCTGACACTCGGCCAGTAGATCTGCGCAATGGAGGTGTTGAGTCGAGTGCGATGATCAAACTTTTTGTCTCGAAAGTTAGGCCGATTGTCGCGGCGACCTTCATGCCCTTTGGCCGGCTTACTGCTTTCTTCTTTGGGTCGTGCTCGGACGGCCTTTCTTGCTGCCAGAGTTTCTTCATACTGCATGTGGACGTTAGCCCTCGTTAAGAAGTGACTGAGATCTTGGTAATGATTCAATGTAAATTCTTCGACGAACCGTGGTCCTGGCCGAATACCACGCTTGAGATATTTCAACTTGTCCTTGTCGACAAGTCACGCAATGCACTCACCTCGGTGTTAAACCGGTCGATGTATCGCTCAACGCTCTCATTATCTCCTTGAACAACAGAGTCCAAGTATTCTTCATATCGATATTGGCAAATGATTTGCGGTGTAGTGAGACAAGAATATTCTAATCAGTGTCGTCCCACGAGGAGATGGAATTGGGTCGCAGAGACTCCCACCATTCCAATGCTCGGCCGTCCAAGTAATCGGGGAAAAGCCTGCACTTCATGGTCGGTCCCAATTCTCTATAGCAGCAGTAATTGTTGAAGTAACGGAGATGCTTATGTCGGATCTCCTCGGCCAAAACTTGTTGAGATCGGGCGGCTCATGAGATCTCTCTGAATCTTATAACGCCCGATCTCCCGGAGAGAACGGGCCATGTTCATTCTCGAATGCCGTTCGACCCAAAGGGGTTGCATTGCGAGGCACGCCTCGTTGCCGGCATTCCATAGAATCCTCCGGATGGGCCATTGGTGGAAGCCGAGGGGCCTTCGGGTCGCCGCTTTGGCCTCTCGCCGATGCGATGCGAACGCCCCTAATTCTTCCACCTCTGTAATCTTCCACTCTTCACGGGAATCCCAAGATCTGCTTCTCGACCGACGTGACCCGGACGACTCATTGGAGGAGTACCTGGTAGGTGAGCGACCGGTGTCAAGACGGTAGCTAGAATCTTCATAGTCATAGGACATCGAACGGCGTCTACGCTCGTTCCTGCTCGGGGGCGACCTATGCGCCCTACTTCTTCTGGCCGGAGAGTGATGAGTAGTGCTTTCTCGGCGAGAAATGCTCCTTCGAGGAGGGGAGCGGTGCCTTCGCACCGGTCGGCGACGAGCAGAAGGTTCTCCGTCTTCGCGCCTGCGCGCGCCCGAATCGAACCTCTCTCGTGATCGAGATGAGTGAATCTCGGTCTGCGATCACTTGATTTTTGTTCTGCAGGATCTGCAAAACGGCTTGAGTGACATGATCTGGTAGAGGTTCCTGAATGCCCGCTTCAACCAGCTCGGGCGGCAAGTCTCCAGGAACGGGCGGATGGATCTGCTGGAGGACCGGTCCACGAACGTTGTGCACCGAAGGTTCTTGTCGTGGAAGTCCTTGAGACTCGTGGACTGTGACGGCCACGCCTCCGTGGTCCGCCGCTGATTCTGCCGGAGGATTGAGTCGAGAAGTGGCCCGCGTGCGGGGCGGCCGCGTGGAGCCATGAAAGAGGTAGGATAGCGCACGGGCCTCCCATCGTGGTCGCCAATTGATCGTACCTTGATCAATGAAGAGTTGAAGTGTTGATTGATTCGCCAATGGGCGGCCGTTGAATGAATGAAAGGACCGGTCCCGCTTCACGCAGTAGAGCACCTCGGGTGGTACCGCAAAGACACTCCGACGATCTAGTGAGAGGTCGCTCGCGCGATAGCACAAGGTTAGAGAACGTGCACGATGCCATATGCGAATGGCGTATATATACTGCGAGGTCCGACCGTTAGCGAGATTTTCGGCCGGCGAGAATTGCGCTCCAAGCAGCGTGTTTGGGCCGATCGAGTTGGGCTGGGCCGCAGGTCCCATTGCTGTTGGCAGTTCTCGTATTTGCTAATACACCCAGGAACAAAATGCAAGAACAATAGAAACCCTAATTTCTACTTATGAACCCGAGAGCATAGTTGGCTAGGTCCACCTTTTTATTCAACTTGAACACAAGAAATGGTCAAAGAAATGCATGAACAACCAAAAAAACTATATGGCCGAAGCATTTTTGAAGGAAAATGAGGTTTTATTTCATGAAATTTAGTGAAAAAATGTGTGGAAATTCAAGGGAAATTATTCATGCACAAAAACAAACTCCTTCAAGGCCAAGGACCCATCTCAAACACCCAAGGCTCCCAATGTCCTTGTCATAATGTTTGAAATGGATCCTCAAAGCAAACAACAACAAGCAATCAAGAAGAAGTTGGGAGTAGAAGAGAAATTTACATGGTAAAAGTGAAAAAACAAGGATCTAAGGCTTACCTTAAGAACTTTCAAAAGAAATGAAGAAGAAGATCAAATAAAAACCAAGAACACTTGAACCTCTTCTTGAAACCCACGAAAATCTCTTGATCTTGAAGAATTATTGTTGAAAGTTTGATGATAATGCAAGATTAGGAGTGGACCTAGTGTAGGAATCAAGAATATTGAAGTTTTGATGGTGAAAAATTGAAAAAATGGAGGAAGGATGAGGGAGACGTAGCTTCGGTTTTGAGAGAGGGAGGAGAGGAGAGTATTGTGTGCTAGGGTAAAAATGAGAGTCCTCCCCTAATGGTCTCTTATTTTGGGTTTTACATGAGATGCAAAATTAAGGGTATATAGGACATTGTGCTTTTGCAAACCATTGAGATTTGAGATAAAATTTAAATCAAGGGCTAGGATTGCAATGCACATGGATTAGGGGCAATGAGAAAACACAAGTGAGGGAGGAATGGCTGGTCATACACAAAAATTAATAGTTTTGTTGCACAAAAATTGTTAAGGGCAATTAGACTTTGTACACAAAGTTGTAGCTAGGATTTGATCTAGAATTTTAATCAATGGCTAGGAATACAACTCTCATGGATCAAGGGCATGAAGAAGCACAAAATGAGGTAAAAATAAGGCTGAAATTCGCAGCCATGAGTGGGTTGGCATTTTGCAAGTTGTCATTGTACTATTTGTCTCCCACTACCTTTGTAATTATCCTTTCCTTTTCTTGATTATTCTTTTCTAGATAATTCCCATGAAAATCTTACCAGTTTGGGCTTCATCCTAGGAATCAATCATTGGGCCTAAAATTCCATGATATCACCATTCCCAAAATTGATTTGATACTTCACCTGAGAGAAATTCCCATTTTACCATTTCCTTTAAATTTGAGTTTTTATGCAAATAATTAACACTCATGCGCATAAAATAAGATTATTAAGCACATTCTTCCTCAAATAATTCCCTTAAGATTGCCCAATGACTTGTGATGAAAAAGCTGTCCTTTTTGAAAATGACCAAAATACCCTTTGACCTAAAAAAACCTAAAAAACCCTAAAATGCTTTCCTAACCCTAGAATAACTTCTAAAACTCTAAAATGCATGCATGATGCTCTTCACAACTTCTATTTATTTATTTTTTGGGGAAAATTAGGGTTTTGACCTAGGCGGACAAAATTGGGGTATGACACCCGTGAGTGAGGAATTTTTCCACGTGGAGACGGGGACGAGAGAGATAATTCCCCCACTATCAACTTGGGGATGGGGATGGAACGAGGACCATTCAGTTGTCCGAGTACATTATATGTGTTTTTTAATTAAAAATATTAATAAAAAATAAAAATCTGCTAACTATTATCTTTTATTCTTAATTTTTTTTAATATCAATAAATAAAAGGACTAAATTTTATATTAAAAGATTAACCTATGATTTTTTAGTTTAGCAATTGTATTTTTCCCAATTTATTAGATTTTAATTTACATCCGTAGTAAATTCCTGATGATTTTACGAGGTACCCACGGGGACAAGGAGAAAAACTCTATGTGGAGGAGATCGGGGGAGTACTCCGCTGACACCGCCCACATCATTGTCATCCCTAATCACTTTCACAAATTTACGCATGTCTGTTCTCAAGTTATATGTCCAGCTCGACAAAATACAGGTTGAACTTCGCATTAGCGGGAAAAATTCGGCCAGCATCACCATACGGATTCAGTTTCACTACACCATCGGAATGCTTCGAACCATGATTTGACTTCGACTATTTAGTAGGTAATGTGATATTTGTATTGCATATATGTAATCTTTATGTTCTTTTCGATATTTGATTGTTCATATTATCTCTAAATTATGTTGTGTCTTGGCAGATATGGTTGGCATACTGAATGGAGTTGGTGCTCTGTGTGATTATTAGAAAAATAACACCAAATCTACGTTGCTATCGATCAATTTAGATATCAGGGGGTGTGAATGCAATGCATATACGTTTTATACAAATTTAAAATTTGTATTTAATTAAATTTCCACCATAATCAAATAAGACTCATCTTTTTACTAATCATAAACATCAACGATACATATACATAATATTTTAACAAAATAATAATTATAAATTAAATAAAAAAAAAGGATGTATACCCGTGCTAGCACTGTGATACATACTAGTTGTGTATGGTCTAGGAGATAGCCAATAAACAAACTGAAATATCGAAGATTGGTTCAACTTATTGGCTGAGACATTTTCCCAACCGACCCAGCGGTGTTAACCCCTACTAGTTTGGGAATGGGAGGCCGGGTGGTCCAGTCAACATGATACCTCGGGACAACAACAAATCAGTGCATTACGACCATTGGCTAGCCGATAACCAAACGCTTTTGGGAAATTCACATGATGAGCTCAATAAAGACAAACGCTTCAAGGCGATAACCAAACGTATTAAAATATGACTCAGGTGAAGCCATAACAAATTTAAATCAAAAAGAAAAAAAAGTAAAGAATGAAGAAAAAAACGTGGGGGTGGGGGCATGAGACTCCCTGATAGCCCGCAAATGTAAGGCTCTATCGCATAGTAAAAGTATTGAGCCCACCGAGACTTTTAATGATTAAAATAATTGATTATAGAAGAAGGATTTTGTTGGATTTAAATTCAGAAATAAAAGTGTCCTAGGATTGTGGTTTCATCACAATGATAGAATGTGTTCTCAACTATTTCTTTGAGTGGGGTTAGCAAGAACACGATGAATAGAGAGTAAAGAGTGGGTAATAGTCAGAATAAAATCCAGATCCTTTCTATTTGCCTCTAGGGCTTATATTTATATTACAAGACGTAATTAATGCTCATAAGTATTGTACGTAAATACCGCGAGATCTTAGGCAGGATTCTCGGGCTTTCCTAATATATCTAGCTAGGTTCTTGCTTATGGCCGAGCCTATGGGAGGCGCCGGTCCTTTGGGCGAGGGGAAGTCCCTCACCCAGCGTGCCCAATGAGTCCCTCAGCTCTTGAGGCGAGAGGTTGTCTTCATGTGTTAGTCTTCGTCTTCTAGGTCCAGTCGAGTCGGTTAGGAAGTGATGTGCATCCGAGCCTTCCTATGTGGTCGGCTGGGAACACAGTCCCTCGAGCGGCGAGTACTTTGTACGAAGGCACGCTAAGGTATTTTGACTCGTCTTCGGCGCTTCTAGTCTCTCGGCTGGAGTGCCTTGAAGTTATCAGTCGCCTTTGTTTTCAACGTCTTGGACTTTGACTTCCCATGAGTTTTTGCGAGTTTGACTTGGTCAGTTTTGATTTGCATGAGTTTCTGTTACGTCATGAATGCTAGTTTTGGGAGTTTCACCTTCCTATGTTGTATAAATAGGGGCCTTTTCAGGTTGCTGTATAAGCTACTTATGGATCCTTCGCACGTTATGTGTGATTTCAAGATTGCGTCCCTTCCTTTGAGGCTTTTGAACAACCCCATCTGCTGTTGGCATGTGGGGGTTGTCAAGAGGCTCAAAGTGGGGGTTATTAATCTTCGCGAACTCTGGCTTTTCCTCTTTGCAGGTGCTTCATTCCCAGATGTTGGGGTTGTTCAGAAGACTCAAGAAACGGCTTGCCCAGTGGCTCGGGTGGTCGTGTGTCGAAGGTGACACATCAGCTGCTCGTGGGGGGCCCTGCCATAATTGGAAGGCAATCCTCATGGCGGCTTTGGGTCGCTTTTGGGTTGAAGGGGGCTGCTCTCCTGATGGAAGCTTGAAGTTCTCCCGCTTCTTCTTCCGGTGGGTTGCTTTCTTCCAAGCTACTTCCCTTGGCTGATTCAGAACATCAGATATAGGAACCAACCCGGGAAGCTCATCGGGAAACTTTTCAAGAGCAAGGGTACCTGCATCGGAACAATCAAGAAGTCCTCGGCCGTGGTGGCCGAGTGCACATTAGTGGCTTATTCTTTTTGTAATAGTCTCAAGATGTGAGTTTACCATATTTCCATTGTAATATATTGAAATGTAAGAAGACAAGTTCGTTAGAAATAAAAACCTTCCCTTTTATTATTGTTTCGCCCATTTGTTAACCGAGTCTCTCATGTTGTCTCGTCTTGTGTTCTCCCCTTTTTATTTCACGACCGGTCACTCTTATTGCTCTTTCATCGGTTACTTCCGCGACCGAGCGTTCTATGGCGGCGCGCTCGATTGATGTGATGCGATGTGACACTTGATTGATTTTGGCAGGAGTTATCATAATGACGTCATCGAGAACCGTCGCGCTTTCTGATGCTCCACTGGGAACACGACACGTGTTACCCCCTATTAAACGAAATTTGAACCGTTTCTAATCTCTACCGTTGATCTACTGCATCTACATTGTTGGATCGTTCCTCATCCGAAAGGGTCTTAAGGTTTCCGTGTCCCTTCATTTGGTTCTTTTCCCTTCGTTTTCCTTAGCTTTTGCCGTTGTTTATCACTTTCGCACTTGTTCCTTCTCAACTTCCTTTGTTCTTCTATCTTCGTTTCTGCAACCTTTATGGGTGGCGTTTGTTTACTGATGCGCTTTGCTTCTCAGGTACTGTAATACCCCAATTTTGTTCGTCCTTTTAAACTTAAGCCAATTTCAATTATCCAGCTCAACTAAATCGAAATACCGTTGTTTAAATTAGCGAGCACGCCGAATGATCGATCTTTTCGTATGCGTTCTTCAATTTAATCTCCGTATTTGGGTTTAGTCGTACATAAGTAGGTCTACCAAAAGTCATTTTTTCTAGAAATTTGGCTTGTCTTTTCAATTCAGGCTTAAGAATGCAATTCTGAGTTAATTTTAGTGTTTTTAGTTAATGAGCCCATTTGGGTCTCGTTTTAGCGTATTTGTCTAGTCTGGCCCGTTCTCGTCTTTGTGTTTGGCCCGACTCCTTTTCTTATTATTATTCTTATTTTGTGCAGTTAATTTATTTTGAGCATATATATAATCCAAAAGTTCTATTTAGTTTTATTTACAATTTAGAAGTGTTCAAATGTCCAAAAAAGTACAAAAAAACAATAATCAAAAATACAAAAAATATAAAAAACGAAAATTAAATAACAGGAGAGGCATCAGTAATCTCTGGGGTCTGTTCTTGCTCTCCAAGACTGCTCAGCAAGCCCACATTATCAGATCTGCAAAAGCCCAGTCAAAAAATAGTCAAACAGTAATAAATGTTAAACCTAATTTCTACCTATAAATAAACAGTCAACTTAGAGTCTAGAGAGGGAAGAACACGACAAAAAACCACCCAACACTGTCCGTCTGAGAAACATTCTAAAAGGCAAATAGGGTTCAGTCAGCACCAGTAGCAATAGCATACACAAGCATAAGGACAGTAGCAGATTATCCATAACAACAACTCCCCTTTCACTCAAAGTAACAGGTTGGTCACTTTTGTTCTATTCCCGTAGACACATGCTCTAGTTTTTTATTCTTCCTTATTGTCTCGTGACTCAAATATGTACTAAGCCAGCATGTAGACTCAAAATAACACCCTCGTTGGCATGCTGTCTTGTTGTTTTATATTATCACCATCATATGTTAAGTATTGTCTAAAGTCTAATAATACATATAGGATGATTGGTAAAATAATGGAAACCTGATAGAATAAACTGAATATTGAAGCTGATTTGGTTATCTCCTCTTAAGAAAAAGAATAACAATGTTGGAGAAGTAAAAAAAAACAAACGAAAAAAAAAAAAAACGAACCCGAGTCTGTTTCCGGCGAGAACGCCGCTGCATGGTTGTCTTCTCCGGCGGACCGTTCGTCGTCTCCGACGTCACGCCCTCACCACCGCGAGCCACTCCGTCTCCGCCACAGAACGTCGCCGAAGACGCACCCTTCCCCCTTCGCGAGTCTTGTCGCCGTTTTCTCTCACCTTCACGTCGCCGGCGCCGACCCATGGCTCCCTCCGACGACGTCTTTCTTCTCCCTCCTCTTTCACGATCGAGCTCTCTCTCTCTCTCTCTCTCACCTAAGGCCGATCGGTTTCTGTCTCTCTCACCAAGGAACAAGGTGAAAATTTCGCCTGATCTCTCTCTCAGCTTAAGGCAGCGGCGCTGCTGTGTTTGTGTGAAGGAAGAGAGTGAAAATTAGGGTTAATTTTAGGTCTAAAGTTTATATAGTGTCTCCCTTTATTCATTTTATTTTTAATTTTTTTTTTAATATTCAGAATACTATTAACACTCCACTAATTCACGCATGCACTCCCACTCTCACTTAAGCCCAGTTTCGCATACTAGGCCCTCCTATGCGAACTGGGCTTGCTTTTTACACCCCCTGTTCAGTTACACAACCCCCCTGCGACTAATAGCACCCCCTTTTGCAATTTTCACCCCTTTTCTTCATTTTTTTAATTCTTTCTAACTCAAATACTTTTCATTAAATCAAAACTTTGTTAGTGGTCTTGCTGATAACTCATATTTATATGAGTTATTTATACTCACTCAAGAATAAATCATGTAAGTTCTCTAGCAATACAAGGTTAATTTAATTAGTTTTATGTTAGTTTCTTGTTTCTTAGTTAGCTAAAGGTTAAATTGCTAAATCTGTGCATTTTGGCACCAAGCGGTGCCTTTGAGAGCGTTTTGATGTTTCTTGTGCTTGTGCAGTAAAAGAGCTGAACGTGACGACGTCCCTCACCACGTCTATAGAAGAGCAGCATAGCAAGAGTGAAAGATCTCAGTTTTGGCGCGCTAGTAATGATGGTCAAAGATATAAAAGTCGGAAGATCTTCCTTTCCCATGTGTTGACAAGGATGACGCATCGTGTAGCCTTGCATCAAATGTCGTCGATCGGCGCAAAACAGCTTGGTAGGTGGGCAAGTGACATCAGCAACACGTGAGCAAGATTGACTATTTAATGAATACTGAACTCTCTCAAAGGACACACGCTCATACACTCACTCTCCCACTTCACTCCATTCAATCCCTTCGCCATCTACCTTCATCAATCTCAGAGAAAGTGTCTTAAAGAAGTTCTGGACACAGACTTCTTCATTTTGCTTTTCTTAAAACTTCCATTTTTAGTTTCTTCAGAACTCACTACTGTGAGGCTCAGACGTTGTAACGTCTCTACAGCGTACATGCTGAAGAGTTACTTAGGTGTATCTTTTGCACTTAGTTTCTTTTCTTTTATGTATGGTATTTGGATTTTAATTCCTTATCATTCTGTAAAGATGCTCAGCATGAGCTAAACATTGTGTAGTTGGGTTGTTGCTTTGCTTGTAATGAATTTCTAAGTTAATGTTATGAAGTATTGACGTTTAAATGTTTTAAATCTTTGCATGGTAATATTTCCAAACTTGTTTTGAGGTTGGCCTCTTAAAATAGGTAGATTGATAGGTTCAGACATGGTCTATGAAAAGAACTCAAAGATTTATATGAACGAAAAGGTGTACTAAAGACATTTAGGCATTTTTATCTAAGTCTAGACATAGAATGGATAATAGTTCATAGAACATTGCTGTGGGTACTTAAAATACAGGAGTGGGCCTATTTAAAACCTAGACATAAGACCTCTTATACTTGAAGCTCGACGCGTTTGTGGTAAAAAGCACAACTCTTTTTGCAAATGCTTCAAACGTTATAACGCCTATACGAGAATAGCATTTGTGCGTAATAACGTGTAAACGTTATAACGTCGACTAGAAAGGATTTACTTGCATGCAAAGAATCCAACTCATTCTCATCCATATTCACAACCAACACTTGTTTACTTTCTTTATTTATGTTCTTAGCATTAACACCAACTCTTAGTGCCGATTTGTTACTTGATTCTCTTGTGTTTTGAGACTTTAACTTTGAGAGTAAAACCAATCCTCGTGGGATCGATCTCTTACTTTTTATCCACTTTATTACTTGTACGACGTGTATACTTGCACTATATTTGCGAATACCACACGAACGCAACAAGTTTTTGGCGCCGTTGCCGGGGATTGAAGTTAACTTTTATTGTTCAAAAGTATTAGAACACAAGTTGAAAGAATTTTACTTGTGTTGTGTGTTGTTTCGTGTGTGAACGGGTAGACGTTACAGCGTATGCTTAGTTCCAACTCAAGCTCTAGTTCGATTGAACCAGGGAGTGAATCTGCGCCTGAGTTTGATCCAGAACCTGAAAGAACCTTCAGGCAACTTAGGAGACAACAAAGGTTAAGAATGAGACAACAACAACAAAGAATAACACCCAATCATGTCCGAACATAATCTCGGTAGAAGCTCTGAGGTGGACCTAACCCAAGAGGAGGTAGAGGACATGGTCGTGGACCGCAAACCCATACAGAAACAATAGTTGTTGATGATGAACACTGGCAGAGGCAACAACTCATCAATGCAGGACCACAAGACATGGTCAATGACAGGGACAAGCCTATGCGTGATTATGCTGTGCTCAACCCTGCTCATCTACAAACAGCATTGCAAGACCAACCCTTCATACTGGTCACTTTGAATTCAAGCCAATGATGTTCCAAATGCTTATGCAAACCGCAGGCAATTTGGGGTTTCCTCAAGAAGATCCATATGCACACTGAGGAAATTTTTGGATGTGTGCAGCAACTTTATCATCCCTGGAGTCTCAGAGGATGCTTTCAGATTGAAGCTCTTCCCATATTCTCTTAAGGATAAAGCCAAAAGTTGGTTAAACTCCTTGGAGCCAAATTCAATTCACACTTGGGATGAGCTAGCTGGGAAGTTTCTTGCAAAATACTTCCCTCCCAACAAAAATGCTAAATTGAGAAATGATATCACTTCCTTCAAATAAAGGGAAGGGGAATCATTATTTGAGGCTTGGGAAAGGTGGAAGGAATTACTGAAAATGTGCCCACACCATGGCATTCCCGTGGTTATTCAAATGGAGACTTTCTATAATGGTCTAGATCAGCCTACTAGGTTGATACTTGATGCTTCATCAGGTGGTGTCATTTTGAACATGTCTTTCTCTGAGGCATGCAAGCTTATTGATGACATAGCCACCCATAACTCTCATTGGCCATCTGATAGATTTACTCCTGGAAAGAAGGCAGGTGTCCATGAGATAAGTGAGGTAACTGCACTTTCTGCTCAGGTGGCTACACTGACCAGCATGATC
Source organism: Oxytropis ochrocephala (assembly GCA_020916435.1). Taxonomy (NCBI): domain Eukaryota; kingdom Viridiplantae; phylum Streptophyta; class Magnoliopsida; order Fabales; family Fabaceae; genus Oxytropis; species Oxytropis ochrocephala. The sequence goes on along the minus strand of CM037094.1, from coordinate 60,569,649 downwards.
AAAACTTTGAGTACACCAAACGTGGCCACGCCTCAAAAGCTGCATCGCAAAGAAGCTTGAACCTACACACTCTGGGGAGTAGTGTGTGTCTATTGTGAAGAAGAGCATGTGTATGAAGAGTGTCCCTATAACCTCACCAGAAACTTTGTATCTCGTAACAAAGGAAACGGTCCCTACTCCAACTCCTACAACTCAAATTGGAGAAATCATCCAAATTTTAGTTGGAGAAACAACAATGCTTTGAATGCTAGCAATACTGCTCCTGCAATACCTCCAGGATTTCCCCCTCAACAACAACAACAAAGGCAGTATGTGCAGAATAACAACAATAGCAACTTGGAAGCCATGATGAAAAGCTTCATAAGTGATTGTAAGACAACTCTGCAAACTCATGAGTCTTCAATCAAAACTCGAAAATCAAATTGGGCGATAGCTTTTCACTCTTACTCAAAGACAGAATGGATCTCTTCCTTCCACAACTGAAACACCTTCATCATCATCATCTAATCCAAATGGTAATAATGGGGTGAATGGACAGGTAAATGCTATATCATTAAGAAGTGGTACTGAATATCCTGAACCAACTATGCCTGTGGAGAAAGAAGTGCCAGAAAAGGAGAAAGAGAAAGGAAAGGAGACAAGCACAAGTGGTGAAAAAGAGAAGGATACTCCAGATATTGTGATGTCTAAACCAGACGTTACAACGTCTAATTTTGAACCAGGAATCAAGACTGTCCCTAAGCTTGTACCTGAATATCCTCCTCGACCCTATCCTCAGAGATTAAAGAAAGCTCATGAAGATAAGCAATTCAGCAAGTTCATGGAGATGTTAAATCAGCTACACATCAACCTTCCTTTAGTTGAAGCCTTACAACAGATGCCAAATTATGCTAAGTTCCTGAAAGATATCATCACCAAAAGAAGAAGGCTTGGGGAGTTTGAAACTGTTGCTTTAACTGAGGAATGTAGTTTAATTATGCAGAATAAGCTCCCTAGAAAACTCAAGGATCTGGCGCGCTTTACTATACCATGCTCCATTGGAGATTTTTACATTGGCAAAGCTTTGTGTGACTTGGGAGCAAGTATCAACTTGATGCCCAAGTCCATTTATGATAAACTTGGTATAGGAACTGCCAGACCTACTTCTTTAAGTCTCACTTTAGCTGATAAAAGTAGAGTATATCCTGAGGGCATATTAGAAGATGTTTTGATAAAAGTTGACAAGTTTGTGTTTCCAGTGGATTTTGTTATTTTAGATTTTGATGCAGATAAAGAAGTTCCCATCATTTTGGGGAGACCATTCCTAGCTACTGGAAGAACAATCATTGATGTGCAGAAAGGAGAATTGATCATGAGAGTCAATATTGACCAAGAAGTCAAGTTCAATGTTCTCAACGCACTCAAATATCTAGATCCTAACACAGAAGAATGTTCTTATGTGGTTGCCATTGATCATATGGTTCAAGAGCAATTCAACAAAGATAATGATCACTTGGAGAAGATTCTGGGCAATGCTGAACTGCAAGAGTTTTTAGCAGAAGAGACTATTCCTCTAGACGTTATAACGTCTACTGCAGACGTTGCCACGTCTAAACCCCCTGAAGCAAAAGCTTGGACAAAGAGGTACGAATCTTTGGGTCAAGAAGAATCAAATCTCAAGAAGAACGTACCCTCCATAAAAGAACCACCTACCTTGGAACTAAAAGTGTTACCTGAGCATTTAAAGTATGTCTTTTTAGGGGAAAATGATTCCCTACCTGTGATCATTTCTTCTAAACTCTCACAAGAGCAGGAGAATGATCTCATTACTACCCTGAAGAGACATAAGAAAGCTATTGGCTGGCAAATGGCCGACATCAAAGGTATCAGTCCCACAATCTGCATGCATAGAATTGTCTTGGAAGAGAATGCCAAGAATAGCATTGAAGGGCAGAGGAGATTGAACCAGATAATGAAGGAGGTGGTAAAGAAAGAGATCATCAAGTGGTTAGACGCAAGAATCATCTACCCTATTAGTGATAGATCATGGGTGAGCCCAGTGCAGTGTGTACCAAATAAGGGTGGAGTTACTGTGGTAACAAATGATAAGAATGAACTAATTCCAACAAGGACAGTAACAGGCTGGAGGATATGCATGGATTATAGGAAGCTAAACAAAGAAACTAAGAAGGATCATTTCCCTCTCCCATTCATTGATCAGATGCTAGACAGGCTTGCAGACAAGGATTTCTATTGTTTTCTTGATGGTTATTCAGGCTATAACTAGATAGCCATCGCACCTGAAGATCAAGAAAAGACAACATTCACTTGTCCCTATGGTACCTTTGCTTTCAGAAGGATGCCATTTGGGCTGTGCAATGCTCCTGCAACATTTCAAAGGTGCATGATGGCCTTATTTTCTCGATTTCATTGAAAATTCCATGGAAGTTTTATGGACGATTTCTCGCTATGGAGATTCATATAAGGCATGCCTGGATAATTTGGAAGGAGTTCTTATAAGATTTGAAGAAACCAACCTAGTTCTTAACTGGGAAAAATGCCATTTCATGGTGCAAGAAGGAATAGTGTTGGGACACAGGATCTCAAAGAAAGGACTAGAGGTGGACAGAGCAAAAATTGATGTTATTGATAAGCTACCCCACCAACAACTATAAAAGGGGTCAAAGTTTTTAGGACATGTAGGGTTTTACAGAAAGATTTATCAAGGATTTTTCAAAGATTTCAAAACCCCAGTGGTTCGCTATTGCAACGTGACAACGCCTTCAACTTTGATGAATAATGTCATGAAGCTTTCAAGAAACTAAAGATCGCCTTGTAATCGCTTCCAAAGAATAGTCACTCCAGATTGGTCTAAGCCATTTGAGTTGATGTGTGATGCAAGTGATTATGCTGTAGGAGCTGTATTGAGACAAAGGTATGGAAAAAATTTTCATTCTATTTATTATGCCAGTAAAACCTTAGATGATGCCCAATTGAATTATACTGTGGATCAAAATAGAGCTTTTTGGTCGTTGTATTTGCTTTTGATAAGTTTAGATCATATTTGGTGGGTGCAAAAGTTGTTGTTTTTATCGATCACTCACCCATCAAATATTTAATTGCTAAAGATGCAAAGCCAAGGCTTATTAGATGGGTTCTCCTCCTCCAAGAATTTGAATTGGAAATCCGTGATAAAAGGGGGTGGAGAACCAAGTTCTTGATCATCTTTCTAGGCTTGAGAATGTTGATGCAGTGTACAGTGAAGAGGAGATAAGAGAAAATTCACGATGAGAGATCATTATCGTGAGCCACGATAGAGTTGAAGACGTTACCACGCCTATGGCATTTTCGTCAAACGTCATAACGCTCGATACTCTTCGCACCATGGTATCTTTGATATAGTTAACTTTCTTGTTAGCAAGATTGTACCCGTAGGCTTCAACTATCAACGAAAGAAGAGGTTTTTCCACACTATAAAGCAATATTTCGGGATGAGCCTTACTTGTACAAATTGTGCCCGCATCGCTTACTAAGAAGGGTCTTCTTTAAGAAGAACAACTCCACGTGTTGCAACAATGTCATTCAGCACCTTATGGTGGACATTTTGGAGGTATCAGAACGGCTGCAAAAGTATTACAATCAGGCTACTATTGGCCAACAATCTTCAAGGATGCCCATGAGTTGGTAAAGAGCTGTGACAAGTGCCAAAGGACAGGAAACATATCAAGCAAGCAAGAAATGCCTCTCACAAACATTCTGGAAGTTGAGTTGTTTGATGTATGGGGAATGGATTTCATGGGACCATTTCCTATGTCTCATGGAAACCTATATATTCTGGTAGCTGTGGATTATGTGTCAAAGTGGGTTGAAGCTGTGGCATTACCAAACAATGAAGCCAAATCAGTTAGCAAGTTTCTTAAAAAGAATATATTCACAAGGTTTGGTACTCCAAGAGCTATAATCAGTGATGAAGGCTCTCATTTCTACAACAAGCTAATTGAGAACCTGTTGGCTAAGTATGGAGTGAAACACAAAGTTGCTACAGCTTATCATCCCCAAACCAGTGGTCAAGCAGAGATCTCCAACAGAGAAATCAAAAGAATACTGGAAAAGATGGTTGGTCCCAATAGGAAGGAATGGTCATTGCACTTAGATGATGCGTTGTGGGCTTATAGGACAGCATACAAGACACCATTGGACATGTCCCCTTACAAGCTAGTATATGGTAAGGCATGTCATCTACCAATTGAGCTCCAACATAAAGCCCATTGGGCACTGAAGCAATTAAACTTGGATCATACAAAGGCTGGTGAAGCAAGGCTACTGCAGTTAAATGAGCTAGAAGAGTTCAGACACCATGCCTATGAAAATTAAGCAATCTACAAGGAAAAAACCAAGAAGTGGCATGACCAAAGAATTCAAAGGAGGGAGCTGGTAGAAGGACAACAGGTGTTGCTATTCAAATCAAGGCTGAAATTGTTCCCAGGAAAGTTAAAATCTAGGTGGTCAGGACCTTTCAAATTGATGAAAATCTATCCTTATGGTGTTGTGGACTTATTTGATGAGAAGACCAATACTATTTTCAAAGTTAATGGCTAACGTGTGAAGCAGTATCATGGAGAGCATGTGGAAAGGGACAAGACTCAATTGTCCTTCAACAACCCTTGAATTTTAAAAGGCAAAAGTCTGGCTGAAGACTCTTAAAGCAAGCGCTCTTGGGAGGCAACCCAATGAATTTTGATTAACCAACAATTTTTGTGTCTTTAATTTTTGTTTTGTAGGAATGAAGGCTGAAGAAAGGAGAGAGTCAAAAGGTGGTAGACGTTATAACGTCTCAGTATACATGAGACGTTGGCACGTCTGTTGTCTGGGCAAGGTTTAAATGAAAAAGAAGAGAAAATCGGTCAAGGCAAATTCAAACTCAGTCAAGTGCGTAAGTGATGACGTGGCATAAGTCATTTCACTCTGCAACACTAGCGTGGTAACTGACCACGACGTCATCTCTCCTCCCTAACTTGTCTAATCAACGGCTACCTTTTTCATTACTCCACTCCACCACTTCTCACTCCCCATAAAATCTAGCCGGTTACCATCATCAAACTACATACACCCACTCTCTAACCTTTCTCTCTCTCTCTGAAACCACAACCCTACCCTTCTTCCTCAGAAACTTAGAAATTCAAAATCCCCCATTCCCTTCCAAGAAATCCTTCGCAAACACCATGACAAAAGTTAAGCAATCTACTGCCAAATCGTCTGGAAAAGGCAAGAATGTTGACCTAAGCTCATCCTCAGCCCCAATCCAAGAAATTCCTAACCCATCAAAGAAGAAAGCCCTGCTTCCAGAAAGGGGTTTTAGCCTTGAAAGCCCAAATTCTGATTTCCTTGCAACCGTCGCAGCGTTAGGTTGGCAAAAGTTCATCGTGCACCAGAAGGAGTACATTGCTACGCTAGTTCACGACTTTTACAAGGGAATAGTTGAAAGACCTGATGGAGAGCCTTCAATAGTATCAAAAGTGCAAGGAGAAGAAGTGAAGTTCGGTGTAAGAGTGATCAATGATTATTTTGGCCTAGGGTACTTTGGCAAGGCTGTGGAGACAAAGCATAAGACCTATGGGTTGGCAGAAATGGAGGCAATCAAGGAAAGAATATGTGTAGAAGGAGCTGTGTGGGAAAGAAGTGGTGAACATGGAAGTGAGTTTAAAATTCTGAAGAGGTATTTGTGTGATGAAGCCAACACCTGGTTTCATTTCATAAGGGAAGGATCTTCCCTTCCCCATGTGACAAGGAAAGACTAATTGTCATTGATGCAATTATGTCAAAGGACAAGATTGAAGTTGGCAAGCTGATCAAACGAGAATTGAACAAGTGGAAGAATAGGAAGGATGTGTATTTGTACTTCCCCTGCTTGATTACTGATTTGTGCATGGAGGCTGGGGTAGAAATTGAAGCCTCAGAACTAAGGGAGCAGCCTCAAGGACCCTTCTCAACAAAGTTCAAGCCCAGGGTAAAAGCCGCAGGAACTTTAACTTCTGTAGATACGCAGACGTTGCAACGTCTGATGGAGCAGTAGAATAGCTTGGCCAAATTTGTCAAAGATCAGTTTGAATGGCAGAAGAAGGTATTTGCGCAAGTGTAAAAAGGCAAGATGGTAATTGAAGAGCCTGTGCTCCCTGAGTGGATGCAAGAGGAGGATGAAGATGATGTGCCCCTGTCAACAATCCAATTAAGAGCAGTGAAGAAGGAAAGGGCCAAAAGAGCAAGAAGCCTAGCAAAAAGAAGGAGTCCAACAAAGAAGAAGCAGAAAAAGGTAAGTAGTGAGGAAGAGTTCAATTCTACTGACTTAGATGATATTAGTGATAATGATGTAGATGAATCGAGGAAGGTAAGCATGGAAATAATCAGTGAGGAAGAGGAAGAGGAAAGTCCTGAGGAGAAAGGCAGTTCAAGTGAGAAAACAATTAGTGAATCCCCAACAACCCAAACAGTCAAGGAACCAACCAAAAAACAGTCCAAAACAACTAGCCCTAAACCACCATCACCATAAGCCACACAACTACCACCTTCACCACAAGAACCCTCCACCCATGACCAAAACACTCCCAAAACTCCACAATCCAAAGCCCAAGACAAACCCATTCCACAACCACCCCCACCCCAACCTGAACCTGAGAAACAACCATCAGCCCAAGAAGTGCAGGGAGGAGACGTGGCAACGTCTTAGGCAACAAATATAGGAAGCAACCCAGACTCACAGCTCATTTCCCCACCCAAGAAAACAAGAGTGAAAAGTGTGCCCACCCATAACCCTTTTGGAAGGAAGAAGGGGCAAGAGTTAGCAGCTGCAACAAAAGAAGCCCAAGTTAGTGGAGAGCAAGAGCAAGTTAAAGCCCCCACAACAAAAAGACAAAAGCTACCAGTGAAGAGAAAAGGTGAGAGTGCAACAGGAAAGCCAGACACTGCCACTAGTGCAGCTTTTATTGTTGCTACTGGTTCTGAAGAAACCCTTCCTGCCATAGCTGAAGAAGGACCTGCAGACATTATAACATCTGCTGAAAAAGAGGCCACAGAAAAGCTTGCAGAATTGCAAGTGATGAAAGAGCGTGAAGCTGCAATTGAAAAAGTAAAGGAGCAGGCAATGGAAGAGGCTACTCAAAAGTTGGCAGAGCATCTCTTGAAGCAAGCCCAGGAAAAAGTTGCTGATATTGGTGGATCATCCAAAGACGTGGTAACGTCTCAAGAGCCAGAGGTGGAAAAAGCCCAGATGAACCCCAATGAAGCACAACAAGTCAATCCTGCTGAACTAGCAATGAAAATGTGGGAAGAAGCCAAGAAGAGGATTGCTGAAGCTTCAAGTGCTGCTGGTGCAAGCTCGGGAGCAGTAGGATCTGATGAAACAACAACAACAACCACCACCACAGAAGTCGGAGGAGAGAAAAAGAAGAAGGAGAAGAAGAAAGTGGCAGGTCAAGCAGGAATTCCAACCAGGCAGAGCGGAAGGCTCAGGTCCGGTACTTCAAACAAGTAAGTTCACCCTTTAATTTTTAGCAATAGATTAATTTTAGTTTCTAGAATTTTAGTAGTTTGTTTCTTTTTGTTCTGTTTGAATTGTTCTGTTCTCCCCCCCTAAAAAAAAAACCAGCAAAGCAAAGTTTTTACCATTGAGCAGTGAGGACACTGCTCAACTTTAAGTGTGGGGGGGAGAATCCTGATGTTTTAAGCTTTTGTTGCTGTTTTGTGCAAGCATGAAATTAAATGCAAAAGCAGTTTTTGTTCTTACTCTGTTAGGCATTGAAAATAATTCTCTTTGGGCTAAAATCTAGTGATGAATGTGTATGTGTGAGTAGCTAATGCATGTTTAGATGAATAGAATTGATTGATGCTTCCACACAAACTCTGTTTTAAGGAAAAATCTAGTTAGCTAGGGAATATTTTATGCTGAAGCTAGTTTTGGTGAACTATGGTGATAGTGAAACTTGATTAAAAACTTAGAGTAGAAGTAGAAGCTAAGTTTGGGTATATCAGGTTGTACTAAGGCTGGGTGCAAAGATTGTAGGATGATTTGTGCTTGTGAAGTGTGAGTGCAACGTTGTAACGTCTACCCGTAACGTTATAACGTATGCCGTGTGTGTTGTGTTCTGTGTTCAAACGTTACAACGTCTCACCTATAAACGTTGTAACGTCTACTCCAAAAAGACCAAAAAGAGTGTGTAGTTATAAATAAGTGGAAAATCCACATGTGCTGTGTGTTCACTGCAATACCCTGAAACAAATGCTGGGCACTTCAAAAAAAAAAAAAAAGAGAACTCCAAAGTGGAGCAAATAAAAGAGAGTTGCTTAGTAATGATGGGGTTGTAGGCATTTGTGTGTGTGAGTCAGAAAATAATTGCACTAATCTAGTCCTAGCATCCAATTAAGACCCTTTGTCATGCTTTAAATTAACCCTCATGTCTTATGTGAAAATGTTAGTCTGCTCTTTGTTTTGAAAAATGTTTTACAGTCACCAACTGGAAACCACTCTTTCATAGGCTAAAGTAGTTTCTGAACCTAGCTAGAGATAGAATTAATGCAGAGATCACACACTCACCTTGAGCAGTAATGAATCTGGAATTTATTTGTGCATTGGTGCGTGAGTGTGTAGAGAATTAGCCCCTTGAAAATGATTTTTAATCAAATGGCTGAGTAGAATGCAACCTGCTGGTGTAGTTGATTTCATGCATTTCTGTCAATTGTAGTTGACTTGATTGCTTGAGGACAAGCAATGATTTAAGTTTGGGGGTGTGATAACTCATATTTATATGAGTTATTTATACTCACTCAAGAATAAATCATGCAAGTTCTCTAGCAATACAAGGTTAATTTAATTAGTTTTATGTTAGTTTCTTGTTTCTTAGTTAGCTAAAGGTTAAATTGCTAAATCTGTGCATTTTGGCACCAAGCGGTGCCTTTGAGAGCGTTTTGATGTTTCTTGTGCTTGTGCAGTAAAAGAGCTGAACGTGACCACGTCCCTCACCACGTCTATAGAAGAGCAGCAGAGCAAGAGTGAAAGATCTCGCCATTTTGCGCGCTAGTAATGATGGTCAAAGATATAAAAGTCGAAGATCTTCCTTTCCCATGTGTTTGACAAGGATGACGCATCGTAGCAATCGCATGATGTCGGTCGGATCGAAGCGCAAACATGCTTGGTAGGTGGGCAAGTGACATCAACAACACGTGAGCAAGATTGACTATTTAATGAAGACTCAACTCTCTCAAAGGACACACGCTCATACACTCACTCTCCTACTTCACTCCATTCAATCCCTTCGCCATCTACCTTCATCAATCTCAGAGAAAGTGTCTTAAAGAAGTTCTGGACACAGACTTCTTCATTTTGCTTTTCTTAAAACTTCCATTTTTAGTTTTTTCAGAACTCACTACTGTGAGGCTCAGACGTTGTAACGTCTCTACAGCGTACATGTTTAAGAGTTACTTAGGTGTATCTTTTGCACTTAGTTTCTTTTCTTTTATGTATGGTATTTGGATTTTAATTCCTTATCATTCTGTAAAGATGCTCAGCATGAGCTAAACATTGTGTAGTTGGGTTGTTGCTTTGCTTGTAATGAATTTCTAAGTTAATGTTATGAAGTATTGACGTTTAAATGTTTTAAATCTTTGCATGATAATATTTCCAAACTTGTTTTGAGGTTGGCCTCTTAAAATAGGTAGATTCATAGGTTCAGACATGGTCTATTAAAAGAACTCAAAGATTTATATGAACGAAAAGGTGTACTAAAGACATTTAGGCATTTTTATCTAAGTCTAGACATAGAATGGATAACAGTTCATAGAACATTGCTGTGAGTACTTAAAATACAGGAGTGGGCCTATTTAGAACATAGACATAAGACCTCTTATACTTGAAGCTCTGACGTTTTGTGACCAAAAGCCTGACTCTTTTTGCAACAAATGTTCAAACGTTATAACGTCTATCTGAGAATAGCATTTGTGCGTAATAACGTGTAAACGTTATAACGTCTGACTAGAAAGGATTTACTTGCATGCAGCAATCCAACTCATTCTCATCCATATTCACAACCAACACTTGTTTACTTGCTTTATTTATGTTCTTAGCATTAACACCAACTCTTAGTGCCGATTTGTTACTTGATTCTCTTGTGTTTTGAGACTTGAACTTTGAGAGTAAAACCAATCCTCGTGGGAACGATCTCTTACTTTTTATCCTCTTTATTACTTGTGCACGTGTATACTTGCACTATATTTGCGAATACCACACGAACGCAACACTTGCGAAGCCTTTGCTTGCATAATCATTAACAATGAGGACCTAGTGGTGATCACTTGGAGCCTTTGCTCAATTGATCATCATGAATGCCTATTTTCTCTAAAAACTTTCAATAAATCAAAAAACTTTGTTAGTGGTCTTGCGAAGCCTTTGCTTGCATGATTATTAACAATGAGGAACTAGTGGTGATCACTTGGAGCCTTTGCTCAATCGATCATCACGAAGGCCTAATTTTTCTAAAAACTTTCAATAAATCGAAAAACGTTGTTAGTGGTCCTGCGAAGCCTTTGCTTGCATGATAATTAACAATGGAGTGCTAATGGTGGTCACTTGGAGCCTTTGCTCAATTGATCATCATGAAAGCTCAGTTTTCACAACTAAACAAGTTAAAAATAAAAACCCAGAACTACGTAGCTTTGAATTCTCCATCGCACCGGGAGATACGTAGGAGTGGATCCCTCTCCGTCAAGCACAACGAACCAAAAACATTTTTCCTTTCAAAAAAACCAAAGAGGCTAACTCTCGTCAAGCGCCGCAAATAAAAATTTTCATTAAGTCTTTTCAATCAAGAGGCAAATTTAAGTATTTTCCAAATCAACACTTAAAACCACACGTTTAATTAAAGGTTCCCTTTCGGTAGAAAGGAGGTGTGGGGTGCTAATACCTTCTCTTTTGTGATTTCTATATATATAAACATGGTCTATTCAGTTTATATATATCTTGCAATGTCTCTTGCTAGCTAAACCTTTCTTGCCAATCTTGCCTCCTAACAATTATCCAATTTGCTTAAATAAATTCACTCTTGTATTTTAAGTACCCACAATTATCCTATGGACTATACTATCCTATCTCTAGGACTTAGCATGGTTTTCACAAAGTTTTCTTTATGTAAAACACTCACCCATATTAGTTCTTGAGTTCTTAATTGTAAGCCATCTCTGGTCATTTACAAATCTTACTTATTCTAAGTGATCAAGTTCAAAATAAGTATTTGGAAAGATTATCAAGCAAGAACTAAAGTACAAACATACATACATCATAGTTACTTAAAAGTTCATTAAATGATTAGAACATTCCAACTAAGAAAGGTTTAGCTAGCAAGAGACATTGCAAGATATATATAAACTGAATAGACCATGTTTATATATATAGAAATCACAAAAGAGAAGGTCATCCGCCTTCCAAAAAGGTTTTTCTTCAATATTTTCCTTATAAAAAATATTGGTGGCGACTTCATTGTTTTAAAAGGTTGTAAACGAAGAAAAATCCTCAGGGACTTTTTCGGGCGCAACAGCTGGCGACTTCACTGGGGACTTTTCTTTTTTTAAGTGGGTCAAGCCTAACTAATTAAATGTGTGGTTTAATGTGCTATCGATTTGATTTGGATACTTTGTTTGCTTCTATCCCTTTTCGGTTTTGTCATACCCCAATTTTGTCCGACTTAGGTCAAAACCCTAATTTTCCCCAAAAATAAATAAATAGAAGAGAAAAGAGCATCATGCATTGCATTCAGGGTTCTAAAAGTTATTTCAAAGCTTCTAAAATCATTTTTGGAGTTGGAATGCAGTTTTTGGACAAACTAAGGTTTTTTAGGACAAAAGGGTATTTTAGTCATTTCGCAAATAAGGAAAAATTCCTCAGGACAAGCCATTCAACATGCATTTCAAGGTATTAGAGGTCATTCCTAGGGTGAAAAGTCATTTTTGAAGTGAAAATGTGCTTTGGGCAAAGAACTAGGGTTTTTAGAGTGAAAGGGCATTTTGGTCATTTCACAATAAAAATGGTTTTTCGTCCCAAATCACTGAGCAATCATCAATGAATTATTTGAGGAAGATTTGTGCTTTATTGTGATTTTTTTTGCGCATAAATATTAAACCTTTTGGCATAAAAATCAAATTTTTGGATAAAAGGGTAAAATGGTCATTTCCTTTGAGGTGGGGTCAACAAATCAATTTTGGGAATGGTGATATCATGGAATTTAGAACCCAATGATTTATTCCTAGGATGAGACCCAAAATGGTAAGACCCAAAATGGTAAGATTCCTAGGAAAGGATAATTACAAAGGTAGTGAGAGACAAATAGTACAATGACAACTTGCAAATTGCCAACCCACTCATGGCTGCGAATTTCAGCCTTATTTTTACCTCATTTTTGTGCTTCTTCATGCCCTTGATCCATGAGAGTTGTATTCCTAGCCATTGATTAAAATTCTAGATCAAATCCTTGGCTACAACTTTGTGTACAAAGTCCTAATTGCCGTTAACAATTTTTGTGCAACAAAAATTATTAATTTTGGTGTATGACCAGCCATTCCCCACTTGTGTTTTCTCATTGCCCCTAATCCATGTGCATTATAATCCTAGCCCTTGATTTAAATTTTATCTCAAATCTCAATGGTTTGTAAAAGCACAATGTCCTATATACCCTTAATTTTGCATCTCATATAAAACCCAAAATAAGAGACCATGAGAGGGAGGACTCTCATTTTTACCCTAGCACACAATACTCTCCTTTCCTCTCCCTTGTTTAGTCGTGGCCTCTCCTCCCTTTCTCCACACAAATTCTTCAAAATCAACCATCAAAACTTCAATATTCTTGATTCCTACACTAGGTCCACTTCTAATCTTGCATTATCATCAAACTTTCAACAATAATTCTTCAAGATCAAGAGATTTTCGTGGGATTCAAGAAGAGGTTCAAGTGTTCTTGGTTTTTATTTGATCTTCTTCTTCATTTATTTTGAAAGTTCTTAAGGTAAGCCTTAGATCTTTGTTTTTCCACTTTTACCATGTAAATTTCTCTTCTACTCCCAACTTCTTCTTGATTGCTTGTTGTTGTTTGCTTTGAGGATCCATTTCAAACATTATGACAAGGACTTAGGGAGCCTTGGGTGTTTGAGATGGGTCCTTGGCCTTGAAGGAGTTATTCTTGTATTTTGTTTCACATTTCTTTGCATATTCCATCTTGTTTGCATGATTTTAAGTTGAATAAAGTTCATCTCATGTGTGGAGGTTTAGGCCAAGTAGGGGAAAAATAGTGTTCTTGTGTTTTCTTGCTTATTTCATGACTTGTGTTTGAATGATTACTTGATTGTAGGTAGAATTAGGGTTTGTGTTTACTTTTGTTTCCTTTGATATTTTGTGTAAATAAATACATGTTTTGCTTGATGATTGTCTTGTAACATGGCATGATAATTTAGGGTTTAATCTTGTGTTTTGTTCTATGTGTTGATTGTGCATCTTGGCATGAAATAATTTGGTGGTTTGTTCATGTTGTTGCTTCGGCCTTAGAGGCCTTGTTGTGCTTATTTTTGTGCTTAAAATGTGTTGTTTGATCTTGTGTAGATGAGTGTAATTGTGTCAATGTGTTTTTAACTTTTAACCACTCACTTACCTTTTACTTTACCACTCACTAACTTTTTACCTAAAAATATAAACATTTTACCACTTTCATTTTTTCCATTTCACTTAATTTTTACCACAACATTTTTACCATTTCATTAATTATTTACTTTCACCATTTCCTTAATCTTTTACTTCATTCCATTTAACATTTTTACCAATTCACCTCACAAAACATGTTTTTTTTTACCCTCTTGCATTCATAAACCCTTACCATTTCACTTCATTTCATTCCTACTATCTCATTAAGCATTTACTTTTACCATTTCATTAAACATTCTACTCTCATCATCTCATTAAACATTTTTACTTTTACCACTTCATCAAACATTTTACCTCATCTCATTAAACTTTTCACACTTTGCATTTCATTTATTTGTATCACTTGTGTGACACATTTCTTATGTTTGCACATTAATACTTGCATACTTTCATATACTTATATGTTCATACATGCTTATGCCTTTTGCATTCTCTTACCCTCTCACATGCTCATGCATTCATTAATTCCATGTTTTGCATTCATTCTTAAAGGTCATGCATTCATTAATTCCATGTCTTGCGTGCATACTTAAATGATTCATACCTTGCATAGTAACCATCATTCATTCATGCATAGCCTTGTATGCTTATTCCTTCATGCATCTTTATATGATCATTCACTCACATTCTTGCGTGCTCATGCATTTGCATACTTGCCTAATCATGCACATCATTGCTTGCATTTCCATTCATTCAACCTAGATCATTCTATGCTTATGATTAATTGTGTTCTTTTGTTCATGATGCCATTTAAATGTCTTGACTTAATTGTGTGTAATTCCTCCCCATGCATGTACTGTTATATGAAAACGTAAGCCTACTACTTGTGTAGCATAGTCATTAAGATAAATGCACCTCTCTCACACACAATTATTTTGAGAACATTGTCTTGCATCTTTGAAATTGAATCCCTTGATTATATTGGCATGCTTAATCATAGTTGATGATTAACATGTTCATAATTGCTTGATTAGTTGAATATGTTTGAACTTCATTCATTCATTTTGCATTTGGTTATGGATTTGGAGTTGATTGAAGTGTTCTACTTGTTTTCCAAAATCTCACCAAATTAACTTCTTTTCCTTTCGCAAGTAAATAAAGTAAAAAACCCCTTTTTCCTAAAAAAAAACTCATAAGGAGTCAAGTCGGACGTACGGCTGATGTTGACTAGCGTCCTAAGATCGGAGTTGTGCAACTCAAATATCTTGGGATACTTATGAGAAATAAAACAAGCAACTAACAACTTAAACCCTATTTCAAAAATGAGTAAGGAATCAAGTCGGATGTACATCCGGGTTGGTTAGCGTCTTAGGGTTAGCCTTGTTTTTGTCTGATTCGTGCGAGCACGAGATACTTGCTCAAATAAAAGCAACCAACGACAACAAATTTTTCAAGTAATTCAAATCACTTTTCGATAAGTAGGGGCATGTCGCGCATGCGGCGGGGATGTCTATGTTTTAGGGTTAGTGGACTGTACAGTTCAGACCCGAGAACCCCTACAAGAAAAAAACACCAAAACTTCTCGACTCAGGAGAACTACGTAAGCTTTGAATTCTCCATCGCACCGGGAGATACGTAGGAGCGGGCCACGTCCCGTCAAGCGCGCTTTCAAAAATTCTAAAAAGAATCTTTCTTTTCTCCGCTTACAAAACATTTTTCTCTAATAAAAAGAATACGAAAAGAAGTAGAACAATTGTTTCAAATCAAACCTTGTCGAAACCACACATCAAATTAATGGTTCCCTTTCGGTAGAAAGGAGGTGTGGGGTGCTAATACCTTCCCCATACCTAACCGACCCCCGAACCTACATCTCCTGTTTTCGAAAAGACCACCCGCCTTGTATAAAAAGACGTTTTTTTCAATGTTTTCGTCTCAAAACTAAAATATTGGTCGCAGCTTCAAAATTTTCCCACGTTGTACATTGAGAAGTCAAAACCGGATTTTTTGAGGTGCAACAGGTTTCCTTTTTTTTTTATCATGTTGTATACATGTGCGTTTGTATTCTCTTCTTCCATGTTTGTTTTTTCCTCCTCTTTGCTTATGTGCTTAGTACCCTCACGCATTTCCCCAATCCCAATCATGTTCCCTTCTTCTTTGCTCCCTTTCTTCAAGGTAAGCTCATGCATTTCTCCCCAATTATATCATGATCCCCTCTTCTTGGCTCCCTTTCTTGAGGTAAGCAATGCACTTGATTGTTGTTGAAACCCTAGGCTAGCTTATTTGATATTGAACCCTAGGGTAGATGACATGTTATTGCTTGCTATTGTCTGGACTGTTCTGGGTTTTTCTTCGCATGTGAGGGTATATGTGGGTAGTTTTAGGCGTTATGTCCTCGCTACACACACTCACACCTTATGCTTACTATGTTTTGAGAGGGGCCTAAAACCCAAGGTCTGAACGAATACCTAGGAGAGTGGGAACGATTAGTGACTGCCATTCGTAGACCTTTGTCTGTATGGCTCTCATGAAATTTCCGCCCAAGAGTGCGCTTTGTCATGATGCCTCACACTCGGTAGCTTTCTACGATTGTGGGTGTCATCATGAGAGAGACTTTAGCTCTTGGTTGCCATTGTGAGGAAGTGATTAGAACCTACATGGGAGGATCACCCTTTTAAATCGACTTTAGACCCTAGGATTCCCACCCTTCGTAAGACACGGGGGCACGCCTTTGTTTGTTGCATTTAGCTTAAGCATTCCTTTTCCTCAAACTCTATTTCAAAAGTTGTAGAAAGTAATTTTTCTTTTCCCCTCATAATGTTCAAAGTACCACCAATAACCTCATTTTCTTATCATTTTTCCATCCACCTCATTTCGCATTCACATCATTTGCACCATTGCATTTGCATCTAACAAAATTTTGAAAAAAAACTTTCGTCATTTGAATTCTTCATGCATTAAAGTTTGATTGCTGGGGATCGCAACGTAACACTGAACCTTGTCATAGGTGTGTAAGAAGAAACATGGAATCAAAAAGCAAAACTTTCAAAAAAATCATCATAATCTTTTCTTTTACCGGGCTATATGAGGTGATGTTCCCAAAATTTCAGTCACCAAACTCGAAAAAATGTTTTCATCTTATTTTTCACATGCATGTCAAGTCGCATTATCGCCGTCATTTTTATATAAAGACATCATTTGCATTGCATAAAACAAAAACTTGATAAAATTCATACATGCATTTTTCTCTATCTCGTTAAGGTTTGTCAAGAGTGCATTCTCCGCACGTGTGCGTTTTCATTCGCTAAGGCTTTTTCCCCTAATTTTTTCGAAAGATCCAAAAAATTGTGCCTTGTTAGGGGCGCGTCTCATGCATTATTGTTTTTCTTTTTCACACATCATGAAAAATAATACATTAACCTCTCATTTTGCATGCAATTCCATTCAATAAAAAATCATGTCTTTCCATGCATTTTTTTTCATTGTGAGTATCATGCATTTCATTGCACACAAAAAAAATGAAAACAAGAAAGCATCTCATTCATAATCATGAACAAAATCATCATCAAATTTATTCAAAATGTAGCATTCATGCATCATTTCATTAACCTCATCACTTTAGTTCAAATACATCATTCCTCCATACATGCATCTTTCAAAAAAGGAAGGGGCATCGGCATTTCATACTTTGCCTTGCCTCTAAAAAAAATCATCATTTAGAAAAAAACATCATTCCTGCATCTTTCATCATTCAAAAGAAAAGGGGGCATCGGCATTTCATATCTTGTCTTGCCTCTATAAAAATCATTTTGAAAAGAAGCATCATTCTTGTATCATTCATCATCCAAAAATGCATTGGCATTTCATATTTCGTCTTGCATAAAAAGAAAACATCAAAAAAAAAACTTTTAGAATAATCACACTTTTCAAGTGAACATGCTTTCATGCATTTCATTTGCATCATGTATGCATCATAATGTTTTCATCCATGCATTGCATACAACAAAAATGTTGTGATGAGAGACGAGATGTTCTTGCAAAGTAATCTTTCTTTTTTGGAAAAGTTTACCCTCACTCATTTGCAAACTCAAGGTGTTTCAAGGCCCTCAGTTTTTCACATCAATAGCTCATTTGTATTTCCTTCAAAAAAAGCATTGCATCTCATCCATTCCATGATAAAAGACTTAAAAAGGTTCATCAAAAAGTTTTTATATCATGTTTTAACCAATGTTAACTCTCTGTGAAGCGTTCTTCTAGTAAGTATGCATGCCACGTGCAGTTTCTCTTGTTTGAGTCTGTCAATTTCCTTCATTTATCATCATTCCCCATCCAAGTCTAATCCCGCCCCATCCACCCATAAAGCGCATATTCTCCCCATCAGTGCATACTTGACTTTTTGGTTCCTTCTCGCCAACACTTTAAGTCCTCCATCTTTGAGGCAATTTTTGTGATCACTAATTTTCCTTGTCGAGATCATATTCCTTTAGTGCAAGTCTTTCTAATATATATATATATATATATATATATATAATAAATAAAAAAAAAAGATAAAATAAGCTCGCTAGGTTGACAACCCGCAAAGGCGGCCTAGGCAAAAAGCGCGCCGGTGGATTGAAAACTCGCAAAGAGCGATCCGAGCAAAAATTAGGGCAAAAAAAAAAAGAAAAAAAAAGAGGGAGAAAAGAAAAGAGCAAACACATGAAGTTAGATAAATTATTGTCCTAAAGTTAAGTCTTACAGAAATAACCAATCGGGGTTTGAAATGAAATTTGGTCATCTCTCCATACCCTCAAAAACCTAAAATCCCAGGAAGTCCATTTCCTACCCCTCTTAAGCCAAAGATTCAAAATCATAAAAATACCCTTTGTTACCCCTTTTGAGTTGTTCATTTGAGTTGCATTTGAGTTGTTCTTAAAAAGAACCAAAAGTGTGTACTAGGGGGCATTCCTTCACCTCTCACTCCACTCAACTTTGGGGAGGTTCGTTCATTGCCCACCCCATTCATATATCACCCTCAGTTCATAACCATCACCATAACTCTATCGCCTTTCACAACCATTTGAAATGTCATTCGAAACTGAGGCAAGTGCGTTCCCATTCCTTCACCTCATTCATTCCTATAACACCTGACCGGGGCAATCTCTCAACTCACTATCCTAAACCAGGCCTTGTCATTCTAATTGGGGCAGCTTTATCCTTGTTATGACTGGGGCAACATCAAACTTTATGGGTTGAGACAAAATCTCTTTTGCTCCACCCTTCATTTCAAAAGCCGGAGCATTCCCAATTCATCATCTTCTACACCGCTAGTTGTTGTCACCACTAGACAGGGGCAAGCTATTCACTCATCAAAGACCTGAATTGGGGCAATCTTGTATCTCTTGATCCCTCGTTAGCTTCGGCAATAACCATGTCTGACGTCATTCCTTCACTTGCCATAAATGTCCATGCCCTAAACCAATTCCAAGTTAACTGACTCATTCATTCACATTTGCACTTCTATGCATGCTTACTAGACAAGGCTTCAAAAAGAGAGAACACAAGTTGTTTACGTGATATCTAAAATTCAGTCATCATGGAAAGAAAGAGAAAACATGTGAGGTTGTTTGTAAATAAAAACCTTGAGACCACCGGAATTTGAATCAAATTCAATTTTCCAACAGAATGGTCAATAATCATCTCAATTCCTTGCATCCAAAGTCTCACATCTCATCATCACAAAAATGTTTACCTCATGCATCTAGGCATTTCAATCTATTCATTATGGCATATGCATCAAAGCATTACATTTGCATCTTCACATTTTGTGCATTCATCACATAGCAAAAAAAAACGGTCCACGTCAGTTGCACCATATTAATACTTGCATTTCATAGAGGAAAATAGTAAAGAAGAAAAAGCAGAAATCTTTTCATTGCATTGGCATCATATTAATGTTAGCATTTCCATAAAAGAAAAAGAACAAAAATCATTGCATCAAACATCAGAGCATTGCATCATATTAATGTTAGCATTTCCATAAAAGAAAAAGAACAAAAATCATTGCATTCAAACATCAAAGCATTATGTTGATATTTGCATTTCATAAACTACAAAGAAGAAGCAAATACAAAAGAACAAAAGCATTCCATAATATTCAAGACATCAATCATGGCATATGTATGCACTACATGTGTCATTCATTGCATTAACTAAGCAAAGCGGGACGAACACAATATGTTAATCCTCATGCCTAGTTCCAAGAATCAGCACTTCAAGTGTCAGTCTTCAATCTAATTCTCAAGTCAGTCATCCTGGACTTGTCAGTCTTAAAATTCCATTCCCAGTCGCTCCTTCAGTTCGGAGTTCAAATGCCCTCGGGTCCCAAGTGGTTCATTAAAAGCACACCAAGTGTTCATTTACCGTTTTCCCATCAGCACGCCAAGTGCTCATTTACTATTTTCGCATCAGCACACCAAGTGTTCATTTACCGTTTTCCCATCAGCACGCCAAGTGCTCATTTACTATTTTCGCATCAGCACGCCAAGTGTTCATTCACCGTTTTCCCTTCAGCACGCCAAGTGCTCATTTACTATTTTCGCATCAAAGACGCCCAAGTGTTCATTTACCGTTTTCCCATCAGCACGCCAAGTGCTCATTTACTATTTTCGCATCAGCACGCCAAGTGTTCATTTACGGCTTCCTTATCAGCCGCCAAGTGTTCATTTCTTTGCTTTCTTTCTAGCAAATCAAAAATTCATCATCCCATCAAACATCAAAGCAATACAGTTGCATCACATCAATACTCGCATCTCATAGAAAAAAAGAAATCTAAAACGTCCCATATCATTCATCATTCTCATATCATCCATACCATTCATCACCCCATGGCATAAAACAGTACATTACGCTTTCAAATTGGCATCTCAGAAGAGCAAAAGAATAACAAAAGAAAAGAAGAGAATGAAAAATCAAACAGAAGAAACATCCCACCAAAATCAATCATTGCATCCATGTGCACCCAAATACCCAAGTGCATGCATTTCATGCACCATCCAAGAGAAAAGTTACTTCGGACCAGAGAGTCCCAAAAATCTCATTTTTAGAAAATCACCATGACACTGAGTTAGTGAACTCCATCAACACTGAGTTAGTGAACTCCATCAACACTGAGTTAGTGAACTCCATCAACACTGAGTTAGTGAACTCCATCAACACTGAGTTAGTGAACTCCATCAACTCTGAGTTAGTGAACTCCATCAACACTGAGTTAGTGAACTCCATCAACCCAGAGTTAGTAAACTCCGTAAACACTGAGTTAGTGAACTCCATCAATCCAGAGTTAGTAAACTCCGTCAACACTGAGTTAGTGAACTCCATCAACACTGAGTTAGTGAACTCTATCAACCCAGAGTTAGTAAACTCTGTCAACCCAGAGTTAGTAAACTCCGTCAACCCAGAGTTAGTAAACTCCGTCAACACAGAGTTAGTGAACTCCCACAGAGTTAGTGAACTCCTTCCATAGATCACAACATCGTGTGTATGGCGCGCGATGGATCCATCCGACCCGTTAAGTCCTTCCGGATTAGTTGTGTCGGCCTAAGGCACGGCGTAAATCCATTGATCAAATCAGTTCCGGGCCTGATGTTGATCGGCCGCTCGAAAAGGCCACCCCCAGAGCTCGGACTCGACAAGAGTCCGTTAGAAGGTTTTAGGGAACCTCCGAATTCCCAATTTACCGCTTTTTTCCAATTTATTGCTTTCTCGTTAATGCGACAAGTGTTAACCCCCTCTCTCAAAAGGAAACTAACAAAAAGAAAATTTGAACTTTTCTGAAGCGAACATTAGTATTATTTCTATATCTTTATTTCCATTTCACCAACAAATATGAAAAGGCCAATTCATATTTCTTGGCGAAATGTAAAATAAAGAGGGGCAGCTGTAATACACAAATTTTGTCCGTCCTTTTTAACTTAAGCCAATTTCAATTATCCAGCTCAACTAAATCGAAATATCGTTGTTTAAATTAGGCAGGCACGCGAATGATCGATCTTTTCGTGCGTTCTTCAATTTAATCTTCGTATTTGGGTTTAGTCGTACATAAGTAGGTCTACCAAAAGTCATTTTTTCTAGAAATTTGGCATGTCTTTTCAATTCAGGCTTAAGAATGCAATTCTGAGTTAATTTTAGTGTTTTTAGTTAATGAGCCTATTTGGGTCTCGTTTTAGCGTATTTGTCTAGTCTGGCCCGTTCTCGTCATTGTGTTTGGCCCGACTCCTTTTCTTATTATTATTCTTATTTTGGGCAGTTAATTTATTTTGAGCATATATATAATTCATTTAATGTCAAAAAATTCTAATTAGTTTTATTTACAATTTAGAAATGTTCAAATGTCCAAAAAAGTACAAAAAAACAATAATCAAAAATACAAAAATATAAAAAACGAAAATTAAATAACAGGAGAGGCATCAGTAATCTCTGGGGTCTGTTCTTGCTCTCCAAGACTGCTCAGCAAGCCCAAATTATCAGATCTGCAAAAGCCCAGTCAAAAAATAGTCAAACAGTAATAAATGTTAAACCTAATTTCTACCTATAAATAAACAGTCAACCTAGAGTCTAGAGAGGGAAGAACACAACAAAAAACCACCCAACACTGTCCGTCTGAGAAACATTCTAAAAGGCAAATAGGGTTCAGTCAGCACCAGTAGCAATAGCATACACAAGCATAAGGACAGTAGCAGATTATCCATAACAACAACTCCCCTTTCACTCAAAGTAACAGGTTGGTCACTTTTGTTCTATTCCCATAGACACATGCTCTAGTTTTTTATTCTTCCTTATTGTCTCGTGACTCAAATATGTACTAAGCCAGCATGTAGACTCAAAATAACACCCTCGTTGGCATGCTGTCTTGTTGTTTTATATTATCACCCTCATATGTTAAGTATTGTCTAAAGTCTAATAATACATATAGGATGATTGGTAAAATAATGGAAACCTGATAGAATAAACTGAATGTTGAAGCTGATTTGGTTATCTCCTCTTAAGAAAAAGAATAACAATGTTGGAGAAGTAAAAAAACAAGAAAAAAAAAAAAGCGAACTGAGTGCATTTCGGCGAGAACGCCGTGGTGGTTGTCTTCTTCGGCGGACCGTTCGTCGTCTCCGACGTCACGCCCTCACCACCGCGAGCCACTCCGTCTCCGCCACAGAACGTCGCCGAAGACGCACCCTTCCCCCTTCGCGAGTCTTGTCGTCGTTTTCTCTCACCCTCACGTTGCCGGCGCCGACCCAGGGCTCTCTCCGACGACGTCTTTCTTTTCCCTCCTATTTCACAGATCGAGCTCTCTCTCTCTCTCACCTAAGGCCGATCGGTTTTTCTCTCTCACCAAGGAACAAGGCGAAAATTTCGCCTGATCTCTCTCCCAGCTTAAGGCAGCAGCGCTGCTGTGTTTGTGTGATGGAAGAGAGGGAAAATTAGGGTTAATTTTAGGTCTAAGGTTTATATAGTGTCTCCCTTTATTCTTTTGATTTTTAATTTTTTTTAATATTCAGAATACTATTAACACCCCACTAATTCACGCATGCGCTCCCACTCTCACTTAAGCCCAATTTAGCATACCGGGCCCTCCTATCTGAACCCAGGCTTGGTTTTACACCCTGCTCGGTTACACAACCCCTGCGACTAATAGCACCCCTTTTGCAATTTTCACCCCTTTTCTTCATTTTTTTAATTCTTTCTAACTCAAATACTTTTCATTAAATCAAAACTTTGTTAGTGGTCTTGCGAAGCCTTTGCTTGCATGATCATTAACAATGAGGACCTAGTGGTGATCACTTGGATCCTTTGCTCAATTGATCATCATGAATGCCTAATTTCTCTAAAAACTTTCAATAAATCAAAAATCTTTGTTAGTGGTCTTGCGAAGCCTTTGCTTGCATGGTTATTAACAATGAGGAACTAGTGGTGATCACTTGGAGCCTTTGCTCAATCGATCATCACGAAGGCCTAATTTTTCTAAAAACTTTCAATAAATCAAAAAAACTTTGTTAGTGGTCTTGCGAAGCCTTTGCTTGCATTATTATTAACAATGACGAACTAGTGGTGATCACTTGGAGCCTTTGCTCAATTGACCATCACGAATGCCTAATTTTTCTAAAAACTTTCAATAAATCGAAAAACGTTGTTAGTGGTCCTGCGAAGCCTTTGCTTGCATGATAATTTACAATGGAGTGCTAATGGTGGTCACTTGGAGCCTTCGCTCAATTGATCATCATGAAAGCTCAGTTTTCACAACTAAACAAGTTAAAAATAAAAACCCAGAACTACGTAGCTTTGAATTCTCCATCGCACCGGGAGATACGTAGGAGCGGATCTCTCTCCGTCAAGCACAACGAACCAAAAACATTTTTCCTTTTAAAAAAACCAAAGCGGCTAACTCTCGTCAAGCGCCGCAAATAAAATTTTTCATTAAGTCTTTTCAATCAAGAGGCAAATTTAAGTATTTTCCAAATCAACACTTAAAACCACACGTTTAATTAAAGGTTCCCTTTCGGTAGAAAGGAGGTGTGGGGTGCTAATACCTTCCCGATGCCTAACCGACCCCCGAACCCAAATCTTCCGATTTTCCAAAAGGTCATCCGCCTTCCAAAAAGGTTTTTCTTCAATATTTTCCTTATAAAAATATTGGTGGCGACTTCTTTGTTTTAAAAGGTTGTAAACGAAGAAAAATCCTCAGGGACTTTTTCGGGCGCAACAGGTACGAAGTCTCTTGCCATGTCCTTTGCATTTTGTTTGCCTTGCTTGCTGTTTTCTTAGTGGTTTCTGCTTTTGCGTCCTCTATTTGCCTCTTGGGTCTGCAATTGCTTCATTTGTTTTTCCTGCAAAATAGAAATGGTTGCCATAGTTGAAATAAGTAGCGAGAGTGAGGGAGAGGTAACCTCTGAGTACCGGTGTCCCAATCCTAATTGTGGCACGACTGTCAAATGTGGTTATTGCTTTTTGCGTGAGTGTCGTCGTACAATGAGAGAAGTAGAAGAGCTTTTTGACAATGGTTACTCTTACGATTCAAAGAGAGCTCGGCGATTAATCGGTCATGGCGGAGAAGGGGACTCGCGGTGGTGGCGGCCACAGGAGCAGCGAGTACTCCTGGATAGACCAAGAGGTTCTTGACTCGTATTCGGAGCTTCGCACTGAGGCTTCCCTGGCGGACGTTCGGCGGATGTTATGCCACCTTTCGGACGAGGCCCCGGCCACTGCTAGTCTGATTTCACTGGATGAGGCCGTATCAGACGAATGGGTTCCTGGAGATGATGTCTATACTTATGCCTACAAGACTTGGTTTGAGCATTTGGGAGTTCGGGTGCCTTTCCCTGCCTTTTATTGTCAGGTTCTGAAGATGCTCAATGTGGCGCCGACACAGCTCCACCCTAATGGATAGGGTCACATGCGTTTGAAATCCTTTGTGAATTCCTAGGCGAGGAGGTTTCGGCTTGCAAATTCCTTTATTTCTTTCGATCGTCGGTGAAGGATCCGATGCGATGGGTTTCCCTGTGCAATCATCAGCGCCGTCCCTTCATATCTTTATACAAGAGTAGCTACAAGTTCTTCTTCAAACATTCTTTGGATTCGGCTATCTCCGTGTCCGAAAGTGTCCTTTCTTTGCTAGTTGATGAGGTAGGTGATGAGCGGTTCCCTTTGAGTTGGACGAGAGAGCCGAAGGATAAGTTTTCTGTTGAGAGGAGGGACTTAAGCCCGGTTGAGAAGGAGGAGGTAGATCAGTTAGACGGTTGGGTGACTAAGTCCACGGGTATGCTGAAGTCTTCAATGTTGTTAACCCTAGTAGACGATGTCGAGTCGTTGATTGAGTATTTAAGTAATTCTCCCGCTTTTCCCTTTTTATCGGTATTTGACCGTGCTCTTTTTTTTTTTGTTTTTCAGGTACTTTTGGGATGTCTACCCTCAGTGTTGTCGAGCGTAAGAAGTATCGAGAGAAGCAGAAGAAGAAGCAAGGACAACCTTTGGGATCTTCCTCGTCCCCCGTGTTGGTGTCGAACCTTTCTGAGTGCAGGCAAGCCTCACTGCTTTGCAAAGAGTCCGGCGAGACTTCGCAAGCCGCTCCCATTATAGAGGCTATTGTTTCCATCCAAGAGCCAAGTGGCCTCAACCTCCCCGCCGTTAGAGGCCCTGCGTGAAGAAGCGCGAAAGCAGTGTTGCAATTGAGCTTGGGTTACCTCAACGTGGGGAGGGGACCATTGACGTCGCTTGGAAGGACGTGCTGAAGTGTCAGAAGAGGGATGATGGACCTGTTGATGCCCCTATCCGATCTACTTTTGATTCTAGGTATCCTCTGAACACTGTGCTCAATGGATCTGCTGGCATGGGAGATGTTGAGAAAGTGGCTACGTTGGGGATTCGGCAGACGCTGGTGGCGGTGAAGACTTATGGTCACTATGCATCAGTGCTTACTCACCTTGCCGAGGATGCCTTCAACAAAACTAACTGCAGAGCATGGCCGTTTGGAGAGACTTGGAAGAAAACCGATGAACCGCAAGCTTGCAAAGTTGAGAAGGCACGTTTGGAACAAGATATTAGGAAATGGGATCTTTGAAAACGCCGTCTTGAGGAGAAGGTTTTTGACTTGACTGCTGCGAAGATGAAGTTGGAGGTGGACTTGGAGAGGGTTAATCGGGAGTTGGAGGGAGCGCAAGCTGAGGCTGCAGGTAGCAATGGCGTGCTTTGGAATCTTATGAACCCGCCGATTTGTTTTCCTGCAAGTTAAAAACAATGTTGTTTTGTAATGTATTTAAGTTACCTTCGTTTTCTTTGTAAGCATGACTTGGAATTGCTCAGCCATAAGGCCTTTATTCATGTTTGGTTTCCTTTTGCTTGGTTTCTTCTTTTATGCCTCTTGTTTTTAGTTGCACGTTATTTTGAGGCGTCTTGCGTTGTGTTTTTCGTTGACAACGTCTTATGTTTACTTGACTTATTTCACTTTGTTGCGCGCAAGCGGCCTTGTTGGTACCCAAGGGTTGTATGTCGGCTTTCGGCCAGTCTACACCTGTCGGGACTTGGGTTCAATGGGATTTTACGAGTGTCGTGCCACGTTGGCTCTGTTGGCGGCGTTAGTATCGCTACACTTGAAAAGCTCTTACACCGCACCGAAGCGTGTTAAGCGTCGGCGGCGATTACTTTAGCCTATGCGATGCAAGCTCCCTTTCGATTTCCGGTGGTACGAAGGTCCACATCGAACCGAACTGGTGTGCCCAAGGGTGGTGTGTGGCTCGTCAGCCCCGCTCTCACCTGTCAGGACTTTAGTCTTCATTGCCCAAGGGCAACATTGAGACGTTTCTTGGTCCTTGCCTGTCAGGACTTCGTTATTGTGGCTGTTTCTTTGTTTAGACTTTGTTTGAATCAAAATCGTGAGTTGAACTTTGCTTGAAAGAAAGAACTTTGTTTGAATGAGAACCGCCTCCACTTGATTCATAATGGAGATGGAGTACATTTGGGGCATTTATACTGCCTTATACAAATGTTACATGAAGTGAATAATGAGAGATGATGAGAACGATGACTTCTAGCTTGATCTTAGCTGTAGTAGAACCGGAGGTTGGCAGCATTCCAGGATCTCGGGATGTTGCCGCCGTCTAGTTTCTCTAGTTTCAAGGCTACTTGGCCGATGGCCTCTTTGACTCTGAACGGACCTTCCCAGTTTGCAGACAGCTTTCCTGTTGCACTAACACGGCTGGATCGCTTGAGAACTAAGTCTCCAGCTTTGAAAGTTCTCGGCACCACCTTGGAGTTGTATCTCTTTGCCGCTCGTTGCTTCGCCGCCTGCTCTTTTACTTTTGCCAATTCTCTTATTTCATCAATCAGGTCAAGGTTTGCTCTGAGGGCGGTTTCATCAGGGACTATTTATGTAAGGGCCCTCCTCAGACTAGGCTCCAGCACTTCTATGGGAATAAGTGGAAGACTGAAGCGTGGTGTTGTATGACCACAACACAAGTGGAAGTTCTTCAACCTCCTTTGGATTCATCTAGCTTCTTTTTTAGGCCGTTCAAGATAATCTTGTTTGCAGCCTCGGCCTGCCCATTAGTTTGGGGGTGTTCGACCGAGGTGAATGCTTGATAGATGTTCCACTTCTTGCAAAGCTCAGCTACGGAATTAGAGGCAAACTGCGTGCCATTGTCTGTCACAATAGTGGCTGGGATGCCGAAACGACATATGATTTTTTGCCAGTAGAATTTCTTCACCCTCTGCGCCGAGATGGTGGTTATTGCCTCAGCTTCTATCCACTTTGAAAAGTATTCAATGGCCACTAGCAAGTATTTGACCTATTCTGCCGATGGGGTAAATGGGCCAAGGATGTCAACTCCCCATACGGCGAACAGCCATGGAGAGACGGCTCGCCAAGGTTAACAGGTGGTGCTCTTGGGATGGTGGTATGGCGTTGGCACTTGTCACACTTTCTAACAAACTCTGTTGCATCCTTTTTGAGGCTCGGCCAGTAATAGCCGGCTCTAAGGGTTTTTGCTGCAAGGGTCTGTCCTCCTATGTGGCTGCTACACACTCCTTCATGCATTTCTTTCAAGACTCCTTCGGCTCTTTCACCTGCTAGGCACTTGAGGAGGGGTGTGGAGAACCCTCTTTTGTATAATTCAGCTTCAATGAGGACATACTTAGCTGCTGCCTTTTCCAGCTTTCTCATTTCTTCCTCCTGCAGCTGCAACTGTTCTCCCTGCAGGTAAGCATATATATTGGTCATCCAGCTCTTCGGCTCTATCTCTGTTGAGAGAACCTGAGTTTTAATTATGCTGGGTTCAAATAATGTTTCTTGGAACACCAAGTGGTTGTTGCTAGGCTTTTTGGTACTGGCGAGCTTGGCCAAGATGTCGGCCCTTCCATTTTGTTCCCTAGGAACATGGGTTAGTTCAAAAGAAATGAATTTAGATTTGAGGTGTTGTACCTTGTTGTAGTATTTGCCGAGTAGCTCATCTTTGGTGCTGAAGGCATCAGAGACTTGTCCTGTTACGAGGTGGGAGTCACTTCGTACCTTCAGGTGTTTGAAGCCAAGTAGCTTTGAAATTGAACCTGAGGGATTGTTCAAGGAGAATGCCGTCTGGTCCTTCAAGGGTGATTCCTGCTTCGCTCCCTCTAGTGTTTGAGGATCCATCCACAGAGAGCGTCCAAGAAGGATCAGCTGCTGGAGTAACCTTCAGATCTGCCTCCACTAGCTTGGCAACGAAATCTGCATGGGCTTGTGCTTTGATGGGACCTCTGGGCATGTATTTTATGTCAAATTCCAATAGTTGTACGAACCATGCCACCATTCACCCAGCCAGGTCCGAATTTGCTAAGACTTGGCGGATTGGTAGATCGGTTTTCACCATAACCGAGTGGCTCTGGCAATATTGTCTAAGCTTTCCCGCAGCGAGGACCACTGCATAGGCGACCTTTTCAATCTTCTGGTATCTCTGCTCCTCCCCTCTCTATATTCTGCTAGTGTAATATATTGGGAGTTGATTTCCCTCTTGATCCTGCACCAGGACTGTACTACAAGCATCTTTAGAAACCGCCAAATACAAAAGTAGAGGTATACCTTGTTTAGGTTCAGTGAGAATAGGAGGTGCCGCCAAGTACTGTCTAAGTTGCTGAAGTGCCTGTTCGCATTCTTCTGACCATCTGAACCTCACATTCTTCTTGAGCAATTGGAATAACAACTTCACCTTGTCTGCTGACCGCCCTAAGAATCGGGAAAGTGCCCCTATCTGACCTGCTAGGATTTGCACTTCTTCGGCTGTGGAAGGACTTCTGGCATTAATGATCGCCCGACACTGAGAGGGATTGGCCATAATGCCTCGGTGAGACAAGATGTGTAACGCCCCAAAAATAATTCAATTATTTATTTAGTTGGGTTATTTAAGGCTTACAACATGTTATTAAGTCAAATAGTTAATTTGGAGTTTTATTTTATTTAGGAGGTGTTTGAGTAATGGAGGAGGTATGATTAGAGGCCCATGATCCATTAAGAGGCCCATATTCATGATATAAGTGAAAGTGTCGAAGGTGAGAGAGTTCATTTGCAATCAAAACAAAGAAAAGTCAAAGAGTAAAGTAAGAGAGTAGAGAGAGAGAGATGCGATAACTCAAGGAAGAAGAAGAGAAGATATTGGCGTGGAGAGCTCAAGTTCAAGGAAGAAGAGCTTGCTTGTTGGGGGATCTTGAAGTCTTGGTGGAAATAGTGCTTATTCTTCAATCTATTGAGGTAAGGGGGCTCTCTTTCACCTATAATAGAGTATATAATGAGTGTTATGTGAGTTAGACTCTAGGATGATTTTTGAGTTGTTTGTGTTGCTTGTTGTGTGATTGATGTTGTGTTTGCTTCACTTTGGTGAAATTGTGAAGTGTGTATGTGTTGTTGATGATGGGTCATATGAGAGACCTAAAATGGGATCTAAGGAACCCTAAGTGTCAGGACGTCATTGTTGGTGTTGGCACCTTCGTTGATTACTTTGAGGTGTGTTGGACAAATTTTGAATAAGTATGTGTGTAGTAGTTGAGGTTTAAGTTTGATCATAGTATGAGAATCAAAGAGAAGAGGGAACATAAGGGTAGGCGCCTAGTGCGCCAGTCGAAGTGAAGTGGTGCGCTTGTGTCGAGGTGAGGTGTTGCGCCATTCGAAGTGAAGTGGTGCGCCTATGTCAAAGTGAAGTATTACTGTGTGCGTTGAAGGATATTGAGTCAAGTGAAATAGTGTAACCAAGGTAGTGTAGTACCGAGTTGAGTAATGGTTAAGTGAGGAAGTGTGGCAAGGTGATTGATGGTCAAGTGAAGTAGTGTAACCGAGGTAGTGTAGTGCAGGGTGAGTAATGGTTAAGAGAGGAAGTGTGGCAAGGTGAGTGATGGTGAATTGAGGTAGTATTGTCGAGGTATGGATGTAATGAAGTGAAGTGTAGGTATGTCGAATCTAGTATTGTCGAGGTATGGATGTAATGAAGTGAAGTGTAGGTCTGTCGAATCTAGAGTTGCCGAACTATAGATGTATATCGAAGTGTAGTTGCGGAAGCGTAGCGTATGTATCTTGAGGTGTAGTTGCCGAAGTGTAGCGTGTGTATACCGAAGTGTAGTTGCCTAGAGTATATATATACCGAGGTAGTGTTGTCGAGGTGTAGATGTATTAAAGTGTAAGTATGGATGTGATGAAGTGTAAGTATGGATGTGACGAAGTGTAGTTGTCGAGGTATAGTGTATATATACCACAGGGTAGTGTGTTGTCGAGGTGTAGATGTATTAAAGTGTAGTGTTTGTATGTCGAAGTATATGGAAGTCGACGTGTAGATGTGTCGAGGTGTATGTGTTGAAGTGTAGATGTGTCGAGGTGTATGTGTTGAAGTGTAGATGTGACGAAGGGTAGTGTATGTGTGCCGAGGTGCAGTGTAGGTGTGCCGAGGTGAAGTGTGGTGTCCCAAAGTGCAGTGTGGTGTGACGAAGGGTAGTGTATGTGTGCTGAGGTGCAGTGTGAGTGTGCATAAGTGTTGTTTTGATGCCAGTGTAGCGCAGGTTGCTACCAGGCGCAGTTTTGGGTGTTGTTTGACGCTGAGTGCGTCTAAGTTGCTGAATGGTGAAGCCGGTTGGTCCTTAGGTGACGTTTGGTCCTTAGGTGACGTTTGGGTCCTTGTGTGACGGTGAGGTTGACGTTAGCCATAGAGCTATTGATTGAGGTATTGACGTTAACCATAGAGCTATTGATTGAGGTTGATGTTAGCCATAGCGCTAGTGGTCAATGTTTTGATGTTAGCCATAGAGCTATTGATGATGACTTGGTGAATTAAGTGACGGTGTAGCAACGGTGTAACGATGGTGGATTTAATGACGGAGGTAAATCCAGTGACGATGTCAAGTCATACATGATGTGATTGTGTGTGGTTGATGCATACCATTAAGCCGGAGACGGTACCACATGCATACCATTAAGCCGGAGTCGGTATCTCATGCATTGAATCATTAAGCCGGAGTCGATACCACATGCATTGTATCATTAAGCCGGAGTCAATACCACATGCATTGTACTATTAAGCCGGAGACATTACCACATGCATTATACCCTTGGTGTTGGGTTGCATTCATGCATACACTCATGTGATTGGTGGTGTTTATTGTTGATTATGAGTTGAGGTGTTATAACTTGATGATGTGTGTTTGTTTATTGAGCAGTGGTGTTTCTAGTTGCCTTTCTCTAACATAATGTTTATCATACATTTTATTATATGTGTTAGAGACTCACCCTTCTGCTTTTCTATGTTGCTTCTTATGTCGTCAATGTGCAGGTGATCCCGAGTGAAGGTCCTTCCTTCCTCAGTCTGATTGTGGCGTCTTGCTCTGATATGTAGCACTGGGGGGACGAGTAGTCTAGTAGTTGTTTTAATTTAAGTTGTTGAACTGTAACTTGGTGATGTATATGAAACATGTTTTATTTCTGCTGCGTGGTGATTATGTGGACTGTTGTGTCCCTAAACCGGTGTTGTTGGGACTTCGTCCCTTTGATCGAGGTGCTATGTATCTCACTGTTATTTGTTGTATTGCGCCATTGATGTTTGTTGGTTTTTCATGAAGTAAATGTAGCACTCTCTTGTGGGTGATTTTCGAAAACTTTGATTTTATCAATTAAATAGTAGTTAATTAGAAGGGGGTGTTACATTAGTGGTATCAGAGCAAAAGTTCGGTCTTTCCGACCAAGTTGTTGAGTCTTGAGTTTCCTAATTCTCGAGTCTTGTGCTCGTTCTGAATTGGTCTTGTTTAAGTGATTAGTGAGATGGCCGGAAGAGCTGGAAGGAATGACGCTGCCCTTACTGCTGCGTTGGAGGCGATGGCGAATGCTATGGGAAATCAGCAAGCTGCCGAGGATGCTGGAGCTCGTAGACTAGCTACTTTCCAGAGGGAGAACCCTCCTACTTTCAAGGGGAGGTATGACCCCGATGGGGCTCTTAAATGGTTGAAGGAAATTAAGAGGATTTTTCGTGTTATGGATTGTCTGTTGCTCGTAAAGGTGAGGTATGGTACTCACATGTTGGCGGGGAAGCCCAGGCGATTGGTGGCTTGAGGTTCTGCAGAGGTTGGAGAATGCTGGTGAAGAGATCACGTGGGATGTCTTCAAGAGAGAATTTATGAGAAAGTATTACCCTAAAGATGTTCGGGGCAAGAAAGAGATGGAATTTTTAGAATTGAAGCAGGGAAACAAGTCGGTGGCCGAGTATGCGGCGAAGTTCGTAGAGTTGGTTAAGTTCTACCCTCACTACAATGGTGCTACTGGTGAATTCTCTAAGTGTATCAAGTTTGGAAATGGTCAGAGGCCTGACATCAAGAAGGCAATTGGATACCAAAAGATTCGAGTGTTCTTCGAGTTGGTTGACAGTTGCAGAATTTTTGAGGAGGATAGCAACGCGCATTTTAGGGTGATGAAGGACAAGAGGAATCAGTCTCAACATCGTGGTAAGCCTTATGATGTTTCTGGTGGAGAAGGTAAGTCGAAAGTTGGTTCGGGAAAGAAGCCTAGTGGGGGAGATGCTCCTGCTAGCGCAGTGTGTTTCAAGTGTGGGTTGCCTGGTCACAGGAGGAGTGAGTGCATGATTGGTGAGAAGAGGTGTTATCGGTGTGGCAAGGAGGGTCACACGGTTGCTGACTGTGAACGCAAGAACGTAGTTTGCTTCAACTGTGGCGAGATGGGTCACATTAGCACCAAGTGTTCTAAGCCGAAGAGAGAGAAGAGTAGTGGAAAGGTGTTTGCTCTCGCGGGATCCGAGGTGGTTAATGAGATAAGAGGTACATGCTTTATTAATGGTACTCCTTTGATTACTATTGGTGATACCGGTGCCACGCATTCATTCATTGCTGCTATATGTGTTAAGAAATTGGGTATAGCCGTGTCTTCTTTGATGAGAGAGATGGTTATCGATACTCCAGCTAAGGGTTCGGTGACTACCTCTCTTGTGTGTGCGAAGTGCCCTCTGTCGGTCTTCGGCAGAGATTTCGTTGTTGATTTGATTTGTTTGCCATTGGATGGGTTGGATGTCATCCTTGAGTGCGGGTGGTTAGTGGATAACCATGTTCATATTAATTGCTTTAGTAAGTCTGTGAGTTCCCTTCTTCCGAAGAGGAGGAGTCTGTTTTATTGCCTGCTGGTCAGCTGCGCAAAGTAATGAAGGATGGGAGCATGAGGCTCTGTGTTGATTATCGGCAGTTGAATAAGGTGATGATTAAGAATAAGTACCTATATAGGATCTGGGTGGTCGTGTGTAACTTTAGTGATTAAAGAAATAGGAATGTAGAGATGGGGAGAGCATTGTTCGTAGTTTGGATATAGATTGACGTAAGAGATGAGCATTAGTACTTTAAGTAATTGCTATAGTGTAGTTTCCTAACGGTAGATTAATAGTGTTTTGATAATCGAGTGAGACTTTGGTGACCCTGAGAATAGAGTTTCGGTACAAGGTAAGGGAGTGGAGAGGTGTGTATGTCCTAGTACTTAGTGTACAAGTAGGCGTTGTTGATAGTTAGGAGCAGGAATAGGATTGATGGAATTGGTGTGTTCATATAATTGATGAGATTTTCGAGGACGAAAATATTCTAAGTGGGGGAGAGTTGTAACGCCCCAAAAATAATTCAATTATTTATTTAGTTGGGTTATTTAAGGCTTACAACATGTTATTAAGTCAAATAGTTAATTTGGAGTTTTATTTTATTTAGGAGGTGTTTGAGTAATGGAGGAGGTGTGATTAGAGGCCCATGATCCATTAAGAGGCCCATATCCATGATATAAGTGAAGGTGTCGAAGGTGAGAGAGTTCATTTGCAATCAAAACAAAGAAAAGTCAAAGAGTAAATTAAGAGAGTAGAGAGAGAGAGAGAGGTGCGATAGCTCAAGGAAGAAAAAGAGAGGATATTGGCGTGGAGAGCTCAAGTTCAAGGAAGAGGAGCTTGCTTGTTGGGGGATCTTGAAGTCTTGGTGGAAAGAGTGCTTATTCTTCAATCTATTGAGGTAAGGGGGCTCTCTTTCACCTATAATAGAGTATATGATGAGTGTTATGTGTGAGTTAGATTCTAGGATGATTTTTGAGTTGTTTGTGTTGCTTGTTGTGTGATTGATGTTGTGTTTGCTTCACTTTGGTGAAATTGTGAAGTGTGTATGTGTTGTTGATGATGGGTCATATGAGAGACCTAGGAAAGAAATGGGATCTAAGGAACCCTAAGTGTCAGGACGTCATTGTTGGTGTTGGCACCTTCGTTGATTACTTTGAGGTGTGTTGGACAAATTTTGAATAAGTATGTGTGTAGTAGTTGATGTTTAAGTTTGATCATAGTATGAGAATCAAAGAGAAGAGGGGAGATGAGGGTAGGCGCCTAGTGCGCCAGTCGAAGTGAAGTGGTGCGCCTGTGTCGAGGTGAGGTGTTGCGCCATTCGAAGTGAAGTGGTGCGCCTGTGTCAAAGTGAAGTATTACTGTGTGCGTCGAAGGATAGTGAGTCAAGTATATA
This sequence comes from Oxytropis ochrocephala, assembly GCA_020916435.1. Classification (NCBI taxonomy): domain Eukaryota; kingdom Viridiplantae; phylum Streptophyta; class Magnoliopsida; order Fabales; family Fabaceae; genus Oxytropis; species Oxytropis ochrocephala. Next base: position 60,534,497 of record CM037094.1, on the reverse strand, counting down.
TGTGCCGAAGTGTAGTACCGAGGTGAGTAATGGTTAAGTGAGGAAGTGTGGCAAGGTGATTGATGGTCAAGTGAAATAGTGTAACCAAGGTAGTGTAGTACCGAGGTGAGTAATGGTTAAGTGAGGAAGTGTGGCAAGGTGATTGATGGTCAAGTGAAGTAGTGTAACCGAGGTAGTGTAGTACCGAGGTGAGTAATGGTTAAGAGAGGAAGTGTGGCAAGGTGAGTGATGGTGAATTGAGGTAGTATTGTCGAGGTATGGATGTAATGAAGTGAAGTGTAGGTATGTTGAATCTAGTATTGTCGAGGTATGGATGTAATGACGTGAAGCGTAGGTCTGTCGAATCTAGAGTTGCCGAACTATAGATGTATATCGAAGTGTAGTTGCTGAACTATAGCGTATGTATACTGAGGTGTAGTTGCCGAAGTGTAGCGTGTGTATACTGAAGTGTAGTTGCCTAGAGTATATATACCGAGGTAGTGTTGTCGAGGTGTAGATGTATTAAAGTGTAAGTATGGATGTGATGAAGTGTAAGTATGGATGTGACGAAGTGTAGTTGTCGAGGTATAGTGTATATATACCGAGGTAGTGTTGTCGATGTGTAGATGTATTAAAGTGTAGTGTATGTATGTCGAAGTATATGGAAGTCGACGTGTAGATGTGTCGAGGTGTTTGTGTTGAAGTGTAGATGTGACGAAGGGTAGTGTATGTGTGCCGAGGTGCAGTGTAGGTGTGCCGAGGTGCAGTGTGGTGTGCCAAAGTGCAGTGTGGTGTGACGAAGGGTAGTGTATGTGTGCCGAGGTGCAGTGTGAGTGTGCAGAGGTACTGTTTTGATGCCAGTGTAGCGCAGGTTGCTACCAGGCGCAAATTTGGGGTTGATGTTAGCCATAACGCTAGTGGTCGATGTGTTGATGTTAGCCATAGAGCTATTGATGATGACTTGGTGAATTAAGTGACTGTGTAACGACGGTGGATTTAATGACGGAGGTAAATCCAGTGACGATGTCAAGTCATACATGATGTGATTGTGTGTGGTTGATGCATACCATTAAGCCGGAGACGGTACCACATGCATACCATTAAGCCGGAGACGGTACCATTAAGCCGGAGTCGGTATCTCATGCATTGTATCATTAAGCCGAAGTCGATACCACATGCATTGTATCATTAAGCCGGAGTCGATACCACATGCATTGTACTATTAAGCCGGAGACAGTACCACATGCATTATACCCTTGGTGTTGGGTTGCATTCATGCATACACTCATGTGTGTTTGTTTATTGAGCAGTGGTGTTTCTAGTTGCCTTTCTCTAACATAATGTTTATCATACATTTTATTATATGTGTTAGAGACTCACCCTTCTGCTTTTCTATGTTGCTTCTTATGTCGGCAACGTGCAGGTGATCCCGGGTGAAGGTCCTTCCTTCCTCAGTCTGATTGTGGCGTCTTGCTCTGATATGTAGCACTGGGGGGACGAGTAGTCTAGTAGTTGTTTTAATTTAAGTTGTTGAACTTTAACTTGGTGATGTATATGAAACATGTTTTATTTCTGCTGCGTGGTGATTATGTGGACTGTTATGTCCCCGGTGTTGTTGGGACTTCGTCCCTTTGACCGAGGTGCTATGTATCTCACTATTATTTGTTGTATTGCGCCATTGATGTTTGTTGGTTTTTCATGAAGTAAATGTAGCACTCTCTTGTGGGTGATTTTCGAAAACTCTGATTTTATCAATTAAATAGTAGTTAATTAGAAGGGGGTGTTACAAGAAATATCCCAGAAATTCCCCTGCTTGGACTCCAAATGAGCACTTTTCTGGATTGAGCCGGAGGTCGTATTTTTCCAGTAGCTTGAATATTTTGGCCAAGTTCATTATGTGAGCTGGGTCAGTTATTGATTTCACGACCATGTCATCGACGTACACCTCGATGGTACGTCCGATCTCTTCTTCAAATATTCTGTCCATCAGCTGCTGGTAGGTTGCGCTAGCATTCTTCAAACCGAAAGGCATTACTTGGTAGCAGTAATTGGAACGCCCGGTCATAAAGGCAGTCTTCTCATTAATGTGGCTCATCCTGATCTGGTTGTAGCCAGAGTATGCATCCATGAAGCTGAGTAGATTGAAACCGAAAGCTCCATCAACAAGACCGTCAATGCTAGGCAGAGGGTAGGCATCCTTTGGGCACGCCTTGTTGAGATCAGTGTAGTCGACGCACATCCTCCACTTGCCGTTTGACTTCTTGACAAGTACAGGGTTCGCCAACCATGTTGGGTATTTCACTTCTCGGATGAACTCTGCCGATAGTAGCTTGTCTGTTTCTTCCTTTATCGCCTTAGTTTTTTCCAGCCCCTGCTTTCTCTTTCTCTATGACACAGGCTGAGCAGAGGGGTTTAGTGATAATCAGTGACAGACAAAGTTTGAATCAATACCTGGCATGTCCTGTGGGGACCATGCAAATATATGGACATTGTCTGAAAGGAGCTTGACAAGCTGATCTTCAATTTCAGCCGACAGCCTAGTGTCGATCTTTGTCTTTTGATGTTGCATCGGGCCGATTATGACTTCCTTCAGGTCGTCGGCTGGATGTGTCCTTTTTTCTTCTTTAGCGGCGTCGTACATCCTGGGGTCCAAATCAAGGAAACTGCAATGGGAACTCTTCCCCCTGCTTTCTTTCTGAATTGCTTTGACATTGGCACTTTCTGCATAGCACCTGCGAGCCATTGCCTAATCGCCCTTCTCGGTTCCGACTCCCCCATTTGGCAAGGGGTATTTGAGGCAGAGGTGAGGGTATGAGATTGCCGCAATCAATGCGTTGATGGTGGGCCTGCCAGCTGGTGCGTTTGATACACACACAAATGTGCAAGTATACACAATCGTATCAAGTAATAAAATGAAAGTAGAGTATCGTTCCCACGAGGATTGGATTAATTTAGAAGTTTAGAATCAATAGTTTACTAGTGAAAGGTAACCACTATTCTACTCACAAATAGGTTATGTTGATAATCAAACAAAATGTAAATAAGCAATAAAAAGATGTAAGAAATCGGTGGAAAATGATAGTTGAGATGTCTTCACCAAAAAGTCACTTTTAAGAGTTTTAGTGGTGTATGTGGTGCAAGTACACTGGATGCAGCTGCATCAATATGTGCCTTTCAGCTACTTTTCTTTAGAGTTTCATTACAAGCTTTTATGATCTTTTCTTTTTTGCAGTAAAGAAAAGAGTTGTCAATTCCTCTCTTGCCTCCTAACAATGATCCAAGTTGCTAAATAAATTCACTCTTGTAATTGCATCATCCTAAGGACTATGCTATCCTATGTCTAGGTTTTAGCATGTAATTAACAAAGTTTCCTTTATTAAATACTTATCCCTATTAGTTCTTGAGTTGTAATCATAAACCATGTCTGTATTTATGATTTACAATCACTTTTAGTTGGCCAATTCTAAAGATGAATATGAAAGAGTTATCATACAAGAACTAAAATGCAAACATCACATATGAACACAATAACTTACTTAAAAGATCATTATAAGGCTACAACATCTCAACTAATGGAGTTTATCATATTACTCATTATATAATAGAGAGAATTTGTAAGGAACATGATAGAATGAGTAATATTACTAAAGAACTCAAAAGGATAGAGATTACACAAATGGGAGATGTTTTGCATGAGCTTCCAAGTTGAAGTATTACACCAATTCCTTGCATAAGTTTTCTCCAAGTAGAAGTGAAGGAAGAAGGCGTCAAGTCCTTCCTTACCTTCTTACAATTCAGAAACTAAAATAAAAACTAAACATATGCTACAAATATAAAGAAAAGAAGTGATCTTTTAAAAGCTTGGATGAATGATGATCTTCAAGTGAGGAGAAGTGGTTCTTTATATAGGCAATAAGCTTTCCTTCTATGGAGGGTTTGCTTGGGAGACAAGATTTAACCAAGATCAGCTTACCATAGTTACTTTGCAGACCTCCCATCAAGCAAGTTACTTTTCACATGAAGTTCACATGGGGTGGTCCAATAAAGAAGTGCCACATGTCCTTGAGTGAGTGACCTTCTCAACTTGTCTCCAAAAGTAAGCACCAAATTATGCAAGTGGATCTGCTCCACATGACTAGGCATGACGTCACATATCAAGTGTTGAAGCATCAAATTGGTCATTAGATGTTTTGGTGCAAAGTCTTTGGTTTAGCAGTGTAGGCGGTGTAGGCACTCTAGTGCGGAGCAATGTAGGTACACCAATGCAAACAGCTTGAACAAATACATCAAACATACCAAAATATATGCAACATGGTTAGTTCTTTGATTAACCCTTCTTGATACTTTGAATGTTGTTCTTTATTTATAAAACTATATTTAACACTTTAATTTACTTGAATTTAAGCAATTATCTAAGTTTAATTGATGAATAACTCTATATAAAATAGAGTTATCACACCCCAAAACTTAAATTGTTGCTTGTCTTCAAGCAACGACAAAAAAGAAAACACAAACAAGATTTTGATAACTAAGAAGAACAACGATCATTTCATATCTTTTCCTTGAAATGGTTTTTTAAATTAATGCATTTTCATGAACTTCATTTCTCAGAATTTTTGTCTTTGTGCTTTTGAATTCCCAAATATCCAAAGTTATTAAAACTCATGTGTGTGAGTGTGTGTCCCACTGAGGTTTAATCAGTTCCAAGACTAAGTAAAAGTTTCTCTTAGCCTTTGAAAAATTTAGATTACGTTTGGTCAAAGCAAAAGGACTTTCAAAACATAGACTAGACTACGCAATATCCTCAAGATTTGGGGGCTCTAAGCACAACAAAGGGCTTTGATTGAGTATTTTAGAACTGTTGAGTCAATGCACTATTCCTATTTTTGGTGGTTCTTTTGGTGCAGATGCACCTAGGTGCGTAAGCTCTTGTAATTTTGTGAAGTCTTGAAGCCGACTTTTTGTGTCTTGAGTGCGGTTGCACTTGATACTACATTTCATGACTTGTAGCATATACTGCCCTTCTCACTGACCTCCTCATGCATACTTTTTTCCTTGGTTTCTTTTTCTTTTCTTTCTTTTTTTTTTTTGAATTTTTCTTTTTATTTTTTTTCAAACCAAATGCACTTATGGGACATGTTCAGTTTAATGACTCAGGCAAGTATAGCTTTTTACAACAATTTGAACACTTTTGTAGTGCCTTTTTGGCAACCTATGGCATTGACTACTCTAAGTTTCTCATAGTTTGCCTTAGTATTCATGGAAACTCCCCCAAACTTAATTCTTATGCTCTTCTTCATTTTTAGTAAAGCTTTGTTTTTTTGACCTTGGCTTTCAAAAAATCCCTCTTGCATCAGACAATTTTTCAAATAGCAAGGTTCCTTTCAAAAGTCAGCTTTGCTATGTTGAAGTGATAATAACAATGGTTATTTTGGAAAAACAAAGTTCTTTTTCTTTTTCTTTTTCTTTCTTTCCTCATTAAAAATCAGTTCAAACAGATGCATTTGTCTATATTTGTGAAAAAGATTTTTTTAAGCTGATCATGCTTCAAATCTATCAAATATCTATCAAATCCTAACACATATTTAAACATATAGACACACATAAAAACAAACATATATAAGAACAAACATATATCAAATCAAACACACATACTATAATTAAACACATATGCATAATATAATAAGCTTTGCTTCTCACCCCAACTTAAAGTTGAGCAGTGTCCTCACTGCTCTTTAAAAATAAAATAAAAACATGGGAGGATGATTAGTTCACAAAATAACATAATGCAAAATATAATTATCAAAAAGCATAATTAAACATAAAATTTAACAACATTCAAATATAATTATTGTTTTGATGCCCCACTCCTTAGCCTTGAAGCTAGACCTCACTGCAGAATGCTTCACCTTTTGTCTCTTCTTTTTGGGCTCCTCAAGTTTGGATGCACCTGCACCAGTTGCTCTTGCATCAGATACGTCAGTGGTGGGTGCAGTTGCATCAGGTGTACCTGCATCAGGTTGTTCTGCAACATTCTTCTCGACTTTTAAATTTTCACCGATTGTGTTGTGTACTTTGATGCAGGAGCACTGAAATTTTGTTAGTGCAGGTGTATGCAGTGCAGGTGCATAGTGTGCAGCTGCACTGGGAATTCTCTTAACCTGTTTTTCCTACAATTCATTCACACTTGTAAAAGTAAAAACAAAAACACACAAAACACAATTAGTCCTAAAAATGCAGGTTGCCTCTGTCATACCCCAATTTTGTCCTGGCTTTAGTCAAAACCTAATTTTCCACAAAAATAAATAGATTGAGGAGTGAAGAGCATTTTGCATGTATTTCAGGGTTTTTAAGGTAAAGGGTATTTTAGTCATTTCGCAAATAAGGGACAATTCCTCAAGACAAGCCATTCAATATGCATTTTAAGGTATTAGAGGTCATTCTTAGGGTGAAAAGTCATTTTTGAAGTGAAGATGTGCTTTGGGCAAAGAACTAGTGTCTTTAGAGTGGAAGGGCATTTTGGTCATTTCACAATAAAAACGGTTTTTCGTCCTAAATCACTGAGCAATCATCAATGATTTATTTGAGGAATATTTGTGCTTAATTGTGATTGTTTTTGCGCATAAATATTAAACCTTTTGGCATAAGAATCAAATTTTTGGATAAAAGGGTAAAATGGTCATTTCCTTTGAGGTGGGGTCAACAAATCAATTTTGGGATTGGTGAGATCATAAAATTCAGAGCCCAATCATTGAATCATGGGACATGGCCCAAAATGGCATGAATTTAGAAGAATTATCTTGAAAGGAATAATCAATATTCTTTTGAATTTTGAAAGGTCAAGTGTAGTACAATAGTACAAGTTGCAATTCCACTCACTCTCCCTCCCTTAGCTGCGCACACACCAGCCCTTATCCACTCAATTTTGATTTATTTTTATTGGTTGCAAATTGTGTTTAAATCTTGGCCTTTCATTCAAGTTTTAAGTGCAATCTTCACCTTTCATTTGAATTAAAATGACACTTGTGTAATAAGCTTCATGGAAAAATACAATTTTGTAAATGAACTTATCCTTCACCACCCTCCTTATGCTGCGCACCCAGCCCCTTCTGTAACACCCCCTTATCTTAATCAATTCGGTCTACTAAATTAAAATCAGAGTTTCAAAATTCCACTCAAAGGAGTGCTACATTTGGTGATTAAAAGGAAAACAGAAAACCAATTATGTTCAAAAACAGTTCATAGCATTATACAAGCATGCGATCATGCGCATCACCACTACAAAAGGGTCTCAAATTTCATCATATAAGGCACCTCGGCGGTAACACAACAAGTCATATTACTTAGTAATAGTTACACAAATATGATAGTTTTAGTTCCAAAAGACTATCTAACAAAATATACACAAGATCGATATGAAGAGTACAAAATAATCTACTCGGCTGAACCCGGTGTTACACGACCGAAGCGAGACTCAACCAACATCAACTAGGCACACTTATCACTCATGAGTACCCGCAAGTTGCCACGAGAAGCGAGGCAACAATAAGCGGCTAGGGTGAGTCTCTTAACACAAGTAATATAATGTGAAGAAAGCTTAAGGATAGAGATAGCACTAAAAACAACACATCGGTTCAAAATTCTACAAATACTCACCGATAGTCCACATAAACACAACAATTATCAACCAGCTCAAAACACAACAATTCATGTAATGTATGCATGTATGCAACCCATCCACAGGGCATTATGCAATGAGGTACCTCCACCGTCGTTATTTAGCCCGTCGGCATCTCCGTCGTTAACTCGTCGTTATTTGATATGGAGACCAGAAGTCCTACCATATCCGAGGCCGAGACCTCCTCCGTCGTAATATGCACATGAACATGTGACTTCATGACAAATACAATCACACACGAATCAATCATAACGTATGTGAGTGTTTACACCGTCTTTCACCGTCGTTACTCCGTCGTTCTACTCCGTCGTTACTCCGTCGCTCACACTGACGTCTACACCACCTAGACATCATCACAGTGCTAAGGTCGACCCTACAACACCGGTAGAATCACCTTAGGACCTACAACCGACCTCTCAGTCACCTCGGCAATCCATGGTGGACTACTTGTCACACCGAGGACCACAACGACACTTAGGGACCAAAATGTCACCTAAGGACCAAAATGGACTTAATCGCTCCTCACTTATGCACATTGGTGCTAAAGTAGCATTCGATGGCGTCCCCACAATGTGTTAGACAACATTGGCGCCTAACCTCACCTCGGCACACTATATGTGTACCTCGGCTAACCACGCAACATTACCTCGGCACACTATGTGTGTACCTCGGCTAACCACACTCACACCCTCAATTCGGCAACGCGCTCACAGTTACGCACTTCCTTACACCAAAATCATCTAAGTTATGGAAAATCACTTCTCAGTATTCCCTGGTTTAGTTCACTTATTCTTAGGCACTGGGCGTTTCACCTCGGTGACGCTACCTCGGCTTTGAGGACCTCTACACCTCGGTAACCTAAAGGCGAGACACCTACACTTCGCTTATGCGTCCCTACTTCTCGTTAATGGTGTTTAGACACGTACTCTCCTCAAACTCACCAACGGACTTTCAACCCTAAGACACTCTAGGCGTTGACAACCCTGACTTCGTTTTCCTCACTCTAAGTGAAGGGAATTCGGTTCTGTGGCGTAATAAAGCGCTTAACCCCCATTTTACTTCTTTTACTCTGTTTCTCTACTTAGACTCAACATGCAACTCGTTTCTTAGCTCACCACACTCATGCATACTCGGATTACTCACTCCTTCGCTCCGATCCTCTCCTTAACTCTACATGCAAGCTCATTTTCTCCACAATACACCGATCACACTCTTGATACCTCACCATGCAATGCTCTCCTCGTATCACACAGAACAGAGAGAGTTACACTCCTCTCTTTCCAAACGATCCACCGTCGTATCTCACCAACAATCACAGCAAAGAGCAAAACACAGCAAAACATGTCATGTACAGCACATAAAACACACATGCAAAGTGATCAGAACATACTCACACCGAAACACGATCAAACACAAGACATTACAAGTATTAAAAGGACCCCCTAACCTTAACAACTTGAGACGATTGAGAACACTTCACTCTCCAAGTAACTACAGCAACAAGCTCTCCTCTCCACTTGAACTCTCCACGCTCCGTTCTCTTCCTTCTCTCTAAGCTTCACTTCTCTCTCTTTCTAAATTTGGTAACTTAACTGATTTTGGAACATGAATGGGAATGTTCCCTACGGAGGTACCATTTAACATGTCCTTAAAGGACTTAAATGGGGCCTTGGCCTTATTAGGCCGTGGGCTTTCTACTACCCACACACCCTTTCCCTATTTAGACATTTTCCTAAAATAACAACATATGCTTAACACTCACTTAATGAATTACTTGACTTAAAAATTAAAATGTTGTAAACCCTTAATAACTCAACTAAGTTAATTAATTGAATTATTTTGGGGTGTTACACCTTCTCTCTCCTCACTTTGTGCTTTTTAATTGCCCTTAATCCATGTGACATTGCATCTTGACCATTGGTTCAAAATTAAAATGCAATCCTAGAGCACAAGGGAAATCAAAATGACCTAGATGCCCTTAATGATAAGTGAGCACTATATATACCTTCATATGACCAGCACCTAGGGTCTCTCTCAATGGTTTTACCCTAGCACACTCTTCCTCCTCTCCTCCCTCTACCTTGGCCGAAATCCCCCCCTTCCTCCTCCTCCATTCTCTCTTCAACTTTCATCCACCAAATCATCTCAAACTCACTCCATATTCATATACCTTCTTCCTTTCATCCTTAACTCCACATTTACATCATCAAAGGGGCTGTTCTTCAAGAGTAGTGTAGTTTTTGTTGGTGACTTTTGAAGATTGTTGGTGATTTGTTACTCTTGGTCTTCATTTTCTATTCTTGTTAGTATGGAATTAAGGTATAACCTAAAACCCTTTGCATTTTCATCAATTTTCTTGCATTAAAATCCTTTTCAACTTATATTTGCATCTCATAACATCATTTTAAATGTAGATTAGGGGCTGTTGTGGGTGAGAGTTGGTCTCTCACCCACCAAATAAATTGTTCCTATGACTAGGTGTTGATTATGCGTAGTTCTTGTGATTTGTTCTTTCCTCATGTGATTTTCACCAAATAAAAACATGTTTTCCTCTTCTTTTATCTTTAGCCTTGGGCCTAATTCATGATCCTTGTGTTGTTCTTGTTCATTAGATGGTTTGAAGTTGAATAATGCATGATTAATTGTGCTAATTTGGTGAATGAATGATGAGCTATACTTGTTGAATCTTGATGTTTTGAGCTTGAATTTTGGGGGGGTTAGACTTCGGTTTTGGGGTCCCAATTTTAGGGTTCTTGTTTGTTTTTTTGTTGTTCATCATGTATTCATGCTTATCTATTTGATTGGGTAAATTTTGATGAAGGAATTTGATGATTTTTAGGGTAAATAAGGCCTTAGGCTCAAGCAAATTTTTAGGGTTTTGTTGCTTTGTCTTTCCTTTGATTTTTGCATGAAAAAAAATGTTGGGTTGAATGACAATATGCTTCGGCCTTGTGGCCCTTTCATGCCTATTTAATATGCTTGAATCACAAGAATAATTGTTGCTAAGTCTTGTGAAAATAAAAATTGTTTCAAGGTTGTTTAGCTTTGCAAATCATGATGTGAGCTAGGGTTTGTGACTTTACTTGTAAAACCGAATTGAAGTAGGTGTTAAAATGTTTTTTTCAAATTGTTTCAACCTAATTTGCTTGCCATTTGTTGTTGGTTGATGATTGGCAATATGCGGCTCACTTGTGCTAATTGTTTAATTGTTGATAATTCAATATCATTCTTGTGCATTGTTGTGGTAAATGGTAATGAGTATGCTTGTGTTCTAATTGTTGATTACTTTTGATTGCAAATTGGTAAGTATTGTGTCTCGGTTTTGACTTGAAAAGTGATTGAATGTTCTACTTGCTTTTCTTTGTGGCCAATGCCACCCCCAAATTCTCTTCTTATCTTTTCTAATCAATCTTTTTCAAAGACTTTTTCCAAGAGTCAAGACTCTTCAAATTTCTTCCACAAGTTAATCAAATCTTTTCTTGAGATCGATAAACAATCCTTTTTTAAAAACTCATAAGGAGGCAAGTCGGACGTACGGCCGGGGTTGTCTAACGTCCTAAGACCGGAGCTGTACAGCTCAAACGTCTTGGGATACTTATGATAAATAAAACAAGTAATTAACAACTTCAAACCCTTTTCCAAAATGAGTAAGGTACCGATTCGGATGTACTTCCGATATTGGTTAGCGTCTTAGGGTTAGCGAGCTGTATAGTTCGTGCGAGCCTAAGATACTTGCTCAATAAAAGCAACCAACCTCGCAACAAACCTTTTTCCTAAGAAAATCAAAAAAAGATCATTTTTCAAAAAGTAGTGGGGCACGTCGTGCATGCATGCAGTGGTGTCTTTGTTCTAGGTCTATTGGACTTGCATGCAGGTCTAGGGCCGAGAACCCTACAATAAAAATACCCACACACTCAAAGCCGTCTTGGACGCAAAAAAAAGAAGAACTACGTAGCTTTGATTCCTCATCACAATGGGGATACGTGGGATTTGGATTCTGTCCGTCAAGCACACTTTCAAAAAAATCACAAAGCCGTCTTGGACGCAAAAAAGCGAAGAACTCGTACGTGCTTTGATTCCTCATCACAATGGGGATACGTGGGACCCGGGTTCTGTCCCGTCAAGCACACTTTCAAAAAAATCACAAAGCCGTCTTCGGACGCAAAAAAAACAAGAACTACGTAGCTTTGATTCCTCATCAAAGTGGGGATACGTAGGACCGGGCTCACGTCCCGTCAAGCACCCTTTTAAAAAATCTTTGTTTTGTTCCGCTTTTCAGAGATGCCAAAAATATATTTTTTTCCTGTTTCCAATAAAATAATTTCTCAATCAAAACCAAAAGAAAAGAAAAGAAGTAGAACGATCGTTTCAAATCAAACATTTCAAAACCACACATCAAATTAATGGTTCCCTTTCGGTAGAAAGGAGGTGTGGGGTGCTAATACCTTCCCCATACCTAACCGAGCCCCGAACCTACATCTCTTGTTTTCGAAAAGACCACCCGCCTTGTTTAAAAAGACGTTTTTCAATGTTTTCGTTTCAAAACTAAAATATTGGTGGCGGCTTCAAATTTTCCCACGTTGTACATCGAGAAGTCCAAACCGGATTTTTTGGGGTGCAACAGTTGGCGACTTCACTGGGGACTTATTTTTTAAAAAAAGACGAGGGTCAAGCCTAATTAACTTGATGCGTGGTTTAAATTGTTTGACTTGAAAATTTGTTCTATCTCTTCTTTTTCTTCCTTTTCTTTTTCTTTTTTCTTTTTTCTTCTTTCTTTGTCTGTGATGCTTGATGGTTTCTCTTGCATTATCATGATTCATTGTGTTGCATTCATGTGCATTTGCTTATTTCTACACTTGCTTCTTGTTTCTTCTCTTACCCCTTTCTTTCTTTCTTTACTTATGCTCGTGCATCATATTCCCCTTATCTCGCATGTTCCCCTCTTCTTCGCTCCTTTTCTTTGGTAAGTTCATGCACTTTCCCCCTTCTATCATGATCCCCTCTTATTATCTCCTCTTCTTAAGGTAAGTAGGGTTTTAGATGATTGTTAGTACCTTAGGTTGATTTCTTGCTTATACTTAAATGATGTATGCAAAACCCTAGGGTAGATGATTTTCTTTGGCTGGACTGCTTCTGGATTTTCTTTGCAGATGGGGGGGATATGTGTGCTCCTACACACACGTTGCACTCCCTTTACTTTTTGTTTCTTGGTGAGACAGCCCTATATCCGGGCTAGAGTATATCTTAGGCTAGAACGAAGTCATTAGTGGTTGCTCACTGGACGTACGTCTTGTTGGGTGATTGCGAAGACTTCACCTAGAGTTTGGCTTTGTTTGATGACATCATCACTCGGACGTACGGCCCTGTGATCGGTGCTCTCAGACGAAGTCGTTGGCTCTAGGAACCTTATTTAGGGCTCCCTTTTAGTGCTTTCCTTGAAGTGTGCACCCTTAGAAAAGCCTTAGATCCTGTCTCTAAGAAACCCTGTAGGACACAAAGGAGCTGCATAACCCCGCATCCAAACTTTTTTTGAAAAAAATATATATATTTTTCCAGAAGTATGAAGTTCCAGCTTTTGAAAATCCTATGTTGTAAATAATTTTGTTTCAATCATCCTCATCATGCATTCATTCATGCATCATTTCATTAACCTCATCACTTTAGTTCAAATACATCATTCCTCCATACATGCATCTTTCAAAAAAGGGAAGGGGCATTGGCATTTCATACTTTGCCTTGCCTCTAAAAAATCATCATTTAGGAAAGAAGCATCATTCTGCATCTTTCATCATTCAAAAGAAAAGGGGGCATCGACATTTCATATCTTGTCTTGCCTCTATAAAAATCATTTTGAAAAGAAGCATCATTCTTGCATCATTCATCATCCAAAGATGCGTTGGCATTTCATATTTCGTCTTGCATAAAAAGAAAGCATCAAAAAGAAAGAAAAAAAACTTTTAGAATAGTCACACTTTTCAAGTGAGCATGCTTTCATGCATTTCATTTTCATCATGCATACATCATAATGTTTTCATCCATGCATTGCATACAACAAAAACGTTGTGATGAGAGACGAGATGTTCTTGCAAAGTAATCTTTCTTTTTGGAAAAGTTTACCCTCACTCATTTGCAAATTCAAGGTGTTCCAAGGCCCTCAGTTTTTCACATCAATAGCTCATTTGTATTTCCTTCAAAAAAAAGGCATTGCATCTCATCCATTCCATGATAAAAGACTGAAACAGTTCATCAAAAAAAGTTTGTATATCATGTTTTAACCAATGCTAACTCTCTGTGAAGCGTTCTTCTAGTAAGTATGCATGCCACGTGCAGTTTCTCTTGTTTGAGTCAGTCAATTTCCTTCATTTATCATCATTCCCCATCCAAGTCTAATCCCGCCCGTCCACCCGTAAAGCGCATATTCTCTCCCATCAAGACATACTTGACTTTTTGGTTCATTCTCGCTAACACTTTAAGTCCTCCATGTTTGGGCAAGTGCAGCGATCACTAATTTTCCTTGTTAGTATCATATTCCTTTAGTGCAAGTCTTTCTAAAAAAAATATATATAATAAATAAAAAAGATAAAATATAAGCTCGCTAGGTTGAAAACCCGCAAAGGGCGGCCTAGGCAAAAAAAAAGCGCCCGGTGGGTTGAAAACTCGTAAGAGCTGCCTAAGCAAAAATTAGGGCATAAAAAAATAAGAAATGAAAAAGGAGCAAATATATAAAAGTAAATAAATTATTGTCCTTAAGTTAATTTTTGAAAAAACGAGCAATCATGTTTTGAAATGAAGTTTGACCATATTCCCATATCCTCAAAAAAAGAAAAATCCTTTGCTACCCACTTTAGGCCAAAATTCCAAAAATCTCCCAATCACCCTAGACAAGGATCGATTCCGCATAAAAAAAAATGGTGCATTAGTTTTATCAGCTCACTCGCCCAAAAAAAAAAAGAAACAAAAATCACAAAAGAGTGAAGTCAAAAAAGAGGATTAAAAAATCCCAAAAAAAAACAAACAAAAAAAACACAAAAATAGTACAAATGGTGAGCTGATACTTCTTACCATTAAATGCATAAGAGATCATTGTCTGAAACAAACCCCCAAACACTTCCCTTGTCCTCAATATCCTATCCTTCATAAACCCTTGGCCAAGTTACATCCCTAAATAGGTCCATTCTACCATTAGGCACATCAATTACTGTCTCAATAAAACCTCAAACACTCATTTGAGCCTAAAAGCTGTTTTCTTCATAAATCATCACCCATTAGCCAAGTTACATCACCAAATCATTTGTCCCATCAATCCCCAAACACTACTTTGAGCCCAATAACAATTTCCTTCATAAACCATTGACCATCGGCCAACACTGAATAAGACCCATCCTCCCCATCAACCCCAAACACTTCATTAAGCTCAATCATCCCCTTTTCCACATCACAACCCTAAAAAGTCCATTCCGATCAATGACTAATTGCTTTCGTTTTCTCAAGTTTTAATCTTAGGACAACTAAGTTTATCTATTTACGACGTGTTTGCTCAAAAAGAAAAAAACAAACAAGCAGAAAAAAGAAAGCTGCTCAAAAAGAAAAAACAAACAATCAAAAAAGAAAGTTGGGAGAAGGACTTGCACTCCAAGATGCATTCATGTCGCATTAAAACAAGGTTTAGTGGTCACCAAGTGGAGCCTCTCCTCATACTAAAAAGTCAAAACTTTCATTGCATTTGAGTTGTTCATAAAGAGAACCAAAAGTGTGTACTAGGGGGCATTCCCTTCACCTCTCACTCCACTCAACTTTGGGGAGGTTTGTTCAGTACCCACCCCATTCATATATCACCCTCAGTTCATAACCATCACCATAACTCTGTCGCCTTTCACAACCTCGAAAGTGGGGCAAGTGCGTTCCCATTCCTTCACCCCATTCATTCCTATAGAACCTCACCGGGGCAATCTGTCAACTCACTATCCTAAACAAGGCCTTGTCATTCTAATTGGGGCAGCGTTGTCCTTGTTATGACTGGGGCAACATCAAACTTTATGGGTTGAGACAAAATCTTTTTTGCTCCACCCTTCATTTCAAAAGCCGAAGCATTCCCAATTCATCATCTTCTACACCCCTAGTTGTTGTCACCACTAGACAGGGGAAAACTATTCACTCATCCAAGACCTGAATTGGGGCAATCTTGTATCTCTTGATCCCTCATGAGCTTCGGTAATAACCATGTCTGTCATTCCTTCACTTGCCGTAAATGTCCATGCCCTAAGCCAATTCCAAGCTGACTGACTCATTCATTCACCTTTGCACTCCTATGCATGCTTACTAGACAATGCTTCAAAGAGAGAAAACACAAGTTAGTCATGCGATATCTAAGATTCAGTCGTCATTGGAAGGAAGAGAAAACAAGTGAGCTTGTTTGTAAATAAAAACCTTGAGAACACAGGAGTGTGAATCAAATTCAATTTTTTCAACAGAATGGTCAATAATCATCTCAATTCCTTGCATTCAAAGTCGTGCATCTCATCATCACAAAAATGTTTAAGTACCCCAATCATTCATATCTTATTTTTCGCCACATGCATTTAGGCGTTCCATTTTGTTTATCATAGTGTCCCATTTGCATCGTGCCGACATCATCATTTCATGAAAGGCAACAAAAAAGGAAGCAACGGATGAAAGCAAAAAAGAATCTTCCATCTCATTCCATCAAGCATCAAAGCATTACATGTGTATCATGCAAGGCAACACAAAGGCTTCCCATGTCATTCGTCATTCCATTATCATTCATTTCTTCATGCCACTCATCAAAACATTGCATTCGCATGCCCGCATTTCATGAAAAGAGAAAGAAATGAGCAGAAAATAAAACAAGAGCATTCCATTCATCAAAACATGAATCACTGTCATTGCATCGCACACTTGCATTACAAGTATCAATCTCTGCATCAAACATCAAAGTGCTACATTTGCATATTCGCATTTCATAAAGAGCAAAAGAAAACAAACAAAGAAAAACAGATGATCAGAAAAAGAAAGCTGATCAAGAAAAAATCAAATCAAAAGGAAAACCTCAAGAGTGTTCCACCACATGCATCATCACACCAAAATCATAGCATTGCATGCACTCGCATAACATGCTCCTGCATAACATGCCTTTGCATAACATGCATTCATGCTTCATGCACCATCCCTTGCATCAACTGACGTATGCAAGTACCTCAATTCAATATGCCAGCATTGGCCATCTCAATCAGTCAATCAACAGGATTTACGAATCCGCCCAGACTCCACGTGTCCGCCGGGACCAATGCGTCCCTTCGATCCCGTCGTTATCGAAAGCACCGACGAATCATCGAACTCCAGGGTCCTTCGTTTAGTTCAAATCAACAGTCCAAACAGCGACTTTGAACTCGACCTTCATTTTGCCAAGTCATCACTGAGCATGACAGATCGGCTCCTCAGACTTCGTGTCCTTCATTTTGCCAAGTCATCACTGAGCATGACGGATCGGCCCCCCAGACTTCGTGTCCTTCATTTTGCCAAGTCATCACTGAGCTTGATGGATCGGCCCCCCAGACTTCGTGTCCTTCATTTTGCCAAGTCATCACTGAGCATGACGGATCGGTCCCCCAGACTTCGTATCCTTCATTTTGCCAAGTCATCACTGAGCATGACGGATCGGCCCCCCAGACTTCGTGTCCTTCATTTTGCCAAGTCATCACTGAGCATGACGGATCGGCCCCTCAGACCTCGTGTCCTTCATTTCGCCAAGTCATCACTGAGCATGACGGATCAGCCCCTAAGACCTCGTGTCCTTCATTTCGCCAAGTCATCACTAAGCATGACGGATCGGCCCCCCAGACTTCGTGTCCTTCAGACTAGCTGTGTCAGTATAAAGCATAGCGTAAGTAAATCAAGGTAAAATGTATCAGTCCCACAACTTGATATTGAACCTCAGGCCGCTCGAGCAGGCCACCTTCAGAGCCCAAGTGCTCCTTCAGAGCCACAAGTGCTCCTTTAGAACCCAAGTGTTCCTTCAGAGCCACAAGCGCTCCTTCTTTACAGCATTCTTTACTGCTTTATTCTTGTTTTTTTTGCACGAGGTTGGCACCAACTGCTTTTCTGCTAGTAGTCGGCCTACCGTGGTCGCACACTCTTTATCGTATTCTTTATTGCTTTCTTTATTTCCTGCCAGTGTCGGCTTACCAGAGGTGGATACCTTCTTTACTGTTTTCTTTACCGCTTTATTTCTTCCTGTTTTTGCCGCATGAGGGTTGGCACCAATATCCTTCCTGCTTTTGTTGGCTTACTGAGGGCTGACACTTCATTCATTACAGTCATTTCTGGCTGGCATCCATTCACCCCAAAAAGAAAAAAACTAGAAGATAAAAAAAAATCGGGTTTTTCCCTAAGTAGACAAAATCGGTATAATTTCTGAATTCTTTATCTCTATTTTGCTTCGGAATATGTTTCGGCCAATTCATATTCCTTCTTAAAATCTAGATAAAGAGGGGCAGCTGTCATACCCCAATTTTGTCCGGCTTAGGTCAAAACCCTAATTTTCCACAAAAAATAAATAGATTGAGGAGTGAAGAGCATTTTGCATGTATTTCAGGGTTTTTAAGGTAAAGGGTATTTTAGTCATTTCGCAAATAAGGGACAATTCCTCAAGACAAGCCATTCAATATGCATTTTAAGGTATTAGAGGTCATTCCTAGGGTGAAAAGTCATTTTTGAAGTGAAGATGTGCTTTGGGCAAAAAACTAGTGTCTTTAGAGTGGAAGGGCATTTTGGTCATTTCAGAATAAAAACGGTTTTTCGTCCTAAATCACTGAGCAATCATCAATGATTTATTTGAGGAATATTTGTGCTTAATTGTGATTGTTTTTGCGCATAAATATTAAACCTTTTGGCATAAGAATCAAATTTTTGGATAAAAGGGTAAAATGGTCATTTCCTTTGAGGTGGGGTCAACAAATCAATTTTGGGATTGGTGAGATCATAAAATTCAGAGCCCAATCATTGAATCAGGGACATGGCCCAAAATGGCATGAATTTAGAAGAATTATCTTGAAAGGAATAATCAATATTCTTTTGAATTTTGAAAGGTCAATTGTAGTACAATAGTACAAGTTGCAATTCCACTCACTCTCCCTCCCTTAGCTGCGCACACACCAGCCCTTATCCACCCAATTTTGATTTAATTTTATTGGTTGCAAATTGTGTTTAAATCTTGGCCTTTCATTCAAGTTTTAAGTGCAATCTTCATCTTTCATTTGAATTAAAATGGCACTTGTGTAATAAGCTTCATGGAAAAATACAATTTTGTAAATGAACTTATCCTTCACCACCCTCCTTATGCTGCGCACCCAGCCCCTTCTCTCTCCTCACTTTGTTCTTTTTAATTGCCTTTAATCCATGCGACATTGCATCTTGACCATTGGTTCAAAATTAAAATGCATTCCTAGAGCACAAGGGAAATCAAAATGACGTAGATGCCCTTAATGATAAGTGAGCACTATATATACCTTCATAAGACCAGCACCTAGGTTCTCTCTCAATGGTTTTACCCTAGCACACTCTTCCTCCTCTCCTCCCTCTACCTTGGCCGAAATCCCCCCCTTCCTCCTCCTCCATTCTCTCTTCAACTTTCATCCACCAAATCACCTCAAACTCACTCCATATTCATATATCTTCTTCCTTTCATCCTTAACTCCACATTTACATCATCAAAGGGGCTGTTCTTCAAGAGTAGTGTAGTTTTTGTTGGTGACTTTTGAAGATTGTTGGTGATTTGTTACTCTTGGTCTTCATTTTCTATTCTTGTTAGTTTGGAATTAAGGTATAACCTAAAACCCTTTGCATTTTCATCAATTTTCTTGCATTAAAATCCTTTTCAACTTATATTTGCATCTCATAACATCATTTTAAATGTAAATTAGGGGCTGTTGTGTGTGAGAGTTGGTCTCTCACCCACCAAATAAATTGTTCCTATGACTAGGTGTTGATTATGTGTAGTTCTTGTGATTTGTTCTTTGCTCATGTGATTTTCACCAAATAAAACATGTTTTCCTCTTCTTTTTTGCTTTAGCCTTGGGCCTAATTCATGATCCTTGTGTTGTTCTTGTTCATTAGATGGTTTGAAGTTGAATAATGCATGATTAATTGTGCTAATTTTGTGAATGAATGATGAGCTATACTTGTTGTTGAATCTTGATGTTTTGAGCTTGAATTTTGGGGGGGGTTAGACTTCGGTTTTGGGGTCCCAATTTTAGGGTTCTTGCTTGTTTTTTTGTTGTTCATCATGTATTCATGCTTATCTATGTGATTGGGTAAATTTTGATGAAGGAATTTGATGATTTTTAGGGTAAATAAGGCCTTAGGCTCAAGCAAATTTTTAGGGTTTTGTTGCTTTGTCTTTCCTTTGATTTTTGCATGAAAAAAAATGTTGGGTTGAATGACAATATGCTTCGGCCTTGTGGCCCTTTCATGCCTATTTAATATGCTTGAATCACAAGAATAATTGTTGCTAAGTCTTGTGAAAATAAAAATTGTTTCAAGGTTGTTTAGCTTTGCAAATCATGATGTGAGCTAGGGTTTGTGACTTTACTTGTAAAACCGAATTGAAGTAGGTGTTAAAATGTTTTTTTCAAATTGTTTCAACCTAATTTGCTTGCCATTTGTTGTTGGTTGATGAATGGCAATATGAGGCTCACTTGTGCTTCATGCACTTTAATCTAAGTGAGAAGATTGCTTAATAGGATTCAATCTTCTATTCTTGTGCTAATTGTTTAATTGTTGATAATTCAATATCATTCTTGTGCATTGTTGTGGTAAATGGTAACGAGTATGCTTGTGTTCTAATTGTTGATTACTTTTGCTTGCAAATTGGTAAGTATTGTGTCTCGGTTTTGACTTGAAAAGTGATTGAATGTTCTACTTGCTTTTCTTTGTGGCCAATTCCACCCCCAAATTCTCTTCTTATCATTTCTAATCAATCTTTTTCAAAGACTTTTTCCAAGAGTCAAGACTCTTCAAATTTCTTCCACAAGTTAATCAAATCTTTTCTTGAGATCGATAAACAATCCTTTTTTAAAAACTCATAAGGAGGCAAGTCGGACGTACGGCCGGTGTTGCCTAACGTCCTAAGACCGGAGCTGTACAGCTCAAACGTCTTGGGATACTTATGATAAATAAAACAAGTAATTAACAACTTCAAACCCATTTCCAAAATGAGTAAGGTACCGATTCGGATGTACTTCCGATATTGGTTAGCGTCTTAGGGTTAGCGAGCTGTACAGTTCGTGCGAGCCTAAGATACTTGCTCAATAAAAGCAACCAACCTCGCAACAAACCTTTTTCCTAAGAAAATCAAAAAAGATCATTTTTCAAAAAGTAGTGGGGCACGTCGTCTGTACAGGCGGGGCTGTCTTTGTGCTAGGTCTATTGGACTGTACAGTCTAGGACCGAGAACCCCTACAATAAAAAATACCCACACACTCAAAGCCGTCTTCGGACGCAAAAAAAAAAGAACTACGTAGCTTTGATTCCTCATCACAATGGGGATACGTAGGACCGGGTTCCTGTCCTGTCAAACACACTTTCAAAAAATCACAAAGCCGTCTTCGGACGCAAAAAACGAAGAACTACGTAGCTTTGATTCCTCATCACAATGGGGATACGTAGGACCGGGTTCCTGTCCCGTCAAGCACACTTTCAAAAAAATCACAAAGCCGTCTTCGGACGCAAAAAAAACAAGAACTACGTAGCTTTGATTCCTCATCACAGTGGGGATACGTAGGGCCGGACTCACGTCCGTCAAGCACCCTTTTAAAAATCTTTGTTTTGTTCCGCTTTTCAGAGATGCCAAAAATATTTTTTTTTCCCGTTTCCAGTAAAATAATTTCTCAATCAAAACCAAAAGAAAAGAAAGGAAGTAGAACGATCGTTTCAAATCAAACATTTCAAAACCACACATCAAATTAATGGTTCCTTTCGGTAGAAAGGAGGGTGTGAAGTGCTAATACCTTCCCCATACCTAACCGAATTTCCCAACCTACATCTCTTGTTTTCGAAAAGACCACCCGCCTTGTATAAAAAGACGTTTTTCAATGTTTTCGTCCTCAAAACTAAAATATTGGTGGCGGCTTCAAATTTTCCCACGTTGTACATCGAGAAGTCCAAACCGAATTTTTCGGGTGCAACACCTCCCATGGCGCTTAATTTATAGTCTTTAGCTAGACTAAGCCTCATGTTAGAGTTTTGGTAACTCTGTGGTGAATTTGTCTCTCTCCACATGTGCTCCATAATCTTTGCTTCACCCTTTTGCCATTAACTTTGCGTGTACAACCAGTGGCTTCATCAACAATTCCACTACCCCATTAGAATACACTCTCACTAGTTTAAAAGGTCATGACTGCTTAGAATTGAGCTTTTCAGGGAGTACTTTAAGCTTTGAGTTGGACAAAAGAACTTGTCTCCCTTTAACTTGTGGTTCTGGTTTAGGTGTTTGGTGGATGGTTTCTGGTTTGTGGATCTTAGCGATTGCCTTCAATTTCTCTCGTGTATTTTGGTGGTGAGGTGGCACTATAGGTTTGGTTGGGTGGTGTATTGGTTAGTGTGGTGGTGGCTGATTGGGTTGCATATTGTGGAGTTGGATTTTTATGAGGTGGGGATTGAGGTGAGAGAGTTGTTTGTTTGTTGAGGACTACTCTAGGGCCTGGTTCAGGCTCAATCTCCTTAACAATCTCTTCTTTTTCTGATTCATTTCTTCCTTCCTCACTCTCCTTAGAGTGTAGTTGCTTCAGTACCTCAAGGCAATTGCTAAGTTGTGTTTCTTCATGATCCCTCCTCAACCTTTGTGGAAAAAGAGGAGGAGGATACTCTGGAATTAACCTTGACATTTGAACTTCTTGAGATGCAGGTGCATGAGGTGCTTCTGCATCTTGCAAACTTTTTTCTTTTTTCTTTTTTTTCATTTTTTTCTTTTTCTTCCCCACCATCACCTTCTGTATCATATTGCTCATTCAAATATTTTCCACTTCTCAAAGATATAGCATTGACATGCTCTTTCCTAAGGTTTTGTGAAGTTAAAGCTTCTTTGGTGGATGGCAATGATACATTTGGTCTTTGGTAAAGAGTAGTAGCTAATTGTCCAACTTGATTCTTTAAGTTTCTAATCGCAGCACCATGAGTTTGGATTGAACTTTTTACATCACTCATAATTCTCTTGTTTCACTCATAAATGCATTCATTAGAGATTCTGTCGTGATCGGGGTCTCGACGCGGACGGCTCAAAAATAGATTATTCGAGGAGTCGCCACCCAATTTATTAGTAATAGGAAAATTGAGAAAAACCTAATTTGAAGTTAGTTGGTCCGCGTAATTCTAGGTTGGATTCGGGAGTCGGTTATGCGAAGGGAAGGGGTGAAAACTAGTTTCACTTTGCACTCCCTAACACATCATGTCTTCTAAGACGGTTACCTAAATTTGATTTGTGCAACGATTACTAAGCCGTTTAATTATTTTATTTACCCTAAAATAATATTTATAAAAATAGTAGAAAAATAATCAATTATTTGCAAGGAAATGAAATAGGGACTAATTTGGAAAATTTAAATTTTGACTTTGACAGGGGAGACCTGCGCGCTTTCGTACTCTCTGGTCATGAGAGACTCAAAAGTCACGTAGTTCTTCCTGAAAATTTATTTGTTGGTTGATTTTAATTTTGAAGGGGTTTAAGATCTAAGTTGTACAACTCGAGTCTCTTAAACCGGGATTGACAAGATGTACATCTCGGTCAAACTCATGTATTTTTTTGGTATTTTAAAATAGGTGCTGCATAATAATAAATAGATTTGGGGTTTTGGAAAATGTGTCATTCGATTTTAATTTTAAAGTGGCTTTAACTGCCAAGAGTTATAACTCGAGTCTCTTAAACCGGTGTTGCGGATTTGATAAGACGTACGTCTCGACCAAATCCTAATTATTATTATTTTTACGGGAACAAAAAAATGAAAAGGGGTTAAGGGGCGTGGGTTCCAAGAGTGATTAGAAAAGTGATGTGTTGTTTTGTAAGTTTGACAAAAAGTAGCTAAATGGAAGGAAAAAGAATATAAAAAAAACTATAAAATAATAAAGAAAGGACAAATGTTATAATGACATGATAGAAAGTGGGGAGCCAACGGCTACCCATGCTGTGCTCTTTCATCTAAAAATAATAATAACCTTTTTATAATAATAATAATAATAAATGAAACTAAAAAAACTAAAAGGAAAGAGAGGTATATAAAGAAGCATGCATCATCAGCTAAATCTAAAATCACTCAATTTTTTGGAGCCGCCGCCAACTTAAGTGGGAGAGAAAAAAAGATCCGAAATTTGTGGAGAGAGAGAAGTTTGCGCAGGAAAGAGAAAGAGGAAGGAAATGGTCATCTTCAAGGTGGGTTCTTTCTCCTATTTACTTGTTCTATTTTTTTTTTCATCTAAAAATGAGATAAGGTCATGAATGTTCTCACTCTCCTCTCTTAATTGATCTTCAGCCATTTTACTTGAATTCTATTTTTCGTTTTTTTTCGTTTTCTTTTATTTCCAAACAGATCTAAAAAAAACTAAATGAATAAAAAACTAATACTTTCAGATCTGAAAAAAACTAGATATAGAAGAACAAATTGGTTCCGAATTTTTTTAAACCGAAGGCATGCACTGAAAGGATAACAAAAGAAAACACAGTTGCAGACTCTATATTTACATAATGTTTTTCATATACAAAGAGACACCAACCTCTATTCCTTAAAATAGACAAGAACAGATCTGCCTGTGATCTATGGTTGCTGCTTCTGATATTGTTTGTTGTTCTGCTATTGGTTGCTTGGAAATATTTCTCAGAATCGAATTAAGCACTATTTTGGGATTAAGGTTTCAGTTTAAAACCCTAATCTCTTTCTTTTGGGTCACTTTGAGGTCTCGTTGTTGTCCCTTTGGTTGTGTTTAGACTCTGTTTATATACTAAAATTTTAGGTTTTTGCATTAACTACAGTTTGACTGGGCCTTGACTATTTTTTGCAGGTTTGGGCTTTAGATCGGACCCAGATCAATTCCTACTGCTTGCTGACCCCTGAATCTGCTGAAACTATTTTATTTACTAATTTCCTTTTTTATTTTATTTTTATTTTTTGGGTTTTTGTAAAAAAACATTGTAACTAAATAGTTAAATAAAACTACTATTTTTTTGTAAAATTTCGAATTATATATATCTTTCGTTTAAAAAAGAGTAAAAATAGCGCGAAAGTAAAAAAAACGAGTAAGATGACGTATTCGACGACTAAACACGCAAAAGACGCAAAAATGCATTTTTTCGTAGTTTTTTCGAGAAAACGTCAAAAATAACGTTAAAAATTGAGTGTTCACAATTGCCCCTCCGTGCTTACTCTCTTACGATATAATACACAAAATCATGCTCCCCATGTTTTGTTGTATTATCAAAGTAAGAGATAAGTACGGATATGAACCTCAATTTTAGTCGGCGATGTTGAAGGTGCGGTGTTAGGGTTATATTACAAAACGACCGTCAGAGTTAAATTAGTATCACAAAGTAGAAAGCAACGCCAGGGCAAGACCGATAGCGGGAAAAATAAAAGACAATGCCGGAGCAAGATCAGTCAGCATGTCAGAAAACAATGCCAGGGCAAGACCAATAGCACGAAATAACGGCAACGCCAGGGCAAGACCGATAGCGGGGAAAATAAAAGACAAAGCCGGAGCAAGATCAGTCAGCTTGTCAGAAAACAGTGCCAGGGCAAGACCGATAGCACAAAATAAAAGCAACGCCAGGGCAAGACCGATAGCGGGAAAAATAAAAGACAATGCCGAGCAAGATCGATCGACATGTCGGAAAGCGATGCTAGGGCAAGGCGATAGCACGAAAATTAAAAGACGGATGCGGTACTGAACCGTTAGCATGGAAAATTAAAAGACGAAAGCGCTGTAATGAACCGTTAGCATGAAATTTAAAAGACAATGCGGTGAACCGTTAGCACGAAATGTAAAGACAATGCGAGGTGAACCGTTAGCATGGAAAATTAAAAGACGATGCGGTGGACGGACCATTAGCACGAAATATAAAAGACAATGTCGTAATGAACAGTTAGCATGAAAAGTAAAGCGATGCGGTGGCTGAACCGTTAGCACGAAATGTAAAGACAATGCCGTAATGAACCGTTAGCATGAAAAGTGAAAAAGCGATGCGGTGAACCGTTAGCACGAAATGTAAAGACAATGCCATGGCTGAACCGTTAGCATGAAATATAAAAGACAATGCCAGGGCTGAACCGTTAGCATGAAAAGTAAAGCGATGTCGTACGAACCGTTAGCACGAAATATAAAAGACAATGCCAGGGCTGAACCGTTAGCATGAAATATAAAAGACAATGCCAGGGCTGAACCGTTAGCATGAAAAGTAAAGCGATGCGGTGAACCGTTAGCACGAAATGTAAAGACAATGCGAGTGAGCCGAACCGTAGCATGAAAAGTGAAAATGCGGTGCGTTGTACGAACCGTTAGCACGAAATATAAAAGACAATGCGTGAAAACCCGTTAGCATGAAATATAAAAGACAATGCGTAATGAACCGTTAGCATGAAAAGTAAAGCAAAGATGCGGGCTGAACCGTTAGCACGAAATATAAAAGACAATGCGGGTGAGCACCGTTAGCATGAAATATAAAAGACAATGCGGTGATGAACCGTTAGCATGAAAAGTAAAGCGATGTCGGTGAACCGTTAGCACGAAATGTAAAGACAATGCGGTGTGAACCGTTAGCATGAAAAGTGAAAAAGCGATGCGTTGTAATGAACCGTTAGCACGAAATATAAAGACAATGCGGTGATGAACCGTTAGCATGAAAAGTGAAAAAGCGATGCGTAGTGAACCGTTAGCACAAAATATAAAAGACAATGCCAGGGCTGAACCGTTAGCATGAAATATAAAAGACAATGCCAGGGCTGAACCGTTAGCATGAAAAGTAAAGCAGTGCCAGGGCTGAACCGTTAGCACGAAATGTAAAGACAATGCCGTAGGTGAACCGTTAGCATGAAAAGTGAAAAAGCAAAGCGGTGGCTGAACCGTTAGCACGAAATGTAAAGACAATGCCAGGGCTGAACCGTTAGCATGAAAAGTAAAGCAGTGCCAGGGCTGAACCTTTAGCACGGGGATGAGAAGGGAAATGCCAGGGCTGAACCGATAGCATGAAAGAATGTGCCAGGGCTGAACCGATAGCACAAAGTTTAGAGCATGAAATGCACACCCTGTTTTGGATGGTTTTTATTACTTTATTTACAAAGTATTGAACATAGATGTATGCTTCTAGTTATGAAGTGGAATGTATGGATGAAAATGTATGCAAACTATGACATGAAATGCATGAATTATGCATGAGTCTTGAGTTGAAATTGAGATGCATTTGTCTTGAAAGATGGATTCACTGAGAATTTCTTTTTGTGCAGGCTTTATTTTAAACCAATCAAGCTTGTCCTCATATGGAAGGTTATCGTCACCCTTTCAAGCTTTCTATTTTCTTTTAAGGTCACTTCTCACCTTCCAATGCAAAACACCCTCAAAATTGACCTTCTCCTTCTTTTTTTTCCTGATTGTCATTAGCTCTCTAAATCACACCACTGATTCCAAGTTGACTCTCATTGAAGTATTACTTAATGAACATGCATGGATTCACAGGTATTTGAGAGCTGGGATATTGTGTTTCTGGATTTTTGGTTTGAAAGTGGAGGGTATTTCCAGAGGGAGATCATAGGGAGGACAAAAGCGACACAAGATAGTAGAGGAAGTGGTGTTATGGCAGCCTCAAGCTATTAAGAATTCCATTTACTTGAGGTGCCTTACTTGCTGGAAATTGGTGAGGAATTGGGTTTTATCAAGCAAAATCTGACTCATCAAGGGTAATGCAAACATTTATGCCCAGGTGTTTGTAAAAGGTATCTCCCCAAGAAAGGCTACACGGGTGTACCAAACAAAGTTTGACTCATGAAGGGCCCTGTAAAGATTTTGCTTCTGTGTGGCAACAAACACTCTTCAAGAGAAAACAACCCAAGTGTGCAGAGGATTTTGACTCGTGAAAGGTCTTGCACCAGTTTTGCCCCAATATTGGTAAAAGTCGTTGCTCACAAGAGTGCACTGGTGTGGCAAACAAAGTTTAACAGATGTAGGGTATGGTAGGAATTTGCCTCATTCTGGTGAAAAACATTTCCCTAAGAGAATACTATATGGTGTAGCAAGAAACCTTTGACTCCTACAGGGTCTTTCCGAAACCTTGCCCCAGTGTGGGGTTTTTACCCTCCTCAAAATTGCCCCAATGTACACTTTTGTGGAACAAGTGGAAAAATTTCCAAGTGAACTACATAAGCTTCTCATTGTAAGTCTCATTCCCTTTTTGTGCCCTAATTTTTGCCTAGACTGCCTTTGCAGGTTTTCAATCTAGCCGGGCTTTATTATTATTTTTTTTTTAGTATTCCTAATTTTTGCCTAGACTGCCCTTTCGGGTTTTCAATCTAGCGGGATTTTCTCTTTTTTTCTTCATTTTTTTATTAGAGCAAAGAATAATTTAAAAGGAGCAAATGATTTATCTCAAAATGAACATTAAGAAAATGAAATCAATCATCCATCAATCAGAGTGGACTTTTAGAGGTTTGCAATGTGGCTATTGGTTATGGCTTATGAAAGAAGGATGATTAGAAGGCTCCCAGAAGTGCTTTATGGGTTGGGTTATGGTTTATAGAAGGAAAATGAATGGAGGGCTAAAGAAAGGTTTTATGAATACGGGCTATGAGTTATGGAAGAAAAATGGCTAGAAGGCTTAAAGAAATGTTTTTTTTTTGGATATGGGTTATGGAAGAGAAAGGAGTAGAAGGTTCAGAGAAACGTCTTATGGGTATGGGTAATGGGTTATGGGAATAGATCATGAATCGTTAGTGCATTCAGCTTCCTCTTGTGTTCCCCAATCCTCAAATCATTCACATTTTTTTTAACTATTTTTTTTTTCACTTCTCTGCTTTTCATTACTTTTTCTTTTGTGCCCTAACTTTTGCCAAGAATGACAATATTTGCTTTCAGTCTTGCGGGCTTTATTCATTTTTCTCTTTTTCTTTTTTGAACTTTTTCCACTATCTTTGATAAAATAACTTTGGAAAGCTGAATGCACTAAATTCTATTGTGGTGTTGATCCTTGTCCAGGGTTTAGTGAATGGAAGTTGCAGGCTCAAAGGCGACAATGAGGGTTCTTTTTATGGGATAGAGGAAAAAAATGGCCACTCTTCATTTGAAATCATGATTCCGCATTTTCAAAAATTTAATTTCGAAATAACATTCACTCTTTTACACATCCTTTGCTCTTTATATATTTTTTTGTCTATTTTTTTGTTTTTTCACGGGAAATGGACCTTTGAGATCTGATATTTGCTCACCGGTTCATCCTTGAATGATGCGACCAAAAGGGCTTTAAGAGTTATCACGAGACAAGAACTCAAAAGGGGTTGGTGTTTTAAGGGGACACGGGAAAAAATGAGATTCATGCAAATCCATTAGTGTAAAGCTTCAACAAAGTTAACTTAGTTTCAAGCTTACATGACTAAACAAGCGCTAATGACAATCCTCTCTTTTTTGGGCTTTGAGCTATTTATTCAAGAACTGATTGCCACAACCTTATGTCTCCCTATTTTTCACTCATCTTTTCCAATATGCCCCGGTATAGTTCCCCATGATATTTGTCCTCTCACCCTACTTCTCTAATCCTTCAATGACTAATCTTACCAAAAACTTTCAAGAGAATGATCCAATTCCATGAGTCTAAGCTTGATTGGTATCCATTTTCACGCAAGCACAAAAATTTAACATGAATGAAGACTTAATGACTTCAAAACTCTTTTTTTTATTGATTTTCTTTAAACAGGGAAAAAAAAATGCTACATGAGAATGGGTCAAGGAAACCAATATGTTATGAAATGCATGGAATAAGCTCTTATCCTAAGATGCAATATGCATTTTTTTGTAATGTTTTTTTTTTTCCATTGTTTTATGCAAAAAATGCAATGCAATTTTTTTTGCCCCTTTTGAAGGGAATATACTATGTGCTTTGTTTATTTACTCATGAAGATATGCAAATTTTTTGGCATACATACAAAGAAAAAAAATATGGAGAAATTTTATGATGAATGATTTTTGACAAATGAGTATGATGAATGACAACGAAATGAAAATGTACACTACATGCAATTTTTTTAAGGACTTATGCAATACAAATGGATGAGACGCGGTAAATCCTAATTTTTTTTTTTTTTACATGAAATGACCTTCCTTTTACAACATGATTTTTTATGCATGAAATGCAATATGATTCTTATGCATGCAATGCAATATGATTTTTTTTTATGCATGAAATGCATATTTTTTTTTATGCATGGAATGCAATATGATTATATTATGCATGAAATGCAACATACTCTTTTTTGATGTTTTTTTTTTTATGCATGATTTTTGATGCGTTTTTTTTAGGTAGACTCATGAGTGATAACGAGGAAAATATATACAACAAAAAAAACAAAGATAAGAGGAAAAGTAGCTCCCTTGTGGTCTAATTTGGTTAGCCTGTGCTTTTGTGCCTTGGGACCTATAGGGCTAATGTCTTTATTGTGAGTACTCACAGGGTGGTAGCTACATCCTATGGAGATTTAAGGTCTCTAGAGCCAAGTACCCTTTTAGAGAGTTAAACACAACAGGATGTACATCCCGAAAGTGAGTACCCGCATAGAAGGATCATGCTCTAGATGAGGAGTTCATGGAAGTCACATAGGATGTACATCCAGAATGAGTACCACTTATCCTCGTTCTAACTTAAGGTGTTTTTTTGTGGGCTCGGTATGAGCTCAACTCTCGATGTGTGCTCACAGTGTAGGTGTAGTGTGTGAAGGGAGCATACAAACCTCAAAATTTAAAAATAAAATAAAATCACAAAATATTTCAATAAATACAACTAAACAACAAATAATACATGTCATCTAGCCTAGGGTTTATAAGGAACAATATAGATATAAAAATAAGATATGTACAAAGAAATAAATAAATAAGCAATTTAAGAGGGTAAACAAAGCGTACCTTATAATCATTTTGCACAACCAAACATACCGAGCTTGACTCTCACTATCCCGATTGGAGTCGCCATCCGTCGTGACCGGGTCTCGGCGCGACGGCTCAAAAATAGATTATTCGAGGAGTCGCCACCCAATTTATTAGTAATAGGAAAATTGAGAAAACCTAATTTGAAGTTAGTTGGTCCGCGTAACTAGGTTGGATTCGAGTCGGTTATGCGAAGGGAAGGGGTGAAAACTAGTTTCACTCGCACCTAACACATCCGTCCTAAGACAAGATTACCTAAATTTGATTTGTGCAACGATTACTAAGCCGTTTAATTATTTTATTTACCCTAAAATAATATTTATAAAAATAGTAGAAAAATAATCAATTATTTGCAAGGAAATGAAATAGGGACTAATTTGGAAAATTTAAATTTTGACTTTGACAGGGAGACCCTGCGCCTACGTACTCTCTGGTGCTATGAGAGACTCAAAAGTCACGTAGTTCTTCCTGAAAATTTATTTGTTGGTTGATTTTAATTTTGAAGGGGTTTAAGATCTAAGTTGTACAACTCGAGTCTCTTAAACCGGGATTGACAAGATGTACATCTCGGTCAAACCCATGTATTTTTTTGGTATTTTAAAATAGGTGCTGCATAATAATAAACAGATTAGGGGTTTTGGAAAATGTGTCATTCGATTTTAATTTTAAAGTGGCTTAAGACCAAGTTGTACAACTCGAGTCTCTTAAACCGGTGTTGCGGATTTGATAAGACGTACGTCTCGACCCAATCCTAATTATTATTATTTTTACGGGAACAAAAAAATGAAAAGGGGTTAAGGGGCGTGGGTTCCAAGAGTGATTAGAAAAGTGATGTGTTGTTTTGTAAGTTTGACAAAAAGTAGCTAAATGGAAGGAAAAAGAATATAAAAAAAACTATAAAATAATAAAGAAAGGACAAATGTTATAATGACATGATAGAAAGTGGGGAGCCAACGGCTACCCATGCTGTGCTCTTTCATCTAAAAATAATAACCTTTTATAATAATAATAATAATAAATGAAACTAAAAAAACTAAAAGGAAAGAGAGGTATATAAAGAAGCATGCATCATCAGCTAAATCTAAAATCACTACTAGAAAAAAGGCTTTTTATATCGGTTAAAAAGGCTTTTCATATCGGTTCAAAACTCGATATAGATAAAGGGATATTAAAAGCAGTAGCTTTCTATATCGGTTAAAGAACCGATATGGAAAATGTTTTTATATCGGTTCCCGATAAAACCGTTATGGAAAGTCGCTTTTTAAACCTATAAAACGCTTTTTATATCGGTTTCTTAGTTGAACCGATATTGAAAATCACTTTTATATCGCTTATTTAAAGGAACCGATATGAAAAGTCTTTTTTAAAAAAATAAAAATTCCTCAATTGGATATACAAAGAAACAACAAAATCACAACAAATACAATATTTATATAAAAATACAAAGATCTCAAATTATACTCAATATCCATATCCAAATACAAAAACGAATCTAATACACACACTATCTAAGCCAATTACAATGACCCAAAAAGCAAAATTTCAAGCAGATTTTCCCTTATTCTATATTTGTACACAAGGTATGCCCTCCAAAGCAGCCTACAACTAAGCCAATTACAATGACCCAAAAAGCGACCCAAGCAGATTTTCCCTCTTGATCGCGCGCTTTACCTGCATGATACTAAATAAGGGAATATGATTAAAAAAGAAACATATTCAAATGTTTAAGTGAGAAAATGATTATGTGTAACTCACTTATGCAGAGCATCATGGTCCCCGATATACGAGAAGATCCCCACTACAACCTATGACTATAGCTTCCCGGGTATTCTTGAAGTTTGCATTCGGGGCCTTGACAAGCTTTCTTCTCTTTGCATTCATCAATGTCTGCAAGGATGAAGTAGAAAGAAGTTGACCCAAAGGATTAGAATGACTAGATAATTAAATAGACAAAGTGAGATGTAGTTAAAATATGGTTTATCCCAGATAATTTTCATATCAATCGGTTCCAATAACATGAATAGAAAGCATTAAAAGTTGTCAAAGATCATCAAGTGGCATTAATTGCCACTACAACTACACTACTAGTTCGAAAAAAAAAAGAGGGCCTAGAATTACAGATTATGGTATTGCATTATAAGAAACTTATATTAATCTAATACGCCACAATAATCCTAAAATATAGGAATTGGCATGACTATTTTTTCGAGATATGAATACCAAGAAGAAACAAATGAGGGGAAGAGAATGGTAAGCTCAACAAAAGGATACAACTTGATATTTTGGACTGATCATCCAAGTTTGGCACAATATTTGTGATGAAGCATACATTGAAAGTAACATCCTCGAAATGAAGAGAAAGAATACAATTATGTTCCAATTTGTATGGAAAATGTAAAAATCACTATCTGTCATCGACTTATAACAATTAATTGACTTCATATTGTAATCGAGAAGGTATATTCAAATGAATGAGACTTTAATAAATAACATAACTTAATCTCTAAAGTCGGAAGTTATCGGTTATCACGTACCTCATTCATAATCGAAGGCATCGATCAACAATGATGGTTGAGGCAAGAGCTTACGAACACAAAGTAATGAATGACTAGGATCATACAAAGTAAATCTATTTCATATTCTAATTTCAAAGTAAAAGCAAGGTGAGCGAGTTCAAAGTGAAACGATGCATTTCTAGCAATTGAGTAAACAGATTTTCTTCTACAACCGGCATCATCCGGGCCGATCTTTGGACCCAAGCTGCAGGACATTACCGCAAAGTTTTAGATCACAATTGAGATGAACAACTTGTAAACATGTTTTATCATCTGAATGCGATTATGAAGATGAATAATATTACTATTAGTCCCTTAAAAGAACATCTTACTCCTTAAGGCCGATGAAATTATGTCCGGATGGAAGCATGTTTATCTCGATGGTTCTAGACATACTAAATTTATCTATGAATTTGCAAAGAAGTTGATGATATCTTTGTAATGCTTATCCTAATTAAACTTAATTATATCTATAAATGGTACATTCCTTGAGTGAAAGGTTCCAACCGATACTAAGGGAACAAACAAAGTAAAAAAGAATCAAGAAAGGACTATTATTGCATTTCTGGTTTATAGTTCCAAAGAAACCCAACGCATATTCGAGAGTGCTCTAATTCCCTCCTTACAAATGAGTTCTTCCTAAATACTTGATTAACATTCTCCTCCTAACTAATTATAGGCAACATGCCTTATTTTAATTACCACTAACTATTATGGGACTAATTACAAATTACCGTGCTTAACTACAAATACGCTTGAGATCACACGAAAATGAAGGATATTTAAATGAAAATTCTGCAATTCAACTCGTAACATATCTTACGGTTCTCATCAACTCAAGCAAATAGAAACCAATGAATGATGCCATATTATCAATATCAACGCATGTGGCTTACCATAGAGAGAACCATTACTATCCGCAATATTGCTAACAAAAGCTCCAACTCCTTTCCTTTAGTTTTGTTTGTTGATACATGGTAAACATGCTTCAAAGCTTTCTCCACTTGCTCAGGCTTGGCATTGTAGATTGGGATAACGGGCTCCAGTTAAATTCCTACAAGGAAAAAAATTTGATTGAATATCGAATTTTTCTTTACGCACTTCATCACAAAAACCAAATAATAATCAAGATAGACACATTTGGGCAAGGTCATTACAAAAGTGCGAGCAACACTATCTTGCACACTCATGAGAAATTTATGCACGCCCACCTGTTAACCGCCATTCCATTAATCATTTTCTGCATCAATCAAGATTTAGGAGACATAGATATCGATAATACAAGCTATGACAGAAAATCACTAGGAATAGTGGCCAACAACGGATGAAATAATACCTTATTCATCATATTCCACTTGACCAACATGGGGTAAACAGTTCTTTTCTTTCCCACTTTCATGATATTTAAGTCACAGTGAGTAGAGATTTAAATCAATGAATAGTAGGAACAAGATAAATTTTAAAATTTCAGTATATAACAAAACAGATCTTAGATGGAGAAACACATTACCCAAGGCGGCAGAAGAATTCTTGCTTCAATGAAAGCTAGTTTTTCATCGATTTTAATTCCAAATTCCTTTGCATAAGGATCTTGGTCATAAGCATTTTGTTTAATGGTCTGCACCCCCACCATGCAAACAATAAAATCATTAAATACAAAGGTTCAACACTAGCTTGTATTTGCTAAAGGATACACACACAAGACAAAACATCATACCCAGTAAAATATCATTTTCGCGATCGCGATTCGTGAAGACACGAGCGGAGGAGCTTCTGCGTGCGTCGCATTCACAGAGTGAACTTCGCATGCTTCAAGCTCGCAAGGGAGAGAAATCTAAGAAGACCAAAACAAAATCGAATCAATATCAATATCAAAATCTAAATCTAAACCCTAACCTTATATAAATCATAAGAAAAGCAAAAATTGAAGTTAGGGTTTTGATTCAAAAATGGAGGGGTTTTGGTTGAATGTTTTGCAAAATGGGGGTTAGGGTTTCCATTCAAGTAACAATGGAGGCAATTCCGTAAAATAGAAGAAGAGAATAAGAAAAAACCCAAACCTTTTAAGAAGAAGAAGAGAGGACATCGATTGAGAAAAGATCTAGAGGCAACTTAGAAAGGAGAACCGTTGGTCATCGTGGTGGTGGAGCTTGGAGCAAGGTGGGATGTGAGGCGAGGCGATCGAGGGTGGTCTTTGGTTGAGAGAGAGGCGATCGAGGGTAGTGTTGGTTGAGAGAGAGGCGTGGGCGAGAGAGTGAGTGCCTTCTATTGTGTTTGTGTTGTGTTATGAGAGAGTTGAGCGAGAGATTTGGAATTTGTGTTTTCATATCGGTTAGTTTCTCAACCGATATGAAAAATGTAATCATAATTTCAAAAATGCCACCGCCTCCTTTTCCAAATCTGTTAGTATTTGAACCGATATAAATTGCTGATATAAAATCCGTTTTTTCCACTAGTGAATCACTCAATTTTTTGGAGCCGCCGCCAACTTAAGTGGGAGAGAAAAAAAGATCCGAAATTTGTGGAGAGAGAGAAGTTTGCGCAGGAAAGAGAAAGAGGAAGGAAATGGTCATCTTCAAGGTGGGTTCTTTCTCCTATTTACTTGTTCTATTTTTTTTTTCATCTAAAAATGAGATAAGGTCATGAATGTTCTCACTCTCCTCTCTTATTTGATCTTCGGCCATTTTACTTGAATTCTATTTTTCGTTTTTTTTCGTTTTCTTTTATTTCCAAACAGATCTAAAAAAAACTAAATGAATAAAAACTAATACTTTCGAGATCTGAAAAAAACTAGATATAGAAGAACAAATTGGTTCCGAATTTTTTTAAACCGAAGGCATGCAATCGAAAGGATAACAAAAGAAAACACAATTCACAGACTCTATATTTACATAATGTTTTTCATATACAAAGAGACACCAACCTCTATTCCTTAAAATAGACAAGAACAGATCCGCTGTGATCTATGGTTGCTTTATACGATATTGTTTGTTGTTCTGCTATTGGTTGCTTGGAAATATTTCTCAGAATCGAACTAAGCACTATTTTGGGATTAAGGTTTCAGTTTAAAACCCTAATCTCTTTCTTTTGGGTCACTTTGAGGTCTCGTTGTTGTCCCTTTGGTTGTGTTTAGACTCTGTTTATATACTAAAATTTTAGGTTTTTGCATTAACTACAGTTTGACTGGGCCTTGACTATTTTTTGCAGGTTTGGGCTTTAGATCGGACCCAGATCAATTCCTACTGCTTGCTGACCCCTGAATCTGCTGAAACTATTTTATTTACTAATTTCGTTTTTTATTTTATTTTTATTTTTTGGGTTATTGTAAAAAAACATTGTAACTAAATAGTTAAATAAAACTACTATTTTTTGTAAAATTTCGAATTATATATATCTTTCGTTTAAAAAAGAGTAAAAATAGCGCGAAAGTAAAAAAAACGAGTAAGATGACGTATTCGACGACTAAACACGCAAAAGACGCAAAAATGCATTTTTTCGTAATTTTTTCGAGAAAACGTCAAAAATAACGTTAAAAATTGAGTGTTCACAGATTCCAAGGAGTTTTCTATTTCGGATGCAAATGGTCTTTGGACATGTTGAGAAGGGAATCCTGGTGGAGTAGGTGGTGCAGCTGCATTGGGTGCCGCAGCATTGTTACTCCCCCACCAGAAATCTGGGTGATTGTTCCAATCTGGATTGTAGGTGTTTGGGTAAGGGTTGTTATTTTGGTCATACCCTGCATAATTAATAGAGATAGGGTTGTTGGGGCATTCTTCATACACGTGACCTCCCCCACAAAATACATAATTAACTGTTGCTGGAGGCAATGTTATTAAACCCGGACCGACCCGGCCGGTCGGACCGGTCGGACCGGGAAACGGTGATGTGATCGGTCCGAGTCACCTATTGGATCGTGGGTGTTTCAGACCCGGTGCGACCCGTGAGCGGAAGGCATCGAACCGGTGCGACCCGGTGTTGACCCGGTCGGCTCGACCCGGTGTTGACCCAGTCCGGGTTGCTGATTTGTGCTTGTTTTTATTTTTTAAGTAAAACGACGCTGTTTTGCTATTTTTTGAGTAAAACGACGCTGTTTTGCTATTTTTTAAGTAAAACGACGTTGTTTTTTAAGTAAAATGATGAATGAGTAGTGAGTTTTTGGACAATTTTATTGTATGGTAAAAAAATTCATAGCTCTGCGATATGTGAATATACAACATGCCTAATTTTAACAAGTTTTAGTAGTGTCACGGGTCATGCGGGTCAACTAGTGACCCCTCGGTCCGACCATTGACCCAGTGACTTGCTCGGGTCGACCTCCGGGTCGAGTTTAATAACATTGGCTGGAGGTGCGTGCTCTATGGTTGCTGAAGTTGTTTCTGTTAGTGCAGGTGCACCAGGTGCATGTGCACTGGTAGAAGTGAGACTTTTTATCTTGTTTGCTAGAGAGGCTACTTGAGCAGATAGGGCTGATATTTCACTAATCTCATGTACCCCTGATGTTTTCTTTTGGGTACTCACCCTCTCAGTAGGCCAACTAGAATTATTTGTTGCAATTTTCTCAATCAATTCACATGCTTCATTATAAGACAAGTTTAATAACACTCCTCCAAATGATGCATCAAGCATTATCCTAGTTTGAGGTTCTAAACCATTATAAAATGTTTCCATTTGAATGATGACAGGAATTCCATGGTAAGGACATTTTCTCAACAAATCTTTCCATCTTTCCTATGCTTCAAACAAAGACTCAAATTCTTTTTGTTTAAAAGAAGTGATATCATTTCTTATCCTGGCATTTTTGGTAGGTGGAAAATATTTTGCTAGAAGTTTTTGAGCCATCTCATTCCAAGTAGTGATAGAGTTAGGCTCTAGAGAGTTCAACCAAACCTTAGCTCTATCCTTCAAATAATATGGAAATAATTTCAATTTAAAAGCATCTTCACTAACACCAGGAATGATGAAATTGCTACACACTTCTAAAAATTGTTTTAAGTGCAAATGAGGATCCTCTTGAGGAGAACCACTAAATTGGCCTATTGTTTGAAGCATTTGGAACATAATAGGTTTAAATTGAAAATGTGTTGCAGAGATTTTAGGCCTAACTATGCAAGGTTGCATGATTTTAGGATCAAACATAGTATAATTTCTCATTGGCCTATCTCTATCATTAAACATACTTGTTGTTCCCATGTTGATGAATTGTTGGATGTAATTATTTTCTGAATTATGCAATGATCCAGAAAAATCTGTTATAGGTCCTCTGCCAGTACCATGTTCAGACATTGTGTATTTGCAACTGCTTCTAATTCTTTATTATCTTTGAATGCTCCTCAACCTTCTAAGTCTCCTATCTCAGGGCTAACTGGATCTGTGCAAAAAAAATGCTAAACACAAGAAAAGAAACAATGTAAAATGTTCACTAATTTACTATTAATCTAAACTATAAAATTAATGGCAATCCCCGGCAACGGCGCCAAACACATGGTGCGTTTGATATACACACAAATGTGAAAGTATACACAATCGTATCAAGTAATAAAGTGAAAGTAGAGTATCGTTCCCACGAGGATTGGATTAATTTACAAGTTTAGAATCAATAGTTTACTAGTGAAAGGTAACCACTATTCTACTCACAAATAGGTGATGTTGATAATCAAACAGAATGTAAATAAGCAATAAAAAGATGTAAGAAATCTGTGGAAAATGATAGTTGAGATGTCTTAACCAAAAAGTCACTTTTAAGAGTTTTAGTGGTGTATGTGGTGCAGGTACACTGGATGCAGCTGCATCAATATGTGCCTTTCAGCTACTTTTCTTTAGAGTTTCATTACAAACTCTTATGATCTTTTCTTTTTTGCAGTAAAGAAAAGAGTTGTCAATTCCTCTCTTGCCTCCTAACAATGATCCAAGTTGCTAAATAAATTCACTCTTGTAATTGCATCATCCTAAGGACTATGCTATCCTATGTCTAGGTTTTAGCATGTAATTAACAAAGTTTCCTTTATTAAATACTTATCCCTATTAGTTCTTGAGTTGTAATCATAAACCATGTCTGTATTTATGATTTACATTCACTTTTAGTTGGCCAATTCTAAAGATGAATATGAAAGAGTTATCATACAAGAACTAAAATGCAAACATCACATATGAACACAATAACTTACTTAAAAGATCATTATAAGGCTACAACATCTCAACTAATGGAATTTAGCTCATATTACTCATTATATAATAGAGAGAATCTGTAAGGAACGTGATATAATGAGTAATATTACCAAAGAACTCAAAAGGATAAAGATTACACAAATGGGAGATGTTTTGCATGAGCTTCCAAGTTGAAGTATTACACCAATTCCTTGCATAAGTTTCCTCCAAGTAGAAGTGAAGGAAGAAGGCGTCAAGTCCTTCCTTACCTTCTTACAATTCAGAAACTAAAATAAAAACTAAACCTATGCTACAAATATAAAGAAAAGAAGTGATCCTTTAAAAGCTTGGATGAAAGATGATCTTCAAGTGAGGAGAAGTGGTTCTTTATATAGGCAATGAGCTTTCCTTCTATGAAGGGTTTGCTTGGGAGACAAGATTTAACCAAGATCAGCTGACCATAGTTACTTTGCAGACCTCCCATCAAGCAAGTTGCTCTTCACATGAAGTTCACATGGGGTGGTCTAATAAAGAAGTGCCACATGTCCTTGAGTGAGTGACCTTCTCAACTTGTCTCCAAAAGTAGGCGCCGAATTATGCAAGTGGATCTTCTCCACATGACTAGGCATGACGTCACATATCAAGTGTTGAAGCATCAATTTGGTCCTTGGATGTTTTGGTGCAAAGTGCTGGTTTAGCAGGTGTAGGCAGTGTAGGCACTCCTAGTGCGAGCGGTGTAGGTACACCAATCTGCAATACATCAACAAATACATCAAACGTACCAAAATATATGCAACATGCTTAGTTCTTTGCTTAACCCTTCTTGATACTTTGAATGTTGTTCTTTATTTATAAAACTATATTTAACAATTTAATTTACTTGAATTTAAGCAATTATCTAAGTTTAAATGCATGAATAACTCTATAGAAATAGAGTTATCACCAACAATTATGTTATAAGACGAACCTGCATTTACAACCATATACCTGAGCACCACTGTCTTGGCTGACTCTGCTTCGCCGAAGGTTGTTCTCAGGTCCAGGTAGCCTCGTACTTCCACCTGTTCACCAGTGAAGCCGACAAGTATTCTTGGGTAGTCTTTTAGTTATTCTTTCGTAGCTTGAGGTCTTTGAAACATTTCCAGTACATTACTTTGGCAAAGCTTCCTCCATCTACAATTACTTAGGCCACTTTGTAACCGCTGGTTGTGATGTGGATCACGATCCAATCGTCGAAGTGGGGCTGGACTCTGTTGAAGTCTGCAATGTCAAATGAGATCGGTGGATATATCTGCACCGGAGCTTCTGTGTCGCTTGTGGCCACAGACATGATGGCTCGAGCGTATCTTTTCCTGGCCGATGATGAGGAACCTCTTCCTGAAAATCCTCCTGATGTAGTGTTGGCAACACCTCGATCTGCTACCTCATGCCCATCTTTCTGATGGGAGTCTTTCCTTCGTCCTCCCCTCTTGGGGGGTTGCTTCCTCTGAGGGCTCTCTGCTCTCCTATTCTTTTGCTTGTTCGAGAGTACATACTTCTTAAAAAATCCTTGCTGGATGAGCTGCTCAATCTGCCGCTTCAGGGTCCAACAGTCATCTGTGGTGTGGCCTTCCGTTCTGTGGAATTTGCAATAAGCTTCAGGATACTTACCCATTGTGTCGACGAAGGGGGCCGACCTCATGATGGTCCCATCGCTGATTCCGTCATTCAGAATGGTAGATGGTCTGGCTCTGAGCGGGGTGTAGGAGACCTCTGAGTTCGGCCGAGACTTCCTGTTTCTTGCTCTTCCTCCCCTATCTCGGCGAGCCGAGGCTTGGGAGGGTTCGCCCCCGAAGCCTCGTTCTGGTGGCGAATGGGGCTTCCTTGCTCCTCTAGTATCTCTGCCATCCTTGGTGGCTGTGGTGTCCCCGGCCTCGATGTGCTTGTCTGCCCTTGCCCTGACCTCGTCCATGTTCCTTGGAGTTGTGATGGATAGTGCCTCACCAAGGTCCTGCCTCGGTCCCCTTCATAAAAGTCATTACAAAGAACTTTTCGTCGGGGTCCTCAACCTGCATTGTCATCTTGTTGAAGCGCTCCAGGTATTTCTATAGTCCATAGGGTGATACTGTGGGTACTTTAAAAGACAAGAGTGAACTTATTTAGCAAGCCTAGACATAGGAAGCTTGTAATGAAACTCTGGAGAAAGTGACTGAAAGGAACATAGCTAATGCAACAGAATTCAGTGCAACTGCATCACATATTGCATTGAACACTTAAAAGTGATTTACTTGGGGAAGACATTCCAACTAGCTTTTCTCTATTGCATTACAAATACTTGCACTTTCCTTTATATTAACTTGATTATGATAACACCTTTTCCACTATAATTGTTATTTGGTTTCCTTACATTAGATTAACTTTTATTGAGTTTCAAGAAGAGTTTCTCAATCCCTATGAGTTCGATCTTTTATACTACTTGTTAAGGACTGTGTATACTTTCACATGTTTTCCACACACCAAGTTTTTGGCGCCGTTGCCGGGGATTGTAGTTAAATTCTTTTGAAAATTTGATATATTGTAATTTAGTGTTTTACTATTCTGGTATTTGTAGTTTCTGTCATGCAGGAGCATATGATTCTTTAGCATATCTACAGGACCAGAAACAGGACACCATAATATAGCTTAGATCCAGAGATAGAAAGAAGATATAGGAGATTGCTAAGACTCCAAAAGCAATGAAAACAAGCTGCATCATGTCTCACAAAGGAAGGACAAAGCTCAAGGCCACACTCGGTAAGAGAGGAGGTCCTGGCTCACATCAAGCTCTCAAGAAGATCACAGAGAAACAATTCATTCACATGGATCCCATATGTATGATTAATGATAGAGATAGACCTATGAGGGACTATGTTAAGTTTGATCATCAAAACATGCAAACTAGCTTATCTAGACCTCATATAGATGTTGTGCATTTTGAATTCAAGCCCATGATGTTTCAAATGCTTCAAACTATTGGTCAATTTGGAGGAACTCCTCATTTGCATTTTGATCATCGGTCGTACGCGGGTCAAAATAATTAAAAAGTATTCAAATATAGTATCAAGGTAAGTTAACCTTGGTCGTCTCACGAGGATCTCTAATTCAAAATCAAGAACATAGTTAACAGTAAAAGGGGGTTTTTTAAGGAAAAGAGTTTGATGTTTAATGAAGGAAAAAAACAATTAAAGATAGACAATCAATCCATTGGTTTTTGGCGTGCGCTTCTTGGATTTATCATCTGTTCTAAAATAAATATTCGCAAATGCAAGGGGTTTGATAATTCTTGATTGACAATAAACTAACTAAACAAGCGTTAGTCGGTTCATACGAATTCACAATGTTTTAAAGCAAGCGTCAAAGCGATTGTGTTCAATCAATCGTGATAGTGAACAAGCGTCGAGAACACAATTAATATCATAAGCGAATTACTGTCAATCCTATAAACAAGTGTCATAGACTCTATCAATTCCTATCCAAACTAGATTAAACAAGCGATAAAATAGTTCAAATGATGAAAGTTGTGAAATAGAATCATGATTAAGTGATTAAGCAAAAGCTGAATCAGAAACTAATCACATAAGCAAATCACGAGTTTGAGTAATTAAGCAAAACACAAACCGAATCTGCAGCAAGAATTACAAATATGAAATTGATAGAGAAAGAATTAAAACCATAAAAACGAAATAAACATTAAACCACTGAACCTCAAAATCCTTACAGCAACACCCTTCACCAATGAATTGACTTTGGGTTTTAGGCTTCCATGGAGGTTAGGGCACAAAACGTAAAATTGAAAGTAGGAATGCGTAAGATGGTAAAAGACGGCTGCTCCAGCCAAGTCTATAAGACTAAAAACGAAAAACCTAATCCCTTAATGGGTTCTTGGATAAAAGCCCGTTAACAAACTAATATCTGGCCCGAAAATAAGATTCCTATGAAATTGAAGGATCCAGGTAGTTTTACAATTCCATTTTCCATTGGAACATCTTACACTGGTAGAGCTTTATGTGATTTAGGTGCAAGCATCAATTTGATGCCTAAATCTATTTTTAAGCGGTTGGGAATGGAATTGCAAGACCAACTCTTGTGACACTTCAATTAGCAGACAGATCAATAGCCTATCCTGAAGGTATCATAGAAGACATCCTAGTTAAGGTAGATAAATTTGTATTTCCTGCAGATTTTGTTATCCTTGACTTTGATGCAGATAAGGAAGTGCCTATTATCCTAGGAAGACCATTCTTAGCAACTGGCAAAACTTAATTGATGTGCAAAAAGTGAACTAACTATGAGAGTGAATGATCAAGAGGTAAAATTCAATGTGATGAATGCTATGAAGTATCAATTGGTAGAAAAACAATTTTATAAATAGTGTGATCATTTAGCCAATGCAGATGCATTAGATGCATCAGCACTACTAGA
This sequence comes from Oxytropis ochrocephala, assembly GCA_020916435.1. Taxonomy (NCBI): domain Eukaryota; kingdom Viridiplantae; phylum Streptophyta; class Magnoliopsida; order Fabales; family Fabaceae; genus Oxytropis; species Oxytropis ochrocephala. The sequence continues at coordinate 60,490,523 of CM037094.1, read as the reverse complement.
TGAGGAATTACTAGAAAAAGAGGATTTGCCAATAGAGAACTCTTGTAAGGAAGTGTGGGCTAGAACTTATGAACCACTCAATCTTGAGGATCCAACTCTCAAGAAGAATTTACCCTCCATAGAACAACCTCCTAAGCTTGAATTAAAGGAACTGCCTAAGCATCTTAAATATGCTTTTCTAGGAGAAAATGAGACTTTACCTGTAATCATTGCTTCTGATTTAACATCAGAACAAGAGAGTGATCTCATTAGCACTCTAAAAAAGCATACTAAAGCAATAGGTTGGCAAATGGCAGATATCAAGGGAAATAGTCCTTCCATATGCATGCATAGAATCATCTTAGAAGAAAATTCTAAGAATAGCATAGAGAGTCAAAGGAGACTAAACCCTATTATGAAAGAGGTTGTGAAAAAGGAAATCATTAAGTGGCTAGATGCTAACATCATATACCCCATATCAGACAATGCATGGGTAAGCCCTGTCCAATGTATACCAAAGAAAGGGGGTGTGACAGTAATAGCCAATGAAAATAATGAGTTGATACCAACTAGAACTGTCACATGTTGGAGAATATGTATGGATTACAAAAAACTCAATAAGGCTACTAAAAAGGATCATTTTCCTTTACCATTTATAGACCAAATGCTAGATAGATTAGCAGGGAAAGAGTTTTATTGTTTCCTAGCTGGTTACACAGGCTATAATCAAATAGCCATTGAGCCTAAGGATCAACACAAGACTACTTTTACATGTCCTTTGGAACCTTTGCTTATAGAAGGATGCCATTTGGATTGTGTAATGTGTAACACCCCCTTCTACATAAGCTACGATTTAACTAATTGAAAATCAGAGTCTACGAAAAATTTTAGTGCGACCATGCGAGGGTGCCACATTTAAACAACCACATTTAAAACTCCAAATTAATTAATAAAGTAAACTCCGGTATGAGATACATAGCACCAAATAAATCCGAGGATAAACACCATTGCAGCGGAATATAACGGAACTCAAAAATACAGAATTACAGAATCCAAATGAAGATCAAGACATAAGATAAAACGACAAATACTAAATGTCCCCCCCGGTGCTACGTATCAGAGCTGACTCAACCAAAATAGAAGAAGGTACCGAAACACCTTCAGTCGCTGTCACCTGCAGTTGCCGACATAAGAAGCAACATAACGCAGTAGGGTGAGTCTCTGTGCATGGGTAATAACTAATAAAACAAGTAACGCAATAGAGCAGGCAACTAGCACACCAAAAATACAGTGAAATCAATTTCACCATTAGTTTATAATCACCAGAAAATGTATACAAGTGTATGATATGCAGCCCAAACGCCACGGGCACATGCATGTGGATCCATCACCAAAATGGCCCTGAGGGCATTCACCATTCACCAAAATATTTTATGAGGCCGAGGCCTATTCACCAGAAATGCATATGATTATGCGACACCATGACTATGCACCATCACACCAAAAACACCAAATTATGCATTAGAATGCTCACCATTAGTTTATTCACTCACCAATCACCAAGAGAGGTCATAGATCCTCAATCACCCAAAATATATTCACCATTAGCATGCATCACCATAAAGAACAGCCCTACAAGGACTACAACCACACCCAAAAGGACTAAAGGAACACCAAGGACTAGTTGCACACTAAAGGACTAAGCCACACCAAGGACTAAATTCACACCTAGGAATTAAAACACCACCTAGGGACCAATTCAACACCTAAGGACCAATTTAACACATAAGGACTAATTTGACACCTCAAGGCTAAAAACGCACCAGGGACTGAATCCCACACCTAGACACAGGCGCATGGGGTTGCGCCTTGGGCGGCCAAAGTTGGCGCCCATCACCTGACACACAGCGCCAGTTGCGCGCTTGGCCGCCAAAGTTGCCGCCCATCACCTGAACACGCGCGCCAAGTTGCGCCTTGGTACCATACGATTGGCGTCCCTCACGAACCAAAGAACACACAAAGACACAGGCAGCCAATTTGGCGCCACATCGCTGGGCACACTAGACACCAAAGACTAAATAAGGTAACTTGGGCGACCAATTGGCGCCACGCACTAAAACAGCGCATTTGGGCGGCCAAAGTGGCGCCGCATGCGCAACACAACACACCCACGCCACACACACACGCATTTGGGCAGCCAAAATGGCGCCACCTGCGCAACACGACACGCACACACACACACGACACAAAGACACACCTATACGGCACCACAGCGCGCGGTGCATGCATGCCAATTGGCGCCTGGCACGCAACACAAAGACACACTGCACTCCACACACCAGCGCGCGGGGCATGCCAATTTGGCGCCTCGCTGCGCCCGCCTTACCTGTAAAAACACAAAGAAGAACATCTTGCGCACACAGGCGCCTAATCCCTGCAAATTTGGTGCCCTTCCCCCTATTCCCAGCACAAACCGATGGCTCCCTCTAATACAACACCACCAAAACCTCTCCATTCAATCAATCAAACAAACACCTACTAAGCATCATGATTCCTCCTATTCAATCATATTGAATTAACACCTAAAACCCCTTAACATCAATTGACATTCAAATTCAACAAAAATCAATATTTCCATTTAACAACCAATCTAATCACATATTCATTCAATTACTCAACTCAATCATTCAAGCACACCAAAAATCAATCAAATAATTCCTCCTAACACCTAATCCCTATGGTTTCATGTTCTAAGAATTATTAACCATGAAAGAGAGCCCCCTTACCTTTGATAATTTGATGGAACTCCCAAGTTTTCAAGAAATCTCTCCAAGACACCAACACTCCAAGCTTCCTTCCTCTTCTTGAGCTTCACGTAAAACCTCCCTCCTTTCTCTCTTCTTTTCTTGCATTTCTTTCTTTCAAAGGGTAAATGCTTCATGACGAAACAAGAGCAACTAAGCAACCTCCTGTGGCGCAAATGGAGACAGTTCACAAGGAGAGTGCGAGTTCGCATGTGAGGAGTCATGGGCGCTTCAATGGCCTCAAAAGGCAAAATTCGAATATGGAGGGGAGTAGTGGAAAATGAAATAGAGGCTTCAAACGTTGCAATTGATGATGGAATTAGATTCGGAGAGGAGTTTCGAGTGGGAAGGGTGGTTTTTCGGTCTATTCCGTGACTTGGTGATGGAACACGCATGAGGAGTGTTTGCTGCCTAGGTTTTTCCCTTCGTTGCAGCGTTTTCACGTCGGGGAAGAAGAGGAACGAACTGGGTCGGGTTCTCGGCTGGATAACGCGCATGGGCTTAAGTGAGCTGAACTGGGGGTGCGTCCAGTAGGCAACAAGGAGGTGTATGCGAGTAAAAGTAGCCTTAATTTCATTTTAAATCCTTTTTAAATCTCAATCTCACTATAACTATTATTTTAACGCCACCTCAATAGACAAAAATAATTTTCTAAAGAAATAATATCTCAAACACTAATATTTTATAAAAACAAACTAAATATATAATAATAATCATATATTACAAATAGCATATAAAAAATACATTTTAAAGTGATTTCAACTAATTTTCATACTCAAACCCACAATAAATTAAAATAATTTAATCCTATCAATATAAAATAATTCATAAAATAAGTACATACTAAAAGAATCACAACACACGAAAATCGGGGTGTTACAATTCAACCCCCAAAAAAAAAATTTCCTCCTCGAAATTTATACAAGTCCCAAGGACAAATAATAGAATGAGTACTTCCTGGTTTTAAAACATGGAAGAGGAATTGAAACCTCGTCAAAGTTAAAAGGGGAATTGTCAATGACATCTGAGGGAAGGAAATAGAGGTATCAACAAAAGAGCATAAAGTTGGGCTAGAGTCAAAGAAAGAAACATTTAAGTTGCAAGGACATGAAAGCTAGAATATCAACAAAAATAACTTAGAGATTTTGGCACAGAGAGCTACATGATTGAGTCTTGACAAATCTTAGTGGAAAGGCTTAGAAGAAGAATTGAGAGGAGAGTCTGAGGCTTTAGGTTCTCACATCCACAAGAAATCATGAATCATTAGTCGCAATTAGAGTAACTAATGAACTCACATCGCAATGCAAAGTATTACAAAAACTACTCATTCCACAAACAAGCATAGAAATAAATCCTAATGATATTAAATAAAGCTCACTAAAAACAAAATAGGATAAACACAATATAGTTATGTTATCACCACAACACAGACAACACTATAGTACAAGCTCAGACACAACATCAGTCACACAACCGACATATCTGAGAACGTAAGGATCAATTAATATGGAGATCTTACAAACTCATTATCCTCAAATAACACAGAAGTAAAATAATAATAATAATAATAATAATAATAATAATAATAATAATAATAAGAAACTAGAAGTCGTGCACGCACAAGGATTACGATGTACATGAGTCGTACAGACACAAGACTTATTAGTAAAATAATTAAATTAAGTACATATATACGTCAATGAAATAGTAAAAACAAACTAAGAAAGCAGTTCAAAGCAACTCAAAAATATTTTTCCTTGGGGTCATAACGAGTTAGTGACATGCTTCATAGGAGAGAAAATAGAGCATACAATACTACATCACCGATCAATTTTACACATCACTAAAATATAATTAAACACGAGCACGAACATCAACAGTTTAACTTTAGAAGTTTCATACATAAAGTTGTGTTTCATAGAAAGGTACTAGAACATCTCTAGGCCCCTATAAAAGAAAGAAGTCGAGATAACACAATGCAATTAAGTAAATGTCATTTCATCTGCCGGTGGCTTCACAACATCCCACATTTAGAAAAACCGAGCAATTGAGAGAAACGAAATAAATAAATAAATAAATACTGTAAAAATGTAGTTATCATTAAAAATCATTTCATCTATAATCTCACTCAAAGAAATCAACAACTATAACAATTACGGGGAAAAATTATACTTATAGTAATCAGAATATCGCAACACGCTAGTTGTCAAGTGAAAACCTTATATAGATAACAAAGCAATTTCGTAAGCACTTAGTCTAGAGCATTGTTGCGCCCGAAAAAGTCCCCGAGGGGTTTTTCTTCGTTTACAACTTTTTAGAACAATGAAGTCGCCACCAATATTTTTTATAAGGAAAATATTGAAGAAAAACATTTTTTTGGAGGCGGATGGTCTTTTGGAAAACCTAAGATTTGGGTTGGGGCCTGGTTAGGCATGGGAAGGTATTAGCGCCCCACACCTCCTTTCTACTGAAAGGGAACCTTTAATTAATCGTGTGATTTTAAGTGTTGATTTGAAAAATACTTAAATTTGCCTCTTAATTGAAAAAGACTTAATGAAAATTTTATTTGTTGTGCTTGACGGAGGGGATCCGCTCCTACGTATCTCCAGGTGCGATGGAGAATTCAAAGCTACGTAGTTCTAGGTTTTTTATTATTTTTATCTTGTTTAATTGTGAAAAATCGAGCTTTCATGATGATCAATTGAGCGAAGGCTCCAGGTGACCACCATTAGCATCCCATTGTTAATAATCATGCAAGCAAAGGCTTCGCAGGACCAATAACAAAGTTTTTTTGATTTAATGAAAAGTTTTTAAAGAAAATTAGGCATACATGATGATCAATTGAGCAAAGGCTCCAAGTGATCATCACTAGGTCCTCATTGTTAATGATCATGCAAGCAAAGGCTTCACATGACCACTAACAAAGTTTTTGATTTAATGAAAAGTGTTTGAGTTAGAAAGAATTAAAAAAACGAGAAAAAGGTGAAAATTGCAAAATGGGGGTGTTACTAGTTACGGGGAGTGGTATAGTTGAATAGGGTGCGAAAATTAGGACCTGTTGGTTTTATTGGGCAAGTAGGGCGCTCGGGCGAAAAAAAAACGTGTGGGCTTAGGGGAATTAAGTTAGTAATGCTGGGGGGGTGTTTTTGTAGGTTATTAAAATAAAAATAAAAATAAAAATAAAAAAATAAAAACATATCAGGATTCATTTAAGTGTTTTTAGGGTTTGGATGTTTCATTTACTCCCCAAACCTTGTTGCCTGATGTGAGGATTGAGAGAGAGAGATGTGCCGCACGCAGAGAGAGAGAGAGAGAGAGAGAGAGAGAGAGAGAGAGAGAGAGATGGAACGAAACTGAAGAAGAAAGAGGAAGGAAGACGACGCGACGGGAGAGGGAGAGTGGGGGTCTGAGAGAGAAAACGAAACAAGGGAGAGAGGGACGGTGGTCGAGTGATTGTTGGATCAGTTTGGGAGATAGAGGTTTCGAAGCCGACGGTGGGGAGGGGAGCTCCAACGGATTTCTTGATGGTGGGTCATGGCCGGACTACGCCGGAGAAGATGAGGTTCAAGGCGGCGCTCTCGCCGGTGGTCTGTGCAGGTCGGTTTTTTTGTTTTTTGGTTCATTTTCTTTCGGTTCTCTCTCTCTGGTTTTGATTTTCCACCATTTTTGAGTTCTGTTTTTCTGGGTTTACATGTTCGGGAGCTTGATTTTTTATTCACATTGAACACATCCAACATATATTTACAGTCAATAATACCATAATATATGCATATTAACTCAGCATCCTATGGATCTAAAGAAAAGAAAAAAAAACATGGTCTTCTGTGCAAGCTGAGTTTTTCATTGATGTTCTGCTTATGGTCTACTGTTGTTGATGTTCTGCTGCTGCCTATATGAGTATTTCTTTCTCAAAACCGAAAAAAACTGATTTAGGATTAGGATTTCATGTAAAACCTAATATCTTTTTTTGGTGATTTTTAACTCAAATTTCTGCTGCTTTGCTCTCTCTCTTTTACATGCCTGCTTGCATCGATGGTTGATCGCTTCTTTATATTAAAATACTAGGTTTCTGCATTAATTGTTTTGACTCTTTTCAAGTCTGGATCCAAGCCAGAAATTTGAGAAGCATTCTTTGGAACCCCATTTCTTTCTTTGTGCCTTTTATTATATTTTTTTTTTGTAATTTCGAATTTATTTATTTTTGTATATTTTTGTTATTATTTTTTTTTGTATTTTTTTGGACATTCGGACATTCGAACACTTCTGATTTGTAATAAAAATTAAATAGCTTTTTTTTTGACATTTTTGGATTATATAACACTTTTAAATTGTAAATAACACTAAATAGAATTTTTGACATTTTTGGACTATACATATATACTCAAAATAAAATAACTGCACAAAAGAGATTAGGGTTTTACATTTTTGAGAGAGGGGGTTAACACTTGTCGTATTAACGAGAAAGCAATAAATTGGAAAAAGCGGTAAATTGGGAAAAGCGGTAAATTGGGAATTCGGAGGTTGCCTAAAACCTTCTAACGGACTCTTGTCGAGTCCGAGCTCTGGGGTGGCCTTTTCGAGCGCCGATCAACATCGGTCCGAATCGATTTGATCAATGGATTTACTGCCGTGCCTTGGTGACACAACTAATCCGAAGGACTTAACGGTCTCGATGGATCCATCGTGTGCTCGCGTACGATGTTGTGATCTGTGGAAGGAGTTCACTAACTCGTGGGAGCTCACTAACTCGGGTTGATGGAGTTTACGAACTGCGGGTTGATGGAGTTTACTTAACTGCGGGTTGATGGAGTTTACTAACTCAGTATTGATGATGATTTTCTAAAAAATGAGATCTTTGGGACTCCCTGGTCCAAAGTAACTTTTCTCTTGAATGGTGCATGAAATGCATGCACACGAATGCAAGGATTGATTTTGATGGGATGCTCTTTCTGTTTGATTATTCTTTCGCTCTTCATAGATGCGAATTTGAAAGTGTAATGCACTCCTATTTGATGCCATGGATTGATGAATGATATGGATGACATGAGAATGATGAATGAAGATGTTGTGTTCTTTTTATGTTCCGTCTTCTGTATTTTTTTTGTTTTTTTTTTGTTTTTTTTGTTTTTTTTATTCTATTTGTTTTCTTCAAGCAGCTTTCTTTTTCTCGCTTATTTGCTTTTCTTTGGCACTTTTTTTCTTTGGTTAAATCCATCTTCCTGGACGGAAGTCGCTCTGGGACGATAATCACGCGAGGATTGCGCACTGATTCGTTATGACTGTTTTGTCTCTTCTCTTTTTTTTTTTCACTTGGGAAATCATTTCCTTCTGTATTTTTCAAAGATTTCGTAATGATCCTGTAATGCTCTTGAATGTGCACATGTTTTGCAAATCAATTTCATCAATCATAAAAATTATCATTTTGAAAGAAATCTGAATAAAGGAAAGCAAAGACGCTAAAAACACATATATGAAAGAAAAGTTGGACTTTTATTGATATGGAAATTGGACGTGCGAGAAAGTCATGCCAATTGAAAGTACATTGCAATCTTTTTTATTAAATCGAGAAAATACAAGAGAAAGGAACAGATCTCGTGATTTCATCTCTCGAAGTAACGGTGCGCCGTCCGTCCCATACTCATAACTCGATCACCCTCTTATCCAAACTTTTGGGAGTCTTGATTGCCTTTTCTTTTCTCAAGCCCAAGTTTTCGACCTAATTTTTGCTGGATCGCCTTTGCGGGTTTTGATCCACCGGTCTCTCGATTTTGCCTAGGCCGCCTTTGCGGGTTTTCAACCTAGCGAGCTGATTTTTCCTTGGCTTATCTTTCTCTTTTTTAAATCTATTTTTCTAGGCATAATACTTCTTGACCACATCCGAGTTCACGGATTTGGAATCTCATCTCCGTCCATGTTCGCCAGGATTAGAGCTCCTCCTGAGAATGCCTTCTTCACCACATAAGGTCCTTCATATTTGGGAGCCCATTTGCCCCTGGGGTCCGTCTGGATTGGCAAGATCTGCTTGAGTACAAGATCTCCCTCTTGGAATTCCCGAGGACAGACTCTTTTGTCAAAAGCCCTTATCATCCTCTGTTGGTACAACCGTCCATGACACATCGCGCTACCGTTTTTCGTCAATGAGGTTCAACTGGTCAAGACGGATCGAACCCATTCTCGCTTCATCAAGTTTTGTCTCCATTAACACCCGCAGGATGGTATTTCAACTTCAATGGGGAGGATCGCCTCAGACCCATAAACCGATGACTAGGGGTTGCCCCGGTTGAGGTACGCACCGAGGTTCTGTAACCATGCAGAGCGAAAGGGAGCATTTCATGCCAATCCTTGTATGTTACCACCATCTTTTGCACAATCTTCTTGATGTTCTTGTTAGTTTGCGCCTCAACCGCCCCATTCATCTTTGGGCGTAAGGAGAAGAATTGTGATCTTTGTATTTTGAAGTCTTCACACAAGTCCTTCATCATTTTGTTTGCTTCAAATTACTGCCAGTTATGCGTGATAATCTTATTTGGAAGGCCGTAGCGGCAAACCAAATCTTTCTTGATGAACTTAGCAATCACCGAGTTTGTTACATTGGGATAAGAAGCAGCCTCCACCCACTTAGTGAAATAGTCGATAGCAACCAAAATGAAACGGTGACCATTTGAAGCTTTGGGTTCAATGGGACCAATGATGTCCATGCCCCACATTGAGAATGGCCATGGTGCGCTCAAGACATTCAGGGAAGTCGGAGGTACATGAGTGTGATCTACATAGATTTGACATTTATGGCATCTTCTCACAAAACTGTAACAAGCTCTCAGGATTTTTGGAGCCATTGCGTGCCCGCTGGAATGAACCCCAAATGAACCCTCATGAACATCTCGCATAATCTTTACTGACTCTTCTCTAGTTACACACCTGAGGAGTACCAAGTCATAGTTTCTCTTGTAAAGGACGTCTCCACTCAAGAAGAAACCTACTGATAGTCTCCGAAGTGTTCTCTTGTCATTCTCTGTAGCTCCGGGAGGATACTCTCTGTTTGTGATGTACTGCTTGATGTCATGGTACCAAGGCTTACTATTTGATTCCTCCTCGACTGCCATACAGTAGTGATAAGCGGGTAGACCTCTGTGCTGGATTCTAACAGTCGTCAAACTTTTGTCACAGCTGACGTTGAACATAGAAGACAAAGTTGCCAAAGCATTTGCCAATTGATTCTCGCTGCGGGGTATGTGCTGGAAAGTGATTTCCTCAAAGGGCTTGATTAATTCTTGAATATAGTCACGGTAAGGAATCAAATCAGGATTTCTTGTTTCCCAATCCCCTTTTACCTGGTGGACAACCAGAGCTGAATCCCCGTACACGTCGAGCCTCTTGACTTTCCAATCGAGAGCTGCTTGGATACCCAGGATACACGCCTCATACTCTGCAATATTGTTTGTGATATAGAAGCTTAGTCTGGCAGTGAATGGTATGAAGCGGTTGTCTGGAGAGATCAAGACCTTTGCTCCGACCCGTGCCCCCCACATGTTAGAGACACCGTCAAACAACATTCTCCACCTTTCATCATCTTGAGATTTCCGCCACAAATAATGCCATAATGTCCTCATCCGAAATTCACATTGCATTGATTGGTAATCCTCAACCGGTTGATGTGCGGTAATCTGCCAGTGTGCTACCTTTAATTGCTTTCTGAGTTACGTACACGAGGTCATACTCTGATAGAAGCATTTGCCAACGAGCAATTCTACCTGTGAGCGCAAGTTTCTCAAATATGTACTTGATTGGATCCATTTTGGATACCAACCGGTAGTGTGACTCGGCATATCTTGCCTCGGGCGATCGCGCATTTCCAAGCTGTGAGCACAACAAGTCTTCTATAATGGTGAATACCTTGCCTCACAGTCTGTGAATTTCTTGCTCAGGTAGTAGATCGCGTGTTCTTTCCTTCCTGAATCATCATGTCGCCTCAAAGACGCGCGACCCATAGAATTGTCTAGCACAGCGAGGTATAGGATGAGAGGCACACGCCCGAAACACGAGGTGGCATTAGGACCAGTGGATTTTGGAGGTACACCTTGATTTTTTTAAATGCTTCTTGACATTTATCATTCAACTTCATCTCTTGGTTTTTGCACAGCAGTTTGAAGATTGGTTCGCAAGTTGCAGTCAACTGGAAGATGAATCGAGAGATGTAATTCAGTCTTCCCAGGAAACCACGAACTTCTTTCTCTGTTTTAGGCGTTGGCATCTCCAGAATTGCTCGTACTTTATCCGGGTCCACCTCAATTCCCTTCTGGCTAACGATGAAACCCAACAACTTCCCTAACCTAACCCCAAAGGTGCACTTAGCAGGGTTCAACCTGAGTTTGTATTTTCTGAGACGCTCGAACAACTTCTGCAGGTTAAACACATGCTCTTCATCAGTCTTTGACTTGGCGATCATGTCATCCACATAGACTTCAATCTCCTTATGCATCATGTAGTGGAATAGGGTTACCATCGCTCTTTGATAGGTTGCCCGGCGTTCTTCAACCCGAAAGGCATGACCTTGTAATGTAAAGTCCCCAAAGGGTTATGAAGGTGGTTTTCTCCATATCCTCTGAGCCATTTTGATCCGTTATAGCTTTGAATACCCATCAATGAAGGAGAACATCGAATGTTGAGCGATCTTATCCACCAAGACATCAATATGGGGTAGGGAAATCATCTTTAGGGCTTGCTCTGTTCAAATCACGGTGTCGACACACATTCGGACCTTTCCATCTTTCTTGGGGGACCGGAACGATGTTTGCTACCCACTCGTGGTATTTTGCCACAACTAAGAATCCTGCGATCAAATCAAGCTTGACCTCATCCCCGATTTTCAAAGACATTTCGAGCTTCATTCGCCTCAACTTCTGTTTCTGGGGACATTCTGATTTCACGGCAATCAGTGTTCAACAATATCTCAGTACTCAATCCCGGCATGTCCCGATCGTCCAGCGAATCGTCGGCATAGATAGTCGCGGTTTCGAATCAACTTTTTGCGCTCTTTATCCTCCATTGCGCACTAACCTTGACCTCTTTTCTGTCTTTCTCAGTACCCAAATTGATCATTTCTGTGGATTCCCCATGGGACTCAATGACTTTTTCTTCTTGCTCTACCATTCTCATGATTTCCGGCGGAGTATCCCAATCATCCTCAACATCTTCCTCGGCTTGATTAACCGGGTAATCAAAGTCACAGTATGAGTTATGGGCATTATTATTTTCAGAGACTATTTTTGATCTGCATTAAAATGGAGCGGCGAATAAAGACAAAGAAAAGACACACAAACGAGAGATGAAGACAGAAATTTTATAGAAAATTCAAAATAACACTTTATTGATTGATGAGTTTTGACAAATACATGTGTGCCCGAATGAAATGTTCCAAGGCCTTGGGCAGAGCCGAGGAATCTACATTACAATGAAAATTACTTTAAATTGAAAAATACGGGGAAATCCATGGTCTCCAAGTTTTGCAGCTTCTCTCCAATAGCACAACAGCGCACTAAGTTGACAACACAGCCACTTGAGCTTGACCCTTCTTCAACCACATTAACTTGGTCAGGGTTCAGCAACGGATTGGTGGTTACATTGGGTCGCTGGAATGATATGCTCTTCGCATCAAGTAATTCTTGCACCACATACTTAAATGCCTTACAATCCTCCACCACGTGACCTACTGCTCCGGAATAAAAGGCGCAAGTAGCATTTGCATTATATCCTCTGGGATAGGGAGGCTGGTACGGCTTCATTTGACGAGTGTTGATTATTTTGTTGGCGATGAGATAATTGAACAAGTCCGTGTAGGACATGGGAATAGGTCGAAGACGACAGGGCTTCCTTTCACCGTAGTTCCGTCTTCGGTAGTTTGATCAAACGACTGTGCAAGTGGTGCTTGCAGAGGATTGCTGTGTGATGGGCCACCGGCTCCAATGATTGCGTTGGTTTCACCCTCTGTCTTCTTGTGGGGCCCCAAAAAAGGCTTTTTCTGACTGGAAGGAGGTGTTGGGCCATGAGATATTCTTCCGCTGCGCATGCCATTCTCTACTCGTTCTCCTGTGACGACCATTTCAGAGAAATTCGAGGCTACGCTGCCAACCAACCTATCATAATACACTGCAGGAAGGGTATCCATAAACATGTGGACCATTTCTTTGTCCAGCAGAGGAGGTTTTACTTGAGCAGCGAGGTTTCTCCACCTCTAAGCGTACTCCTTAAACGACTCATTATCTCTCTTAGACATGCATTGTAAATTTGAGTCCTATCCGAGCCAAATCATTGTTGTAATCGGTATTGACGCATAAAAGCACCCGCCATGTCCTTCCAAAGAATAACATTGGTTGGCTCCAACGCATGTACCCGATCGAGGGAGCTCCAAATTAAACTTTCCCGAAAGCGATGCATCATCAGGTTATCATCCCGGGCATAGGCAGTCATTTTCCGGCAGTACATTGTCACATGACTGACTGGGCAAGTCGTCCCTCTGTATTTATCAAAAATTGGTGCTTTGAATTTGGGAGGCAAGACTAGATTGGGGACCAAACACGACTCATGGGCATTTCTCGGCCCGTGAACACCGCCCTTCTACGACTCTTAATCTCTCCTCTAGCATCGACATCGACTTACGGTTTGGTAGGGTAATCCGAGGAAACCATTCACACCGTAATGAGGATTATTCATCGTCACTACGGCTGGGTTCACGTGAGTGAATTTTATTCCCAGGGATTGGTCCCTGAACTTGGGGATGGACCGTCATTGGCCAATTGAAACCCGCGGAGTTCCCGGAGCGATGCGAGGATTTGGATCTGGATCTCAGGCTTGAGCGTCCCTGCTCCAACTTCATTCACAACTACGTCAGGCTGAGCTTGCCCCGCGGTTCTTGGAGGATCTCCTCTAGGATTTGTGTCGTGACGGGAGGCGTGTAGCCTAGCGGGAGACCATAGGAGGCCATTGCACTGTTTGAAGGGCTTGAGCGATCCTGCACCCGGAGGGGAGGAGGGATTGTCTACCCTAGTAGCTTCACTGCGTACTCAACATTTCTTAAGGCACTCAAAGACTCTTATGACCTCTGCCATTTGAGCTTTTATTATTTCCATCTCGGCTTGAAGGACTTGATTCCCTTGATTCGACCATGCGACCACGACCATTAGGATTTGGATCTCCTGAATTCCAAAGATTCGATGTGGCGGTGGATTGCCCCGATCGTGTCGCCTTGATTGTTGTCCATGTTCCTCGCTTTGTGAAGCCAGCGTCAAATAGCGATGTCTAACCAGCTTGCCTGATTTTCTGATGACGAAACACACTTATGAACACAAGAATGAATGAATGCAAAGCGATATGTATGATTATAACTTTAATGCATGAAGAATGCAAATGACGAAAGTTTTTTTCAAAATTTTGTTAGATGCAAATGCAATGATGCAAAATGATGTGAATGCGAAATGAGGTGGATGCGAAATGATGTGTTATTTACATGGAAAAATGGTAAGAAAATGATGTTATTGTTGGTACTTTGAACATTTTCAAGATACACGCTTAATGCCACCTCATGTAGGTGTTTATGAGGAAAAGAAAAAATTACTTTCCATAACTTTTGAAATAAAGTTTGAGAAAAGGAATGCTTAAGCTAAATGCAACAAACAAGGGTGGGCCCCCGTGTCCTACGAATGGTGGGAATCCTAGGGTCTAAAGTCGACGAAAAGGGTAATCCTCCCATGTAGGTTCTAATCACTTCCTCACAATGGCAACCAAGAGCTGAAGTCTTTCTCATGATGACACCCACAATCGTAGAAAGCTACCGAGTGTGAGGCATCATGACAAAGCACACTCTTGGGCGGAACTTTCATGAGAGCCATACAGACAGAGGTCTACGAATGGCAGTCACGTCGTTCCCACTCTCCTAGAGTTTCAACAGCAACCAATTGCATTGCTTACCTTAAGAAAGGGAGCCAAGAAGGGGGGAGCATGATAAGAATGGGGGAAATGCATGAAGGAACTAAGCATACAAGCAAAGAAGATAAAAGGGAAAACAATCATGGCAGAGGAAGAAGCGAATGCATATGAATGCAACCATGCTTGTATGAGAAAGAAGAAGAATAGAGGCAAAACAATATATTCAAATCAAACACACAAATCACATATTTAATTAATTAGGTTCGACCCTCTTTTTGAAAAATTTTCTTTTAGTCCCCAGTGAAGTCGCCAGCTGTTGCGCCCGAAAAAGTCCCCGAGGGGTTTTTCTTCGTTTACAACTTTTTAGAACAATGAAGTCGCCACCAATATTTTTATAAGGAAAATATTGAAGAAAAACCTTTTGGAGGCGGATGGTCTTTTGGAAAACCTAAGATTTGGGTTGGGAATTCGGTTAGGAATGGGGAAGGTATTAGCGCCCACACCTCCTTTCTCTTGAAAGGGAACCTTTAATTAATCGTGTGATTTTAAGTGCTGATTTGAAAAATACTTAAATTTGCCTCTTAATTGAAAAAGACTTAATGAAAATTTTATTTGCGGCGCTTGACGAGAGTTATCCGCTTTGGGTTTTTTTTTTTAAAGGAAAAATGTTTTTTAGTTTGTTGTGCTTGACGGAGGGGATCCGCTCCTACGTATCTCCAGGTGCGATGGAGAATTCAAAGCTACGTAGTTCTAGGTTTTTTTTTTATTTTTATCTTGTTTAATTGTGAAAAATCGAGCTTTCATGATGATCAATTGAGTGAAGGCTCCAGGTGACCACCATTAGCATCCCATTGTTAATAATCATGCAAGCAAAGGCTTCGCAGGACCAATAACAAAGTTTTTTTGATTTAATGAAAAGTTTTTAAAGAAAATTAGGCATTCATGATGATCAATTGAGCAAAGGCTCCAAGTGATCACCACTAGTTCCTCATTGTTAATGATTATGCAAGCAGACGCTTCGCAAAACCATTAACAAAGTTTTTTTTGATTTATTGAGAGTCTTTCGAAAAATTAGACGTTCATGATGATCAATTGAGCAAAGGCTCCAAGCGATCATCACTAGGTCCTCATTGTTAATGATCATGCAAGCAAAGACTTCACATGACCACTAACAAAGTTTTTGATTTAATGAAAAGTGTTTGAGTTAGAAAGAATTAAAAAACGAGAAAAATGTGAAAATTGCAAAATGGGGGTGTTACTAGTTACGGGGAGTGGTATAGTTGAATAGAAGTGCGAGAAATTAGGACCCAGTTGGTTTTATTGGACAGTAGGGCGCTCAGGCCAGAAAAAAAACGTGTGGGCTTAGGGGGATTCAGTTAGTAATGCTGGGGGTGTGTTTTGTAGGTTATTAAAATAAAAATAAAAATAAAAATAAAAAAATAAAAACATATCAAGATTCATTTAAGTGTTTTTAGGGTTTGGATGTTTCATTTACTCCCCCCCCCCCAAAACGCGCCGCACAGTGAGGATTGAGAGAGAGAGATGCGCCGCACGCAGAGAGAGAGAGAGAGAGAGAGATGGAACGAAACTGAAGAAGAAAGAGGAAGGAAGACGACGTGGCGGGAGAGGGAGAGTGGGGGTCTGAGAGAAAAACGAAACAAGGAGAGAGGGGCGGTGGTCGAGTGATTGTTGGATCGATTTGGGAGATAGAGGTTTGGGCCCGACGGTGGGGAGGGGCTCCAGCGGATTTCTTGATGGTGGGTCATGGCCAGACTACGCCGGAGAAGATGAGGTTCAAGGCGGCGCTCTCGCCGGTGGTCTGTGCAGGTCGGTTTTTTTGTTTTTTGGTTAATTTTCTTTCGGTTCTCTCTCTCTCTGGTTTTGATTTTCCACCATTTTTGAGTTCTGTTTTTCTGGGTTTACATGTTTGGGAGCTTGATTTTTATTCACATTGAACACATCCAACATATATTTACAGTCAATAATACCATAATATATGCATATTAACTCAGCGTCCTATGGATCTAAAGAAAAGAAGAAAAAACTAGTCTTCTGTGCAAGCTAAGTTTTTCGTTGATGTTCTGCTTATGGTCTACTGTTGTTGATGTTCTGCTGCTGCCTATATGAGTATTTCTTTCTCAAAACCGAAAAAAGCTGATTTAGGATTAGGATTTCGATGTAAAACCTAATCTCTTTTTTTCGTGATTTTTAACTCGAAATTCCTATTGCTTTGCTCTCCTCTCTCTTTTTTGCATGCATTTTAGGCGATGGTTGATTTGCTCTTTAATATTAAAATACTAGGTTTCTGCATTAATTGTTTTGATTGGGTTTTGACTCTTTTCAGTGCTGGATCCAAGCCCGAGAAGCTTGGAAGCATTTCTTTGGAACCCCAGTTTCTTCTTTGTTGCCTTTTATTATATTTTTTTGTATTTTGAATTTATTTATTTTTGTATATTTTGTTATTATTTTTTTGTATTTTTTGGACATTCGGACATTCGAACACTTCGATTTGTAATAAAAATTAAATAGCTTTTTTTTTTGACATTTTTGGATTATATAACACTTTTAAATTGTAAATAACACTAAATAGAATTTTTGACATTTTTGAACTATACATATATACTCAAAATAAAATAAGCGCACAAAATAAGAATAACAATAATAAAAAGAGTCCAGCCAAACACAAAGACGAAGCGGGCGGACTAGACAAATACGCTAAAGCGAGACCCAAAATAGAAGAAATGAGTTCATTAACTAAAAACACTAAAATTGACTCGAATTGCATTCTTAAGCTTTGAATGGAAAAGACAAGCTAAACTTCTAGAAAAAACAACTTTTGGTAGACCTACTTATATGCGACTAAACCCAAATCTGAAGATTAAATTGAAGAACGCATGCGAAAAGATCGATCATTCGCGTGCTGCCTAATTTAAACAACGGTATTTCGATTTAGTTGAGCTGGATAACTGAAATTGGCTTAAGTTAAAAAGGACGGACAAAATTAGGGTATTACAAGCATCATAAGCAAATAAAAGAAACACGTTATAAAAACTTTGAATAAGACATAGTAATGTTTACTTAAACAAGATAAACACATTTTGAGTATTCCATAAAATAGTGGTTTAACACAAGAGTACCAGCAGAGTCAATAAACATTTTAATTTTCACTCTCCAAAACAACATAATGCAAACAACCACAACAAAGCCAAGTCATAGAAGCACAGTCTAGTAAAGTTAGAATTCATAGAACAGTTACTAAACAAAATTTTTTTTACAGTTTGTATGAATTCAAAGATCACAAAACAACAAAGTCACAAAATAAGGCCTAAATACAAAGTTCACACAGAAAACACTCGATTGGCCCACAACACACGGCCTAAAGGGAATATTGAACTCTATGAAAGTCACTTGGATTTTAAGTCTCACTAACAACGGTAACATTGATGATCCTTACTAATCAAAAGGATACATATAACACATCCCCTTGAAAACTTAACCAACTAAACTGGTTAGCTTCTCGATTATCAAGGATCCCGCGAATGACGTGTGTAACTCAATCGAGTCCACATATCGCGAGACACAAGAGAAACACACGGTCGATTAGGACCAGAAGCGCTCTGATACCACTAATGTAACACCCCCTTCTACATAAGCTATGATTTAACTAATTGAAAATCAGAGTCTACGAAAAATTTTAGTGCGACCACACGAGGGTGCCACATTTAAACAACCACATTTAAAACTCCAAATTAATTAATAAAGTAAACTCCGATTAGGAGATACATAGCACCAAATAAATCTGAGGATAAACACCATTGCAGCGGAATATAACGGAACTCAAAAATACAGAATTACAGAATCCAAATGAAGATCAAGACATAAGATAAAACGACAAATACTAAACGTCCCCCCCGGTGCTACGTATCAGAGCTGACTCAACCAAAATAGAAGAAGATACCGAAACACCTTGATCATTGTCACTGCGATTCTTGACATAAGAAGCAACATATACGATGAGGTGAGTCTCTTTACATGGGTAATAACAAATAAAACAAGTAACGCAATAGAAGCGAACAACTAGCACACCAAAAATACAGTCAAATCAATTTCACCATTAGTTTATAAATGTAACACCCCCTTATCTAATCAATTCGGTTCTACTAAATTAAAATCAGAGTTTCAAAATTCCACTCAAAGGAGGGCTACATTTGATGATTTAAAAAGGAAAACAGAAATTCAATTAAGTTCAAATAGTTGCCTGACATATTACTAAGCATGCAATCATGCGCATCACATCGGCACAAAAGGGTCTAAGCCCACAACATAAGGCACCTCGGCCATAACATAAGGCACCTCGGCGAAGCATCAAGTCATAATACATAGTATAAGTTACAACAAAATGTGATAGTTTTGATTCACAATAATATCTAGCGAGAAAATACACAAGATCGGCATAACAAAGTACTAAAATCTACTCGCCCAACCGGTGTTACGACCGGAGCGAACACTGGCGACTTGAGCTAGGCACAACCATCACTCATGTGTACCAAGTTGCCGACATGAGAAGCAACATAAAGCAGCTAGGGTGAGTCTCTTAACACAAGTAATATAATGTGAAGAAAGCTTAAGGTTAGAGATAGCACTAAAGCACCTCGGTTCAGCTAAAACAACACTCACCGATAGTTCAAACAATCATAACAATTATCAATCAGCTCATAACACATTAAATTATGAAATGTATGCATGTATGCAACCCAACCACAGGGCATTATGCAATGAGGTACCTCCACCGTCGTTATTTAGCCTATCGGCTCTCCGTCGCATTACTCGTCGTTATTTTGATATGGAGACCAGAAGTCCTACCACATCCGAGAAATCGAAACCTCCTCGTCGTTATATGCACATGAATATGTGACTTCATGACAAATGCAATCACACACCAAATCAAACATAGCGCATGTGAATGCTTACACCGTCGTTACTCGTCGTTATTAAAGTGGTTACTCTCGAGTCGCTCACTGCGACATCTACACCATCTAGACATCATCACGGTGCTAAGGTCGACCATACTACACCGGTAAAATCACCCTAGGACCTACAACGGCGTCTCGATCACCTCGGCACTTTCGACAACCGACCTCTCAATCACCTCGGCACTCCATGGTGGACTAATTGTCACAGGGGGACCGCAACGTCATAGGGACCAAAATGTCACCTAAGGACCAAAATGGACTTAATCGCTCCCTTACTTATGCACATTGGTGCTAAAATAGCACTCACGGTGGCGTCCCACAATGTGCTAGGCAACATTGGCGCTAACATCACCTCGGTACACTATGTGTCACCTCGGCTAACTACTCGACATCACCTCGGCACCTATGTGTGTACCTCGGCTACCTACACTCAAACCCTCAATTCGGTAGCGCTCTCACGATTCACGCACTCCTTTACACTAAAATCATCTAAGTCATGGGAATTCACTTCTCGGTATTCCTGGTTCGATTCACCTACACTTAGGCACTTGGGCGTTTCACCTTGACGCTACGCTACCTCGGCTTTGAGGACCTCGGTTCACTACCTCTACACTCGGTAATCTTAAAGGCGAAACACCTACACTTCCGTTTTAAGCGTCCTTACCCTCGTAAATGGTGTTTAGACACATACTCTCCTCAAACTCACCAGGACCCTCAACACTAAGACACTCTAGCGTTGACTTTCCTCAACTTCGGTTTCTCTCACTCTAAGCTTAAGGGCACTCGGTTTGCTCTGTTTCTTGACTTAAACCCAACATGCAACCCATATCCAGCTCACCACACTCATGCACCCTCGGATACTCACTCCATTTGCTCGATCCTCTCCCAAACTCTACATGCAAGCTCATTTCTTCACACTACACTGATTCTCACTCTAATGTCTCACCATGCAATGGCTCTCTTCATACGACACAGAACAGAGAGAGTGTTACACTCCTCTCTCTTTCCTAACCGATCCACCATCGTTCCTCACCACAAATCCACGAAGAAAGAGCAAAAACACACAAACATGGTATGAACAACACATAAGACACACATGCAAGGTGATCAGAACCACTCACACCAAAACACTATCAAACACAAGACATTACAAGGATTAAAAGAGCCCCCTAACCTGATTATAACCGTAGACACACTCTCTTCGCTAGCACTTCTAAGAATCCTTGAATAATCAGCTCACTCTTTTTCTTCGGTTCTCTTCCTTCTCTCCTTCGGTTCTCTTCCTTCTCTCTAAGTCTCACTTCTCTCTCTATTTTCTCAATTTGGAAATTTAACTATTTTGGAACAATGAATTGGTCTCCTACGAAGTCACCAATTAATATGTCCTAAGGGACTTAAATGAGGCCTTGGCCCTATTAGGCCGTGGGCTTCCTCTATCCACACCCTTTCCTAACTTAAACATTTTCCTAAAAATGCCACACAAACTTAACCTTCACTTAATGAATTATTGACTTAAAAGTAAAATGTTGCAAACCCTTAATAACCCATTATTTTGGGGTGTTACAACCCTCCCCTACTTAGGAGATTACGTCCTCGGAATCTTACCTTAATCAAACAGCTCGGAATAGGCTTCCTTCATCTTGCTCTCTAGCTCCCAAGTAGCATGTTCACCAGCAGCTCCTACCCAAACCAACTTCACCAACTTGATTTCTTTTCCTCTAAGGGTCTTTACTTCTCGGTCTTCAATTCTGATAGGCATTGTCTCCACAGTGAGGTCGTCTCTCACTTGCACATCATCCATTTGAATGACATGGGGCCAGGTCGAGAACATACTTCCTCGGTTGAGATCGTGGAACACATCGTGCAAATTTGTGATTGGGTGGCAATGCAATTCGGTATGCCACCTTCCCAACTCTCTCCAAGATTTGATAGGGTCCAATGAAGCGAGGTGTGATTTCTTGGACCTCGAGCTCGTCGAACTCGATCCACGGGGTGACTCTAAGGAATACATGGTCGCGGCTTGAAATTCTAAGTCTTTCCTCCTTTTGTCATGGTAACTCTTACATGCGCTTTGTGACACCTCATCTTCTCTCTGATCATCTTAACCTTCTCGGTAGTCTCTAACCAACTCGGGTCCTAACACAACCCTCTCTCTGTTTCATGCCAACATAGTGGAGTCCTACACCTCTGGCCATACAATGCTTCAAATGGTGCCATTCCAATACTTGAATGATGGCTATGTTGTTGTAAGTGAATTCTATCAATGGTGAATCTGAATCCCACACACCTCCTTGCTCGAAGCACACAAGCTCTCGATAAGTCTTCTAAGGATTTGGATAGTCCTCTCGGATTGACCATCGATCGAGAGGATGGTATCACAGAAACTCAAGCGCAATTGGAACCCAGCGCCTCTTGCAAGCTCTTCCAAAATTCGAAGTAAACCTTGGATCTCTCATGCGATACAATACTCGAAGGGATTCCATGAAGCTTCACAATGACATTGATATAAATTTACGCTAACCTCGGCCTTTGGGTATGTGATGTTAATAGGAATAAAGTGTGATGACTTTGTCGACCTATCAACAATCACCCAAATGGTGTCAAACCCTCTTGTTGTCCTTGGCAGCCCGGTTACAAAGTCCATGGAAATCTTTGTCCCACTTCCATTCGGGAATATGCAGCGGTTTCATCAACCTGCCGAAACCACGGTGCTCCACCTTTGACTTACGGCAAGTCAAACAAGCATAAACGAAGCGAGCTACATCCTTCTTCATTCCTTGCCACGAATAATTTCTTCAAGTCTTGATACATCTTCGTAGCTCTGGGTGGATACTCAACCGACTTCTGTGACACTCCTCCAGAATTGCCTTCTTGATCTCTTCATCATCAGGAATACATATCCGACCTCTGAACCTCAACAATCCTTGCGCATCCAACTCAAAATCTTTGTTATCGGCTCGGCCAACACTCACAAACACATCAACCAACTTCACATCAACCTTACGTGCTTCCCTTATACTAACCATGAACTCATTGGTGATCTTGACATCCCCACTTAACACTCAGAGGTGTTACTTCACATCTTAGGCTCAAATCTCTAAACTGTTCAATTAATTCTAGCTCCTTTACCATCATCGATGACATATGCGAGAGATTTCCTACTCGGTTGCATCAATTACAACATTGGCCTTCCACAGGGTGATAGTTCGGCCAGAAGTCATAGTCCTTGATAGCTCGAACCATCTCCTCTCGCCTCGTATTAAATTCCTTACGATCAAACAAGTCTGCAAACTCTTGTGATCACTAAACACCTCGAACCTCGAACCATAAAGGTAATGCCTCCATATCTTCAATGCAAACACTACTACGACTAGCTCTAAATCATGAGTGGGGTAATTCTTCTCATGAGTCTTGATTGCCTTGAGGCGTGCGCCACTACTTTACCTTCTTGCATCGGCCTGCAGCCCCAAACCTAACTTAGATGCATCACAATAAATTACAAAAGGATCCCTTGGATTAGGCAGCGTCAAGATCGGCGGCGTTGTCAATCTCTCTTTCAACTCTTGGAAACTCTCTTCACATCGGTCATCCCATACGAAAGCCCTATCTTTACATGTCAATTGGGCTAATGGCAACGCCAATTTGGAGAAACTCTCAATGAATCTTCTGTAGTAACCGGCTAACCCCAAGAAGCTCCTCACCTCGGTGGCCGACTTGGGTGCCTCCCACCTCAACACGACTTCAATCTTTGAAGGGTCCACTGCAATCCCATTCTTTGGAAATCACATGGCCTAGGAAACTCACTTCCTCAACTAAAACTCACACTTTGATAGCTTCGCATACAGCTTCTTCTCTTTTAGAATCTTCAGCACTACCCTTAAGTGCTCGGCATGCTCTTCTGCCGACTTGGAGTAGACCAAAATATCGTCTATGAACACTACCACAAACCGATCTAAGTACTCATGGAAAATCGATTCATATACTCCATGAATACCCACAGAGCATTAGTGACACCGAATGACATTACTAAGTACTCGTAGTGTCCATACCAGGAGTTCTAAAAGCCGTCTTTGAGTGCGTCTTAGTCATTCACTTTGATTTGATGGTAGCGAGCCTCAAATCAATCTTGGAAAATACTGCGCACCCACTAATTGATCCATCAAATCGTCAATTCTTGGTAGTGGATACTTGTTCTTAATTGTAACCTTGTTCAATTGTCTATAGTCCACGCACAACCTCATGCTTCCATCTTTCTTCTTCACTAGCAACACAGGTGCTCCCCCGCGGTGACACGCTTGGTCTCACGAATTTCCTTTCTAACAATTCTTCCAAAGCTGTTTCTTGACTCGGACGGCTCGGATGCGGAGACATCCTATAAGGTGCCATAGACAACGGTCTTGTTCGAGGAATCAATTCTATGGTGAACTCAATTTCTCTCTCGGGTGTACGTCGGGTATTTCTTGAGAAACACCTCGGCAAACTCTCTAACCAACTGGCGGATCTTCAATCTTGACTTGGTTCTCTCATTAATAGCGCCCATAATGCAAGCGAGTAACCCGCTTCTCCTAACAACTTGCGCGCTTGTCTAGCGGGAAGTAAAGCCGATTCCTTCACCTCGGCGGCGGGAAAACTAACCGATCTCTCAGTATGATTGATATGAACATGGTTGTCTACCAACGATCCATACCAAGGATGGCGTCCATTCCTCTAGTGGTAAACAAATTAAGTTAACGAGAGAAGTCCTGCCGAATACGATCGGTGGGCACTTCGAACATACGGAGAGGTAGTCACTTGAACCCATAGTCGGAGTGTCAATGACCATCTCCCCCAATGAAGAAAACACTAAACTCGATCTATTAGCACACATGGCAGAAATGAAGGAATGAGTTGCACCAGTATCTATAATTGCAACTAGAGGAACACCATTGATATAACACGTACCTTTGATTTCATTCACTACCTCGGACCCAACTAATGCAAACACTTTCCCCACGCCTCTCTCTTGCTTTGGCTTTGGACACTTGGGGCCCGATGTGCCCGGCTCCCCACAATTGAAACAGGACTATCTCCTTTCGCCCACACTCAGCAGATAGGTGGCCCTCCTTGCCACATCTATAACACCTCTTCACCTCAGCCTTGCACTCCCTCGCCTTGTGCCCAGGCAATCCACACTTGTAACAAGTCAGAATAGCAGGTGCATCTCCCCTACTAGGCTTTCCTCTCCTGCGGAAATTTCCACTTTCCTCTACCACGGAATGGTCATAAGGCTTCCAACGATGCGAGGTTGAAAAGTCTTCTTATCTTTCCCATTTCGGCTAGTAGCCACACTATCTTCTTCATAAATTCTACAACAATCCACCAACTCGGAATACACCACTTATCCTTTGATACCCAATTGCTGCTTGATCTCGGGCTTCAAACCGTTCTCAAACTTGATACACTTGGAGAACTCAGCGATAGCTCGATGTAATGGGGTAAAACTTTATCGGCTTCGGAAAACTTGGCGGCATACTCAGACACGGTCATGTTACCTTGCTTGAGCTCCAAGAATTCCATCTCTTTCTTTCCTCTCACATCTTGAGGTAGTACTTCCTCATGAACTCTTTCTTAAAATTCTCCCATGTGATCTCCTCCTCGTGACTTCCAATCTTGGAAGAACTCCAAGCCACCGATCGTCGGCTTCCTCGGCGAGCATATGAGTCCCAAACCTCACTTTTTGCTCATCGATGCAATCCATCACTCGAAAATTCTCTCTGTTTCTTTCAACCATGCTAGAGCCCCATCGGGATCATACCTCCCCGAAGGTAGGAGGATTCTCCTCTGGAAAGTAGCGAGCCTACGAGTGCGGCATCATCGGCATTCTGCGAGGTCGATTCCCCATAGCATTTGCCATCGCCTCCAACGCAGCGCGCCTATAGCGGCATCATTTCTTCCAGACTCTTCCGACCATTCTTACTTCACCGATCACACAATCAAGAAGCGGGTTTAGAAACGAGCCTAAGACTCGAGGCTTAAGACACTTAGACTCGATACTTGGTCGGACAAGACCGAACTTATGCTCGATACCAACAATGTAACACCCCCTTATCTAATCAATTCGGTTCTACTAAATTAAAATCAGAGTTTCAAAATTCCACTCAAAGGAGGGCTACATTTGATGATTTAAAAAGGAAAACAGAAATTCAATTAAGTTCATGTGCATCACATCGGCACAAAGGGTCTAAGCCCACAACATAAGGCACCTCGGCCATAACATAAGGCACCTCGGCCAGTAAGCATCAAGTCATAATACATAGTATAAGTTACAACAAAATGTGATAGTTTTCAGTTCACAATACTATCTAGCAGAAAATACACAAGATCGGCATAACAAAGTACTAAAATCTACTAGGCCCAACCCAGTGTTACACGACCAGAGCAGACACAACCGACTTGAGCTAGGCACAACCATCACTCATGTGTACCTGCAAGTTGCCGACATGAGAAGCAACATAAAGCAGCTAGGGTGAGTCTCTTAACACAAGTAATATAATGTGAAGAAAGCTTAAGGTTAGAGATAGCACTAAAGCACCTCGGTTCAGCTAAAACAACACTCACCGATAGTTCAAACAATCATAACAATTATCAATCAGCTCATAGCACATTAAATTATGAAATGTATGCATGTATGCAACCCAACCACAGGGCATTATGCAATGAGGTACCTCCACCGTCGTTATTTAGCCTATCGGCTCTCCGTCGTTACTCCGTCGTTATTTTGATATGGAGACCGAATTCTACCACATCAGAAATCGAAACCTCCTCGTCGTTATATGCACATGAATATGTGACTTCATGACAAATGCAATCACACACCAAATCAAACATAGCGCATGTGAATGCTTACAAGTCGTTACTCGATCGTTATTCCGTGCGTTCTACTCGTCGCTCACACCGACATCTACACCATCTAGACATCATCACGATGCTAAGGTCGACCTCTACTACACGGTAGAATCACCACAGGAC
This sequence comes from Oxytropis ochrocephala, assembly GCA_020916435.1. NCBI lineage: Eukaryota > Viridiplantae > Streptophyta > Magnoliopsida > Fabales > Fabaceae > Oxytropis > Oxytropis ochrocephala. Next base: position 60,463,837 of record CM037094.1, on the reverse strand, counting down.
CTACAACCGACGCGTCTCGATCACCTCGGCACTCCATGGTGGACTAATTGTCACAGGGACCCATGGCGTCACTTAGGGACCAAAATGTCACCTAAGGACCAAAATGGATTGAATCGCTCACTTACTTATGCACATTGGTGCTAAAATAGCACTCACAGTGGCGTCCCACAATGTGCTAGGCAACATTGGCGCCTAACATCACCTCGGTACACTATGTGTCACCTCGGCTAACTACTCAACATCACCTCGGCACACTATGTGTGTACCTCGGCTACCTACACTCAAACCCTCAATTGGTGTGGCGCTCACGATTCACGCCTCCACACACTAAAATCATCTAAGTCATGGGAATTCACTTCTCGGTATTCCCTGAGTTCAGTTCACCTACACTTAGGCACTTGGGCGTTTCACCTTGGTGACGCTACCTCGGCCTGAGGACCTCGGTTCACTACCTCTACACCTCGGTAATCTTAAGGCGAAACACCTACACTTCGTTTTAAGCGTCCTTACCCCTCGTAAATGGTGTTTAGACACATACTCTCCTCGAAACTCACCAGCGGACCCTCAACACTAAGACACTCTAAGCGTTGACTTTCCTCAACTCGGTTTCTCTCACTCTAAGCTTAAGGGCACTCGGTTTGCTCTGTTTCTTGACTTAAACCCAACATGCAACCCATATCCAGCTCACCACACTCATGCACCCTCGGATACTCACTCCATTTGCTCCGATCCTCTCCCTAACTCTACATGCAAGCTCATTTCTTCACACTACACCGATTCTCACTCTAATGTCTCACCATGCAATGCTCTCTTCATACGACACAGAACAGAGAGAGTGTTACACTCCTCTCTCTTTCCTAACCGATCCACCATCGTTCCTCACCACAAATCACAGCAAAGAGTAAAAACACAGCAAACATGGTATGAACAACACATAAGACACACATGCAAGGTGATCAGAACCACTCACACCAAAACACTATCAAACACAAGACATTACAAGGATTAAAAGAGCCCCCTAACATAACCGTAGACATACTCTCTTCACTAGCACTTCTAAGAATCCTTGAAGAATCAGCTCACTCTTCACTTCGGTTCTCTTCCTTCTCTCCTTCGGTTCTCTTCCTTCTCTCTAAGTCTCACTTCTCTCTCTATTTTCTCAATTTGGAAACTTAACTATTTTGGAACAATGAATTGGTCTCCTACGAAGTCACCAATTAATATGTCCTAAGGGACTTAAATGAGGCCTTGGCCCTATTAGGTCGTGGGCTTCCTCTATCCACACCCTTTCCTAACTTAAACATTTTCCTAAAAATGCCACACAAGCTTAACCTTCACTTAATGAATTATTGACTTAAAAGTAAAATATTGCAAACCCTTAATAACCCAACTAAGTTAATTAATTGAATTATTTTGGGGTGTTACAATAAACACCCAAGCAATCACCAGAAAATGTATGCAAGTGTATGATATGCACCCCAAACGCCACGGGCACATGCATGTGGTTCCATCACCAAAATGGCCCTGAGGGCATTCACCATTAACCAAAATATTTTATGAGGCCGAGGCCTATTCACCAGAAATGCATATGATTATGCGACACCATGACTATGCACCATCACACCAAAAACACCAAATTATGCATTAGAATGCTCACCATTAGTTTATTCACTCACCAATCACCAAGAGAGGTCATAGACCCTCAATCACCCAAAATATATTCACCATTAGCATGCATCACCATAAAGAACAGCCCTACAAGGACTACAACCACACCCAAAAGGACTAAAGGAACACCATGGACTAGTTGCACACTAAAGGACTAATTGCACACCGAAGGACTAAGCCACACCCAGGACTAAAGTCACACCTAGGAATTAAAACACCACCTAGGGACCAATTCAACACCTAAGGACCAATTTAATACATAAGGACTAATTTGACACCTCAAGGCTAAAAACGAACCAGGGACTGAATCCCACACCTAGACACAGGCGCATGGGGTTGCGCCTTGGGCTGCCAAAGTTGGCGCCCATCACCTGAACCACGAGCGCCAAGTTGCGCCTTGAGGTGCATAAAGTTGGCGCCCGTCACCTGGGCACGAGCGCGAAGTTGCGCCTTGAGTTTTTCACGATTGGCGCCTCACACGAACCAACAACACCACGGTGACAGGCGGCCCAATTTGGCGCCACATCACTGAGACACCAACACCAAATAGTGTAATTTGGGTAGCCAATTAGCGCCCTACACTAAGACAGACGCATTTGGGCAGCCAAAGTGGCGCCCTTGTGCGCAACACAACACACCCACGCCACACACCAGCGCATTTGGGCAGCCAAAATGGCGCCCTTGCGCAACACGACACGCACACACACACCAGAACACAACACACACCTATACCAGCACCACAGGCGCGCAGGGCATGCCAATTTGGCGCCCTGCTGCGCAACACAGCACACACTGCACCCACACACCAGGCGCGCAGGGCATGCCAATTTGGCGCCCTGCTGCGCCACGCCCCACCTAGAAAACACAGCAGCAACATCTTGCGCACACAGGCGCCTAATCCCTGCAAATTTGGCGCCCTTCCCTATTCCCCAAGCCAAGCCGATGGCTCCCTCTGTCTACAACACCACCAAAACCTCTCCATTCAATCAATCAAACAAACACCTACTAAGCATCATGATTCCTCCTATTCAATCATATTGAATTAACACCTAAAACCCCTTAACATCAATTGACATTCAAATTCAACAAAAATCAATATTTCCATTTAACAACCAATCTAATCACATATTCATTCAATTACTCAACTCAATCATTCAAGCACACCATAAATCAATCAAATAATTCCTCCTAACACCTAATCCCTATGGTTTCATGTTCTAAGAATTATTAACCATGAAAGAGAGCCCCTTACCTTTGATAATTTGAAGGAACTCCCAAGTTTTCAAGAAATCTCTCCAAGACACCAACACTCCAAGCTTCCTTCCTCTTCTTGAGCTTCACGTAAAACCTCCTCCTTTCTCTCTTCTCTTCTTGCGTTTCTTTCTTTCAAAAGGTGAATCTGTTCATGGCGAGAGCAGTAGCAACTAAGCAACCTCCGTGGCGGCAATGCAGACGGAGTTCAAAGGAGAGTGCGAGTTCGCATGTGAGTCATGGGCGCTTCAATGGCCTCAAAAGGCAAATTTGAATATGGAGGGGAGTAGTGGAAAATGAAATAGAGGCTTCAAGCGTTGCAATTGATCTTTGGAATTAGATTGAGAGAGGAGTTTGGAGTGGGAAGGGTGGTTTTTCGGTCTATTCAGTGACTTGGTGATGGAACACGCATGAGGAGTGTTTGCTGCCTAGGTTTTTCCCTTTGTTGCAGCGTTTTCACGTTGGGGAAGAAGAGGAGCAAGCGGGGTCGGGTTACGGGGTGGATAGCGCGCATGGGCTTAAGTGAGCCGAAGCTGGGGGTGCGTCCGATGGAAACAACAAGGAGGTGTATGCGAGTAAAAGTAGCCTTAATTTCATTTTAAATCCTTTTTAAATCTCAATCTCACTATAACTATTATTTTAACGCCACCTCAATAGACCAAAATAATTTTCTAAAGAAATAATATCTCAAACACTAATATTTTATAAAAACAAGCTAAATATATAATAATAATCATATATTACAAATAGCATATAAAAAATACATTTTAAAGTGATTTCAACTAATTTTCATACTCAAACCCACAATAAATTAAAATAATTTAATCCTATCAATATAAAATAATTCATAAAATAAGTACATACTAAACGAATCACAACACACGAAAATCGGGGTGTTACATAATGCACCTGCTACATTCCAAAGATGCATGATGTCAATATTCTCAGACTTCATTGAGCAATCAATGGAAGTATTTATGGATGATTTCTCTGTCTTTGGGGAAACATTTCAAGTTTGTTTAGCAAATTTGGAACAAATTCTCAATAGATGTGAGGAAACAAACTTAGTGTTGAGCGGGAAAAGTGCCATTTTATGGTGCAAGAGGGCATTGTGTTAGGATATAGAGTTTCAAAGAAATGTCTAGAGGTAGATAAAGCCAAAATTGAGGTGATTGAGAAATTGCCACCACCAACCACAGATCAAAGGTATTAGGAGCTTCTTAGGTCATCTTTGGTTGTTATATTCCAATTTTATGCGAGTTCTTTTTAATAGTTTTTAATTTGGACTTTTCAACCATTTTATTTTAGACTTTTTAAAAAATGGCAAAAAATAGTAGCTTTTGCATATTTTTGGGTGTTAGTTTTTAGCTACTATTCGAAGAAATTTCTCTCTCCTTGGACCTCGTTTTTACGATCTGAGCGGTGAAAGTGAAGACATATTTCCCACGAACCATTTGTAAAAAAATGAAGGCGATCGGCGGTTAACGAATCCGGAATCGCACTTTTACGATGAGAGGTTTGTGAAAAAGCGGACCAAAAAGCTGCGGCTATTGCGAAAGAAATTCCTCTCTCCTCGGACCTCGTTTGATGATCCAGCGGTTAACGAATGCGGAATCGCAACTTTACGATGGTGGCGGGTTTGAGAAAAGCGGAATTGTGTTTTAAAGGGAATTACTTTCTCTACCTTGTTTTAGTCCCACATCGCTCGCAAGAAACAAGAGCTCCCTAGCAATTGGATATAAAAGGGGTTGAGAGGTGAAGATTAGAGGGGAGATCATTGGCGGGTTAAGTGATCTTTTGGGTCAAAGTGTTCGCGACCCATTTCACTAAAAGCCCGTCTTTGATCATTTGGACGTTTTGAGTCGGCTTTCCGATTCTCAAAGCGGTTCTTCTATGATGCAGGAGTCAAAATGGACCAGATAGGAGTCCGGTTCGCGATTGACCTGGTCAGACTGCTCGGTTCGGCAATCGTCGAGTCCAGGTTAGTTTTGTATTTATTTTGTTTATTTTTAAGTACATATCTATTTATCATTTATTTATAATATAATCTATTTACTTATTTGTTTATGTATATATCTATTCATATTTATTTATGTATATAGTTATTTATTCGATTATTTATTTTTTTAGCCTAGTCTTTATTAATTATCAGTTTTTGTCTTTTTTTTATGCACAAATTAGTTTATTTCTTCAAAAATCAAATAAAAGACTAAGTCGGTTGTACAACTGGGTTAGTCATCATCCTAGGACCAATGGTTGTCTGATTCGGTAATCCTAAAAACTTATAAAAATATGAATAAATTATTTTCCTAAAAATAAGGGACTAAGTCGGTTGTACAACCAAGGTTAGTCGGCGTTCTAGGACGAGTGAACATGCATGCAGTTCAAGAGTCCTAGAATACCTATTCTAAAACCAACCCACCTCACATCAAACCAATCTCTCTCAAAAACACAAAAAAAAAAAATCATTTTCAAAAAGTAGGGGACTATGTCGGTTGTACAATCGGGTTAGTCAGCGTCCTAGGATCAATGAGCTGTACAGTTCAAAGAGTCCTAGGACCCCTACACTAAAAAACACCAACCAATGAACCTTTTTGGGAAGAACTACGTAGCTTTGATTCCTCCATTGCATCCAGGAGTGCGTAGGAGCAAGAGTCCACTCTTGTCAAGCACTAAAAATTAAAAATTTAGTTAAGTCTTTTTCTCTATAAATAAAAGGGTAAATATTAATAAAGCGTAATTAATTAGACCAAGGATGTCGTGGGGTGCTAATACCTTCCCACGCATAACGACTCCCGAACCCTAAACTTGTCTTGTCCTAAACCCAAAGAGATTTTCGAATTTGCCCTTAAACTAAAATTTGGTGGCGTCTTCCTTTTGAACCTTGAAGTATCCTATTCCGGATTTTTAGGTCATTACTGGTGGCGACTCCACTTTGGGACTTAATTCTTTTTAGAGAGTCAAAACCTAGTCTAATTATTTAGGATTAATTTAATTTTTACCCTTCCCTTATTTATGTATTAGAAGACGATATTTGTATGAATGTTTGTTTTGTTTGTAGCTTTGGGTTATTTTAAAATTTGCTCCTACACACACTACAACTCTACACATCACACACATGTGAGAAAAGTCCTCTACCGGACTCGAGTGCAAACCTAAGTTAGAGCGAGATTGCGTAGTGATGGCTGCGGGGCGTGCGTCTCGTTGGGTGGTCGATATTCTTGGTAGGGTCCTTGGCTCTAGGGACCATGTGTAGGATTCTTTAGAACCATCCTTGTGAGGTTCACTATAAAAGAAACCTTAGACCCACTCCATAGGATACCTTCCTAGGATCACAAAGGAGCTTCATACCCTTGCATTCAAACAAATATTAATGCATACCATCTTTTATCAACAAAAAAAAATCAAAAAAATCAAAATAACAAAAATTGTTATATTCCACAAGCTTTTAGAAGTTATGCCTCATGCATTTTTCCTTTTCTTTGCAATAAAAATCAAGTGTCGCATGTATTTTTATGGCCGTCACGAGAATTAAAAGCTTTATTTTGGAGAGAAGCCATGCATGCTAAAGTCAAAGTCAAACTTTGTACTTTACTCTCCAAACGTAAAACTTATAATTCCCCGGCGCGATAAATAAATTCATATATTATCATTTCATGCACGTACATTATCATTACATTCGCATTTCACATACATTCATTCACATTTCATGCACATTCATTTGCATACTTACATCGAACATTATAAAAAAATTAACATAATTTTAGAAGAAAAATGTGATGAGAGGTGAGACATTCTTGTGAAATAAATCATTCTTTTTGGAAAAAGTTTAGTCATACTTTGTTGCAAGCTCAAGGTGTTTCAAGGCACTCAACTTTTTAAATTAGCAGCACGTTTATATTTTTATCAACAAAGCGTAGCATCTCATCCACCACATGATGAATGGTGAAATGGTCCGCCAAAATTTTCTTTCATGTTTTAAGCGATGTTGACTCTCTCTGAGCGTTAGGTGTAGTAACTTGTGTGTGACATGTGTCTTCATTCTTGTTTGAGTAAGTTAATGTCCTTACCTTGTCATCATCCCCCGTAAGTACATACTCCCCTACCTAGTCGACTTTTTGGTTTGTTCTCACTATTGAAATAAATGCTTTAGGCCCTCCATACTGGGGCAAATTTGTGATCTCTAAAATACCTTGTCAACATTGTATTCCCTTGGTGCAAGTCCTTTACAAAAAATCAAAAAAAGGCCAGGTTGAAAACTCGTAAGAGCGGCCTAAGCAAAAATTAGGGCATATAAAAAAAAGAAATAAAAAAAAAGAGCGAATATATAAAAGTAAATAAATTTTTGTCCTTAAGTTAATTTTTGAGAAAACGAGCAATCATGTTTTGAAATGAAGTTTGACAATCTCCCATACCCTCGAAAAAAAACCTGTGCTACCCACTTTAAGCCAAAAATCAAAAAACAAAACTTTCAATCACCCTAGACAAGGATCAATTCCACATCAAAATGGTGTATCACCTTTACCAGCTCAACCAGCTCAAAAGAAAGAGAAAAGAAAATTAAAGAAAAAAAAAAGAGCACAATCAAAAAAGAGTATTTACAAATACTGAAAAAAGCAAAAATAGTAGAAATGGTGAGCTGATAGCATTAAACGCATAAGAGATCCTTGTCTAAACAAACCCTCAAACACCTCTTTGAGCCCAATGATCCCTTCCTTCATAAACCATTAACCATCAGCCAAGTTACACCATTGAATAAAAATCATTGGTCCCATCAATCCTCAAACACTTCCATTGCCGCAATTATCCTATACTTCACAAACCCTAACCATCGGCCACATTACAACCCTCTAAAGTTCATTCCGATCAATGAATGATTGCTTCTGTTTTCTCAAAGTTTTAATTTTAGGACAAATAAATTTATTTATTTACAATATGTTTGCTCAAGAATATATCTCAAAAAAAAAATCAAAAAATCAAAAAAAAAAACAATAGACTTGCACTTCAGGATTCGTTCAAGTCATATTTTCATCAAGACAAGGTTTAGTGATCGCCAAGTGGAATTTCCGTCATAGCAAACTCAAGACTATCATAGTCTGAGAGTCATTCTAAGGACAACCAAAAGTTTATACTAGGATCGTCACCTAGATCCTAAAGTGGGGCATTCTTTTCACCTTTTGTTCCATTTAAACTTGGGGAAATGTGTCCAGTGTCCATCCTTTACCACTCCCAGTCTATACAGCCGCATTTGACCAACTACAAAAACCCATAACCCTAACTCAGTCACCTTTCCCAATCTCACTAAAAGCAACCATCCAAAATACCTTTCCAAGTGGGGCAATCATGTTGCTCTTCACTCCTCCTACAAATGGGGAAATTCACCCTATACCCATCTCATCCCCCTTGTCACATTCACGGCCATAAAACCATAGCGGGGCAATTCTCAACTCATTACCCTAAATGCTGCTACTCTAGCCGGGGCAATCTTGTCTTTACCATAAACGAGACAACACCAAACTCCATGGGTTGAGGAAAAATCTCTTGCTTTCCGCCTTTCATTCCAAAGCCAATGCATTCCCAATTCATCATCTTACACCCTAGCTTGTCACCACTAGACAGAGGCGGGGGTTATTCACTCACCGTCATCAAATCTAAGTTGGGGCGCAGTCCCACATTTCTTGGCTCGGGAAAACCTACCTTTCATGACCTTTGACAAAGACCAGTCAGTCATTCACCCCTTCATGTGCCACAAACGTCCTCACCTCAGGCCTTTAGAACCCCAAGTTAACTGACTCATACATCTATATTTGTACTACTATACATCTTTACTAAACAATGCTTCAGAGAGAGAGACACAAGTTGATCATGTAATGCTAAGGATCCGCTTAGCTAACTTTGTGGACCTAAAGCTTCAGTCATCATGGGGCACATTAGAGAGACACATCAGTGTATGTAAATAACAACTTTGAGATTGTCGAAGTTTGAATCAAATCTAGCCTTTCCAATGAATGATCAATCTCCGCCTTTCACATCCAAAGTCTCACATCTCATCATCACAAAAAAAAATGTTTCTACACCCAAATCAATCATTTCATATCACCGCACCATGCACCATAGCATTTGCATTCAATCATTTCATTCACATTCGCATTTCATGCATTTATTGTATACCAAAAAAAAGCAAAAAAACTAAAAAACAAAAAGAGAAAAGAATCACCTATTTAATTTGGACTTTTTCAACCATTTTATTTTGGACTTTTTCTGAAAATTGCAAAAAATAGTAGCTTTTTGCGTATTTTCGGGTGTTAGTTTTTAGCTACTATTCGAAGGAAATTTCTCTCTCCTTGGACCTCGTTTTTACAATCTAAACGGTGAAAGTGAATACATATTTTCCACGAACCCGCTGTAAAAAAATGAAGACGATCCGACAGTTAACGAATCGGAATCGCACTTTTACGATGAGAGGTTTGAGAAAAAGCGGACCAAAAACGCATCTATTGTGAAGGCAATTCCTCTCTCCTCGGACCTCGTTTGACGATCCGAGCGGTGGCGTAGAAATATGTCTCACGAACCTACTGTCAAAAAGGAAGGCGATCCAAGCGGTTAACGAATCCGAAATCGCAATTTCTGATGTGAGTTTGAAAAAAAGCGGGAATTGTGTTTTAAAGGGAATTACTTTCTCTACCTTGTTTTAGTCCCACATCGCTCATAAGAAACAAGAGCTCCCTAGCAATTGGATATAAAAGGGTTTAGAGGTGAAGATTAGAGAGGAGATCATTGGCGGGTTAAGTGATCTTTTTGGGTCAAAGCGTTACGCGACCCATTTCACTAAAAAGCCCGTCTTTGATCATTTGGGCGTTTTGAGTCGGCTTTCAGATTCTCAAAGTTGTTCTTGCGATGCAGGAGTCAAAATGGACCGATAGGAGTCCGGTTCGCGATTGACACTGGTCGATTTGCTCGGTTCGGTTCGGCACTCGTCGAGTCGAGTTAGTTTTGTATTTATTTTGTTTATTTTTAAGTACATATTTATTTATCATTTATTTATAATATAATCTATTTATTTATTTGTTTATGTATATATCTATTCATATTTATTTATGTATATAGTTTTTATTCGTTTATTTATTTTTTTAGCCTAGTCTTTATTAATTATCGGTTTTTGTCTTTTTTTTTGCACAAATTAGTTTATTTCTTCAAAAATCAAATAAAAGACTAAGCCAGATTGTCTACAACCCCAGGTTAGTCATCATCCTAGGACCAATGAGTTATGCAGATTCGGTAATCCTAAAAACTTATATAAATATGAATAAATTCTTTTTCCTAAAAATAGGGGACTAAGTCGGTTGTACAACCCACCTCACATCAAACCAATCTCTCTCAAAAACACAAAAAAAATCATTTTCAAAAAGTAGGGGACTATGTCGGTTGTACAATCGGGTTAGTCAGCGTCCTAGGATCAATGAGCTGTACAGTTCAAAGAGTCCTACGACCCCTACACTAAAAAACACCAACCAATTAACAAACCTTTTTCAGGAAGAACTACGTAGCTTTGATTCCTCCATTGCATCCGGAGGTACGTAGGAGCAAGAGTCCACTCTTGTCAAGCACTAAAAATTAAAAATTTAGTAAAGTCTTTTTCTCTATAAATAAAAGGGTAAATATTAATAAAGCGTAATTAATTAGACCAAGGATGCCGTGGGGTGCTAATACCTTCCCACGCATAACGACTCCCGAACCCTAAAGGGATTTTTCGAATTTGCCCTTAAACTAAGATTGGTGGCGGCTTCCTTTTGAACCTTCGAAGAATCCTATTCCCGGATTTTTCGGTCACTACACTAGTTTCTATAGGATATTTATCAAAGATTTTTCAAAGATTTCAAAACCATTATGTATGCTTCTGCGTGCCATTTAACTTTGATTATTCTTGTATTGAAGCTTTTGAAAAGCTTAAAAAGGCATTGGTGACAGCACCAGTGATAGTAACACCTGATTGGAGCAGGCTATTTGAATTAATGTGTGATGCTAGTGACTTTGCAGTAGGAGCAGTCCTAGGGAAAAAAAGGTATGACAAAGAATTCATTCCATTTATTATGCTAGAAAAACATTAGTTGAAGCTCAAGTGAACTATACAGTCACCAAAAAAGAATTATTAGCTGTGGTATTTGCATTTGAAAAGTTTAGACCTTACTTAGTTGACACAAAAGTTATTGTTTATACTAACCATTCTGCCATTAAGTATTTAATTTCAAAGAAAGATGCACAACCAAGGTTGATAAGGTGGATTCTACTCCTTCAAAAAATTGATCTTGAAATCAGAGACAAGAAAGGAGTAGAGAATCAAGTGGCAGACCATTTGTCAAAGATTGAAGGTGAATCACTAGGTACACAAGTAAAACAAATCAAGGAAAGCTTCCCAGATGAGAAATTATTGGCAATCACAGTCAATGCACAAAATGAAACTGCATTAGCTATAAGCAATGCAGGAGCATCTAATGCATCTGCACCATGGTATCTTTGATATTGTGAATTTCCTTGCAAGTAAGGTGGTACCGATGAACATGACATATCAACAAAGGAGAAGAGGAGCAACAAGCGATTGCTCTTTGCATTGCCATCTTTGCACCTTATGGAGGACACTTTGGAAGCGATGAAACGACAACTAAGGTATTACTGATCACGGTTATTTTTGGCCTAATTTATTTAAATGCAAATTGTGATAATTGTAAAAGGGCAGGAAATATCTCTGATAGACATGAAATGCCAAGAACCAATATTTTAGAAATTGAATTATTTGATGTATGGGGAATGGATTTCATGGGACCTTTTCCACCTTGTTTTGGCAATTTATATATTTTAGTGGTTGTTGATTATGTGTCCAAATGGGTAGAGGTGGTAGCATTACCAAATAATGATGCTAACTCAGCAAGTAAATTCCTTCAAAGGAATATATTTGCTAGATTTGGAACTCCTAGGGCAATAAATAATGATGAAGGTTCAGAGTTTTGTAATAGAATCATTGAAAACCTTCTAGCTAAGTATGGAGTTAAGCATAAGATAGCTACAACTTACCATTCTCAAACTAGTGGACAAGCAGAACTATCCAATAGAGATATTAAGAGAATGCTAGAAAAAATGGTAAGTCCAAATAGGAAAGTTTGGTCTTTACATTTGGATGAGGCTTTATGGGCATATAGAACAGCATTCAAAACACCTTTAGGAATGTCTCCCTATAGAATAGTTTGTGGAAAACATTACATTTACCTGTGGAGTTAGAAAATAAGTCATATTGGGCTATCAAGAAGCTCAATTTTAACTTAAACAACGCAGGTGCACAAAGAATGTTAGAGTTTAATGAACTAGAGGAAATTAGGCAATTCTCTTATGAGAATGCTGAAATCTATAAAGCTAAAACTAAGGCATGGCATGATAAGAGGATTCAAAGGAGAGAACTAAGAGAGGGAGGATTGGTTCTATTATATAACTCTAGGTTGAAGCTATTTCCTGGTAAACTTAGATCAAGGTGGTCAGGACCATTCAATTTGGTTAAACTTTATCCTCATGGAGCAGTTGAATTGTTGGATGAAGCAACCAATACCATCTTCAAGGTAAATGGTCAAAGAGTAAAAATGTACTATGGTGAACATGTGGTGAGAGATAAAATCACCACTCATTTGAAAAATCTCTAAGAAAAAAGAGGTAGTTAGGCTGATAAGACTCTTAAAACGAGCGCTTAATGGGAGGCAACCCATCATTTTTATGTATTTTTGTTCAATTTTATGTTTTCAAGTGTTTTCTAGGAATGCAGGTTACTAATGAAGTTGCATTGCAATGCACCTGCATTGCAGAAAAAAGTGTCCTGCACCCAAGTTTCAAAAATGTGAAGAATTTGATCAAGTAGGAATCTTCATTCATCAGAAAGATAAGAGGGAGATTGAGAAGATTAATTATGTATTTAGTAATCAAGGATGACACGTGGCGCAATGCATGTTCCCCACGCTTCACCTAACGGCTACTTCCATCAAATCAAACTCCACTAACTCTTCCTTCACATTAAACCCTTAATCTCAATACCATTACCCCTTCCATGCAATCTTAACCATCATCTTCACCCAAAAATAGTTACTTCTCATTCCATTTTCACTTTCTTTGAAAACTCACCCAAGAAACTAAAAACTTGAAGAAACACGATGGTGAAGAAGCAATCAGCACAGAAATCTTCAATCAAGCATGGTGAAACTACACAAAAAGTCAATAAAATCACGCATGCAGGATCATCATCGCGAGAAAAAGCAAGAAAGACAAACCCAATGCTTTGCATTGAGAAGTGATGATAAAGCACACTTGTGGAGAATGCAAATGCTCCTGAAGAGGATATGAATTGAAAAGGCAAGTCCAACATTCATGGAAACAGATTGCCAATCTTCACTTGGGATCAATTTGTTCTTCCAAGAGGAGGCTACATTGAAGATCTAGTCAGAGAATTTTATGCTGGAATCACACAAGAAGAAGGCATGGAGCAATCCTACACTTCAATGGTGAGAGGTAAACTTGTACACTTTCATCCCAAGAAATTAAATGAACACTTTGTGTTGAAATACAATGGGAATGAATTTGAAAAGAGAGTAGCAAAGGCTTATAGGAAAGAAATGGAAGAAATAAAGGGTAGAATAGCCACACGGATTCTACTTGGGAGAAATTTACACCTAATGAGATCAAGCTTAGAAGTACCTATTTGATAGATGCATTAGGTAACTGGCATTTGTTTATAGCAACTTCAATCCTACCTACATCACACACTTATGCAATGACCAAAGAAAGATTGATCCTTCTAAATACAATTCTCTCTGAGGGCAATGTTGATATAGGTAGATTGATTGCTAGGAAAATTCGTTCATGCACATCTAAATCAAAGGGATTTCTATTTTTCCCTTGCCTTATAACTAAGTTATGCATGGAGGAAGGTGTCCCAATAGCCCCCCATGAACAAAGAAAATTTCCCCTAGTAATTTGAATGCTGAGATGAGAGAGAGATTAAGGAAAGTTAGAGGTTCTATGCCTGCTATGCAAGAGCATTTCATGCAGAAACAATTTGTTGTATGGAAGTTTCAAAATGATCAACATGATTGGTTGCAACTTGTCTTCGACAAAATGTTTGATATACTAGGGCATGTTGAAGCCCCTGTGTTTCCAAACTGGGTGCTAGGGATTGAAGGACAAGAAGAAGAAGGAAAAGAATAAGCTGATGAGGTAAGGGAAGAAGAAAAACAAGAGGAAAAGGAGGAAGAACCTGTTACAAAGAGAAAGGTAACAAGGAAACAAGCAAAGGGAAAGAAAAAGGTAGTAATTGAGCCCGAAATTGAAGAATTATATGACTCAGACACTGAGGAGGATGAGGAGATTCAGAAGCAAGTTCAAGAAATGGAAAGGAATGAATATGAGGAAGATAGTGATCTTGAGGTAGAGAGTGAGGAATAACACAATGATGGAGGTGTTAATATGGAAGATAGTGCAAGCCAAAAATATGACAAGACACCACCACCAGTCCAACAAGAAACAACTCACACATCACCTATAACTTCACCAATCCATTCACCAATCTCATCACCAATTCATTCCCCTACTTAGGTCAAAACACATTTTTATTAAAAAGTTAGAAGAGCTTAAAGAATTAAGTTTGGGGGTATTTTATGAAAATTAAGGCTGAATTTGAAAAGTTTAAAGAGTAAACAATGCACAAAAGGTTACAAAAGTACTGTATCACAAGAAAATCAATATATAAAGCCATATTGACTTTGAGTCATTTAAAAATTTGTGCAGTTGTCATACCCCAATTTTGTCAAAACAGGGTCAAAACCCTAATTTTCCTCAAAAAGGAATAACCAGGAGGAGTAAAGAGCATCATGCATTGCATTTAGGTTTCTAAAAGTCATTTCAAAGCTTCTAAAATCGTTTTAAAGTGAGAATGCACTTTTTAGCAAATTAGGACTTTTTAGGGTAAAGGGCATTTTGGTCATTTTTCACAGGGGATGATTTTCTCGTTAAAAATGTGCATCCACAAAAAGTACATTTTATTCCATCCAAAATAATTTTTGTACAATTTTTGGAGAGAAAATCCTAGTCCAAAATAATTAAACATGCATTTTCCTATTTTTAGTGCATAAAAAATGCCAAAAGACCATCAAAAATCCCCAATTAATTAAGTGACAATTTTGATTGTCTAGAACAATTAGGAGGCTATTTCATGGTGTCCAAAAATATGTAACATGTTTCAATAGGTGCATTTCCATTTTACATGCCCAAAAAGATTCAAAATTCAAAAAATAAAAGGAGGAAGTGTCCTCAATAAGACAAAAGACCAAAAATGAGCTTTTTTTTTTATTTTTCTCTCCCACATTCAGCTGCTCATGCGCAGCTCTCTCTCCCTCTCTCTCTCTCTCAAGAAGCTTCTACACACCTCTTTTCTTACTCACCAAGATTTGATTTGATCCTATCCTCACTTTTGCTTGTTTGACTATCATGAAAGCTCCCACACATTAATAAACAACAACAAAAAAAACAACTAATTCAAACTTCCAAAATAACACGAGCTATTAGCTCACCACCTTTTTCAAAACTATTTTCAAAAGAATAATACGACGTTGTCGCTTGTAATCACTGAAGCCATTGCTTGTTTGATTACCGTTCAACTCTCTTTTCTTTCGAGTTAATACCGAATGCCACTCGAAGCCTTTGCTTGTTTGGTATTCGCGAACACTCGAGTCTTATTTCAAAAACTCCAAAAGCACTTTCAAAAAATCATAAAGCCGTTTTCACCGCAAAACTAAGAACTACGTTGCTTTGATCCTCGGCCGGTGAGAGTGCGTGGGAGCCGGGTTCATGTCCCGTCAAGCATATCTTTAAAAAGCGAGAACTACGTTGCTTTGATCCTCGGCCGGTGAAGTGCGTGGGGCCGGGTTCATGTCCCGTCAAGCATATCTTTAAAAACCCGCAAAAACAAGAACTACGTTGCTTTAATCCCTCGGCCCGGTGAGAGTGCGTGGGGCCCAGGTTCTGTCCCGTCAAGCACGCTTTTCAAAAATCTTTGTTTTGTTAAAGCTTTTCAAAGATACCAAAAACATCCCTTTCTCCGTTTTCAATAAAGTGATTTCTCAAAAGAAAAGAAAAATAAATAGAACAACGTATTTCAAATCAAACATTTCAAAACCACATCAAGTTAATGGTTCCTTTCGGTGAGAAAGAGGCGTGAAGTGCTAATACCTTCCCCATGCATGGCAGACCCCGAACCTACATCTCTAAGTTTTGAAAGACCACCCGCTTTCCTAAAAAGGTTTTTTCAATGTTTTCCTAAATAAATATTGGTGGCGGCTCTACTATTTTCAACGTTGTCAAACTGAAAAGTCCCAAACCGGATTTTTCGGGGCGCAACAGCTGGCGACTTCACTGGGGAACAACTTTTCTTTTTTTAAAAAAAAAAAAAAAAAGGAGAGATGAGGGTCAAGCCTAATTAATTTGATGTGGTTTAAATTGTTTGATTTGAAAAACTATGTTCTGTCTCTTCCTTTTCTTTTTCTTTTCTCTTCTTTTGTATGCCTATGGTTATGTTTATGCATGCATTCCTCAATTCCCATGATCCCTCTTCTTCGCTCCTTTTCTTGAGGTAAAACATGCATTCCCCCATTCTATTATGTCCCCTTCTTCTTAGCTCCCTTTCTTGAGGTAAGCAATGCGTGTAATTACTGTGGACTTATTAGAATGGTTTGTATATTAAACTAGTGTATGCATGTTGAACCCTAGGGTAGACAAGCATTTATACGGGTGTTACGGTTTCCTTGCGGGTGGGGTGGGTAGATTTTAGGAAGTATGTCCTCGATCACACACTTTCACACCTTATGATTTATGTTCTATGAGTGGGCTCCTATGCCGGATCCAACAAAACACTTAGGAGAGTGGAGGCGATTAGTGGTGTCATTCAAGACCTTTGTGCATGCGATACTCATGAAAGTCTCAACCGAGTCACGCTTTCTCATGATGCCTCACACTTGGTAGCATTCTACATTTGTGGGTGTCGGCGTGAGGATTCTATAGCTCCTTAGCCATTGTGAGGTGTGAATTAGAACTACATGGGAGGAACCTTTGAAGTTGACCTAGAACTTAAGATTCCCACCTTTGTAGGACACGAGGGCATACGAATTGTGTGTTGCATGGTAATTTAGGGCATGTCTTCCTCAAAAGGGAGCTTTTTCAAAAAAAAATTTCCAAGGAAATACAAAAATATTTTCTTTCTTTCAAATAAACCGCTCCTGAATTTTTGAACCTCCATCCTTATGCATCGCTTTCATCATCTCTACATGCATCATTCATATCATAATCACATCATGCCGCATTCATTAAAACTAAATGTTGTAAACATCTGCATTCATACTGCATCTCATTTGCATTTGCTTGCCGGGAACCTTTGAGTAACGTACCGTCTTGTCATAGGTGCATCAGAATGGAATTGAATAGCAAGACTTAGCTCATTTCTCGCTTCCCGATTATGAAGAGGTTGAGATCGATGAGTACGAGGCGGTGTGCAGCCATATGGGCCCGATTGAGAGAGAGTCCTTTGATCGGGCATACGGGAATGTTCGTAGATTGCTGCGATTGAGCGTTCAAGAGGACGCTCTTATAGCTTTGAGCAGTTCTCTACGACTACGATGTGAGTGTTTCTTCTTCAAGAATTTTCATTTGTCACCTACATTAGAGAGTATGAGCGACTTTTGGGGTTCGCCGGACCACATGCTAGGCCTTACCAATATCGAGGCGATCTATCTTGATGAAAAGCTCGCAACGCTGCTTAGGATCAGTGTGGATGAATTGAGGTTGCAGAAGTTAAAGAGAAATGGTGTAACCGGGTATCCACAAGAGTACTTCGAGGGCTTATTACAATCTTATGCCGTAGCTAAGAAGTGGGGACCATTCAAGTTAGTGCTCGCTCTTACCATATTTGGGGTGGTCCTCTTTCCTCAAATAGAGAGATATGTTGATGAAGATGCAATCGGTGCATTCTTGGCCTTCAAAGACACTCAGAACCCTATCAATCCGGTACCCGCTATTCTTGCTAACACGTACCACGCTCTTACTCCAGTTCCATAAAAAGAAAGTATGTCTTTCTTCCCACGTTCTCTACGCCTGGCTTATTACCCATGTGATCCACAACCGAACTGATGTTAGGGAGCTAATTTCTTATGCCCTAAGCTTTGATGTGGAGGTCAAAACTGCTATGGAATGGGTTGAGTTTTTGAAGAATCTCAATGAACTCCAAATCCGGTGGTACCACGACTACTTGTTGGAATGACCAGGACCGGTGGTAGTGTTCGGTTGTGGAAGCTTTCAAAACGTGCCTCTCATGGGGACTCGAGGGTGTATCAACTACAATCCTTCATTGACCTTGAGGCGGCTCGGTTACAGATGAGGAACTCACCCTCCGAAGGCATGCTGTCCCGTATTTACCTCTATAAGGGGATGGCTAAATGCGGCGACTTGCTTCGAAGAGTTCAACAGTCATGGGAATCCGTAGTGCGGAAAGGGAGTAAAGAGCTGTCAAAGAGAATCAGTGACATCACCTTCAATCAATGGCTCAAAGAGAAGCTTCAAAATGCAAAATCACCAATTCAAGGGATGCTTTCCCTTGAGGAAGAGATACCAGAGCCTTATGTCCCTACCCATGAAGAGCTAAACGAAGTCAAATCCGCGTTAGCAAAGGTAGAAGAGGAAAAGAGGGCACTGCAGGCTAAGTTAGAAGAGATAGCTCTAGAGAAGGAAAAGCTAGAGGAAGCAAACAATGTCAAGATGATCGCTGTGGAAGAAAGCGTTAGACGATTCAAGAAAGAAGAGCAAAGTAAGATAGAAGCCCGAGGCATCTGAAGGGGCAGAGAGGAGCTCCAAAGGTATAAACAAAAGACAAGGAAAGCGCTTGAAGAAGCTCGGAGTGGAAGACACTAGCCATGGAATCGGGGCAAGAATCACATTTAGTGGCGAGTTGAGAGTCAGTTGAGAAGCCTCAAGCAAGAAAGGGTGGCCATTAATGAAACTCTCAAGGAATACCAGCAGGCTTTGAGCTTTGAAAGAGAAATATTTGGTGAATTGAAGAGGGACCTTCGCTGTCTAGAAGATGCCTACAGGCAGGTCCGGGTAGAGAGCCAGTATTGGGAAAAACGCTTCCTAGAGTTGATTGGAAAGATTGAAGATCAAGAGGTCATTAAAGAGCTTAAGGATGAGATACAGCTGTGGAAGAACAAATTTTCAAAGTTGTCGGAGCTAGCCAGTCAGGCCATGTTAGGGGTCCCCAAGAACCTAAGATTAGCTGAGGCTGAGATGCATTTCTTCAACACCCACTTTGAAGTGTATCGGTTTGTGAAATCTTTGCGGCGTTGATCACGAGAATTCAAAGAGCAATCTCAAGGTGCAAGTGTAAGCAAGAAGAGGAAGAGAGTTGGGGAGCTTGGAGCTATTTGTATTTGAGTTGCCTATTTGTATTTTTCGATTTAAGAGTTTATTTGAGCTTAGTATTCAAGAATATTGTCTTGTTCTTTTTATGAACATTGTATTGTCTTTTCCTTTAACGAAAATTGGTGAAGCTTTGAAATCTTGATGAATGAAGTGTGCTATTTCGATTCCTTGTTTACTTCAATTAAGTAAATCAAAGAGTTTCTGTAGCGTATGACATGACAAGGCAAGGTATCCCGCGGTTCCGACATCAAGCAAACATTGTGCATGCATTCATACATTCATTCATAAATTTATTTTGTTTCTTATGCAATAAATGTCTAAATAAATGAAGGCACGCTGGTTCTCCGTCACCGATACTTCACTCATTGCAAGCCAGGTGATGGCTCATTTACGAGAACATCCGGAGGTTGAAATTGAGAGTAACCCGAACAAGAGGACATGGGTGTACAAATTACGAATCTTGGCGGTGGCTCGGAAAACCGAACTCGAAGGATAAGATGGGTACTATGGAGGCCCGAGTCCATGAAATGATGGTAATCTTTGCAAGGTTTGAAGAGTGGGACAAGTCTTTGGCCGTCGCCGTAGTGGGTCCAGATGGGGTCACTTCTTCGTCGTCCCCCTCCGGTGTCGTGAATCGCTGCGACCACAGTTCCTCGGGATGCGGGGTCGGTCATCCGTGTTCGCTCGAGAAATGAATGTGTCAAACCAAGACACTGCCACGCAGAGATACCCTTGGGGTATGCTGCTGGATACACGCCACAACCAGGTTAGACTACTCCATTGGTATAGCCGCACCTAATCAAATCACTGTCACCATACAGGGGAACTGGGAGGATCCCGAATCGAGCTCCTATCCTCATGCCATGCGATTCCACGCCCGGGGTTCACAAAGACGACCTCAAAATGTTCCTCGGCCCGGGAGGAGGGTATTACTATAGCATGGGAGTCACCCCGAGGGCACGCGTTTGAGGGGGCTCGGCCAAATGATCCGATCAGAGCACTTGAAGAAAGAGTGAGAGCTATGGAGAATGCGGTGTTAGAGCCAAAGAAGCCCGTGAGCTATGCCTAGTCCCGTTTTGGTTCTACCACCAAAATTCAAAGCTCGAGGTGGACAAGTCTGAGAGGATCGGCTGCCCAGAGAGCCATATTACAATGTTCGTCAGAAAAATGGGTCCCTATGCCAATGATGACAAATTACCGATTTCTTGCTTCGAGCAGTTTTGCGGGAGCTCCTCGGATTGGTATATGAAGTTGCAATCCTCTGAAATCCATTTGTTGGAAGGATTTGTGCAAAAGCTTTCATGAGACAATATAAATACAACATGGACATGGCTCCGAGATAGGTCGCGATTCAGCACATGAGTAAGGGTGAAAAGGAGACTTTCAAAGAGTATGCTCAAAAATGGCGAAGCACAGCCGCCCAGGTTCAACCTCCTTTGGCTGAGAAAGAGATGGTGTACATGTTCTTGGAAACTCTGCAAAAATCAATCTATTATGACAGTGATCACAAGTGTCTCAACCAGTTTCTCCGACATGATAGTCTTGGGAAAGACTTGAACATGGCCTTGAAGCGGGAAGATTTGAATCACCTCGGTAATCACGGGGAGCTCTGGTGGGTCCAACAACCGGAAAAGTACCAGCCCATTTCCCTAAAAAGAAAGAGGGAGAAACTAATGTCATCTCAGGGGGAAATTCATCTTTTGGTACTCCTCCACCCCAAACTATTCCATTCTCTGCTCCAGTGCCATCTCATCAAGGCGTTGACAGTCCCAAGACTCAAGGTTATCGGTTTAAGAAGCGGACCGGTTTGATCCAATCCCGATGACATATCTTGAAATTTGTTTAATCACTTGACCTCCAATAATCGATCAACACTCGACCCATGAAAGTAGTTCACCACCATTTCCCGGAGGATACAATGCTAATGCCACTGCGGTTTCCACAGCGAACGGGTCGGTCATGCCGTGGAAGATTGTAAAGCCTTTAAGCATGTGGTGCAAGATTTGATAGATGTTGGTTGGATATCGTTTAAAGAGAACCGTCCCAAATACAACAATCAATCCATTACCGAAGTCACCAGGAACAGACTACCAATGCTATAGAAAGTCTTTGTTGGCAAGTTCTTTGAAAAAGTACAAGAGATCAAGACTCCTCTAAGTGTCATTTATCTTTGAGTTATGCCGGGCCAAGGTTGTTAAAAAAGGGTGTTGCCACGAAGAAGGGTGTGCTGACTCTCTGTGTGGGGGAGGTTGTGAAACTTTCAAGGTGATCCTACAAGACCTGATGGATCGGTATGTGGTCCAGATAGGAACCTACGGTATGGAAGATGAAGTGTGGACCCTATATTCAGACAGTGGTAGAGAGGCCAAAAAGCCAAGTGAAATTCTGCACAATTCTGCTATGAGATCGGTTCAAGCCTGGGCCCGACCAGTAGCCAATGAAGACACGGTTCCCTTCTCTTGCAAGGAAGAGATCAGTGAAGAGGTAATAGTGGTGCCTACAAAAGAGGGATGTTGGGACACTCTAGGAGAGCCCAACGGAAAGTTTGATTACTTGGTCAGATATGATGCTCCACGAAAGTGCTCTAATCCAGAATAGAAGATATCCATTGCTTTGGATGGGGTGAGAGTAGATGAAGCGATGCGACCAAGTGGTCATCATCATGGATAGTTCGAATGCGGAGAAGTGTGGACACTTTGTACCACGACAATGATAGAGGAATCGAGAAAGCCCATTGAAATTCCTTATGATTTCAATCCTAGGTTGGTGCGAGCAAATGCTCGGTAATAGTGATTGAGTACCACTCCGTTTCGTTATGAGTCAAATAAAGCGGTTCCACTGGAAGTACACGGCGAGAATGCTCTCCAAATGCTACCACCGTGACCAACATAGCAGGATCAAGTGGGATCACAAGGAGTGGAAGGGTGTTTGCTCCAGAAACCCTCCGAGCAGAAATACCTAAAGAGGCTGAACAGGGAAGCCGTAAAGAGAAAGGAAAAGAGCGAGGGTTGCTCGAGAAAAAGTAAGGGAAAAAGAAGCGGATGAATTCACGAAGATTATTCGGCAAAGTGATTCTGAGGTGGTTGACGGTTAAACAGAGCGCCATCAAAGATATCCATGCTTTCACTTTGTTGCTCGATTGAAGCACACTGAAGCGCCTGATGAAAGTGCTCGGTGAGGCTCATGTTGCGAGAGGACATCTCGGTGAATCAATTTGATGGAATTGTCGGAAATGTGGTGGTTGCAAATCACCTAACCTTTGCTGATGATGAGTTACCCTCGAGCGGAAAAGAACACAATCAAGCTCTTCATATCTCAGTAAAGTGTGGGGACTATGTGCTGGCCAGAGTACTGATTGACAACGGGTCTTCACTGAACGTAATGCCAAAGTCAACCATGGACAAGTTAGATGTTGATTGCTCCTACATGAAACCAAGTTCAACGCTAGTGCGAGCATTTGATGGGTCCAAAAAGGAAGTGCTGGGAGAAATGGAATTTCCTATCCAGATTAGTCTGAAGTTTTTGTATCAATTTCCAAATCATGGACATCACCTCCTCATATAGTCACATCGCTAGGAAGACCTGGGATCCACATGGCTGGGGCAATTCCTTCTTCTCTACACCAACGGGTCAAATTCATGGTGGATGACAAGGTGTTCGTAGTATTCGGTGAGGAAGAGACTCTGGTTAATAAGCCATCGAGTTCAAATATGTAGAAGGCTCTTTGAAGAGTCGTTGGAAACTTGACTTTTCAGTCTTTGGAGATTGCCAATGCAAGTGTTTGGGAAGACCAAAGAGGAGGAGATGGTTGCCAAAATTATGATAGCCCAAGGGTACAAGGCTAGTTACGGCTTGGAAAAGATCGGTCAAGGGATTCTAGCTCCTATCCAATGAAGGAAAACAAAGACCGTTGCGGGCTAGGTACACCCAGTGAGGAGGAAAGGCGGATAAGGCGGATGGCGAAAGCGCGGTGGTTGGCCAAATCCAGGCGAAGATCCATGGCCCCGAGGATCCCAATTTGCGACGTGTCGAGTTTCGTGAGTCTTTGGCTTGTGGGATCCCAATCAAGTTCTTTGTCATCGAGAGATGGTTACGAATCAGAAGAAGAAGCGGGCGAGTCTAGTTAAATGCGTTGCGGTATCGGTGAAGAATTAAAGAATTGGAAGACTGCTGATTCCCGCGTGACCTTTAATTTAAAGTAATCATTTGTAATGCAACCACGTGGCTCTGCCCAAGGCCATAGGACCGGTTGTTAGTAGCACACGTGTTTTTATTTTCAAAATCATCATCATCAATAAAAACGTTTGTTTTGAATTCCTCAATCAATAAAAATCAATTTCTCTTCATTGCATGAGTCTTTTACTCGCTTTATTTGTGCATTTGTTTTCTTGTTTCTCCTTTCATTCTGCTTTTTAAGCCGGCAAAATGCGGATCCACAACAATGGTCTCTGAAAATGGCAAATTATCGAAGATCCACCTTTTGACTTTGATCACCCCGTCAATCAATCGGTGAGGGGATGTTGAAGAAGACTGGGAAACTCCTCCGAGAACTTTTGAGGTTAATGAAACAAGAAGAAAGGTAATCCAGCCGCACGAAGAATCTCATCAAGTGATCAACTTGGGTACAAATGAGGATAAGAAAGAGGTCAAAGTAGGCACCACCATGAATGAAGAAGACCGCATAAAGTTAGTTCGGTTGTTGCGTGATTACGTGGATGTGTTTGCATGGTCATATCGGGATATGCACGGGTTGGACACCGACATTGTGGTACACAAGCTACGATCAAGCCCGAATGCCCACACAAAGAAGCGAGAAATTGAGGAGGATGAAACCAGAGATGTCCTCAAAATCGTGAGACGAAGTGAAGAAGCAATTCGATGCACGAGGATTCTGGCGGTGGCCAAATACCCATTTGTTGCGCCCGAAAAATCCGGTTTGGGATTTCTCGATGTACAACGTGAAAATTGTGAAGCCGCCACTAATATTTTAGTTTTTAGACCAAAACATTAGAAAAGGTCTTTTTACAAAAAGGCGGGTGGTCTTTCAAAACAGAAATGTGGGTTCGAGTCGGTTAGGTGTGGGGAAGGTATTAGCACCCACACCTCCTTTCTACTAGAAAGGGAACCATTAATTCGATGTGTGGTTTGGATTGTTTGATTTGAAAATAATTGTTCTACTTCTTTTCTTT
Organism: Oxytropis ochrocephala; assembly: GCA_020916435.1. Classification (NCBI taxonomy): domain Eukaryota; kingdom Viridiplantae; phylum Streptophyta; class Magnoliopsida; order Fabales; family Fabaceae; genus Oxytropis; species Oxytropis ochrocephala. The sequence continues at coordinate 60,439,238 of CM037094.1, read as the reverse complement.
TCCTTTTTATTTGAAGGAGTTTTTAGAAAACAAGCGAGAGAAATGTTTTTGTGATTTTTGAAAAAGGAAACTAGACGTGGATTTTTAAAAGAGTGCTTGACGGGATATGACCGGTCCTCACGTACCCTCAATGGCCGAGGGATCAAAGCTACGTAGTTCTTAGTTCTTTTTGCGTCCGAAGACGGCCAGATTTTTGAAAGCGAGCTTGACGGGATATGACCCGGTCCTACGTACCCTCAATGACTGAGGGATCAAAGCTACGTAGTTCTTAGTTCTTTTGCGTCCGAAGACGGCTTTGGGATTTTTTGAAAGCGAGCTTGACGGGATATGACCCGGTCCTACGTACCCTCATTGGTGAGGATCAAAGCTACGTAGTTCTTAATTCTTTTGATTTTGAGAAAATCGTGTTTTGTTTTTATCTTATCTTTTGGGTTTTGGAAGTATGACTCAAGCGTTCATGAATACCAAACAAGCATTGGCTTCGAGTGGCGTTCACTACTAACTTGAAAGAAAAGTGTTGGGACCGATAATCAGTCGAGCAATTACTCAAGTGATTACTAGTCGCAACGTTTTATTATCTTTTTTGAAATGATTTTGGAAAAGGGATGAGTCATAGTGATAATTACCACTAATGACTCATATTGTTTTTGGATTTTGAATTGATTTATATTTGATTAAGGTGTGGAGCTTTCATGATAGTCAAACAAGCGAAGCTTCGGTGACTACCACTAGTAACTCCATCATTAACGATCAAACAAGCGAAAGCTTCGGTGATGGCTAATGATTTTATTTATGAAAAGTGCCTTAGGTTTTTATTAGAAAACATTTGACTTGGGGCTTTGAAAAGAAAGTAGAACATTTGCAAATCCTTTTTTATTCTAAACCAAAACGCAACAATTGCAAATTCATAAGCAAAGGTAATCAACAATTAATACACGAGAGTACCATGAGGCATAAATCTAAGCTAACATGTGAAATTGCAAGATAAGTATCAAGCAAGGCATGTATTTATTCAACCTAAAAAACAATCTAGCAACATAAACCTCAAACCTAAACCTTAACCTAAAGGCACACATGGTGAAACCAAAACCCTAAAATCTAACCCTAATTATGGACCAAGCAATATTATTCAATGGAATAGGCCCATGGCCAAAACTAAGCGTGCAAGGAAAACTTTGAGTATTAAGCAAAACCTATGATTATTTTACAAGAACTATTAAGAGATAAAGCAAAGAATGAGAGGACAATTTGTACAAAATTAAATCTATTGAATCCTTTCTAGCCATCTTCACCACTTGGATTGAATACTCTAAACACTTTGTGGGAGTCATTTAGCAAGATCATCAACAACCAACAACAACATAATTAAGTTACAAGAACACTAAACATTTAAACTATGAAATAGACTTGAATCCTTTCTTGCAATCTTCACCACTTTAAATCAAAAGCAACTAGGTGCTTAGTGGTGAATCCTTTTGCAAGATCATCAATAACTAAACCAAGAAATACATCTAAATCAAGCAAAGCCTAATTTATTCACAACATGCGAAATGAAAATGACATTAAATTATGAAAATGAACTTGAATCCCTTCTTGCAATCTTCACCACTTTAAATCAAAAGCAATTAGGTGCTTAGTGGGAATCCTTTTGCAAGATCATCAACAACTAAACCAAGAAATACATCAAAATCAAGTGAAACCTAATTTATTTAAGACATGCGAAATGAACATAATATTATTAAACTATAAAAATGAACTTGAATCCCTTCTTGCAATCTTCACCACTTTAAATCAAAAGCAATTAGGTGCTTAGTGGGAATCCTTTTGCAAGATCATCAACAACTAAACCAAGAAATACATCAAAATCAAGTGAAACCTAATTTATTTAAGACATGCGAAATGAACATAATATTAAACTATAAAAATGAACTTGAATCCCTTCTTGCAATCTTCACCACTTTAAATCAAAAGTACTAAGTACTTAGTGGTGAATCCTTTTGCAAGATCATCAATAACTAAACAAAACTAAATTTAAATCACAAGACACATAAGATCAAATATAATGAGTTGAATCCCTTCTAGTCATCTCCATCACTCAAAGCAAAGTGCCTTAAGCACTAGTGATAGATCATATGACTAGATCATCAACAACCAATAACAACATAATTACTAAAATAAAATATTCACAACACAAAATCAACTTGAGCATATTTTTTTGTTTAGTGAAATGACAACAAAATTAACATAAAGCATCATAAATCCATTTATTAAGGGTGAGATGCCAAATCTCACCCACCAACAACAACAAGCTACATTATGAAAATGAAAATGATAAATATGCTAAATAATGAAGAAAATGCAAGATGAAGAAAAGAAAATAAGTTCTAATGTAAAATGCTTGAAGATGATGCAAAGGTATCAAGGGTTTTTACCTTATTTCTAAGAGAGGAAGGAAGAAATGAAAAAAAATGTAGGAGAGGGAGAGGATGAGCTACGGCCTTGAGCTTGATGGAGGAGAAGGTTTTGTTGCTTGATTTTCTTGAGTGAGGAAGGAAAAGCTAAGGTAGTGAGAGATAGGTTTGAAGGTGTTTTGGTGGATGAAGGTGAAGGAATGGAGGAGAGGAAGGAGGGAGAGGCTTGGTTTTGGGGTGTTTGGGAGAAGGGTTTTGGTTGCTTGATTTAGAGAAATGAGTGTGAAGAGGTCAAAAACTTGTGAGGTGGGGAAATGAGGATCTATTTATAGGGATTTTTAGGTTTAAGGGTATCATTGTCTTTTTGTTTTGATGTGCCTCTAAGATTGAGTCTTAAAATTAAATGGAGGTTGGGATGGATCATCACATGGATTAGGGGTATTGAAGAAACACAAAATAAGAGTGAAGGTGAGAGGTGGTGGCGCGCAAGCCATAGAAAAAAATAGAGATAAAGAATTCGAAATTATGCCGATTTTGTCCATTTAGGAAAAACCCGAATTTCCTTTCTGTTTCTCCTTTTTTTTTTTTTTCTGATTGATCAGTGATCAATTCAAGCGTCCTATTGTGATGACTACTTAGCCTTCTACATTTTGAAAAAGCGATAAATGAACACTTAGCGTGTTGTGAGAAAAAGATAAAAGGGGTACTGGCGTCTTTGGCGATAAATGGGCACTTGGCGTGCAAAAAGCGGTAAAATGCCCGGTTGCCTAAAACACAGTAATCCTTAAACGAACTCTTGAAATCCGAGTTTGCACGTAGCTTTGAGGAGCACGTTCTTCCCGAAATCTCTGGTCTTTCGAAATGGCCAGGGGATCGTTATCGACTCGGAGGCGATATACTGAGATCAATCTGCGGCGTCCATCGTATCTTAGGCTTGATCTGAACTCTTCCACTATGCCTCGCATGGGGTCTGCGGTCCATCGCGTTGCTCGTATCTGATGTGAGACCTCTCTTTTGCACACTTGGGTGCTCTCTTTTCTCTTCCGCTTGGCGCTCTCTGTTCTTTTCTTGCGCACTTGGGCGCTCTATTTTCTTCTTTTTTGCGCGTTTGGCGCTCTTTTTTTTTCTTCTTTTGCGCGCTTGGGCGCTCTTTTTCTCTTCCTCTTTTCTCTTTCTGATCTTTCCACCGAGGGTTCCTTTTTGGAACTTGAAGTCGAACATTAATGCCGAAGTTCCTATTCCTCTTCGTACACGCAAGTGAGATGAACAAACGCATGCAATGCAAATGCCATGATTGCTATTTTCTTTTTCTTTTCTTTATGGTGCATGTAATGCAATGCACAATTTTTCTTTTTCTCTACTTTATGATGCATGACTGATGAGTGCATGATCTTATGCTTGATGCAAGTAATGCATGACTTTGTTTATTGTCTTTTGTTTTTTTTTCAACCTCTTTTTCATTTTTATATATTTTAGCTCTTTTTGCTCTTTTGGCTTTTCTTTTGTCTTGGCCCGACCAACTCGGAACTTGTATCATGGGACATCACAACCATCTATGATAACGATTCGAGGCGAGCTCTTTCCTCTTGTTCCAACGCGATCAGTAACTTCTTATTTGATTTTTGTGAGTTTACTTGATCGAAAGATCGTCTCTTTTTGTTGTTATTTTCAAAAATTTCGCAATAATCTTAATGCTATGATTTATGCACATTTCCATGATTTATCTATCATCTACCATAAAACGTAGTTTTAAAGCGAAATGAAAAAAAGCGACCTGTGATAGAGTGAAAAATTTGGACTTTTATTCACATGGAAGCGGGCGTGCGAATGTCACAGTGATCGAAAGAGAGTACATTGGAAATTTTTACGAAACTAAAAAAACAAGAGAAATGGGCGCAGATAGATCTTATGAATGTTCTTTGTCTCTGGAACACTTGATGCCAACTGCTCATATCTATAGCTTTGATCACCCTTTTATCCAAGCTTTTGGAGACGCTGCTTGCCTCTTTTATCTCTTTAAGTCCAACTTTTTCGACCACTAATTTTTGCTGGATCGCCCCTTTTTGGGGTTTTCAATCCACCGGGTCGCTCAATTTTGTCTAGGCCGCCCTCTCGGGTTTTCAACCTAGCGAGCTACTTCTTGTTTGGCTCATCTTTCTCTCTTTTTTTTTTTTTTTTTTTTTCTCAGGCGTAGTACTTCTTAACCGAATCTGAATTGGTAGGTTCTGAGTTCTTCACCATCCATCTTTGGTGAGTATTAATGCTCCTCCAGAAAAGGCTTTCTTTACCACATATGGTCCGTCATAGGTAGGAGTCCATTTCCCACGGGGGTCACTTTGAATAGGCAGAATCTTTTTGAGCACAAGGTCTCCCTCGCTGAATTCTCGGTGACGAACTTTCTTGTCGAGCATTTGTTTTCATCCTTTGCCGATACAACCGACCGTGACACAAAGTCGCAACTCTCTTTTCTTCAATGAGATTCAACTGATCTAGACGGGTTTGAACCCATTCACCTCTTCTAACTTGGCTTCCATAAGCACTCGGGAGAGATGGTATCTCAACCTCAATGGGAAGAAGCGCCGGACCCATACACTAGAGAGAAAGGGGTTGCCCACGGTCGAAGTCGCGCCGAGAGTACGATACCGTGCAAAGCAAAGGGAAGCATTTCGTGCCAGATCCTTGTAGGTCACTACCATTTTACTCGCACAATTCTCTTGATATTCTTGTTGGTCGCTTCAACCGCCCGTTCATCTTTGGGCGGTAGGGAGAGAATTGTGATGCTTAATCTTAAACTCATGTGCACAACTCTTTCATCATTTTACTATTCAGTTGCTACCATTATGCGTGATGATTTTATCCGGGAGACCATAGCGACACACACGAGTCCTTTTTACAAACTTGGCAACCACGGAACTAGTTATCTTTGGAATATGAGGTAAACTTCAACCCATTTGGTGAAGTAATCAATCGCAACTAGAATGAAGCGGTGCCGTTTGACGCCCTTGGGCTCTATGGGACCAATGACATCCATGCCCCACATTGAAAATGGCCAAGATGCGGTCGGGACATTTAACGGCCAGGTGGAACATGAATATGGTCGGTGTCATCGACATTTGTGGCATTTTCTCACAAAATCAGATGCGATCACCTTCCATCTCGCAACTGTGATAGTAGCCACTACTTAATATCTTCCTTGCCATAGTATGCCCACTTGGAATGAGTCCCGAATGTGCCTTCATGCACCTCTCTCATGATCTTTTACGCTTCCTCCTTGGCCACACACCTAAGGAGTACTTTATCATGGTTCCTCTTGTAAAGTACTTCACTTTGCTCATGAAGAAATTCATTGACAACCTTCTAAGTGTTCTTTTATCATGTTACGATGCCCCCGGAGGATACTCTGCATTAGGATGTCTTTGCTTGATGTCATGATACCAAGGCTTATCATCCTCCTCATCTTCAATTCTTTGCACAAGAGTGGTGATAATGTGCGGGCAAACTTCGATCTTGAATTACGATGCAGGTCAAATTCTTATCGCGATTGATATTAAACATTGAAGACAAAGTAGCCAATGCATCAGCCAGCTGATTCTCTCTGCGAGGCAGATGTGAAACGTGATTTCTTCAAAGGGTTCAACCAATTCTCTTGATATAATCTCTATAGAGTATCAACTCGGGATCTCTGGCCTCCCAATCTCCATTCACTTGATGAATGACTAGAGCTGAGTCTCCGTACACATCTAATCTTTTGACTTTCCACTCTAGAGCTGCCTGAATACCCAGAATACATGCCTCGTACTCTGCAATATTGTTTGTGACATAGAAACTTAGTCTAGTGGTGACTGGTATGAAACGATTGTCAGGGGAAATCAACACTGCCCCAGCTCAGTGCCCATATTCTATTTGGAAGCACCGTCGAACACTACTCTCCATCTTTCATTCTCTGGGGACTTTCCTTCTTCAAACAGAGCCATAATGTCCTCATCGGGAAATCACACCTGCATTGGTGATAATCTTCAATAGGTGATCGCGCGGTATTCGCCAACGCACTACCTTTATGGCCTTTTGGGTGACATAAAGAAGATCATATTCGACAACCGCATCGCCACTGGCGATTCTTCCTGTGAGCGCAGGCTTCTTGAAGATATACTTGATAGGATCCATTTTGGACACTAACCAAGTGGTATGACTTAACATGTACTGCCTTAAACGGTGAGCAGCCCAAGCCAAGGCACAACAAGTCTTTTCTAGCAATGAGTACCTCGTCTCACAGTCAGTGAACTTCTTGCTCAGATAATAAATTGCATGCTCCTTCTTGCCAGTTTCGTCATGTTGCCCTAGCACACAACCCATAGAATTTTCTAACACCGTCAGATACAGGATCAAAGGTCTACCATGCACTGGAGGCATTAAAATAGGTGGATTCTGCAAGTATTTCTTAATCTTCTCAAAAGCTTCTTGGCAATCATCATTCCACTTAGTCTCTTGATTCTTGCATAGCAATTTGAAAATCGGCTCACATGTGGCAGTTAACTGGAAGATAAACCTGGAAATATAGTTCAATCTTCCAAGAAAACCCCGAACTTCTTTCTCTGTTCTAGGAGCAGGCATTTCGAGAATTGCACGCACTTTGTCTGGATCCACCTCTATCCCTTTTTGGCTGACGATAAACCCCAACAGCTTTCTGACCTCACCCCCGAAGGTGCACATAGCCGGGTTTAACCTGAGCTTGAATTTTCTCAACCGCTCGAAGAGCTTCTGCAAGTTAACAATATGCTCCTCATCAGTTTTGGACTTTGCAATCATATCATCCACATAGACCTCTATTTCTTTGTGCATCATGTCATGAAACAACGTGACCATAGCCCGTTGATAGGTAGCACCGGCGTTCTTCAAACCGAACGGCATGACTTTGTAACAGAACGTCCCCCAAAGGGTCGTGAAAGTAGTCTTCTCCATATCCTCAGGAGCCATCCTAATCTGATTATAACCCGAATACCCGTCCATGAAGGAGAAAAGGGAGTGCTGTGCTGTGCTATCTACTAGGACGTCAATATGAGGTAGGGGAAAATCATCTTTGGGACTGGCCCGATTCAGATCTCTGTAATCAACGCACATTCTAACTTTCCCATCCTTTTTGGGTACTGGCACAATGTTAGCAACCCACTGTGGGTATTTAGCTACAACTAGGAAGCCTGCGTCAAACTGTTTCTTCACTTCATCTCTGATCTTTAAAGACATCTCAGGCTTCATCCTCCTTAACTTCTGTTTAACTGGAGAGCATTCAGGCTTGACTGGCAGCTTGTGCACCACTATATCAGTATCTAATCCGGGCATATCCTCATACGACTATGCAAAGACGTCAACATAATCACGCAGGAGTTGGACCAACCTCTCATATTCCCCCTTTTTCATTGAAGTGCCAATCTTAACTTCTTTCTTTTCACTCTCTGTGCCTAAATTGACAATCTCAATAGTTTCCTCATATGGTAGAATAACCTTTTCTTCTTGCTCAACCATTCTCATCAATTCTGGAGGAGTCTCCCAGTCATCCTCAACATCTTCCTCAGCTTGATTAACGGGTTAATCAAAATTAACGTATGAACCATTGGCATTATTATTTCCAGAGACATTCATTTTAGATCTGCATTTGCGGGAATAGAAAAGCAATGAACAAGCAAAAATGGAGACACAAAAATGAAGACACAAAAGCAATTTTTATTCATTTGAGAATTCAAAACTACATTTTATTGATAGATGATATCTTAAAAGGAAACATGCATGCCCTTATGAAAATGTCCTAAGGCCTTGGGCAGAGCCAAAGGATTTGCATTACAAAAATCATTACTTTGAAATGAAAACAACGGGGAAATCGACGATCTTCCGGTTGCCAACTTCTTCTCTGCGCAACGCGCGACAAACCATATCCCGACCCTCGCTTTCTTCAAACTAATTCTTCTTCGACGACAAATATCCGATTGTATTGCTCACCCTCCTCACCCCATCCCGTGGGCTGGATATCTTCTATACGGATTCGGGCGCTTTCAGGGGCATCATACCTGACCAAATAGTCAAATTTTCCACTAGGCTCTCCTGGGTGTCCCAACATCCCTTCTTTGCGAGTAATGATGTTATTTCCTCAATGGTTTCTTCCTTGCATGAGAAAGGAACTGTGTCTTCAATGATGTTGGTCGAGCCACGACTTGAACCATTCTTGGATCGAATCTGCGCAGACTTCAACCGCTTCTCGGCCTTTCTATCACCATGCAATATAGAGTCAATACTTCATCCCCATACCATGAATTCCTACGGACCATGTATCGATCCATCAAGTCCTGCAGGATCATCGCGAAGCTTTCGCAATTTCCCACACACAAAGAGTCAGCACACCCTTCTTCATGGCAACATCCTTTCTTAACAACTTCAGCCCGGCATAGCTCATCATAAATGATACTTAGAGGAGTCTTGATCTCGTGTACTTTCTTTACCAATCGCCCACCAGAACTTTCTATGGCGTTGGTAGCTGGCCTCTGATGACCCGGCAGCGGGTTGGTGGTAATATTTGGATCCTCTTGTTTGAAAGTTATGCCTTTTGCATCTATCAAATCTTGTACCACTATTTTGAAGGCTTTGCGATCCTCCACAACATGCCCCATCGCTCCTTCATGGAAAGCCACAGTGCTATTAGGATTGTACCCCTTGAAGTAAGGTGGTTGGGCCGGGTTTCATGGGCCTTGTGTTAATGAGCTTGTTGGTGATAAGGTAGTTAAAAGGTGCTGTGTAGGACATGGGAATTGGGTCAAAGGTTACTGCTTTGGTAGGCTTTTTGGTAGTTGCTTTGGTATTTGTTTTGGAATGGACGGGCTGTTTGTATGGGAGTGGGGACTGGAATATTGGGTGGCTGATATGGTGGGTTGATGGTAATGGCATTGGTTTCTCCTTCTTTCTTTTTAGGGAAGCTGGAGAATGACTTTTTCTGGGGGTTTGCATTACTGGTGAGTCCTTGTGAAATCTTCCCGCTTCTCAATCCACTTTCCAACCTCTCTCCTACAATCACCAAATCTGAAAAGTTGGATGAGACACTACTAATCAGGCGGTCATAATACAACGACGGCAAGGTTTCCATAAACATAGAAACCAATTCCCTGTCTAGCAGAGGGGGTGTAACTTGCGCAGCCAAAGCCCTCCATCTCTGGGCATACTCCTTGAATGATTCACTGTCTTTCTTACTCATGTTCTGCAGCTGTGTCCGATCTGGCGCCATATCTGCATTGTATTGATACTGTTTGAGAAAAGCATCTGCCAAATCTTTCCAGCAACGGATTTGGGATGGTTCTAACTTCATGTACCAGTTAAGAGACGCCCCAGCTAGGCTGTCTTGGAAGCAATGGATTAACAGCTTGTCATCCCGGGAGTAAGTAGACATTTTCCTGCAGTACATCGTCAGATGACTCTTTGGGCAAGTAGCACCTCTATATTTGTCAAAGTCGGGGACCTTGAACTTTGGGGGTAGCTCCACATCGGGGATAAGGCACAAATCTCTTGCCTCTCTAGCTCTGAAGCCAAAACTTTCGACCATCCTTAGCCTTTCTTCTAACATTTGGAATTGTTCCTTGGCTTGCTGGTGTTCAGTGGAATAACCCTGGGGAGAATTACTTACAACATACTGCGGTGGCAGCATTGAGTGTTGAACACGGGGATAAGCGAGTTCCTGAGACACAAAGCCACGAGTTTGCGGAAAAAGCCGTGGTGGTGTAGCGAGATTCTCGAGGAGCGGGCCGAGGTATAACAATTGGGTGAGAATCTGGACCGGGGTTCAAGATTACTCTTCCGGTCCAACGGACACCTGGCCGCACATTCTCGATTGCCGACACGGACCAACCTCCCGATTTGCTTCTTGACTTGGGGAGTGTATCCCAAAGGAAGGCCATAAGCGAGCCAGCGGGCGATCTGAAAATCATTCCCATCTTTCAAGGACAACAAGAGCCTCATCACCTCACTCATCTGTGCTTTTAAAGCATTCATCTCATTCCTCATTTCGGATCATTCGATTTGGAGCTCGGGAGAGCTGTCTCGCTCGATTCTGCACTACCACGGGTCGGGCTTGCCCCACTTCCATTCGAAGTGCGAGCCGAGGATTCTCGATTCTCCGCTCTTTGGTGAGGTGGATCGATATCTCGCCAAGATTGCCATTCCTCCGGCTTTGTGGCGAGTCCAATCTGGATGTTGGCGCACACGACTTGCCTTTTACGCTTATTTAGACGTTTATTACATAAGAGCGAAAAAAAGAAAGATGCATGGATGGATGTATGAATGTATGCATAATGCTTGCTCGACGTCGGGAACCACGTAATGCCTCATCTTGTTCTAGGCGCGTCAATCTTTCCTTCCTTTCTTTTCTTTTTTTTTTTTTTTTTTTTTTTTTATTTTCTTTATTATTCTTTTTTCTTTTTCTTCTCTTTTCTTTATTATTCTCTCTTTTTTTTTCTTTCTTTTTTTAGAAAGTGAAAGGAACGGGGAATCAAAATAGCAAACCAAACACTTCATTCATCAAGGACAACAAGCTTTAACGACTTTTGCCAATGGAAAAGGTGGTACCATATTCAAAATGAAATAAAGTAAAGGAGTACAATATTTCAGAATAGAATATTCAGAGCAAATGCTTTAGATAAAGAAATACATCTAATCAACTCAATTACAAATGGCTTTAAACTCTTCGGCTCTCTTCCTTTTCTTGTTGACTCTTGCTCCCTGAGATTGTTCCCTGAACTCCATGACCAATGCCGGGCAATACTTCACAAACTTGTATACCTCTGGAGGGGTGTTGAAGAAACACATTTCAGCTTCGGCTGCTCTTAGATTTTTGGGAACTCCTGCCATAGCTTGACTAGCCAGCTCGGATAACTTTGAGAACTTGCCCTTCCACATCTGGATTTCCTCCCTTAGCTCTTTAATGATCTCTTGCTCCTCAATTTTCCCTATTAATTCCAAGTAGCGTTCTTCCCAATACTGACTCTCAACTCGGACCTGCCTGTAGGCCTCCTCCAGACGGCGAAGGTTACCTTTTAATTCACCAAATATTTCTCTCTCAAAACTCAAGGCTTGTTGATATTCTTTGAGGATCTCCTCAACAGCATTTTTCTCCCTCTCAAGGTTCCTCAGCTGACCCTTCAATTCTCTCACCAGGTGTGATTCTTGCTCTGACTGGTGGGCTAATATCTTCCACTCTTGGGCTTCCTCAAGCGCCTTCCTTGCTTTTTGTTTGTATACGGAGTTCTTCTCCAGCTCTTTTCGAGAAATCCTTGGGCCTCTATTTTGCTTTGTTCCTCCCTCTTGAATCGCTTGACACTTTCTTCCACAGCGATCATCTTGATAGCATTTTCTTCCTCTAACCTTTCCTTTTCTAGAGTCATCTCTTCCAACTTGGTTTGCAAGGCTTTCTTCTCCTCTTCTACCTTTGCTAAAGTGAATTTAGCTTCATTCACCTCCTCATGGGTAGGGACATAAGGTTCTTGAATCTCCTCCTCGAGGGTAAGCATCCCTTGATTTGGTGATCTTACACTCTGAAGCTTGTCCTTAAGCCATTGGTTGAAGGTGACATCACTAGTTCTTTTGACAATTCTTCACTTCCTTTTTGCACTACAGATTCCCATGACTGCTGAACTCTTCGAAGCAAGTCACCGCATCTAGGCATCCCCTTATAGAGGTAGATACGGGACAGCATGCTGTCGGAGGGTGAGTTCTTCATAGGGTAACCGAGTTGCCTTAAAGTTAATGAGGGTTATAGTTGATGCACCCTTGAGTCCCCATGAGAGGCACGTTCAAAGCTTCCACAACTAAGCAACACCGTAGTAGTCTGTCATTCCAACATGCAAGCGGTGTACCATCGGTTTGGAGGTCATTAAGGTTTTGCGAAACTCGAACCATTCGACCTTCACCTCACAACTTAGAGCATAGGAAATTAACTCTTTGACATCTAGAGCGGTTATGGACCACATGAAGAATAAGCCGAGCATAGAGGACGTGAGCGGAAAGGCATATCTTCTTTGTGCAGGCCCGATCGTGACGTGAAAGCATGATACGTGTTAGCAAGAATGGCAGGCACGGGATTGACGGGTTTTTTGGCATCTTTGAAGGCTAAGAAGGCTCCAATTGCATCTTCATCAATATATTTCTCTATCTGAGGAAAAAGGACGACCCCAAATATGGTAAGAGCTAATACCAACTTGAACGGACCCCAATTCTTGGCTAGAGCATAAGATTGCATTAGGTCTTCAAAGTATTCTTGTGGATACCCGCTACACCATTTCTTTTAAACACGTAACTTCAACAGATCCTTACAATCCTCAACAACGTTGCTAACCTCTCATCAGTGTAATACAGTCCCTGGAATTGGTAGGGTCTTGCATGAGACCGAGAGAATCCCAAAAGCTGCTCGTACTCTTCTAGTGTGGGCGAAAGCTGGAAATTTTTGAAGAAGAAGCACCTCGTATCAGAATCATAGAATTGGCTTAAAGCCACAAGAGCGTCTTCTTGGACATTCAAGCTGCAAGAGCTTGCGGATATTTCCATATGCTAAGTCGAAAGCATCTCTCTCAATTGGACCCATGAGAGGTTTGCACCGCCTCAACTACCAACATCCACTTTCTTCACAATCGGGAGGCGAGGAGTAAGTGAAGCTTTGCTACTTGATTCCATTTTGATACACCTATGACAAGATGGTGCATTACTTGGTGGTCCTCGACAAGCAAATGCAAATGAAATGCACCATGAATGCGTGAGTTGCGAAAACTTAAATTTATGCAATGCACGTTGATGTATGCCAATGACAATGATGCTTTATGCAAATGCAAGGTTAGAAAAAACTTTATTTGCGATAACTCGGGTTTCTTTTTTTTTTTTTGAAAGTACGGACCGTACATAATCGCTTCATATAGACCAGGTAGGAAAAAGCTACTGAAGTAACTCTTTCTTCTTTTTTTTTTTTTTTTTGAAAAGTGGGTCATATGTCGCTTTATGCGGACTAAAGCAAAAAAAAGGCTACAATAGCAATCTTTTCTTTTTTTTTTCTTCTTTTTTTTTTTTTTTTGCGAAAATCTTTTTAGGAAAGACATGTCTAAACTACAATGCAACACACAATTTGTATGTCCTCATGTCCTACACAGTGGGAATCTTAAGCTCTAGGGCAACTTCAAAGGTTCCTTCCATGTAGTTCTAATTCACACCCTCACAATGGCTACAGAGCTATAGAATCCTCATCACCAAGCATCCACAAATGTAGCGAACTACCAAGTGTGAAGCGTCATGAGAAAGCGTACTCTGGTTGAGACTTTCATGAGTATCGAGACAGGACAAAAGTCTCGAATGACAGATCACTAATCGTCTCCACTCTCCTAGGTTTTTGTTGGATCCGGTATAGGAGCCCACTCATAACATATAAAATGTAAGGTGTGAAAGTGTGTGATTGAGGACATACTTTTCTAAAATCTACCCTCCCCACCGCAAGGAAAAACCGCAGACCAGTCAGATGACGAAACAAGCGATAATATGTCGTCTACCCTAAGGTTTAGCATCACTTCAAAACAAATGAACTAACCTAAGGTGTCATCAACAACCATATATAGCTTACCTCAAGAAAGGGAGCGGAGAAGAGGGGATTATAATAGATGGGGGAAAGCATTCATAGTTGTAAGCATATGAAGAAAGAAAAGGAAAAAGGTAAGGAAATGAAGAAGTAAGACGAAAACTAATTCAAATCAAACACTTTGAACCACACATCGGATTAATTAGGCTTGACCCACTTTTTTTTTTAAAAAAATGTCCCCAGTGAAGTCGCCAGCTGTTGCGCCCCGAAAAATCCGGTTTGGGATTTCTCAGTGTACAACGTGAAAATTGTGAAGCCGCCACTAATATTTTAGTTTTTAGACCAAAACATTAGAAAAAGGTCTTTTTTACAAAAAGGCGGGTGGTCTTTCAAAATGTAAATGTGGGTTCTGGGGTTCGGTTAGGTGTGGGGAAGGTATTAGCACCCCACACCTCCTTTCTACCGAAAGGGAACCATTAATTCGATGTGTGGTTTGGATTGTTTGATTTGAAAATAATTGTTCTACTTCTTTTATTTTCCTTTTTATTTGAAGGAGTTTTAGAAAACAAGAGAGAAATCTTTTTGTGATTTTTGAAAAAGGAAACTAGACGTGGATTTTTAAAAGAGTGCTTGACGGGATATGACCGGTCCTACGTACCCTCAATGACCGAGGATCAAAGCTACGTAGTTCTTAGTTCTTTTGCGTCCGAAGACGGCTTTGGGATTTTTTGAAAGCGAGCTTGACGGGATATGACCCGGTCCTACGTACCCTCAATGACTGAGGGATCAAAGCTACGTAGTTCTTAGTTCTTTTGCGTCCGAAGACGGCTTTGGGATTTTTTGAAAGCGAGCTTGACGGGATATGACCGGTCCTCTCGTACCCTCATTGGTGAGGATCAAAGCTACGTAGTTCTTAATTCTTTTGATTTTGAGAAAATCTGTGTTTTGTTTTTATCTTATCTTTTGGGTTTTGGAAGTATGACTCAAGCGTTCATGAATACCAAACAAGCATTGGCTTCGAGTGGCGTTCACTACTAACTTGAAAGAAAAGTGTTGGGACCGATAATCAGTCGAGCAATTACTCAAGTGATTACTAGTCGCAACGTTTTATTATCTTTTTGAAATGATTTTGGAAAGGGATGAGTCATAGTGATAATTACCACTAATGACTCATATTGTTTTTGGATTTTGAATTGATTTATATTTGATTAAGGTGTGGGAGCTTTCATGATAGTCAAACAAGCGAAGCTTCGTGTGACTACCACTAGTAACTCCATCATTAACGATCAAACAAGCGAAAGCTTGAGTGATGGCTAATGATTTTATTTATGAAAAGTGCCTTAGGTTTTTATTAGAAAACATTTGACTTGGGGCTTTGAAAAGAAAGTAGAACATTTGCAAATCCTTTTTTATTCTAAACCAAAACGCAACAATTGCAAATTCATAAGCAAAGGTAATCAACAATTAATACACGAGAGTACCATGAGGCATAAATCTAAGCTAACATGTGAAATTGCAAGATAAGTATCAAGCAAGGCATGTATTTATTCAACCTAAAAACAATCTAGCAACATAAACCTCAAACCTAAACCTTAACCTAAAGGCACACATGGTGAAACCAAAACCCTAAAATCTAACCCTAATTATGGACCAAGCAATATTATTCAATGGAATAGGCCCATGGCCAAAACTAAGCGTGCAAGGAAAACTTTGAGTATTAAGCAAAACCTATGATTATTTTACAAGAACTATTAAGAGATAAAGCAAAGAATGAGAGGACAATTTGTACAAAATTAAATCTATTGAATCCTTTCTAGCCATCTTCACCACTTGGATTGAATACTCTAAACACTTTGTGGGAGTCATTTAGCAAGATCATCAACAACCAACAACAACATAATTAAGTTACAAGAACACTAAACATTTAAACTATGAAATAGACTTGAATCCTTTCTTGCAATCTTCACCACTTTAAATCAAAAGCAACTAGGTGCTTAGTGGTGAATCCTTTTGCAAGATCATCAATAACTAAACCAAGAAATACATCTAAATCAAGCAAAGCCTAATTTATTCACAACATGCGAAATGAAAATGACATTAAATTATGAAAATGAACTTGAATCCCTTCTTGCAATCTTCACCACTTTAAATCAAAAGCAATTAGGTGCTTAGTGGGAATCCTTTTGCAAGATCATCAACAACTAAACCAAGAAATACATCAAAATCAAGTGAAACCTAATTTATTTAAGACATGCGAAATGAACATAATATTAAACTATAAAAATGAACTTGAATCCCTTCTTGCAATCTTCACCACTTTAAATCAAAAGTACTAAGTACTTAGTGGTGAATCCTTTTACAAGATCATCAATAACTAAACAAAACTAAATTTAAATCACAAGACACATAAGATCAAATATAATGAGTTGAATCCCTTCTAGTCATCTCCATCACTCAAAGCAAAGTGCCTTAAGCACTAGTGATAGATCATATGACTAGATCATCAACAACCAATAACAACATAATTACTAAAATAAAATATTCACAACACAAAATCAACTTGAGCATATTTTTTGTTTAGTGAAATGACAACAAAATTAACATAAAGCATCATAAATCCATTTATTAAGGGTGAGATGCCAAATCTCACCCACCAACAACAACAAGCTACATTATGAAAATGAAAATGATAAATATGCTAAATAATGAAGAAAATGCAAGATGAAGAAAAGAAAATAAGTTCTAATGTAAAATGCTTGAAGATGATGCAAAGGTATCAAGGGTTTTTACCTTATTTCTAAGAGAGGAAGGAAGAAATGAAAAAAAATGTAGGAGAGGGAGAGGATGAGCTACGGCCTTGAGCTTGATGGAGGAGAAGGTTTTGTTGCTTGATTTTCTTGAGTGAGGAAGGAAAAGCTAAGGTAGTGAGAGATAGGTTTGAAGGTGTTTTGGTGGATGAAGGTGAAGGAATGGAGGAGAGGAAGGAGGGGAGAGCTTGGTTTGGGGTGTTTGGGAGAAGGGTTTTGGTTGCTTGATTTAGAGAAATGAGTGTGAAGAGGTCAAAAACTTGTGAGGTGGGGAAATGAGGATCTATTTATAGGGATTTTTAGGTTTAAGGGTATCATTCTCTTTTTGTTTTTGATGTGCCTCTAAGATTGAGTCTTAAAATTAACACTACAAGAAAATCGCTGATTTGCCACGGACATTTCCGTGGCAAATGCACAAATTTCCGTGGCAAAACAACATTTGCCACGGATTTGCCACGGACAAAAATTGGTGGCAAAAACGCTCGTCGCAAATCGTTTGCCACGGAATTTCCGTGGCAAATTTTTCCGTCGCAAATCCGTGGCAAATTGTTCCGTCGCAAATCCGTGGCAAATTTTCGTCGCAAAGCCGTGGCAAATCCGTGGCAAACCCGTCGCAAATTTTTTTAAAAAAAATAAAAAAATGGAAGCGATGAGTTTCCTACTACTCCAACTTCTTCACAAATTGGGTTATCATGCACTATTCAGCAAGCTTACATAAAATTTCAGACTGTACTCAAAATAACAAAAAGATCAATTAGGAAAATGCTATCAATTCTGCAACAAATTATCTAAGTTGTCCAATACAGAGAATTCAAATTCAAACTTATCCATAATTTAAAGTCATCAATTAAGGACATAATATCAACTCTGATTCTCAAAATCATTGAATGTATACCCTAAGCATCTTGAGAAGCATTGCTACACTCATCATTCATCTCATTGGCGAGAATCCGAACTAGTATCATCACTTCCATGAGATGATGAAGACATATCGACCCCATCCGCCATACGGTTTCTTGAAAGACAATGAAGGTTTGTAGCAACAATCCCAGTTGGTCCTCTCTTGACCAACCACATACATACAAGCCCTCTTCAAGAACTTCGAGATCCGAAGTGTCACTCAACACTCGACCTCTGGCATTTGGAACTATACCAGAAAAGTATCCATCATATATATTACCTATGAGCTCCTCGTCGGATAACACATATAGATACCTCAAGCTCAAGGCTAACTTTTCTTGGCCACTAAGTTATTAACGGGAGAGACTACATAGCGGGAGGCTCGAGAATATTACCGGTAGAGAATTGAGCATAGGATTTGATCACAAGTGTCTCCCCTCCAAGAATTATATAGATTGGTCTCTCCTCCCATAACCAATTAACCACTCCAAAAACTCTTTGATAAACTCCGTGACACTTTCTCTATTTACTCCTACTGCAATAGACAAATAACTAACAACACACAAACCATAACTACTAAATAACCGACAACACACATAAACCATAAGCGCCATCGTTAATTAAAATATATACTAATGATTAGAACATCTATAATTGACAAAGAACTACACATACTAATTCCCCACCTCTTATAACGTTTCTTAGTAAGAGGTCTAACATTTTCATCTAAGTTTTCTAATTAATGCCCGAGGATCGACAAAACATCACTTATTTCCAAACTCGTGATATTTTCCACACACCATTTTCTCAATAATACCAGTGAAATTGTCTAGAACCAAGTATATTTTGAAATTGACATTAATTAAAAACATGGCGCTTTGACTAGAAAATATTTAGCATTAATTAACAAATAAAATGCATGAAAAGTGATTAAATTGGGAATATTCATTAGCCATTCACCTTTCTTATGATCAAAAGGTAGGCCATCGATTGATGCTTGATTTGTACCCAATGCTTTTAAGTACCATCCTACAAAGAAACCAAAGAAGCGAAATACACTCGATTAAGTACTCTAAACACTTTTTGATGGTAACAAATGAATAGTTATCTCAGTAGGTTGCGATCAGTCATTTGCGAGCATACTTGTCGATATCTTCACTCTACGCAGAATATGTAGTATTGTAACTTTTGAATCTTTGATCATAATGATACGATGAAAAGGAATTCATGCCAAGTGATGAGAATTTTAACAAATAGAAATCTTAGTAATTTTTATGGTTTGTTGGGTAAGGTTGATACCGCATTTTATATCTTCAAATTCTCCAAGATTACCGTGGCAATTTGTTTTCCATGGCCAACACCGCAAAAATCAAGTTATTGCATTTATATCGATAGTATTTAGCAAAGCTTCAAGAAAGACTCAAATTTAAATACACTTCTATAAATCCAAAGAAAGTATATTTTCGCTTGGTTGCCACAATAAATTATTCCAATTTTAACTATTTACCATATTAGATTACATTATTGTCCATGTTGTAACAAATTAAATACAGACAAAACGAGAATTACCCTTAAGAACTGTCTTCTCAAAGTGCACAGTAGAAACATGGCGATTTTGTCTAATGACTCTTGAAAAGCGTCCGGCTTTGGAAGAAGACAAAAGCGGAGCTCACGTTGGTTCAAACCAAATCTTTTGGTCGAAAATGTAAAACAGAAAATAAAAGTAATAAACATCAATTAGAAAATAGATCTTTGTTTGAGGGAATCTTCCTAATTTTCTGTTTTTTTTTGGGTGAAGAAGATTGAAAAAATAGTGATGAAAGAATAAAATTAGATTATGTTATACCTCATCACCGGAGTTAAAAGTAGATCAGTTCTGTATGGAAATACCAAGATTATGAATACACAGTAAATGTCAAAGCTTTAGTCGGTGTTATATGAGAGACAAGAATGATGTAAGCCTACACTATATGACAAATATAAATTGATTTGAAGTAATTCCCAAAGAATACAAATTAGGTTTGGAAAAACAATATAATATATCAAATGGTAGCCAAAACACATGACCACGGTTCCAATTTCAGTTTAAAATGTCTTCATAAGTAGCACCAATAAATATAAGAAAAGAAAACTAATCGGATCTAAAGTCATGGAATCAAGAGAGAATTAGAAGACAAACTAATAAGGTGGTCACTAGGTATGTGAATCCGTAGTATTGGGGTGCAAAGGAAACATTCGAGTCTAATGAACATCATGTAGACCAACATGTTCCCCCTTTCCGCAGTTCCATAGAACAACCTTAAAAGTTTCAAAGAAACATGTAAAAGAAAAAGTGAATGGGTAAATTAAACTTGATGCGAAAGTTACCTAGAACTTCACGTAGTTCTTTTGCGGTACAAGCCGCTTGGTTTGGACCACGTCTTCCGACCAAATAAACTACCACCGCAATATTGCTTATATTCTTGATAAACAAGATAATGAATATCAACAAGACTAACCGATTGTTTCAAATAAGGCAATTAAGAACTGATGGAGCTCTCTTCTAAAGCGGATAAAGCATGATTGGCAATATCGGTTGTTGCTAACTCGATAGTAGGTCGTAAAAGAATACGTGCAACATCTAGAGCAACATTACCACGAAATTAAATAAAACCATTAATCTATAAAAGCTTAGTCCAAGTTGAAAATTAAATCCACATATTCGGAAAGTGTCATCTAAGAGGTCATAATTTGAGTTGTGAAATCAACCTCTTACAAATGCAAGGTAAGGCTCACACAATAGATCCAGTACCCACAATGAGTCGGACCTTGTTTTGTACCTTACTATCTTGGGAGTTTTATACCGCTTTAGTTGCATTTTATTTTGGGGTAAGTCATCTCCATAAGTATGAAGTTAACATTCATTCACTACAGTGTATTTTTCTTAAAAATAAAATGATATAATATTTGCTCAACTAAGATTCACTATAAAATTTAAGCATCGTTAGAAAATACATTAGGTAACGTTACGACCAAGAATTACAAATTGATGTCGGTGCTCTTGAGTCCGGATCAAGATTTCGTCCATCCAGGTGCCCATTATACCACCAAACAAACTCTCTGGGCCGATAGTATCCCTTTCAAGTTACGAGAGGCAAAAATGTTCAAAAGGCATCAAAATAAGCGACCAATAACTCATCTCTTATACTACGCGAAGTACCAATGAAACCAAAAATCCAAAAAATATTTCTACAATTCAGAAAACAAAGAAATGAAAAATCAAGCATACTTCTCCTGAATACCAAGACTTCATCACTTTCAAAGACCATATGCAAGGACAACCTGCTCAAATGCATAAACGAATTATTGAGAAGATGGTAAAACTGACCAATATGTACATGAACATTTTACCATAATTAAAACAAATTTAGACCAAACTACTAGTGCATCAACCATCTTTCCCCTAAATGAAACATATTGTCTAAAAATAAACTAAACGCAATAACAAAAAACAAAATATTACTGCTATATAACCAAACTTTCAATTCCAAACATTATTGCATTCAATAGACTACTAGTGCATCAACCATCTTTCCCCTAAATGAAACATTTTTTAAATGTAAACAATAAAAAAGCTACTACTATGCAACAAAATTTTCAATTCCAAACATATTTCAACATAATTCATTGCATGAAGTCCTATTCAACAACAAAACGAGGTTAAATTATCAAATTACCGTAGTGTTTAAGAATCACAAGTTGAGATATCTTACATGCATGAAGAACTAGGAAGCCTCAGTAGCGAGGAACGCAGCCAAGGAACTCAATCAACTGCAATAAGATTAAACAGAGTGAATAAAACCTAAAGATCCAAACAGAAATTCAAATGAAAGACTCTTAAATATACATCATAAAAGAAAAAATCAAAGTTCTGAATCATCTCATCTCTTGTTTGGTTCTTTGAGAAATTGTCGATGAAGAAATGAAAAACAAAAAAGCAAAGTGTGATTGTGTCTCATGTCAATATTTTCTCGACATCCAAACAAAAACGAATTAGGGATTTAGGGTTTTATCTGAAAACGAAGGAATGAGAAGAAATCACGGGGCTGGGGAAAACGAATTAGGGATTTAGGGTTTTATCTGAAAAAAAATTGGGATTGATTGACAATAATCGAAATTTGCGATAAACTTACCTCGTAGTAGTAGAGAAGCCAACGGAGAAGAACGGTGGCGGCCGGAGGAAGCGGCGAATCTAAGAACCACGAGGAAGGATCGAGTTCGCCGCCGGGAGGGAGAAAGAGAGGGCGCGACGGGAGAGGATGGCTGTGGCTTATCGACGGAGGAGGCGGTGAAGGACGGAGGAGGCGGTGGAGGACGGAGGAGGGATGTGTGAGGTCGTGGGAGGAGAGCAAGGAAAGCAGATTCGAGGTTATGTGATTACGAGGTCGTGAGGAGAATGATGGAGGTGAGGTGGTGGTGATTGAGAATGAGGAGGCGGGTTGTAGGGAGGAGAGCGAGAGGTGAGGAGGAGAGCGAGAGCGTTTTGAGGAGGAGGAGGGAGAGGGTGAGGAGGAGAGCGAGAGGGTGAGGAGGGAGGAGAGCGAGAACGTGAAGGAGAACGTGAAAAAAGAGATTTATCGTGGGTGTTTTATTTTCATAATTGGTTTGCCACGGACTTGCCACGGCATCTCCGTCGCAAATTTTTGGCATTTCACATGTCCGTGGCAAATCCGTGGCAAACCCAGAGAAATTTCGCGCTCTCAATTTTTACACATGCCGTCGCAAATCCGTGGCAAATTAGCGACGGACAGGGCTCCGTGGCTAATTTTGGTGGCAAATGAGGCTTTTTCTTGTAGTGTAAATGGAGGGTTTGGGATGGATCATCACATGGATTAGGGGTATTGAAGAAACACAAAATAAGAGTGAAGGTGAGAGGAGTGGAGCGCAAGCCATAGAAAAAAAAAGAAAAAGGAATAAACTTTTATTTATTTTGGGAAAGGAGTGTCTTGTGAGATAGGGTTAAGGGTATTTTTGTAATGGGGTGTTACCAAAGAAGTAAGTTTGCATTTTTGGGTGGAAGTATTAGTGTAGGTGAGTGAGGTAATTTACCAAAGAGGGCAAAGTTAAGGATAGGAACAAATCAAATCTTAGTGAATAAGAAAAGAAGTGTGTAGAAGCTTCTAGAAAGAGAGAGAGTGGAATGGAGGGGGTATGCGCATGGTATGAGCTGAAATGGGAAGGAAAAATAAAAAAAAATGCTTGTTTTTTTGGTGTTTTGTCTTATTGAGGACACTTCCCATTTTTGCATTTTGAATTTTGAATTTTTGGGCATGCAAAATGGGAATGCACCTATTAGAAAAATGTTACATGTTTTTGGTCATCATAAAATAACCTCCCTAATTACTCTAGACAACAAAATTTGTCACTTAGTAATTGGGAAATATTTAATGATCTTTTAATATTTTTTTATGCAATAAAAATAGGGAAAATGCATTCTAATTATTTTAGGCTAGGATATTCTCTCTAAAAATTGTACAAAAATTCTCTTGGATAAGAGAAAAATGTACTTTTGGTGTGTGCATATTTTTGACGAGAAAATCATCCTGTTGCGAAAAATGACCAAAATGCCCCTTACCCTAAAAATCCTAATTTGTCCAAAAAGTGCATTTCAACTTTAAAAATGATCTTAGAAACTTTGGAATGACTTTTAGGACCCTAAATGCAATGCATGATGCTTTTCTTTTATTTATTTATTTTTTGGGGAAAATTAGGGTTTTGACCTAAGCCGGACAAAATTGGGGTATGACACCCGCAATGGGTTGCCAACATTGTCCCAGTTCCCAAAAAGGATGGGAAGGTCAGAATGTGTGTCGATTACCGGGATCTGAATCGTGCTAGCCCTAAGGACGACTTCCCTTTGCCTCACATTGATGTTTTAGTGGGCGATGATACTCAACACTCGTTATTTTCCTTCATGGATGGATATTCGGATATAATCGGATCAAAATGGACCACGAGGACATAGAAAAGACAACTTTCATAACACTTTGGGAACATTCATTTATAAGGTCATGCCATTCGGATTGAAGAATCTTTGGCGCAACCTATCGAGGGGGCCATGGTTACCTTATTCCATGATATGATGCATAAAGAGATTCAAGTTTATGTTGATGACATGATCGCAAAATCTAAAACCGACGAGGAACATATTGTCAATCTGCAGAAGCTCTTTGAACGGTTGAGAAAATATAAACTCAAGCTAAACCCAGCCAAGTGCACGTTTGGGGTGAGGTCAGGGAAGTTGTTAGGCTTCATTGTCAGCCAAAAGGGAATTGAGGTGGATCCAGACAAAGTAAAAGCCATCCTCGAAATGCCAGTGCCTGAAACGGAGAAAGAAATCCGTGGTTTCCTCGGAAGGTTGAATTACATCTCTCGATTCATCTTCCAGTTGACTGCTACTTGTGAGCCAATCTTCAAATTGCTATGCAAAAGTCAAGAGCCGAAGTGGAATGATCAGTGTCAAGCAGCCTTCGAGAAAATCAAGGTGTACTTGCAAAATCCACCAGTCTTAATGCCACCTGTGGCAGGCAGGCCGCTCATCTTATACCTTACAGTGCTAGACAATTCAATGGGCTGTGTGTTGGGTCAGCATGATGAATCCGGAAAAAGGGAGCATGCAATATACTATCTAAGCAAAAAGTTCACCGACTGTGAGACAAGGTATTCTATCTTGGGAGAAGACTGTTGTGCTTTAGTTTGGGCTGCTCATCGTTTACGACAGTACATGCTGAGTCATACAACTTGGTTGGTATCAAAAATGGATCCAATCAAGTACATATTTGAAAGCCAGCTCTCACGGGGGGCGAATTGCCCGGTGGCGGATGCAATTATCGAATCACGATATCCCGTATGTCACACAAAAGGCGCTAAAGGTAGTGCACTCGGCCGAATATTTGGCATGTCGGCCGATTCCAGATTACCAGCCAATGCGGCATGATTTTCCCGATGAAGACATCATGGCACTATTCGACGAGGGGAAGTCCCACGAAAGTGAAAGATGGAGAATGATATTTGATGGTGCGTCAAATGTATGGGGGCACGGGGCAGGCGCTGTGTTGATATCTCCTGACAATCGCTTCATTCCAGTCACTGCAAGGCTGAGCTTCTATGTCACAAACAACATAGCAGAATATGAAGCATGCATCCTAGGTATTCAAGCAGCCCTAGAGTGGAAAGTTAAAAGGCTAGATGTGTACGGGGATTCAGCTCTAGTTATTCATCAAGCAAGAGGCGATTGGGAGACCAGAGATCCTAAACTGATTCCTTATTGTGATTACCTGCAAGAGTTGATGAAGTCCTTTGATGAGATCACTTTCCAGCATATCCCTCGAGGTGAAAATTAGCTGGCCGATGCATTAGCAACATTGTCTTCTATGTTCAATGTTAGCTGTGACAAGAGCTTGACTAAGATCAGAATTCAGCACCGGAGCCTGCCTGCGCATCACTACTGCATGGCAATAGATGAAGAGCCTGACGAGAAGCCTTGGTATCATGACATCAAGCAGTACATCACTAATCAGGAATACCCACAGGGCATCGAGAATGACAAGAGAACTCTCAGAAGGTTGTCAAGGAATTTCTTCTTGAGTGGAGGAGTTCTTTACAAAAGAAACTACGATATGGTTCTCCTAAGGTGTGTTGCCAAAGAAGAAGCTGAAAGAATCATGAGAGATGTGCATGAAGGCTCGTTCGGAACCCATTCAAGTGGGCACACCATGGCTAGAAAAATCTTAAGGCGGGTTATTATCGGCTCCGGATGGAATCGATCATATAACCGTAAGGAAATGCCACAAATGCGGATCTATCTTGATCATATCCATGTGCCGCTGCCAAACTAAGTGTCTGGATCGCATCTTGGCCGCTTTCCATGTGGGGCATGGACGTCATAGGTCCAATTGAGCCCAAAGCGTCAAACGGGCATCGCTTCATTCTGGTTGCAATTGACTACTTTACCAAGTGGGTTGAAGCCGCTTCATACTCCAGTATAACCAGTTCAGTGGTTGCTAAATTTGTGAAGAAAGATCTGATTTGCCGATATGGTCTACCTGACAAGATCATCACCGATAACGCGCAAAGAACTTGAAAGCAAAGAAAATGATGAAGGACTTGTGCAAGGAATTCAAAATTCAGCACCATAATTCCTCTCCCTATCGCCCAAAGATGAATGGGGCGGTTAAGCGACCAACAAGAATATCAAGAAAATAGTGCAGAAAATGGTGGTAACCTACAAGGATTGGCATGAGATGCTTCCCTTTGCTTTGCATGGCTACCGTACTTCAGTGCGCACATCGACTGGGGCAACCCCTTTCTCCTTGGTGTATGGATCAGAAGCAGTACTTCCCATTGAGGTTGAGATACCCTCCCTGCGGGTCCCGATGGAAGCTAAAGCGGAGGAAGCGAGTGGAGTGCGAGCTCGTCTGGATCAACTAAACCTCATTGAAGAAAAAAGGGTTGCGACTTTGTGCCCATGGGCAAATTGTACCAACAGAGAAATGAGCAGCTTTCTGGCGGAAAGTCCGGCCGCGTGAGTTCAATGAGGAGATTTAGTACTCAAAAGATCTTGCTTATTGAGTGACTCCAGGGAAGTGGGCACCCACTTATGGCGGCCGTATGTAGTCAAAAAGCCTTTTCTCGAGGAGCGCGATACTCACCAACATGGATGGCGAAGACCTCAAGAACCCAGTCAATCGGACTCGATGAAAGAAGTATTATGCCCGAAAGAAATAAACGAAAAAGAGAAAGACAAGCCAAGTAAGAATTAGCTCGCTAGGTTGAAAACCCGAAAGCTGGCTTAGGCAAAATCGGAGCGACCGGTGGATTGAAAACCCGCAAAGGGCGATCCAGCAAAAATTAGGGTCGAAAACTTGAGCATGAAAAGTAAAGAAAGGCATACAACTCCCGAAGGCTTGAATGAGGGAGTGATCAAGGTCAAGGACACAAATGTAAGACTTTGCCCCACGAGACGGACGATCGAGTTCGATTTCTCTCTTATTTTCGTGTCTTTTTGTAGTTTTAAAATTCTCAAATGTATGAGCGATCGGCGTAACATTCATGCGATCGGCTTCCACATCAATAAAGCTCAACTTTTCTCATGTCTTGATTGTTGATATTTCGCTTTTACTCGCTCAAAATAAGCGCGTTTATGATGATGGTGATATTGAATCAGAAAACATGTGCATACATCATAGAGCATTATAAATCATTGCGAAATCTTTAAAAGTCATGGGAAATAAGCAAATTCCTAGAGATAATTAACCTTACAAAAAAGGTTGCATTCACAAACCGTTCGGATGGCGAACGAGAGCAAGCGCGCTGCGTTCGGTTCACAAGCCTTGCAGTTTCCCTCGGCCTTTCAGTCTCGTACCAGGAGTATCGGAAGTCGGTTGAACCAGTAAAAAATAAGCCTTGTCAAAAAGCAAAAATGAACGGTCAGGAAAAAGAAAGCTGATCGAAAAGAAAAAACATGAAAAAACAAATAACCAGAAAACAGAAAGCTGGTCAGAAAACAATCAGAAAAGAATCAAAAACAAAGGAAAACAGTCCACCACATGCATCATCACATCAAAATCATAGCATTGCATGCACTCGCATAACATACTCCTGCATAACATGCCTTTGCATAACATGCACCCATGCTTCATGCATCATGCATCATTCCTTGCATCAACTGACATATGCAGGTACCTCAATTCAACGCGCCAGTAGCGGCCATCTCAATCAGCCTATCAACAGGATTTGTGAATCCGCCGGGACCAGCGCGTCCGCCAGGACCAATCGTCCCTTCGGATCCGTCGTTATCGAGCACCGACGAATCATCAGACCCCGGAGTCCTTCAGTTTAGTTCAAATCAACAGTCCAAACAGCGACTTTGAACTCGACCTTCATCTCGCCAAGTCATCACGGAGCATGACGGATCGGCCCCTCAGACCTCGTATCCTTCATCTCGCCAAGTCATCACGGAGCATGACGGATCGGCCCCCCAGACTTCGCGTCCTTCAGACTAGCTGTGCCAGTGTAAAGCATAGTGCAAGTCCATCAAGGTAAAATGTATCGGCCCCACAACTTGATACGAAACCTCGGGCGCTCGAATAGGCCACCTTCGTGAGCCCAAGTGTTCCTTCAGAGCCCAAGTGTTCCTTCAGAGCCCAAGTGTTCCTTCGAACCCAAGTGTTCCTTGAGCCCAAGTACTCCTTGAGCGCGAGCGCTCCTTGTAACCCAGTGTTCCTTCCCAGAGCGACGAGCGCTCCTTCATTACCGCACTTTTTGTCACTTTCTTCCCACCCAAGGTTTCCGCTTATCAAAGGCGGTACACTTCTTTTATCGTTCTATTTATCGTTTTACTTCTTGCTGCTTACGCCACCCGAGGGTCGGCACCAATTTGTTTCTGTTTTGTTAGCTTACGAGGTTAGCACCGCATTCATTACTGTAGTTTTTTTTCGCTAGTATCCATTCACCCAAAAAGAAAAGAGGAAATTTCGGTTTTTCCTAAGTAGACAAAAATCGGTATAATTTCTGAATTCTTTATCTCTATTTTGCCTCGGAATATGTTTCGGCCAATTCATATTCCTTGTTAAAATCTAGATAAAGAGGCAAATTGTCATACCCCAATTTTGTCCTAACAGGTCAAAACCCTAATTTTCCTCAAAAAGGAATAACCAGAGGAGTAAAGAGCATCATGCATTGCATTTAGGTTTCTAAAAGTCATTTCAAAGCTTCTAAAATCGTTTTAAAGTGAGAATGCACTTTTAGGCAAATTAGGACTTTTTAGGGTAAAGGGCATTTTGGTCATTTTTCACAACAGGATGATTTTTCTCGTTAAAAATGTGCATCCACAAAAAGTACATTTTATTCCATCCAAAATAATTTTTGTACAATTTTTGGAGAGAAAATCCTAGTCCAAAATAATTAAACATGCATTTTTCCTATTTTTAGTGCATAAAAAATGCCAAAAGACCATCAAAAATCCCCCAATTAATTAAGTGACAATTTTGATTGTCTAGAACAATTAGGGAGGCTATTTCATGGTGTCCAAAAATATGTAACATGTTTCAATAGGTGCATTTCCATTTTTACATGCCCAAAAGATTCAAAATTCAAAAAATAAAAGGAGGAAGTGTCCTCAATAAGACAAAAGACCAAAAATGAGCTTTTTTTTTTTTTTTTTCTCTCCCACATTCAGCTGCTCATGCGCAGCTCTCTCTCCCTCTCTCTCTCTCTCAAGAAGCTTCTACACACCTCTTTTCTTACTCACCAAGATTTGATTTGATCCTATCCTCACTTTTGCCCATTTTGGTAAATTATTCCACACACTTACACTAACCTCTCCACCAACAAATGTCATCTTTCCCTTTTGATAACATTCCCTCACCATAATACCCTTAACCCTATCTTACAAGAGTCACCATTCCCAAATTAGATTTTTTTGTTCACAAATTTTCTTTTTTTTCCTTCATTTATGCGCCACCTTCACTCATCTCTCTCACACACTTGTGTTTTCTAAATACCCTTGATCCATGTGACCAACAATCCTAACCATCCATTCAAAATTAAAATCCAATCCTAGAGCCCAATCAAAGCAAAAGGACCTAAATACCCTAAAGCCTCAAAAATTCCTATAAATACCTCACACATTCACTCTTCACCAATCTTTGGCTATCACTCTCACCTTCAAGAAAAACCAAGCATCATACCTCTCCTCCTCTCCACCCTCTAGCCGAAACCCTCTCCTTCTTCCCCCTCTTCCATTCCTTCACCTTCATCCACCAAAACACCTTCAATCTACCTCTCACACCCTTAACCTTCTTTTCTCACTCAAGGAGTTCATCACACCCTCTTCATCTTCTTCCTTCCCTTGCAAGGCCGAAAGTTTCCTCTCATTTTCCTCTCCTCCATTTCTTCAATTTTCTCTTCCATCTTAGAGAAAAGGTAAAATCTATAACCCCTTTTGCATCATCTCCAAATATTTTGCATTGAAACTCATTTTCTTTCCCTCATTCCTTTCGCATAGCATCATCTTTACAATGTAGTTTGTTGTGGTTGAGGGGTGAGATTTGTTGTCTCACCCTAAAATAAGTGGATTAGTGTTGTTTTCATGTTAATTTTTTGAGTTTTCTTGTTAAATAAAATGGAGCAAGGTTTCGCATATACATGATCAAAATGTCTTCAAAATTGATTTTGTTGTTTCTTTGTTTAAATCTTGTTGTTGGTATTTTTCTTTAGTAAGTTGTTGAGGATTTGGCTCTATGATTCCTACTAGTGCCAAGTGCACTTTGATCTTAGTAGTGAAGAGAGCTAAAAATGACTCTTATTTAATATATTAGTTTATGTACTCATTAGTTCTTGTGTTTTAATTTACCTATTGTTTAGTTGTTGATGATCTTGCAAAGTGATTCCCACTAAGTACCTAGTGCTTTTGATTTAAAGTGGTGAAGATTGCAAGAAAGGATTCAATCTATTTCATAGTTTATATGTTTATGTGTTCTTGTGGTCTAGCTATATTGTTGTCTAGTTGTTGATGATCTTGCAAAGTGATTCCCACTAAGTACCTAGTGCTTTTGATTTAAAGTGGTGAAGATTGCAAGAAAGGATTCAATCTATTTCATAGTTTATATGTTTGTGTGTTCTTATGGTCTAGCTATATTGTTGTTATTTGTTGATGATCTTGCAAAGTGATTCTCACTACATGCCTAGTGCATTTTATTCAAGTGGTGAAGATTGCAAGAAGGGATTCAACCTTGTATAAATTGTCATTCCATTCTCTACTTTATCTCTTAATAGTTCTTGTGAATTAATCATAGTTTTTGCTTAATGTTCAAAGTTTTCTTTGCATACTTGGTTTTGGCCATGGGCCCATCTCATTGAATAAAATTCTCTATTGCATGTTCTATAGTGTTGGGGTTTTGATTTTTTGGTTTTGGTTCCCTCATGTGTGTTCTTGGGATTAGGGTTTTAGGTTTTGAGGTTTAAGTTACTAGTTTGTTTTCTTGAACTTTTAGGTTGAATAAAAACATGCCTTGCTAGATACCTATTTGGCAATTTCATATGTTAGCTTAGATTTATGCCTCGTGATGTTCTTGTGTGTTGGTATGGAACTTAGTTTGTCTCTCTTTTGCCATCATGTTTTTTTTACTAAAAATGCAAAAACATTTTTTATTTTTATCATGTTCATCAACTCTTATTTTGTGCCTCTCCACTAAACATTTTGTCTCATTCAATTCCCCACACTTTGCATTCCATCATTTATGCCTACATGTTCATGCATTCATTTATGTCTATGTCTCTTGCATTTTCATACTCTCTTAAATGCTCATGCATATATTAATATCATGTCTTGCATCTCATAAATTAAATGCTCATGCATATATTAATATCATGTTTCGCATTTCATAAATTAAATACTCATGCATTCAATAATGTTGTACTTTACATTCCATAAGTGCATACTCTTGCACTCATATGCTTGCATCATTGCGCATCCAATTGTTCATAGCAACTTGTGAATATTCTTATGATTGCCTCGCTTGTGTTCTAATGGTTGTTTTGGTTTTGACTTGAAAAAGGATTTGAAATGTTACATTTCTTTTCAAGCTTGAAATCCCATGTTTTTTTTCTCAAATAAACTTAAGGCATTTTCCTAAGCAAATCATTAACCATCACTCGAAGCCATTGCTTGTTTGATCGTTAATGAGGAGTTATTAGTGATAGTCACTCGAAGCCTTTGCTTGTTTGACTATCATGAAAGCTCCCACACATTAATAAACAACAACAAAAAAAAACAATTAATTCAAACTTCCAAAATAACACGAGCTATTAGCTCACCACCTTTTTCAAAACTATTTTCAAAAGAATAATACAACGTTGTCGCTTGTAATCACTCGAAGCCATTGCTTGTTTGATTACCAGTTCCAACTCTCTTTTCTTTCGAGTTAATACCGAATGCCACTCGAAGCCTTTGCTTGTTTGGTGTTCGCGAACACTCGAGTCTTATTTCAAAAACTCCAAAAGCACTTTCAAAAAATCATAAAGCCGTTTTCACACGCAAAACTAAGAACTACGTTGCTTTGATCCCTCAGCCAGTGAGGGTACGTAGGACCGGGTTCATGTCCCGTCAAGCATATCTTTAAAAAACTGAGAACTACGTTGCTTTGATCCCTCAGCCAGTGAGGGTACGTAGGACCGGGTTCATGTCCCGTCAAGCATATCTTTAAAAAACCCATAAAAAACAAGAACTACGTTGCTTTGATCCCTCAGCCAGTGAGGGTACGTAGGACCGGGTTCCTGTCCCGTCAAGCACGCTTTTCAAAAATCTTTGTTTTGTTCCGCTTTTCAAAGATACCAAAAACATCCCTTTTTCCCGTTTTCAATAAAGTGATTTCTCAAAAAGAAAAGAAAAAATAAATAGAACAACGTATTTCAAATCAAAATTTCAAAACCACATCAAGTTAATGGTTCCCTTTCGGTAGAAAGGCGCGTGGGAAGTGCTAATACCTTCCCCATGCATGCAACCGAATTTCCGAACCTACATCTCTAAGTTTTCGAAAGACCACCCGCTTTCCTAAAAAGGTTTTTTCAATGTTTTCCTAAATAAATATTGGTGGCGGCTCTACTATTTTCAACGTTGTCAAACTGAAAAGTCCCAAACCGGATTTTTCGGGGCGCAACACCCGTGCCAAAGTGCGAAAAATAATGCATCAGGGGGTCAGTGAGGAGGGCAATATGAGCTATCAAAAGAAAGTGAAGTAGCATCAGTGTAGGAGCACAATGCAACTGCACTAAAGAAAAAGAAAATGCAGAAAAAGTCAATGCAAAAAGCACTTCAAAGAAGTGATGCATCTGCACTAAAAGAAGCACAAAAATAGAAAAAAGTGCATTGGCTCAATAGCATTGAAAAATTCAACCAAGCCCTTTGTTGTACTTAAAACTCCCCAATACTTAAGGATTTTGTTAGTCTAGTCTTTCTTTTCAAAAATATTTTGGTGTGACCAAAGGTAAACTAATCTTTTCAAAGGCTAGGAGGAAGTTTTCACTTAGTCTTGGAACCAATCTCAACTCAGTGGGTCACACACACACATAAAAGAGTTTGAATAACTTTGGTAGTTTTAAAGAAATAAAGGCACAAGAAAGATTGCCGAAAAATGAAGTTCATAGGGAGCTCCTCATGAAAATCCAAATATCAAGCTGATCTATCCTCTAGAGTTATAGTATAGTAGTTTGTCTTTGTCATTACTTGATGACAAGCAATGTTTTAAGTTTGGGGGTGTGATAACTCTATTTTGTATAGAGTTATTCATACGTTTAAACTTAGTAAATTGCTCTCTTTCAAGTAAGGATAAGGAGTTTATATAGTATTTTGTGTGATATATGATAACTTGAGTGTTTAACATGGTTAAAGTTGTTAATAGGCCATTTTTGATATATTGTGGTATGTTTGATGAGTTTGTTCAGTGCAGTCTACAGATGCTCCTGCATTATTCCTGCACTACAAATGCTACTACACTGGATTCACACAATGCTCCCGCATTGCATATGCATTGCTTAGAGAGTGAAACCATCCACTTGCACATCAACTTGCACATCCACTTGCATTGATGACATCATGCTTAGTCTCCAAAAGCAAGAGCACTTTATATTTCGGCGCCTACAATTCTCACATAGCTTTGAGGACTCATCTACATAGGTACACATGCTCATATCTCATTGGACCTCCCTACACACTTGAGTGAATGCCTCAACTTGTGAAACAACTTCTGAAAAGTAACCATGGTTACACCTCTACTTTACTTCATCTACAAGTAAAGAAGCACCTCTCATGAAGACTATAAAAGGACCTCACTTCTTCACTTGGAGATATATCACAATCCATAAGTTAGATCACAATTTCAATAGTCATAGTTAGTTTCTATTTTGTAAGAAGGAAAGGAAGGAATTGACAAATCCTCCTTACTTCAAATTAGTAGTTTTTACTAAGTGCAGAGTAGTGATGCAACTACATTGCTAGGAGAATTCATGCAAAGAGCTGCAACTCGTGTAATCTCTAGCTTGTTGTCTCTCTTTTGTGATTTCAATTATATAAACATGATCTATTCAGTCTATATATACCTTGCAATGTCTATGTTAAGCTAAATCTCTCTTAGTTGGAATGTTCTAACCATTTAATGAGCTTTTAAGTAAGTTTGATGCATGTATGTAATGTGTGCACTTTCGTTTTTGCTTGATAATACTTTCAACAGTTATTTTGAGATTGATCACTTAGAATAAGTAGATTTGTAAAAGCATACATGGTTTAAAATTAAGAACTCAAAAACTAATATGGGTGAGTGTTTTACATAAAGGAAACTTTGTGAAAACCATGCTAAGTCATAGACATAGGATAGTATAGTCCATAGGGTGATACTGTGGGTACTTTAAAAGACAAGAGTGAACTTATTTAGCAAGCCAAGACATAGGAAGCATTTAGTGCAACTGCATCACATACTGCATTGAACACTTAAAAGTGATTTACTTGGGGAAGACATTCCAACTAGATTTTCTCTATTGCATTACAAATACTTGCACTTTGCTCTATATTAACTTGATTTTATAACACCATCTCCACTATAATTGTTATTTGGTTACCTTACATTAGATTACATTGTATTGAGTTTCAAGAAGAGTTTCTCAATCCTTGTGGGTTCGATATTTTATACTTCTTGTTAAGGACTGTGTATACTTGCACATGTTTTCCACACACTAGCCGGCCGAAAACTGGCCTCAGATTTCGGCGCAAAAATCATCGAGTTAAACACTAATTCTTTAATGGTCGTTTCCCAAGGCAAAGAAGAATTCACCGCAAAAGATACGGTACTGCAACGCTACTTGTGTCGAGTCCGAGAATTACTCCTACAATTCGAGAAAGTAGAATTGAAGCATGTCCCGAGGTCGGAAAACGCACGAGCAGATATCTTGGCCAAGTTGGCAAGCACTAAACCCACAGGCAACCTCCGAAGTATCATCCAGAAAAGCTTGACAAAACCTAGCGTAGATCTTTCCCCTATCTCGATGGCCGACGTTAACTTTGTCACTGTAACGCCCCAAAATTAATTAGGTGAGTATTTAACTAATTTAATTAGGTGATTAATTAATTAATTTAATTAAGCGATTATTTAGCTAAATGAATTAAGTAATTATTTTAGTTGTGTATATTAAAATAAATATAGAGTGATTAATTAATTAAGGAGTGAGGTGTGGTAAATAAATGGTGAGAATTTTAGTTAAGTGGGGAGTATTTTAATTAGAGTGAGAGGATGTGAGAAAGCACCTAGAGGGTGTAAATAAGGGGCCCAAGCCCACTAAATAGGCCCAAAGTCAATACATAACTAGGAGTAGGGTTATTAGCCTCATTTAGATCAAAGTGAAAGAAAAAGAAAGGAAGGAGACAGCAGCCATAAGCTTGCATGCAAATTGAGTGCTTGAGAGGGGAAGGAGGAAAATCATTTGTCTAGCTTTGGGTAAGTGCATTTGGTACCAATCTCTTCCATTTTTCTTCCTCTTTTTAGTGTGGTAGTTTTTAACACCTCATTTCCATTCTTTGTTGATTCTCCATTGTTACCCATGGAGAGAGAGTCACGTTTTCAGTGAAAGGAGGGTAGGAGTACTCCACTTTGTTGGTTCTTGGTGTTGGGTTGAAAGTTTCTAGCTCACCAAGGTTAGGGGCTCTACTTTACCTATATAATAACTTGTATGATATGTGTTATGTGTGGAATAGCACTAGGATGGTTTGTTTGTATGAATGTTGTGCTAATCATATGTTTGTTGTTGTATTTGATGTTTAATGTGTTAATACTACGATGCTTTACGTTGGTAATAAATGTGTTGTGAAATATGCATGCCATGTGTTTGATTAAATGCCTCAATGTGAAGAAATATGAGAATGTGTGGATTTAATGGTGTTGATTAAATGCCTAGATGTGTGTTGTCTAAGTGAAAATTGAATTGTTGAATAAAAGTGTTGTTGAATTAAATTGATGATGGGTTTTACTTGTTTATGGTCTTTGTGTGGTTTTCTGGACACTGTTTCAGTATTTTTAAAACTGGTACTGTTTGATTGAGTCAAAAATTATGTGGCTGAGTGTTTTCGAAAATAGACTTAAAGACGGTCGTTTTGGCACTAGTTTCGTTAAATTCGGAGTTGTGTAGCTCCAGTTATGAGTCTCTAAAGTCGAGTCAAATTTCTAGAGTCAATCTGTGGGTAGGTGCGGTTTTTGCAAGTTTTATGCCTTCAAATGAACTCCGTTTTGAACGATTCTTTTTCCATTAGAAACTATACTCAAATTGCTTTTGTTCGGGCTAAGGTTTTGTCCCATTTGGTCAAGTTTAAGTCATTTTAGAGTAAAATTAAGTGGGATGGCAGAATCTGTCCAGTCTGGGGACTGTTCGGGTTGTTTCTAAAAACTGTACTAATTGGTTCATTGTTTTGGAAATCTAAAGGTATATCCAGAAACTAAATATCCGTGGCTTTCCGACGAGTGGTCTCTTGTAATTTTTCGATGTCGTTTGCTATTTAAATACTCCGCCGAAGTAGGTGCACTGCTGTAGGAATCCATCATTTTGTGCGGGTGTTGCCAATGTTGCCCGAAGTGTCAAAAATGCTATTTTGATCCTTTGAACCTTTTTAGTCCCTAAAAATGTCAGTTTGGTCCTTAGGTGCTAAATTAATCTTTGGTGTGTCAAAATGGTCCTTGGGTGTTGAAAAGGTCCTTAGGAGGTGATTTAGTCCTTGGGTGGGATTTAATTCTTGGTGTGAGATTTAATTTAATAGATGAGGTGTGGGGTGTTGTGGTGATGATTAAGCGACGGGTAGGCTTCGGCCAAAGCGACGGGTTGTGTTGTGGAGATGATTAAGTGATGGGTCAATGAATGTTGTGGTAAATGTATTGTGTTGTGGTGCATTGTCATGGTGTCGCATAAATCAAACATATAAAGCGATGTGGGCTTCAGCCAAAGCGACGGGGGCTTCGGCCAAAGCGATGGGTGCCCTTGAGGCTTATAGCGATGGTGATGGATCCACATGCATGCTGCATACATGCATACACTCATACTGTCTTAGGGAATTTTGGTGACGCTTGATTGTTCCATTACTAATATTTATTGGTGTTATAATTATGTGGTAAATGCCTTAATTGTTGTGGATTGGTGTTGCTAGATGCTTTCTTATTATAATGCTTATCCTACTTGTTATTATTTATGTAAAGAGACTCACCCTACTGCTTTATGTTGCCTGCTCTCGTGGCAACGTGCAGGTGATACTGAGTGAAGGTGTCCATGCCTTCTTGGGTCTGTTGTGTCAGCTCTGATTAAGTAACACCAGGGACGGGGGGCCGTAGGATTGTCATTTCCTTTTATGTATTAGATTGTTTTGGATTATGTATTGAATATGTTAAACTTGGTTAGA
Source organism: Oxytropis ochrocephala (assembly GCA_020916435.1). NCBI lineage: Eukaryota > Viridiplantae > Streptophyta > Magnoliopsida > Fabales > Fabaceae > Oxytropis > Oxytropis ochrocephala. The sequence goes on along the minus strand of CM037094.1, from coordinate 60,402,068 downwards.
TTCCGTTGTGCTGCGAAAACTATTTTCTGGATCATTGTAAACTTAAAACAGGTTTTGCGGGTTCGCCCCATTTGGATATGTTATACGTTTATCACGCACTAGTTGCGGTTGAGTTCTTAAATGCTATTTTGTGAGGTTTTGATGAAATGTAGCACTCTCTTTAAGGTTCGTGGAAAAATATTTTGAAACTCTGATCTTTATTTATTAAATTAGTAAATGATAGAAGGGGGTGTTACAGTCACTGAACAGGACAGCTGAATGCAACCAATAAAGAATTACATAGAATTCAGAGTTGAACCCCCCGACCCCAAAAAAGCAGCAGCAATCCGGAAAAGAGCCACTTCCTTTACAATAATCGATGGTAAACTCTTCTGTCGGGGCCTCTCATCCCCATTGTTAAAGTGCGTGGAAGGCGAAGAGGCCGAGTACATACTCAAGGATACATGAAGGAATCTTTGGGCAACAACTCGGGGCCTGAGGTCAGTCGAAAAAAGCTCTCCGCTCTGGTTATTTCTGGCCAACCATGGTCCAAGACTCGACAGACTTGTTCAGGAGGTGTGACACTTGCCAAAGATATGCCGATGTGAACAACGCTTCGCCAGCCGAGCTAGCTTCCTTATCAGCACCGTGGCCCTTCTCTCAATGGGGAACTCGTCCCCTTTCCCTTGGCAAGAGGCGGGGTAAAGTTTCTCATCGTCGTAGTTGACTACTTCACCAAATGGATTGAGGCCGAGCCATTGGCCCAAATAACTGCCAAAAACTGTATCAAATTTGTCAAAAATAACATCTTGGCAAGATTCGGCATTCCCTCCGTAATCATAACGGACAACGGGACTCAGTTCGCCAATAGAGGGTTCCGGCAATGCCTAACCGACCTGAATATCAAGCAACACTTCACATCGGTCGAGCACCCTCAAACCAACGACCAAGTTTGAGGCGAAGAAACCGGTTATCTTTGAAGGCCTAAAGAAGAGCTCGAAGGGGCGCTAAAGGCGCATGGCCCGACGAGCTCCCGTATGTCCTCTAGGCATATCAGACCACACCACACTCGACGACGTGCGAATCTCCCTTCTGACTCACCTCCGATACATAGGCTGTTATCCCAGTAGAAAGAATCAATTTGGAGGACCCTCTATCCTCTCACCGAAAAAGAAAACAACAGGGCTATAAGAGAAGAGCTAGACACCATCCAAGAGGTCCGCGATAAGGCACAACTTGCCGATGCTATTGTCAAAGCTCGGATTGCACACCGCTATAACCAACGAGTCATCCCTTGAGAGTTCAACGTCGGTGATCTAGTACTTAGACGAACCGATGTGGGCAACAAAAATGCACGGGAAGGTAAGTTGGCACCAAACTGGGAAGCACCATACAGAGTCATCTCGAAAACTGGCAAAGGAGCTTATCAACTCGAGACGCTCTCCAAAGAGCCGATCCCGAGGACCTGAAACGCGACAAAGCTTAGGATCTATTATAGTTAGTCACATAAATGAACAATTGTACTGGATTAACAGTCCTCATCAATCAATAGATTGACTTCTCATTTCAAAATTACTTGTTTCCTTGTTTACAGGACAAAACCACGCCCCTCTCCCCTGACTCTGGCACCGAGCTGGCCACTCGGCAAACGACGGGATGAGGCGAGGCCTTCAAAGAATGTCCTCCACGATTCCGAACTCCTACGTTCCATCGCGGGGCGCAGGCGAGGCCCACAGCGGCTCAGGTTCGCAGCGACCCTTATCGCTTCGCTTCGTCGGCCACTCTTGACTCGTCGAAAACCTCCGAGACGGGTGACTTGCGGCGCGAACCAGCCTCCCCTTTGGTTTGCCTCCGCGAGCACGCCAGAGGCTGGGGGAAGAAGTCCAAGGGCGACTTCGACCCGTGCTTTAATCGGCACAGCCTTCTCACGTACTGAGGAGTTACGTCCGATTACGCGACCGAAGGAAGAAGCTCTCAGCAGCTTCGCCCCTCTCGATTCCGAGCTTAAATACTATGTCGAGACCTTGATTTGGAGCTTAAATGCTCTGTCAAGGGACAATTGACTCCGAGCTTCAATGCTCAGTCAAGATTTATTTGATTCCGAGCTTAAATGCTCTCTCGAAGCTTTTTCAGACAAAGGCACGAGCAACACCTCGGCTAAACGACGCTTATTATCGTGGGCGAGTTTTCCCCGAGTAGCAAGAATAGTGGGCAGCCTCGACAAAGCCAAGCTCACTCATCTCTTCGAACCTCGACTTGGGGGGCCACTCTTCCGACCTGGGCTAAAGGAGCCTCATTGGACGATTGGCCCAGGCCCAATTGCTCTCCAGAAACGCGACCCAAAAACACCGGTACGGACTGCACGTTCCGCTCGGATGTTAGAAACCGACAGCCAAGATCGACCGACAAGATCCGACGGACAAAGCCGGGCTAGCTAATCCGTCTATAAATAGAGGCGCACTCCTCCATTTTCAGGTACGTTTTCCATTCTTGCACATTCCGCCTTACACCCTTTCTGACTTAAGCATCGGAATGTGTGCAAGTACCCCCCACCCGACGTGGGAAGAACTCCAACTCGGAGCTGCCGAGTATGATCTTCAGGCACCGACAACAATCGTTGAGTCTCGAGAAACGGATCCCTTCAAGCTCCTCGAACAAGGTAACTACCGAATTCCAGGACCGAACATTTGCGACGCCAGAGGCCGGGGGAAGAAGTCCAAGGGCGACTTCGACCCGTGCTTTAACCGGCAAAGCCTTCTCACGTATTGAGGATTTACATCTGATTACACGACCGAAGGAAGAAGCTCTCAAAAGCTTCGCCCCTCTCGATTCCGAGCTTAAATGCTCTGTCGAAACGTTGATTCGGAGCTTAAATGCTCTGCCAAGGGACAATTGATCCGGGCTTCAATGTTTAGTCAAGATTTCCTTGATTCTGAGCTTAAATGCTCTGTCAAGCTTTTTCAGGAAAAAGGCACGGAGCAACACCTCGGCTAAACGGCGCTTATGATTAGGACGGTTTTTCCCCGAGTAGCAACAATAGTGGGCAGCCTCGACAAAGCCAAGCTCACTCATTTCTTCGGACCTCGGCTTGGGGGGCCACTATTCTGACCTGGGGTAAAGCAGCCCCATTGGACGATTGGGCCTGGCCCAATTGCTCTCCAGAAACGCGCCCCAAAAATGCCAGTACGGACTACACGTCCCGCTCGAATGTTAGAAACCGATGACCAAGATCGACCGACAAGATCCGACGTACAAATCCGGGCTAATCCGTCTATAAATAGAGGCGCACCATTCCATTTTCAGGTACGTTTTCCATTCTTGCACATTCCGCCTTAAGCATCAGAGTGTCTGCAGGTACCCCCCACCCGACGTGGGAAGAACTCCAACTCGGAGCTGTCTAGTACGATCTTCAGGCACCGACAACAATCGTTGAGTCTCGAGAAGCGGATCCCTTCAAGCTCCTTCTGGACAAGGTAACTGCCGAATTCCAGGACTGAACAATATTTTAAAGCTATTATTTATTTATTTTTATATGGGAAACACACTCTTGAAACGTTATTTTAGTTCTTTAACAATATATCTTGTTGATGTCGGTATTTAATTTGATTACTTTTTGTAAATGATATGATAATGATTTTTGAGGTGAAATTGGTAACATATGTAATGGTCTAGGTGCACCTAGTTGTATGACCTCGAGTGGAGAGGACTATCTCATTAGTGTAGTAATTAGAGCCTAATACAACAACACTATTCACCAAACAATCTGAACATGAATGAGAACCGGCAACGAGTCCTTAAATATAAATCTGCAAAACAATAAACATTAGAGAAAGTCAACCGGAGGGGTCTTGCAACGCGCTATTAAGAATTTATCCTGCAACAATTAAAAAGCAATCTTGACGATGTAAAAAAAGAGAGGAATCAATTGAAAGTTAAAGTTTTAGTTTCTTCAACCTTTTTCTTGTATTATATTGGGCAATGTTTGTGAGACTCCAAAGTGATACTGGCCTCGAGTGCACGAGCTCAGATACTGCTGTGAAAACCTTGGGGAGCAAACCGGATATCGGGTTGCATCGGAGGTCCACCGAAATTTGCTTTCAAGGCAGCTTTTGCCACATCACAACTTCTAATTCTTCTCCTTTTATTTTCAAGATAATTAATTTAATCCAATATTTTCCTACAATTGAAAGCAAACCATATTGAATTTTCTATTTTTTTATTTTTAATTGGAAATATTGATATATGATTGTGATTTCTCTCCCTTGTAGTTGTTTGGAGAATCTACAAAGGATTATTTATTGGTTCCTTAAACAAAATAATAGTCAAGCCCATTGGCGGATAGAAGAAATCACATATTTACCTCTTGGTGTATTATCTTCCTCATCTTGGTTTGTAATAATTTTTGAACCCCACAATATTTGTGTTGGCTTTCTTGATATCATGTATATGAGTTGTGATCGAGAGAGATAAGCTTGGAGTCCAAGTAAGTACCATGAACTGAAAATATCTACTCATACAGATTTTAAAGCGATGTGATTGTATGATTTTGGTTGCATACAATTATATGCTATATACTTACTAGTGAAATATTTGGAAAATATTCCTATGATTATCATGAAGTTGTGATAATATATAAGTAAAAATTTCATAATTTGTTGTGAAGCTTTGGTATGCTAATAAGTGGTTCCAAATTGTGATCTTGTTGGAAATTACAAATTGTTGTGGTTTTATTTGAAAATTGTAAAACAACTTAAGAAAGGATTATATATATGAAAAGTATATGCATCACTTGTGTCCTTTATGTGTAGAAATATTTTGTTAATAATTCAAAATAGTCTATGAACTTTTTCATATTTATACATGACTATCTGAACAAGTTGTGTGCTTAAGAACCTTTATATTGTCCTGAACTTTTTGTTTCTTTGGTGATGACTAAAAATCAAACAAAATTAGAGGCATGCATTGGATACGTAATTGATTTTCTATAAAAGTTTTGGAATTTTTAAAGTTGAGTTTCATCTTCAAATAAATGTGTAAAATGATTAAATTGTGTTGTATTATTACATGTTCGGAAAATCAAATTCTAGAGTGGTAATTTGTTGGTGAATTTATATGGTTAAAATTAGTGTTTGTATGAACCATAATTTTAACCATATAAATTTATATGGTTAAGTTTAACATACATGTGGGGAGAGCAATAGTGATTGCATTCTATATACACCAAATAACATTTTTCAAGAGGAATTACTCTATTTTATATGTGAATGTATGAGTCTAATGTTTTGAAAGATTAGTTTTGCGAAGAAATATCATATTTCTCGTAACTTTGGACTATTTTGAATGTATGAGACATCATTAACATACTTGTGAAATTCTGTAAATATTTTTTTGAAATGTTGTCGCTTAGAAATCATCTATGCAGGCCTGCATGTATAAGTATGTTGTGAAAGTGATGCGACTTGGAATTATCCAAGCGTTTATATACAATTATATATAGAGGCATCATTGGGTATATTACTATATATAGTGAATATCCATGATACTATGATGATAGCCAAGTTTTATTCACATAAGAATATATCTATAAGTGGATTTATTTATGAATGGTTGTCACATAGAAATTATCTAAGTAAAATTGTATAATTACCTTATAGAGATTAAGGTTATTACGCAAGCTTGATGATATATGAGATTGAGTTTATTGCTCAAGACTTTGTGATATATGAATTTGATTGACTAAGAGACGTCTTGGTCAATATTGTGTAAAGTAGCTACTGATAAACGAGAAGGATTATATACTTAATTTATGTGAAGTCAGAAGTGATTCTAATCAATCTTCTGAAAACCCCAAGGAAGAGATAAATTTGTGAAACGTTGAGAGGAATGAGACTTAATCTAATTGAAATTAAGAAGTGATGGTAACTCCAACCGTTGTGATTAGAGATGCCACGAAGAAGGTTCAATGTGGTAAAAACAAGTCACTTATTGATACTGCTAGCACTAAAAATTAATTCAAGTAATTAATTTTATTCTTGTCCCTTCCTATGGTGTTATGATGCTATTGTGGCAGTGCTAGACTGAAGGGTTAAAGAGGTTAAGCTTAAAGCTTTTAATGATTATCATAGCCCTTATGGGTGTGGTGTATGACTTGAAGCATACACTTGATGAAATCATCTATATGAGTGTCAAGTGGAGCCGCTTTCATGAGATCCTGGCGAGATCTCTAGAGCACTCATGAATATCGGGCATGCGCATGGCCTAGTAGCGCAAAACGACGAATACAACAAGAATTGTGTGGGGGTGTAATGTGATAGCAAAACGTCTAACATATAATATTTGTCTTGGGTTCCATAGCTTGCTAAACCAATTCACTGTATGTTATGTTTTATCTATCTAGGACTGGTTCCATAGCTTGCTATACAGCTCCGATGAATTACATCTACGATGTTAACCCAGGAAACTTCTTTTATTTGTTTCTTTTCCAACTTTTAAAATATGTCGGGGATTGTTGTAATGTTTTTATTTTATTAGATATTTTGTTCGGTACTGGATCTCGGAATATACCTAATCCGGGGTACTTGTTGCTTTGCTTTGGTTTGCTTGAAGATGGACTTCAGATTCATGAAGATGGAGCTCGGTCAGTCTGAGATAGCTTGAGTTTCCACGTTGGGTGGGGTGTACCTGCAAACACTCGGATGCTTAAGTCAGTATGTGAATGTTGAGAGGTGAGTATGGAATGAGGACATACTTGAAACTGAGAGGTGGCACCTGCATTTATAGACAAAGATGTCGTGCCTGGAGCGTCGGATCTGGATGTTGGATCCTGACTGTTGAGTATGGGATTCCGTAGCACTAGCGCATTAATGGACCGTTGCTACGAGCTGCTTTGGCCTTGGCCCAATCTTTGTGGGTTCTTGGTCCGATCCGGAACATAATTCAAAAGTGGGAAATAAGCTATACTAGTTTGTATGACCCGTGCGCTGGACGGGTATACATTTTCTGTTTTTAATGTAATTTGAAACTAAGTTATTATATATATATATATATATAAATATAAATATTTGTATATGTATTGAAGATGTTTATAATGATGATATTGTAATTTTTGTTAAAAACAAATACACATTTGTAGGTTAAATTATTAGAATACAAATCGTAACCTGTATTTCAGTATTGATGTATTTAGTTGGGTGACTTATAATAAATTGTGTATAATGTTGTGTCACACATATTTATAATTGTACTTTGTATAAATTGTGTAGAATGTTACTGTCCAATTTATACTAATATTTATAGGAAAAATACAAAAATATATTTATAATAATTAATAAAATAAAATCATAATTATTACACAATGATAAAATAAAGTTAAGAGTTTTAAAATAGACTTTTCTATAGAAAATAGATCAAAATTGAAAATAAACAAAATTTATGATACAAAATGAATGAGTAAATATGCATAAAATAAAATGAAATAATTAGTTATGTTTTGTTGAGCGGGTCCCGGGTGGGAACAGGGTGGGTATTGACATCCCCAAAACCCACCTCGTCCTCGGTCAATGTGAGTTTTCCCCGTCAAACTCGGGCGGAGTCGGGTGGGTACGCACAGGTCTAGGGTTCCATTGCCATGCATGCCTATATGCAATGATGACAATAATTATAATTTTAAATCACGTAAATTTTGGTGTTGAAATTATAATAGACATGCTGAAATATGATTTGCTCAGCCCTCCCTGTTTTTCTTTAGATAGAGAAAGTAGTTAGTAATTAGTGTGTTAGTTGTTAGAGGGGAGCGGGGTTCGAACCACCAATGTTTTTCCACCAACGATGTCTCTTTCACTCAATCAAGTGAGCTACCCTTCTGGGACTCAGCCCTCCATATGCTTTCAATTTATAGGCTCTATTAATTGCATTTATGTCATATTCCAATTACTCATATCTGATTGACCAAAAAGATTTTAACATTAAAAACATTTTTTAAGACTTTTATTTTTACAGTCGCTTACAGTTACCCCCTATAGGAAGGTAACTAGAAACACTTATTATTTGCAAGGGGAATTTTAAAACTTTTATTTTTACAGGGGGGTAAATGGATTATGGTGATATTTGCAAGGGGTAAATGATATTTAAGCTTATATTCTAATGTTTCAGCCATTAAAAAAACAATGGGTCTATTTTAATAATACTCCATATATATTGAAACAGACCATGTGTAAATTTTAATGATTAGTGGTTTTGAATTCATGGAAAGTAATAAGGAATAATTGGGTTATGATATCTATACATATATGTAAGGGAATCCTCAATGGAGCCTCCACAATGATTCTCATAAATTTCCTCAATTATAATTATTATAATTTTCTCTATTAGTAAAAACACATAATTACCAATAACTTATAAGAGATTCTCTTAGTGGATATTAATTAACTATTTTTATATTAAAATGAAAATAATAATAATAATAATAATTATCTTTCATGTTTTAACCTAATGATATAGAATGTCAGGGGTCTTTACGTTGTTAGAAATTAAATTTACATATAATTAGAAACTAATAAGCAATCATAATATTTATCATTTAGTTCTTCACTTAGTCGTTTTTTTGACAAAAATTCACTCACGTAGTCCATTCCCATATTACTACTACTAATCATAACACTCTAAAAGTCACATCCCTACGCACTATATAAAATCTACCCATTCACTCACACACCCTACTTACTCACTCTTGTTTTCAGCTTTACATTATTTTTCTCTCTATGATAAATCATGGGTACTCAAGACAACGATGTCAATCTCAATAAGTAAGAAAAAGATCGAACTCGGGTCTTAGCCAAATTTGTCCCTGAAGATAGAGTGCGTTAACCCTTCGCACGCAATCGGAGTTAGATTTCTGCTTTTGTTATTGTGTGCATAGTTGTACCATTGATTTTCCTTGGTTGTTACAAAAGAGAATATATTGGGTATTTTGGGGGGGGTTTTAACTCTATATATTTAGTTTATTGCTTGCTCCCATTTTATATAGAGGTGGCGTTGTCACCTTATTGATTTTAGTTTTGTTGGTTTCTAAAGATGCTTCACATAACTTTTCCATTTTCCTTGGTTGGTCACCAAGACATTATATCCTCATGCTCCTTAATGTATTATGGTTATTATTTTCTAATGTTCTAAGATAGGTGTCAACTCTTATCAGTTTCACCATTCAAATTTTACATATTAAACCATCCTTTTGCTTTCTAAACAAATAAAATATTGTGTATCATTTGCATTGCGATTTATACGATTGATTTTTGTATAAAATATTTTTAGCCTCCACAATGATTCTCATGAACTTTCTATATTATAATATTTATTTAAAATTTACATTTAAAGAAGGCTATAATTTTAATAAAAACATAATTTCAACTAACTTATAAAAGATTTTCTTAGTGGAATATTAATTAACTATTTTTATATTAAAATGAAAATGATATTTATAACTAAATTTAATTGTTGAAATAATTAAAAGCTGTATGTTTAATTGAAAAACTACAAAAATAATTTTTCTTTATATATATATATATATATATATATATATATATATATATATAAAAATTGATTTAAAATGAATATAAGGGATAAAACAAAAAAAATATATGAACATGCATACCCTACGTTCTAACCAAAATTTGGTTAAATTGGAATAATTTATTAATTATAAAATTAATTGGAATTTTTTTAATTTAGTATGAGAATGCATATTAATAGTCGTATTCTATTTTGTTGTATAAATACTTTGAACCAAGAAACAATAATTGGGTCTTTCAAATTCTTTTTGGTGTAACTGATATGCATTAAAAGTGGAGTTTCATATTAATAATATGAATCATTCCTTAGTTGTCAATAAATTCATGAGTTAATAAAATATAAGTGAAAAATGTATAGTTTTAATGAGTTACAATATGTTTAACTAGTTGGAATACCATGCAATCTCAATATATTCTTCAGACACTCCTCTGCTAGTTTAGACACCTTACTATCCGAGCGAACAGGAATAAATGGGCTGATTTAGTCAATCGGTCTACAACTACCCATATGGAATCGTTACCGGCTTGAGATCTTGGTAATCCCATCACAAAGTCCATTGAAATATCTTCCCATTTCCACACTGGTATTTCTAGTGGTTGCAAAAGACCAGCAGGCTTCCGATGCTCTACCTTGACCCTCTGATAGGTCAAGCATCGAGACACAAACTCTGCAATATCAACTTTCATTCCAGGCCACCAATATAACTGTTTCAAATCCCGATACATCTTGGTAGATCCAGGATGTATGGTGTGTTGACTTCTATGAGCTTCTTCTAATAATTGCCTTTTGATTTCATCATCATCTGGCACACAAACCCTACCGTTGAAACGGATAACTCCATCACTATCTTCAATAAAGTTTGGTTGCCCTTTTTGAGTTTGTAACTCAACATCAATCTCTTGAGCTGAGCGGATCAAATTTCTGAATGCACTAGAAATTTGAATATGACTCAACACCAATCGATTTCTTCTTGACTTCACATTCAAGTTTAAGTCTCTAAAAGACTCCCACAATGCCATTTCATGCATCATCAGCTCGGCTGTGTGAAGAGATTTCCTACTCAACGCATCAGCTACCACATTAGCCTTCCCAGAGTGATATTTCAATTCAAAATCATAATCCTTGAGAAATTCTATCCATCTCCTCTGCCTGTTATTCAGTTCCTTCTGATCAAATAAATACATCAAACTTTTGTGATCACTGAAGACTTCAAAATGAGAGCCATAAAGATAATGTCTCCAAATTTTCAGTGCATACACAATAGCTGCCAACTCCAAATCATGGGTCAGATAGTTCTCCTCATGAGGCTTCAACTGTCTGGAGGCATAAGCTACCACTTGTTGATTCTGCATAAGGACACATCCTAAACCCTTCCCCGATGCGTCACTGTAAATTTGGAATCCCAGAGACGGATCCGGAAGAATTAGGATCGGAGCAGAAGTCAATCTCTTCTTCAACTCCAGAAAACATTCTTCACAATCAGCATCCCATACAAATGACTGACCTTTACGAGTCAACCGAGTGAGTGGAAGAACTAACTACGAAAAACATCTAATAAATCTTCGATAATAACCAGCTAACCCCAGAAAACTTCTTACTTCAGTGACGGTTGTTGGCCGCTCCCAATTCAACACCGCTTCCACTTTATCGATCTATCTCACCACCCCCGATCGGGATATCACATGCCCTAGAAATTTTATTTCAGGCATCCAGAAATCACACTTAGAAGGTTTCGCATACAATTTCTTTTCTCGGAGTACATTAAGAACAATTCAAAGATGTTGAACATGATCCTCAATGGTCTTAAAGTACACCAAAATATCATCAATGAAAACCACCACAAACTGGTCTAGGTACGGCTGGAACACCCGGTTCATGTAATCCATGAATACCGCAGGAGCATTAGTTAGACCGAAAGGCATCACTACAAACTCGTAATGTCCATATCTAGTACGGAAGGCAGTCTTCGGAATATCTAAAGCCCTAACCTTTATCTGATGGTACCCCGACCTTAAATCAATTTTTGAAAACACTGATGCACCTCTAAGTTGATCCAGTAAATCATCGATTCTCGGCAAAGGATACTTGTTCTTAATAGTAACCTTGTTTAGCTGGAGGTAATCAATGCACAACCTCATGCTCCCATCTTTCTTCTTCACAAGTAACACAGGAGCACCCCATGGAGACACACTAGGTCGGATAAACCTCTTTTAAATCAACTCTTCAAGTTGGGATTTTAATTCTTTCAACTCTAAAGGAGACATTATATAAGGAGCTATAGATATTGGCCCAGTACCTGGCACCAATTCTATAGAAAATTCTACTTCACGATCCGGAGGTAAAGAGGACACTTCATCAGGAAAAACATCTAGGAAATCCTGAACAACTTGTACAAAAGACAAATCTAAACCAGTTTCAGTTGATGCAGATAACATAATGACAAAAGCTTCCGCACCTTGAAATAGAGACTGACTGGCTGAAGTGAAAGAAACAACTGGTTCTGCAGTGGTCTGAGGCAATTCCATTGATTCAGAAGAAAACCCAATAGTTCTATTGAAGCAATCAATAGTGACATGGTTGACGGTAATCTAGTCCATTCCTAGAACAATATCCATTCCTCTCATAGGCAGACAAATGAAATCAACAACAAAATTCCTGCCTCCTATTGTGAGCAAACAATTCTAACACAAAGAGTGGGTCCAGACTCGACCCTTGGCAGCAGTTAAGATAGATATTAGTTCAGACAGCGGAGTTAATGCTAGTCCCAGAATCATACAAAATGTTGACAGTGTTAGAGAAAAGAGAACCTATACCCCTTAGTAGATTGTCATTAGGCTTGATGGTCTGAGTATCAAGAGTGTTGACTCGTCCCTGCCTTGGAGCATCTGGTGTTTCTTTATAAGCCTTCCTTGTCGGACACTCACTAGCATAAATCCCTTTTTCATTACAAGAATAGCATCGAATAGAACCCATTCGACATTCACCTGGATGATATCTTCCACAATTGTCACACTTTTTGATCCTAGGGTAATCGGTAGGCTGCACTTGTTTGCCCTTGTTGCCATCTCTCTTTGCTTTCCCAGTTGGGTTTGAGGATTCAACTATCTGCTTCTTACCCTTCCAGAGATCTCTCCTCTCAGCATACATTTTCCTCAGATCTTGATCTGCCACACCTGCTTGACGCACTAGGGCCTTTCAATAACCCCTTGCATCCATTCATAATGCGGGTCTACAGGCGTGCTGCCCCTACCCCTTCCAGCCATGATTCTGCGAAATATGCACAAAGTATTAAGTTGATCAAGCTCAATGTCTAATAGCATACTAGGAAAATCATATCTAGAAACAGTAAAGACTCCTAACCACTAGGCCGGCTAGGCCGAACCGCTCTGATACCAAAATGTAACACCTTAATATTTCTAAATAATAGAAATACCAAAATGTAACTTTAGCATTCATCAGAGTAAACCTAATCCCTGTTTTAGATATTGAATAATACAAACTCAGATTCCAATAACAGAGTTGTTCGCAACCTGGAGTACTTTAGAGTACAATGACATCAGTACTTAAGTGTCACTTCAGTAATACAACCCGATATTCAATATCCAAAGACAAAGGTAAATAGATTAGGTGTTACAACTTAACAAGCAAGTTATAATCTAAGTTCAAAATAACAACACGGAAGCCAAGAAACATAGTCTAAGCTACTATGTTTCTAAATCTCCCAGCCACAATGTCTAATCGTGCCTGTTCGCCTTACGCTTCCCCTGTATATCTGTAAAATCAACAACATTTTGTAGGGTGAGATAACAAATCTCAGTGAGTCTTACCGTGACCCCTTACCTATCACTCGGTCCATATATATAAACAAAAACTCATTAACTTCATGATTTAATAAATAAACCACGCACATAATCACATGCACAATACCGACTGCCCTCCGACTAAATCCCAGTGAACCCCCTTCCCAATAGGACTTGCCTAATGGTAAAATTTTATGGGGCCTAGGTTTAGGGCTCATGACTTCCCCGCCTACTATGCTAACTCCGTGGGTCGTCACCCAAACTCGACACAATTCACATATCAGACATAAATTACTCTATGATATAACTTCATATCATACGGTCATACTTAGGAACCTGCATTACCAATCCAGACACCAATTTTGTTATTAAAACAATTGTTCCCACACGATGATCTAAGTTTCCGGTTTTTCAAGTGTTTTATAAAATCAACTAACCACTTAAACCATATGCCAAACATACCAATGCATTTCATTATGTAATCATAAATGGTTTGGGAAAGGATTTGAAAGAGTTTGAAGTCGAACGGAGCATCGAAACTATGCATCGGAAATTTGGGGACATTATGTCCGTTTCGTACCGTTTCATTCTCCGATCGATCTCAAACTGTGTTCCAATCCAATTTCAACCATAACAGACAAAATATACAAATATAAATCCAGTCCAGGCATAACCATTCAGCAGTCTTATCAAATATATTCCAGTTCAGACATAACAATTTAACAGTCATAACAAATATATTCCAGTCCAGGCATAACAATTTAACAGTCATAACAAATATATTCCAGTCCAGGCATAACAATTTAACAGTCATATCATTATGGTTTCGTTCTAAATTTCAACACGCGTAATTTTCGTAGAATACCGTTTTGACTCAGAAATTCACGAAACTTGAAAATTCGAAAACTAGTCAAATAACACACATAAACAACATTTAATTTCCCTAAACGTGAGTAAAACTCACCTAGCGTGATGAAAATCACGAGACACTGAAACTTCGCAGAGTTCAACCATTCCAAAGCCGCGAAATCAACCCCAAAACAGAATTTCCATCTTCCCCAAACCGAAACCACAACTCCACCTTCTTCTATGGCTTCAATCGACTCTAATCCACACCAAAATCAACACCCATAGCCCCCAAACTACCTATTGAGCTTCCTACCTTCAATACAAAACTTCTAAGCCACCAAAACCTCCATTTGAGCTCCAAGCTTCAACAATGGCAAAACAAAAGTGGGTAGGAATTAGGGGATGAAACTTGTATCATTGGAAAGAGGAAGGAAAATGGAAGAAAATGAGACAAAAAGCCCCTTACCTAGCGTTGAATTGAGGGAGATCTACCCCCTTCTTTCCCTTCTCCCTTCGCCTCCTTCTCCTCTCTTTCTCTCTCGGGTTTCTCTTTCTCTCTCTCTATTCCTCTTTCTTTTATTTCTCTCTCTCAATCCTCTTTCTTTCTTTCTCTTTCTTTCTTTTCTTTTCTTTTATTTCTTTTCTTTTCTTTCTTTCCTTTCTATTCTCGGTTTCTTTCTTCTTCTTTTTTCTACATTGACCATAAATTAGTGTGGTGGGTCAAGGGTTTAATTGGGTGGAAAGACCTAAATGCCCTTGGCTCACATATCTCACTAATCCCATTTTTACCCCAAAACTCTCATATTCAATTCACACAATTTAATCAGTAAAGCAATTCAATCCTATAATTTAACGATGCTCATTAATTTCGAGACAAACTCATCTTAAAATGTGTCTCATTATTTATTCACATAACAATCCACTCGTTAATTTCTTAATTTGAAATTAACGAAATTAGGGATGTTACAATATGACACAAAAATTTATAGGAAAACATTTTAGATGGCGAGGGAAGTGATTTAGGTAAAAAAAAATTAGAACTATTAGGGCACGTGAGTATAAGAACTATGTGCATGTGAGTATTAGAAAGGAGTGGTCAAGGGAGGCAAATTGGAGTTTACATTGATAGAGAAGAAACAGAAAATGTATAAAAGATTTGAGGTTCATCTTTTGGACAATTCTAATGTAGTCAACCAAACAAAAAAAATTGAATTTGTTAGTGACTCATGCAATTGATGTACATTTTTTTGTAAAACTATAGAAATGTATGAATTATGTTTAATTTTAATATTTTTTTAAAAAATCATTAATTTAAATTGCTTCCATGAAATTAGAAGATGTGCTATATCTAAAAAAAATATGTTTCTGAACATTCACAAATGTGGAATCGAGGCAGAAATAAGTCATTTTTGTCTCTAATTAGAGACTGCATTTGTTTTATATTTAAAGTGACTGTGTGGATCATAGACTATAAATATTGCATTCTCTTTCTAATATTAAAATATAATTTTAAGAAATTGTTTGAATTTGTTACTTCCAAAACCTGAGATTATATTTAATTACCATCAAACATAGTTATAACGCCAAACAATTCAAAATAGGATTCAAGGCAATTTAAAATCATAAGATAATAATTATTCATATAATTTTTTACTAAATAGACTACAAAAAGTTTGCAATGCGCTACTATTTTAGTAAAATAGTGTTGTCCATAACAGTATTATCGATGAGGGTAATATTCAATTAGAAAAATAATAAAAAAAAATCATTAAGGAAAGGATAACTAATTTCAAAGGTCTAATATTTCAGAAAATAATAATAATTATCGAAGTCATATTATTTTTTTAATTTTTAAACCTTAATTTAGATTTTTGTTTTTAAAAATTTATAAAGAGTTTTTATTATTAAAATTATATCTATTCAAATTAAAATGATATTTTATAAACTTATTCTAACTTATTGTATAAATATTTTGTAAGGGAAGCTCTAATGGAGCCTTTAGGATTTATCAATTTTATAATTTATTTTGGTATTAAATCACAACTTTCTTATTTTAAAGTATCTATTGAACATTGTAAAATTCATTCCACTTTTGTAAAATTATAGCATTTCAAAACAATTAATTTGAATTTTTTTGACAATTATTTTTGTTATAAAACACATACTCTATATATCAATATTAATTAAGATAGATAAATTTTAATATAAAAAATTAGATTCATATTTATATTAAATTATATTCTATGTTACATGATTATATTAATAATTTATATATTGTATGAATAAACTCAATAAAAGTCAACAAAAATATTTGAGAAACCCGGGCAACGCACGGACATTCTCCTAGTTAATTGAGTATTAGAATATATGCACCGCTCCTATTGGAAATTGATCGTACCTTGACCAATGAAGTGTTGAAGTAGTTGTTGTCTCGTTGGATCGGGCCGGTCGTTGAATGAGTGAAAGGACCGGTCCCCGCTTCACTGAGAGCACCTCGTGTGGTACTGCAAAGACACTCGACGATCTAGTGAGAGGTCGCTCGCGAGATAACACAAGGTAAGAGAACGTGCTGATGCCATGTATGAATGGCGTATATATACCGCGAGGTCCGACCGCTTTGCAAAGTTTTCGTGGCGAGAATTGCGCTCCAAGCGCGTGTTTGGGCGGTCATGATGGGCCGGGCCGCAGCCCACCGCTGCTGGCGCTCGATTTGCCGATACACCCAGAACACGATTGCCCCCAAGCCTAGGTCGCTTAAGAGCGGGCCGAGGCTTGAATCGATGCCCCGTGAGTAATGTTACCTTCTTTGAGATGGACGCGCCGTTGGTTCTCTCGGTTGAACGGTCTCGCCGCTCGTCAACCGCTCGGCCGCGGCTTGTACGACGGTTGGTCTTTACCGACATTTAAGACGTGGCGTTTGATGTTTCCGAGGTTGTCCAAGACGGCTATTGGTGGGAAGGTGAAGCGTTGTGACGCTTCGCCTCTCGGCCCCTTCGCGCCATAGGTCCTCACTATAAATACCCCGTCGGTTGAGATCATTCCTCACACTTTCACGAATTGCTCTGCCCAATGACCGACTCGCTGCGCCGACTTGCATCCGTAGCTACTTTTGTCTTTTCACGGCCGATCTACTACATCTGCTTAAGGTATGGATCGATCTCTTTTGCTTTTAACTTGAGTTTTTCACAATGTACTTCGCGCTTTTCCACGCCTCGTGGTAGGGGTATCGTGTCCGGGACGGCCATGTCCCCTCTCACGAGTATTCTCGCTCGATCGACCGACTCGATCCTCTATCACAGTGCTTTTGCATGCCACGGATGAAATCGACCGCCCGCCTTCCCGGCACCGTTTCAATCTTTTGCTACCTACATGACGAGGCCGTCCGAGCCTAATCCCCACGAAGAGGAGTCTAAGTCGTCTTGGCGACAACACATTTCTGGTTCTTCGAGCAACAGTTCTTCGAGTAGTACGAGCTCGAGTTCCCACTCTTCTGGCCGAGGGTCGGCTAGCTTGAAGAGTTCTAGCTCTAAGTCTGTCCATTCTGACGTTCGGCCGTGCAACACTCCGCCACCGGAGACAATCGTGTCTCGAGCGGGAGCAGAGGAAGATGTAGAGGTGGTGATTATTGATGACGACGAAGTGCAAGGTACCATCCAAGCCGCGGACGAGGGGATGGTGGAGGTCGAAAGTGGTCGAGCTGAAGAAGCCAACGAGGAGGCGGTAGTTCAGCCTGCGGCTAGCTCTTCTGGTCGAGAGGCTAATAACGAAGGAGGGTCAAACGAAGAGGCGGCTGACGTTCAAATCGATGTAGCTCGAGACCCATCTGACATGACTTGGGTGTCAGAGACTCTTCGCTCACACCGGAGTATACTTACGGTCGGCCACCTCGCCTTGCCCGACCTTGAGTGCTGCCTCACTGAATCACCGGGCTGGCGGGTGAGAGGCATGAAAGATGGAGAAGACATTGCAACCTATTCCAGCAATCTCAAGTTCACGATGTATCGGATCGTGCTCGAGAGGATGAACATCGTCCCACCTTTCACCGAGTTTCAACATGACGTTCTGCGTCATATCGGGGTCGCCCCCTCTCAACTCCATCCCAATGCTTGGGCCTTTTTAAAAACTTTTGAAATCCTGTTGACCAAACTTGGTCGGCCGGTGTCGATCATGCTATTCTTTGCCCTCTTCGAGCTAAGCTGGCTCAGGGAGAAAGCGAACAAAGAGAAGAGGGAGCAGGTCTCTTTCATGATGCAGAAAACTCAGCACCGGTATTTCAAAGCTTATCAAGAGTCATTGGGCGCGGCCTGGAGAGGCCACTACTTTTGGATCGTTCCCACCAAGGAGGCCGGTAAGGCCATATCCGAGGTCCAACCGGACGGGATGCTCGGTCCCCTTACTTCCCAATAATGTGGAATGAAGCTCACTTCTTCAGAGGTCGGCGATTACATCTATTCGCGCCAAAGATTTGGGCGAGCCGACTTGGAATCTTTGGAGATGATTAAAGCTTTGGCGGGCATGCTGCCCCTGCACCCTAAGCGCGACATACCTTGCCATCCCTTCGTCTTGCTCGTCGTCGGCTACCGGCTCGGAGGCCGAGATTGGTTTGCTTCGACCTTTGCCTTTATTTTTGTTGTCAATGTTCTCTTCTAACTCTTAAGTTGTTGTGTTTCAGAAAGAATGGCCGGAAAGTCGTGGGCCGTGATTGAGTCGGTTTTGAAACCCGCTGCAATTCCAGGGGCCAAGAGATTTGAAGGACCTCGGCCAAAGGGCGATCTGGAAGGGTCCTCAAAGGTGCCCCCTACTCCCAAGAGTCAGGGAAAAAAGCCAACTTCAGCCGTCCGGTCGCCCCCTCGCCAAGACGATCGCTCCCAAAAGCGGGCCAAGCTCGATGATCGGAGCGTGGACCTGGCTAAGGAGGAGATTCCTGTTCTCTCGCTCGAGGGTTTAGGACAGGTCGAGTTGGAGTGGTTCAGGAAGAAACCCATGGCGGTCAGGCTTTCTCTCTGCATGGGAGTAGACAAAGTCATGGAAGAGCTGGTGGGCGAAGCTAAAGGTATTTTACTTTTTATTTTCCTAGCCCGCTGTACTTTCGTCTTTGTTCGACCGACTAACAATCCATCGCTCTTTGCTTGCAGGGGCTCGGGCTGAGAAAGAGAAGGCCTTGGCTGAGGCGCAGCAAAGGTATGACAAACTTGCCAAAGCCAAGAAAGATGCTCTTCAGCGGGGAGAGGAGGACCGGGCCAAACTATCCAAGAGGAACAAGGAACTCGCCGGTCAGGTGACAAATCTGAAGACTGACGTCGAAGCCTTAGAGAAGGATAAAGCCAGGCTGGAGGCCGAGAATGCCGAGCTGGAGGCTCGAGTTCGAACAATAGCCGAGCATGCTCGGAATGCAGCGGTTGAGCAGTTCTACAACGCTCTCGGGCAGGTGCGGGCACTGAATGCAGATCTGAAGATCAATTTTGATGACAAGATGATAAAGCCCGCCCATTACGTTGAGAACAACAAAATCATGCTGCCCGAGGAACTTGATGATCAGGGTAATGTTGTCCGCCCCGCCTCGGTTATTTTCTGAAGCCCGCCTACGAGCGGTGTAATTTTTGTAATAGTTTAACTTGCCTTCGGGCACAACAATTTATGAGCTACCTTCGAGCAGCGAGATGTTTGAGCGCTCGGTGTCGACCGGGCGTCTCAGTTTTGTAATGACATTTTATCTTGTCCTTTATTTCATCTACTTGAATTCGCGTTGTTATGTCTGTGTATTTCGTACATTTATTTGTCTAAGTTTTCGTACTCGTAGGCCGCTCGGCGGCCGTTTTATGCTCTATCGAGAGCGCTCATACACGATTGGGCCATTTCGATGACACTCGATCGGGCCATTTCGATGGCACCTGTTGGGATCATTTCGATGATCTCTCGAGGTAGGTCGTTTCGACGGCCTACTATAACGGGCTATTACTTAACCCTTGGGCCATTTTCGATGGCACTCGGTTGGGACCATTTCGATGGTCGCTCGGTTTAGATCGTTTCGACGATCCGTTTATGTTTGATAAATCTTCGATCGCTCTTCTGCCACGAGCATGTTTGAGCGACCGGGCATACATTATTGCGTGAAAGTAAAGAACAAATCATATTTCTAAAGGTCGCCTCATAAAAAACCCGATGGGAAAAAGAGCGCTGCACGCTTTTCATTTATCGATCGGCTGCGTTCGTTACATTCAAATCGTTCATTACATTCAAACGTAATATTTTCTAAGTTTCTCTCGCATTCCATGTTCGGGATAGTCGCCCATCCATGGTTTCCACTCGTATGCCCCCTTTCCGCCTTTTTTGATGACCTGTATGGACCTTCCCAATTTGGTGCCGCTTTCCTCTGTCGAGCATTCTTGTTTCCCACATCTGCGCGCCTCGGGACGGTAGCCGACCGAAAATCTCTCTTCCACGAGTCCAACTCTTCTCGTATAGCTCGATCGTTGTTAACCACCTGCGAGGGGATTCAAAGTTCTCCAATTTAGTTCGCCCATTTCTATGGGTATCACAAAGATCGATCCCATATACCATCGCGAAGGGGACTCCCGGCCGTTGAATGAGGGGTTGTCCTGTAATCCCATAGAACGGATCGCACTCTTCGACCAGTTCCTTTCGCTTCATCGAGTCTTCGCTTCAACCCACGCAGATAACTCGCTGGCGCTTGACCGCCGTTTGTCCGAGGTGCTCGACCGAGGTGAAACGCTGCTTTACCCCTAAGTCGGCCAACATTTCTCTCGAACCTTTTGTCTGCGAACTGGTGCCGTTGTCGCTATTATCACCTTGAGGATCCCAACGGGCCAACACACACCGCCAAGAACTTGCTTACTTTTGCCGATGTGATGGTTGCAAAGAGGCTCGGCCTCGATCCACTTTGTGAAATAATCTCGCGCCACGATCAAGAACTTGAACGGCCCGGGCAGTGGAAACGGGCCTAGCAGATCCATGCCCCACCAAAGAACGGCCAAGGTGAGACAAGACTTTGTAATTACGAGGAGGGTGCAATGTGGACATCGGCATGTACTTGACATTTTTGCACTTCAGAACAAGCTTCTTGGCATCCTCGTCCATGGTCGCCGGTAATAGCCGGCCGAGAGCTTTCTTAGCTATGGAACGTGCCCCTTGGTGACTTCCGCAAACACCTTCATGAATATCCTCAAGACGTGGTCTGGCCCGACCGACGTGAAGACATCTTAACAATGGGAGGAGAACCTCTTTCCGTATAACTTCCTTCTATCATCGAGTAGTTGGTCGCCCGAGCAGACTCACGACCAACTTCGCTTGCTTCGGATCGCCTGTTCTTCCCTTCAACAATGTATCTCCTGATAGGGCGATCCAATCAAATCGGGTTGACACGAACGGCCAACGATCGGCTTGGCTTGTCGACACACTCGGCCGATTTAGAGTCTCCCGAATCAAACTTCGTGATTCCCGGGTCTTGGTACTTGCAAGCTTTGATAGAATGTCTGCTCGAACGCTTTTTCGGTCCGAGGCACATGAGTCACTTCGCCGTCGAATCGCTGAGAAGCTCTCTTACTCGCTAGGTAACTCTTGACAAAGACGTCGCCCTTAGCATCATATAATTCTTGGATCTGCGAGACAACGAGTAAGAGTCCGATCGAAGTTCAACCCGGCCGACATTGAAGTCCTCGCGTAGCCGCGAGCCGGTATGCACGCCTACATACTCGGCCGATTGTTCGATGTATGGAAAGCGAAAGTCAAAGACACCTCCACCGCCGTGCCTTCCGAATTTTCTAATATTAGGCTGCTCCACTTCCTTTTCTTGTTGGGCGACCCCATCTACATGTAGGATCCGTGTCGCCGTGATTTGGTCTTCGAGAGTGAGTCATTTCGCTATAAAGTCGACCAATACTTGCGCCTTTGCGGCCGATCTTGATTCGAATTTGATCCCAAATTCACTGAGCTCTACTGCCCACTTTATCATTCGTCCCGCCAGATCCGCCGATGGAGGACTTGCTCGATTGGTCGGGTCGGTCCTTACCACGACTGGTGGGCCACAAAGTAGGGTCTCAATCTTGAGCACAGAACTAGGAGTGCAAGAGCAAACTTCTCTATTTTCTGGTACCTCACTCGGGCCCTTGCAGACTTTACTAATAAAGTAGGCCGGATTCTGCTTTAGATCGTTCTCTCTCGACTAGCACAACACTCAGAACTTCTTCCGTTATAGCCAAATACAGATACAGCGTCTCGCCCGGCAACGGCTTGGTCATAATTGGTGGGCTAGTCAAAGCTCCTTCAACTCGTCCCAATGCTTGTTGGCACCGGGTCGGTCCACTCAAAGTCTACGTCTTTCTTAAGGAGTCCGAATAGCAGGCGACTTGCATGCGCTTTTGGTATGAATCGGACAGAGCCGCTACCATCCCGCTCACCGTTGGATTTCTTTTTTTGGTCTTTGGCGGCCTCATGTCGGCGATCGCCTCTACATTTCTCGGGGTTTGCTTCTATCCTCTTTCGGTTAGGTGGAAGCCCAAAAATCTGCCGCCCTCACCCCAAAGGTACACTTCTCGGATTCATCCGAGTGAATTCTTCCTAGCTTCTTCAAAGATTTCCCTCGGTCGTTCACATGATCCGGATCAGTCCCACTTTTGATGATCATGTCGTCCAAGTACACCTCGTAGATTCGACCGATCCGCCTCTTGAAAATTTTGTTCATCATTCGCCGTAAGTCGCTCCAGGTTCTTCTTTAGCCGAAAGGCATTACCTTATCTTGAAAATTTCCCGATGTCATGAAGAAGGTGTCTTGTGTCGATCGGGTGGATACATCGTGATCTGATTGTATCCTGAGTAAGCGTCCAAAAAAGACAATAATTTATAGCCCGAGGCACCATCGACCAATTTGTCAATGTTGGGCACAGGGAAGGCATCCTTCGGGCATGCCTTATTTAGGTCGGTGTAGTCTACACACATTCTCCATTTGCCATTCTTCTTTTTAACCAACACGACATTGGATAGCCAGGTCGTGTACTTGATCTCTTCTATGAAATTGGCCTTTATGAGGTCCTCAACGGCCTTTGCAGCGGCTTGAGATTTTTCCTCGTTCTGAGTTCGTCTTCTTTGAGCGTCTGGCTTAACCCCTTCGTCGACTGAAAGTTGATGGCAGGCTACTTCGATAGGAATGCCGGGCATGTCTGATGCCTGCCATGCGAACAGGTTAGCATAGTCTTTCAAACATTGCACAAGGTCTTGCTTGACTTGCTCTGGTAGATCGCTACTGAGCTTAACTGTCTTTGTTGGGTCGTCTCCCAACTGCACATCTATCAGTTCTCCATGAGGTTCTGGTCTTTTAAGCCGGTTCTTAAGCTCTCGAGCTAAAACATCGTCGTCGTCTTCTGGGTCGCTGTCTGGATCATAACGAGCGTCCAGATCAGCGAGATTTACTTGGTGGCCTTCACTGGTGCTTTGAGCATTCGGGCCACGATCTACCTCATCACAGATTTCTGATATAGGCGTGGCCGCTTTGCGATTCTAAGTCGGCCGCCAGGGTGACTACCTGGTCGTCTCTGCTGTAGAATTTCATCTTCAGATGTACTGTCGATGCAACGGCCTCTAGCTTGCCCAAAGTCGGCCTACCAATGATGCATTGATAGCAGGATTTGATGGGAAGTACAAGGAACGTCGTCCGACCGTCCCGTACATGGTACTTTCCCGGTGTCATCACCGAATGTGACTAAAAGCTCGATCGTTCCCAACGGGTGGGTGGTCGCCCGTTGAAGCTGTTAGAGGAGTGGGCTCGGCCGAGGGATTATCTCGCCGATCAACTTTTAGCTTGTCAATCGGTTCAACAAACATGATATCGGTGAAGCCGCCTTGAGTCGACTGCATTCTTTGCACCTCCGTGTTGGCCATAATCGCTCTTATCACCAACGGGACATAAGCTGTTCGGCTTGCCATCGTGTAGGTCGTTATCCCCAAAAGAGATGGGAGGTCTATTCGAGACCGGTCTTTCTTCACTGAAGTTGATGCGACCATTAGAAGTTCATCCCATTTTCTCTTGGTGGATTTGTTGGATTCCTCGCGATCCAACGGGTTCCCCATGAATTACCATCGCAACATTACGACCTTTAGATCGCCGAGTGTCACGATCTTCGGATCGGTCTTTGTCTTGGGTGCTCTCTATGGCTGAGGACCCTTTCCTCTGTCTTGATCGGGTTCTTTTGTTTTCTCTTGAGGTGGTCGCCTTCCTCCGACCTCACATACTTACCCAACTTGCCTTTCTGAATGAGTTCTTCAATATCGTCTTTGAGAGGCCATACGATCGTTGGTATCATGACCCTTGCTCTTGTGGTAGCGGCAATACATTTTGGTCGGCCGTGCCCCTTCTCGAGCACGAGTGGATCGGGCCGCTTTACTCCTACGAATTCATTGTTCGCACTCACCGTAGATCCGCAACAATGGAAGTGTTCAGCGAGTACGATGGTCAAATTTCTTGTCTCTCGAAGTCCTACGGTTGTCTCGGTGACCTTCATGCCCTTTAGACGGCTTACTCTGCTCTTCCTTCGGTCGCGCAAGCGGCGCCTTCCTTGCGACTAAAGTCTCTTCATACGCCATGTGGGCGTTTGCCCTTGTTAGGAAATAAGCGAGATCCTCGATAATGGTTAAGAGTGAATTCTTCTACGAACCGGTGGTCTGGTCGAATACCACGCTTCAGATATTTTAACTTGTCCTTGTCTGACAAGTCACGAACGGACTCGGCCTCAGTGTTAAACCGGTCGATGTACTGCCTCAGGGTTTCATTATCCCCTTGAACAACGGAATCCAAGTGCTCTTCAAATCGATATTGGCAGCGATTTGCAGTGTAGTGAGACAAGAAGATTCTGATCAAGTCTTCCCACGATGATATGGTGTTGGGCCGAAGGGATTCCCACCACTCCAATGCTCGGCCGTCCAATGACTGAGGAAACAGCCTGCATTTCATGGTCGGTCCCAGCTCTCTGTAACAGCAGTAATTATTAAAATACCGGAGATGCTTGTGCGGATCGCTCACGCCATCGAACTTGTTTAGGTTAGGCGGCTTCCTCAAATCTCTCGGAATTACAGAACGCCGATTTCTCGAGTGAATGGACCGTGCTCGCTCAATGCCGTTCGACCCGAAGGGTTGCATAGCGAGGCAAGCCTCGTTGCGGCATTCCATAGATTCCATAGATCGGATGGGCCGGATGGTGGAAGTTGAGGAGGTCTTCCGGGTCGTTCGCTCGACGACCTCTTCTCGCCGACGCCAAACGCCCCTAATTCTTCCATCCCCAGTATTCTTCAAGCTCTTCACGAGAATCCCAAGACTCGCTTCTCGACCGACGTGAACCGGACAACTCGTTGGATGAGTAACTAGTGGGCGAGCGGCGGTCGGGGCGGTAGTGGAATCCTCATAATTGTCGTAAGATAGCGAGCGGCGTCTGCGCCGCGTTCCTACTAGGGGCGACCTATGCGCCCGCCCGTCTTCTTGGGAGAACGATGAGTAGTGCTCTCCCGTGAAATGCTCCTTCGAGGAGGAGAGCGATGTCTGCGCGCCCGGTCGGCGTTAGGCGTAGGGTTCTCCGTCTTCCGCACACGGGCGGCCCAGAATCGACCCTCTTTCATACTGAGAGATGAGCGCGTCTCTGTCTGCGATCACCTGATTCTTGCTTTGGAGGATTTGTAGAACGGCCTGAGTGACATGCTCTGGCAATGGTTCCTGAATGCCCGCTTCGATCAGTTCGGGCGGTAAATCATTAGGAGCGGGCGACTCAATCTGTTGAAGAACGGGTCCCCGCCGCCGGGTGTGCCTGAGGCTCTGTCGCCGTGGATGTCCTTGAGATTCGTGGATCGTAACGGCCACGCCCTCCGGGGTCTGTTGCTGAGGATGTTGCCCGGAGGGGTTGAGCCTGGATGAGGCCCTCGTCTGGGGCCGGTCGCGTGGAGCCATGAATGAGGTAGGATAGCGCTCGGGCCTCCCACTGTGGTCGCCAATTGATCGTACCTTGACCAATGAAGTGTTGAAGTAGTTGTTGTCTCGTTGGATCGGGGCGGCCGTTGAATGAGTGAAAGGACCAGGTCCCGCTTCACGTTGAGCACCTCGGGTGGTACTGCAAAGACACTCAGACGATCTAGTGAGAGGTCGCTCGCGCGGATAACACAAGGTAAGAGAACGTGCTGATGCCATGTATGAATGGCGTATATATACCGCGCGAGGTCCGACCGCTTTGCGAAGTTTTCGGCGGCGAGTGCGCTCAAGCGCCGTGTTTGTGCCGGTCATGATGGGTGGGCCGCAGCCCAATTGCTTTGATGGCGCTTCGTATTTCTTTGATACACCCAGGAACAGAAATATATTTTCATAATGTCTCTATGTGTTTTTCTTTAAAAATTATGTTGTATTAAAAAAAACCTAAATTAAAGTTGTGATTTTCAAATTTGTCCTGATTGACCAATGTCTGATTTTCGTATAATAAAACATTTCTTAAGAATTAATACCGGTTACTAATTTTGAAAAAAAAAATTGAAATTGAAATTTAGAATTGGCATCAATTGAAATGGAGGTCTCTTATATTAAGAATTGATACGTTGTTAACTTTTGCAATTTGGTTTGAGAGTTAGACTTTCGATTTGCTTTGAAATTTAAAATCCCCAAATTAAGGTGGCTAAGATGGTTTAAATTCAAAATCGGTTTGAATTTTTTTAATAATCTGATGTAATTCAATAGCTAAAAGGCTAAAACTACCATTTAAGGAATGCATCTATTAAGTGCCTTTTCAGACTGATATATTTTCTGGCCTGTTACATTTTTAATTTGATATCATCATTAATGCACATTTAACATTTTCTAAATATATTTTGCATCATCCGTTTTTTTCCTTATTATTTTCATTCGTAATAGGGTACTAAAAAAATCACATGTTTTGGATATCCGATAGGGTTTAGGTTAACTATTGATAAATCTTAAATTTGAGCAATTTCCATTAGATGTATTATAGTATAGGCAAAATTACACCGGAGGTCCTTTAACTTATTTAATTGTAACAAGTTGGTGCTTTAAGTTTTTTTCGTACCACTTAGATCCTTTAAGTTATTCAAATGTAACAAGTTGATCCTTTAAGTTACATAATCTGTACACAATTAGTCATTTTTTTTCCTTTTTCTGTTACAAAAAAAACTGAATTCGCACTAACAAAGTTGATGTGGCTGTAACAGAGCCTACATGTCATCTGTCTTGTAATAAATTTGTCATTTAAGACTACGTCATGTAACAATTTGGTCCTTTCAACTTAAATGAAAAAGAAGATGAACCATCTTTTTTAAAAAAAATTTAAGTTGAATGTTCCAAATTGTTACATGATAATAGTCTTAAATGACAAAATTCTTACAAGATAGATGATAGGTAGCCTCCGTCATGGCCACATCAACACTGTTTGTGCGAATTGAGCTTTTTTGTAATAAAAAATGAAAAAAAGACTAACGGTGTACACATTATGTAACTTAAAGGACTTAAGTGATACGAAAAAAACTTAAAGGACCAACTTGTTACAATTAAATAACTTAAAGGACTCCCAGTGTAATTTTGCCTATAGTATATAAAATTTTGATTTTTAAAAGCATCTATAAGCCACAAAATTCCAATTTCGCGTATGTCACTACTATTCGAATAGGCGCGGCATTACATTGAAAAAGCAAATTAGTAAACGGAAATAAGAAATCTTATATTTGTCCCAAATGTTGTCTACGTTTTAGGACAACTAATACGTAAAGCAATAAAAGTTGTAAAATTACAATTTCAAACATATCATTTACACCTTACAAGGTGCATAAATTCGTCTCCTGAACCCTACATTAAGGTCTGGAGGAAATGGATAGTAGTAGGATATATTCAAACCACCAGTAGTTGTTGCTGTGGGCAGCGGAACGACAACAAATATTGCTCGACAATAGGAACAGTACTCCTGTATTCACAAAAGTAAATTTTATCATAAGTAATATAAATCAAGATTGTACACCTATAGGATTACACCTCAAACCAATCAAATAATTCCACATACATCTTGGGATAAATATGTGGAATGCCACGTGGACCGCAAGATTTAATAATTTTATTAAAAGCCAAAACTATAAACACAGGAGATCAAACCCGTGAAAATGCATTGGCGCTGCACACGCCTTACCACTCTGCCATCCGAAGTTTGTGATAAATCTTACAAAAAAAAGTATATATATATAACATGTAGATTATGAAAGAACGTGGATGCTTTTAGATGCATTGATAATTTTCTATTTTCATTCAATGTATAAATTAATCATATATTTGTATATATCTTCCTTTTATATATATATATATATATATATATATATATATAGTAGTTTAAAGTATAATTTATAAGATTTTTTAAAGTACAATTTTTATTAATACATTAATTTTACATCTATGAAATTTATAATTAAAGTATAGTTTTTTGTGAGCTTAATTTTAGTAAATTAAGTTTTTATAATTTTTTTAATCAAGACTGAGTTAAGGGTCATGCGGTTTAACTGTCGACCCTTCGGTCCAACCCTTGACCCAGTGACCCAGTACCTTCACTGAGTCGGTCACCGGCTCGAGTTTTAAAACATTGGTGTGGATGGTCAGGATGTTCCATACCACAATCAATTTTCATCCCATGGTTATGGTTAATGTATTTTCAAAACATCCTAATTCGGATAAAATAAGGATCTACAATTGAATTCCTATTAATTCATTTGAATTCCCAATTAAAACTTCCTAATCAAAACTTCCTATTAATTCATTTGAATTCACAATTAAAGTTGTTCGGTACATGCGCTCGGCAGCTTGTACCTTGAGCTCGGCGTGAAGGAGATCTTCGGGCGTTCCGAGGAGATCCACGTCGGGTGGTGGGTACCTGCAAGACACTCCGACGCTTAAGTCAGTATGCGGCCGAGGTAAAGGAAAGCGGATAAAGGGAGAGATAGAGAGAGAGAGAGCTCTAAGAGAGCAGAGTAGCAAATGAGCAGAACGTACCATGGTAGAGGGGTGGACCTCTATTTATAGAGTGAGCGGGAGTACCGTAGTCGTAGGATCTTGAGGATGGATGTAACACCCCAATTCTACCCGTCATTTTATTTAAATATCAGAGTGCGGAAAATTGAATTTAAACAGGCAATAGAGTGTCACATACGACATTTTAAAACTCAAACAACGTATATTCATTTAGAACGTTCAAAAACCATAAAGTAGTTCACCATTTAATGCTAATAAGATGCGTAGCAATATCACATCATCTCAACATCATACAATCCAGAGTAATCCAACAACATAATAAAAACAATAGTTTATAACAGTAGAATAGCTAATAAACTAGTGTTTGTTTCCCCCAGGTGCTACGTATCAGAGCAAACGACACAGACTCGATAGGTGAAGGAAAGGAAGTCCTTCTCTAGCGTGTACCTGCACGTTACCACAAAGGGTAACATTCAACAGAGAAGGGTGAGTCTCGAACAGCATAAAAAGCATATGATAGGTAATATACTAGAGACTAGCAGCTATAATAATCACAGCATAACAACATTTTGATACAACTATCGCGGGCAACACCAACCATCAACAACAAAGCAACGACAACAAGCAATGGCGACATGGGCATGACATATGTGAATGAAATGCAACCCACATCGGGTATATGCATGTGGTACCAATCAACGTAATAGCCTTTGTGGCTTCATAAACAACACTGAGCAGAGCTCTACGGCCGAAGCCTACAACAACGTGGTAATGCATTATGCTATGAATGAGACCATGTACAACACACCGGAAAAACAATAAACAACAACAGTCTACATACTTGCAACAACATCATCAACATCATAATTTGGTCATTTTGACCCAACAGCAACAACGTTAAGTTTGAGTCTTATTTCCACATACAACAACATCAACATATTTGGTCTTTTTGACACACATCAACATATTTGGTCTTTTGACACATAATAGCACATCAACATATTTTAATCGTCCCCTGACACAACAAGACATTACAATACTAGGCAGCACGGTATGGCGCCCTTCAACAACACAAAATAAAGAACTTAGGCACACTTTCAGGCGCCAAATAAGACGCAAAATTGGCGCCTTGCGGCAACTCGCGCCACTGCGCAAAGAACACTGCACCACGACTTCGACAAACACCCACCGCCCGACACACGCACACCGCACCGACACACACACACGCGCACTTCGGCACACATACACTGCACCTCGGCACACACACAGCACCTTGGCACACCCACACAGGCTTCGACACACATACACTTCACTTCGGCACACAATACAGCACCTCGGCACACCCACACAGGCTTCGACACACATACACTGCACTTCGGCACACACAGGCTTCGACACACATACACTGCACTTCGGCACACATACACTGCACCTCGGCACACACACAGGCTTCGACACACATACACGGCACCTCGGCACACATACACTGCACCTCGGCACACTGTTAAGATATTGGCAAGTGTACCAAATCGTGCAAGTAATAAAACCGATAAGTACCGGAATATCGTCCTCAAGGATCGAACTAAATTACTAATTACGCTAACAACGACTAATATGAACCAAATTTAAATAAGGGTTTGTTTGAAATGGTTTGAATTATGAAGCTCTAAAATAAAGCAATAAAATGTTTTTGAGCTTTTAATAAAATTGGAAACGCAAACGCAAGCGTTGAATAAATCGATGAGAATGGATGCTAGGGATGAACGTCTTTTGTTTCCGCACTATGTAATCGGTTTAACGTCAAGGATACCTCTCTCTCTTATTTTGCTACCGACCTACAATATTTACTAAATCCTAATTCCATAGGTAACTAGTCCTTTGTCGATTATTAAAACCCCTAATTCCTTAGGTGATCCTAATTAACTACAAGCCTTAAACACTAGAGGTCGCCACATACAACAATTCGTAGAGAATATCCCTAAGTCGCGAATTGCTTAGGAATTGAAATTCTGTCATTCAATAATAAGAACTTCCATTAAATCATTGAATAAAAGATAAGTCTACAATTTTCCAATCGTAAATATGTTAAAACCGAATTTCAATCCACAAATACAAGAGAGAACAAAGTAAACATAATTAAAGACCAAAGAAACATAGTGCTCTAACAAAATCAATTCATCCCTAACATAAGGGTTTAGTTACACATGATCAAGGGAGATGAAAAGAGAGAATTACACGATGATGATGATGATGAGGACATTCAAGTCTCAATACTTGTTCCCAAGGCTTGATTCTTCAATAGCCCTCTCTTTGCAAGGGAGTTCTCTCTCGGTGTGCTAGGGTTCCAATACGTCAAAAACGGTCCAAGATCCCCAAAACGAGTGAATTCGCGTTTTACTTATTTTTCGCCCGGCCAGCGCGGCGCGCCGCGCTCCTCAAGCTTCGCGCCGCGCTTTCCGCGCCCGGCTTCCAGTTCTCACGACTTGTGGCGCTGAGTCCAGCTGCGTCGCGCCCGCCTCGCGCGCGGCTTCCTTATTTCACTGACTTGTGGCGCTGAGTCCAGCGCGTCCGCGCCACGTCCCGCGCCAGCTTCCTTATTTTCCTTACTTGAACCACTTGTTCTTCAAGACCTTGTAATTCCTGGGCACAAAAACACACAAGAATCCCAAGCATAAACACTGCATAATACATAAACCTCTAATAGCACAATTTGCCAAATTCTCCTAACACTTCACATTAATTCATCAAAACTTCAAAGTAAAATCCCTTTTTAAATACTGAAAAACATCATGTGATGGGGATTCATCACAACCCCCAACTTGAACATTTGCTTGTCCTCAAGCAAAGACAATGCAAGACAAACACGAAACTTTGTCAACATCAGATAACATGCAATCAATTATGAATCCCTTACTCAACAAGACAATCACAAACTTTCAAAGGACAAGTTGAGCAACAACTTTCAGACCGACCACTCAATTTCCAACCCACACGTGGTACTCTCACTAGCATAAACTTGCTCAATAGTGTGTGTGTGTGACATTTAACTGAATTGGAACAAAGCTAGTTTCAAAATGCATCTAACTAAGACTAGAGGGCTTTCTTCCGAGACCGCCAAAGATGTTTCAAAACAAAGGGTAGACTAACGTTTCCACATAAGATTGAGGGCTTCAAAGCAACGACAAAGTGGTCTTAATTCGGCATTACAGATTGGACCAAAGGCACAACTACTTCAATACACACACAACACAAACCACACAACGTAGAGTTTTTGGCTGCAACCCCCTCATTACATTAAAAATTTAGATGTACTCAGCAGTTACTTCGGGAAATTGCAACAATTACACAGCTATGTGGATTTTTCCACTTATTCACAAACACACTTAAACACACACGGCATACACTACGGCGTTACGGGTAGACGCTGCGATGTTGCACTCACGCCAAGACACACACACCACGGCATACACTACACGCGTTACGGGTGTAGACGCCTGCGGTGTTGCACTCACACACACCGACACCACGGCGCACAGCTACACCGTTACGGGTAGGCAGACTGCGATCTTTGCGCACTCACGCACACTGACACCCACACGTGCACTGACCATCCTACAATCTGCATACCCAGCCTTAGTACAACCGATGCACCCCCAACTTAGCTTCTACAGCTACCCTTAATTTTTAGTAAAAATTTGGCACTCCCATGGTCCACCAAACAAATAGCTTAGCTAAAATCATTTCTAGGATCACTAAGTTCCACCTGAGTTAATGTTTTGAGTGTGGAAGCAAGATTGCATAAGTTCCTTCACCACAGGGGATACTATTCGCTCAATTCTCACCACATCATCACTAAGTTTGCTCAACTAATTTCAAAAATTTTAAACAGGAAATTCACCATATGATTGCATTTTATTCATGAAATCGACGATAGGTCCTCCCCACTTAAACACAAAGCAGTGTCCTCACCGATTGATTTAGGGAAGACCTATGTACAAATACTAAGGCAAAAACAAAAATAAAATTAAAACGACAACTAACCTAAGAGAAAACATCAAAGTACACAATCACATCATGCAAGATAAGGGAAGGAGAGAAAATAACCATAGCGGTGAGTAGACTACTCAACCGCGTCCCGTCGTCCGGCGGAGGTGATCGAAAGATGTCGAAGATCCGGATCCAACTGCGCCCTCCACTCGCATCGTGCACATTGCTCTCAGATAGGGCTCTCATCCCAAACTTGTGCTCTGCTGCCATTCTATTCTCGAGTCCGCCAAATCGCTCTTGGTTTGTCATTGTCATGCGTTCTGGTTAGTCACAAAGACATCCATTCTTCCCTACAAGTGTGTAAATGTGTCCTAGATGCACCCTAAAGTACTAATCAGATAAAAATAATGCGAGAAAATAAAATAAAATCAAATAAGGTAAAATTAAAAGACAGGGATAGAGAAAATTGGGTTGCCTCCCAATAAGCGCTTCTTTAACGTCACTAGCTTGACGCAATTCCCCTCTGTCAAGGTGGAATATATGACACGAAGAACACATCATCCTTCTTCTTCCGCTTATGAGGTAGGAAATTCATGAACTTGAGGTACAATTTCATATGCTTCCATATCCTCTCAAGGTGAAGGATGATAAACAAGGCATAGAATGAGTCTAAATATCGATCAAGCTCTTCACTCCCATCTTCCTTGCTTCTCAAAAGATGAGAAGGGAGAATGATTTGTTGGGTGATTTCTCGTTTGGATTTCCATACCTTCCCAAGATTGAGAGTTTTTAGCTTCCTTCCAAACAAGAGGATCCTCCTGTTCAATTATTTTTCTTCCTCATATTTCCTTTTCTCACATGATTCTTCTATTATTGAGCCCTTTTCTTCTTGTTCGAATCTTGAATAAGTGGTTGTTCATCTGCTAACTACCATCTCGCTAACCGGGGATATGATTTGTCAATAACTATCCACTCTGGCTCCTCAAGAATTTTAGGTTGGGCCAACCAAGGTAAAGGCTCGTCAAGGAGTACCCATTCCGTTCACAAGAGCAATACACAAGATCTTTCCCACAAAGATCACAATAGGAGTATGTCTCACAATCGCCATTTAAATGTGGTCCTCCACAACAACAACAACGAAGTGGAAGTAGTGTGGACTCCATGACTTACAAAGTATTCACCGGCTTTCATAGAATCAAGGGAGTAAAAGTGGTAAAAGGATAAAAAAATATATGCATAAAGTAAAAAGAAGCAACAAAACTAAAAACAAATTAAAGTATATGCGGGTTCAAATTAGCGATTTGCCTTGAAATAATTAGTAAATTAATTACGATCCCCAAGACACTGGCGCCAAAAACTTGTTAAGATATTGGCAAGTGTACCAAATCGTGCAAGTAATAAAACCGATAAGTAAATCTAAATATCGCCCTCAAGGATCGAACTAAATTACTAATTACGCTAACAACGACTAATATGAACCAAATTTAAATAAGGGTTTGTTTGAAATGGTTTGAATTATGAAGCTCTAAAATAAAGCAATAAAATGTTTTTGAGCTTTTAATAAAATTGGAAACGAAGCAAACGTTGAGCGAAATCGATGAGAATGGATGCTAGGGATGAGCGTCTTTTGTTTCCGCACTATGTAACTGGTTTAACGTCAAGGATACCTCTCTCTCTTATTTTGCTACCGAATTCTACAATATTTACTAAATCCTAATTCCATAGGTAACTAGTCCTTTGTCGATTATTAAAACCCCTAATTCCTTAGGTGATCCTAATTAACTACAAGCCTTAAACACTAGAGGTCGCCACATACAACAATTCAGAGAATATCCCTAAGCTGCGAATTGCTTGGAATTGAAATTCTGTCATTCAATAATAAGAACTTCCATTAAATCATTGAATAAAAGATAAGTCTACAATTTTCCAATCGTAAATATGTTAAAAAGCGAATTTCAATCCACAAATACAAGAGAGAACAAAGTAAACATAATTAAAGACCAGCAAACATAGTGCTCTAACAAAATCAATTCATCCCTAACATAAGGGTTTAGTTACACATGATCAAGGAGATGAAAAGAGAGAATTACACGATGATGATGATGATGAGGACATTCAAGTCTCAATACTTGTTCCCAAGGCTTGATTCTTCAATAGCCCTCTCTGCAAGGAGTTCTCTCGGTGTGCTAGGGTTCCAATACGTCAAAAACGGTCCAAGATCCCCAAAACGTGAATCGGCGTTTTTACTTATTTTTTCGCCCGGCCCAGCGCGCGCATCGGGCTCAAGCGCCCGACTTCGCGCGCCGGCTTCCAGATTCACGACTTGTGGCGCTGAGTCCAGTAGCGTCGCGCGCGATTCCCGCGCCCGGCTTCCTTATTTCATCGACTTGTGGCGCTGAGTCCAGTAGCGTCGCGCCACGTCCGCGCGCCAAACTCCTTATTTTCCTTACTTGAACCACTTGTTCTTCAAGACCTTGTAATTCCCGGGCACAAAACACACAAGAATCCCAAGCATAAACACCTTGCATAATACATAAACCTCTAATAGCACAATTTGCCAAATTCTCCTAACACTTCACATTAATTCATCAAAACTTCAAAGTAAAATCCCTTTTTAAATACTGAAAAACATCATGTGATGGGGATTCATCACACACACACACAGGCTTCGACACACATACACTGCACCTCGGCACACATACACTGCACCTCGACACACACACACAGGCTTCGACACACCACAGGAAGCACCATGGCGCCAAGACAACACAATTCATCACACAACAAAATAGGCATTCTAACTTCACCTAGACATTCTATCAAACACCTAGGGTGCAACATTTTCAACAACATTCCAATTCAAGCCAATCAAATCTCAAACAACGCCAACAACATTATATATGATTGTATTCAGGCCAAACATAACAACAAACACTTCCTAGGCATTATAGAAACTACCCTCCCATATACAACCCAACATAAACCCTTTATACTATGAGACTCCCCTTACCTTAGAAATTGATTGAAGATGAGAACCCCTTCACCACGCACCAAGAACCACAACAACAAGCCTTGCGATCTCTCCCTCCAATTCGTGAAATCCTCTTCTTCTCTCCCTCTCTTCTCAATCGGCGCAAACTCTCTCTTTTCTTCTCCTTCTCTTTTCAATCGGCACAAACTCTCTCTTTTCTTCTCCTTCTCACGTCGCGCAACCCTTCTTTCTTTTTCTTTCTGAGACCCTAAACCTAAGTCTTTTATAGTTTGGGCTCAAGTGGCTTGCGCCCTTTTTACACCCCCTTCAATTACTTCCACCACTCCCTAACACAACAAAATATTATATAATTAATTTAATATAATTAACCCACTAAATACTTAAATAACTTAATTAAATAATTAATTAAATTATTTTTGGGGCGTTACAACGGATCTTGACCGTCGGCCCAGCGAGAGCCGGGTGGATCGCGTTGCGTCGGAGACGAGCTTTGAGGTCGGCCTCGACTTGAGTGTACGCTTCGTCTTCGTCAGGACGCCACGTGTCATCTGGAGAGTGGGGAGACAGTGACATGATGCTTGATCTTCTCGAGGTGTTGCTTCGCAGGCCTGCAGTTATGATGTCGGACAGGCGCCTCAAAGAGAAGTAGCGCCTTGTTGCAGGCGCGAGGTGAAGCATATATAGGGTGTGAGAGGCGATCCTCCTCACTTGTTGCCTTGGATTGATTCTAGAGAGGCGCTATAAAGCTTTTAGAGAGATAATCACAAATCATCCATCGAGTTCGAGTTGACCACGTCAAATGCGAGTTCGGATCGCGCATGCGAGATCGAGCTTTGTTCAAGTCTTACTCCACTGCAAGAGGTTAGTTCCGAGACACTTATTTTACTTTTAAATGGTTTTAAGGTGTTTGTACCTTTAGGATAGAGTAGCTAGTTGGGGAAGGCTCCCAATGTGGAGGATTGCCTCGGCTTACCTCGGTGAGTAACTCCGCCTCGCCTCGGTCTATCCGAGGTGGATAAATAGAAAGAAACCGGAGTGATTTAGTAGCGTGTCCCTGTTGCAGATGGTCCGGACGAAGACTGAAGAGAGAAAAAGCTTCCTCCCGCTGGGGAAGCTGATCCTAAAGAGAAGAGTCGACGGATACCCGATGTCGTGTCCGACTGGGAAAGGCCACCAACCCCGAGTGCGGAGGATGGCACTGAGGCGACGTCTCGTTTGGCTACTTCCGAAGTGACAATTGAGAATCATTCTGAGCGCCATGAGGATGTATATGACTTGGTGTCGACTGAAGTCTGCAACATTCATGCGTACTTGAAGCTGGATAAACCTGCAGTGTTTTATGAAAAGTATTACCTGGACTAGCCCGAGGGCGAGAAGTGGAGGATCACTCTGGTGCCAGAAGTTCTGGTTTGCAGTGAGCATAGCTACTTTAAGTATTTCTTTTATGGGGCGGCGCTTGAAGCGATGAACGTCCGACTTCTGCTGAATTCATTCCATAAGCAAGTGCTAAGATACCTGAGGAATGCGCTGACACAACTTCTGCCGAACTGCTGGGGCTTCTTGAGAGGGTTTGATCTGGCAATGAAGTACCTTGGGAGGAAGCCGACGGCTCGGGTCTTCTTTTGCCTCTTCACTATCACACGCAAAGTTGAGCCCGGTGCGGACGGGATTAGGCATGGCCATATTGGTTTCAAGAATAAACTGGACCGATCGCACTTCTTCCCGGCGAATGATTCAAACCAGAACTTCAAAGAGAACTTCTTCTTCGTGCAGGCAGTAAATACAGCAACGAAGAAGTTTGTTGTCGAGATGCTAGGCGGGAGATTGTTGAATTCCCATTTCCCTTTCAGCTGGAGCCGTGCCCACCATTTCACAAGTTAGGGACACGTTATCACCTATGCCGACTACCTGGTAGATCCGAGTACCCTTGAAGGAGATTTACGTAAGTAGTCGCACTGATCGATCGAAAAGTGGGCAAGATGTTGGCCAAGAAGGGCATGAAGCTGAACTATGGCATCATGTTCGACAAGTTGGCCAAGTCCAAGAAGAAGCTGAGAGAATATTTTGATAAATGTAGCTTTTGTGTATACATTGTTTGCTTTCATTCGCTAATCGGGCTGATTCTGATGTCGGGTTTCTTTTCCTTTTTGCAGATAATATGGACAATTTGGACGACGTTGATGAGATACTGGTCGGGTCCTCTGTCAATCGGACGTGGACATCCCGAAGGCTGTGCCACGGAAAACGCAATCCAGGAAGGAGGGCGGGCAGACCTCCTTCCGAGTGGACCCAAAGCTCAAGCCTACCACCACTTCAAGTGTAGTGAAGAACTCGAAGCCTGCCTCCGAGAGACCCTCTTCTTAGAAGAGGAAAGAACAGGAGAAGTCTTCCAAAGCTGCGACTCCATAGGCCTGACAAGGGTCTGCGGGCGCAGAAACTCAAAGCAGCGCTGACCAGACCCGAGGTACTGGCCTGCACCTAGATAAGAATTTGAAGTCTATAGAGACGACGGCCGACGATCTATCCGAAGCCGACTTCGCTATTGTGGCCAAGGTCGCCAAGTCAGTAAAGCCATCAAGAAAATGAAGGCTGCGATTAGCTTCGCGAACACACCGCCGTTCTTGAAGGTATGTGTCTCAAGACCCAAACGTATAACAATTATTTAGAAGACAAACTAGCTCGGACCCGGCGTGAACTGAAATATGTACGTCGTCATGTATATGTAGATTTGCTGAGGGAGAACCGCAAGTTGCAAGAAGACTGCGACAAGAACGCCGACTTGCTGAAGAGGTTGGTTGCTGCTGAAACTCAGGATGCCGAGAACAAGAAGAAGGCTGCTAATCTTGATAAGGTCTGCGGGAGCTGCGGATGGCTCGGGAGGAATCGCGCGCGCAAGCAAGGAAGCAGAGGATGCCAAGATCAAAGCTAAGGCCCGGGTAGCCGAGCTGGAGAAGAAGTGCAAAAGCCTGAAGGACTGCAGCGCAGAAATGGCCAAGCAAGGCTACACTTGGTGTCTTTCTCAAGCTCTGGTGCTCCAGACGCAGTACATGCACCTTACTCACCAAGTGGTGTATGGAAAGATCTCATCGAAAGATGGGGAAGTCGTCTATCCTGCTCTCGGGGCCGAAGAGGAGGTAGCTGGGGATGACACAAAGAACCCTGAGGCAGCCGGCGGCGAAGTCCAGACTCCTCCCAA
Organism: Oxytropis ochrocephala; assembly: GCA_020916435.1. NCBI lineage: Eukaryota > Viridiplantae > Streptophyta > Magnoliopsida > Fabales > Fabaceae > Oxytropis > Oxytropis ochrocephala. The sequence goes on along the minus strand of CM037094.1, from coordinate 60,362,694 downwards.
TGCAACTCAGGAAGACAAGAGTCCGAAGGAGCATGAAGCCGAGACGGGAGAGAACTGAGATTCTTCCCTTTTTTTCTAATCATTTTCTGAACAATTTTCATTTCTGTTTGAATGGCCTCGGGCATGTATGGGGCCATTTTTAAGTTTGTAAGCACAGTCGGGCGCCAACCCATTTTTATGGCCTTTTAGTTACCTGCATTGTTTCAATTGCATTTAAATGTTTCAAACGTGAATGTATGTTTAATTGCGTACCTGCGATCGCATGCCGAGGTGAGGCTCGTAGCCATTCGGGCATTAGAGTGAATTAGAGAGAATAGCGCAAGTGTATGAACTTGGACGAGAGAGAAACAAAGACGCTGAAATGACCAACAGATGAGCATCGAGGCGGCAGGCTCATTGCCTTTGTAAGATAGGAAGACCGTCGTGGGTCCTCTTTGTAACGCCCAAAATAATTCAAGTATTTATTTAATTAGATTGTTTAGGTATTGTATAGGTAAGTGATTAAAATAATAATATGGTGTTTCATTTAAATCATGAGGTGGTGTTTAGAAATTAAGTAGGTGGTAGAAGGAGATGGTGTTAGTAAATGAAGGAGGTGTAAAAAAGACCCAAGCCACATGAACCCAAAATATATAAAGCTTAAGTTTAGTTGTCTCACTCATTTAGAAACAAAAGAAAACAAAAGAAAAGAAAAGAAAGGAGAAGAGGAGAAGAGGGAGTGCGCCGTGGGAGAGAAAGGAAGAAGAGGGAGAATCGCGATTGAGGGAGAGAGAAGGCTTTGTTGCTGCGTTTGGTGCTTTGTGGAAGGGTTTTCATCTCCAACAATTTCTAAGGTAAGGGGAGTCTCGCATTATAAGGGTTTATATGATGGTTAGTATGTAGGAGGGTAGTTTCTATAATGCTTAGGAGGTGTTGGTTGATATGTTTGAATGAAGCATGCAATATGTGTGTTGTTGATTGAGTTGATGTTGATTAATTTATGATTGGATTGATCGTTAATTGATGCACTCTAAGTGTTTGATGAAATGCGTGAACGACGTTTGGAACGCTTGCGACATGTTTGACGAAATGCATGAGTGTCTATTTTTGGTGTTTAACGATGTGCACAGGTGTAAAATCAAGAAAACATATTTTTGGTGCCACTAGGCGCCACTTGTGGGTCTTTATTCTTTATTTTTATGTCTTTGTCATCTTTGTTGTGCTTTTTATGTTGTTGTTTATGTTCTTTGTTTAGGTTCTTTGCTTTTATGTCTTTGTCATCTTTGTTGTCTTTGTTTATGTTCTTTGTTTATGTTATTGTTTGTGTTGCTGTTTATGTTGCACGTAGGGGGTTTGATGTAATGCGTGAGTGAGTTTTACTCGCTTAGGGTTTTTATTTTATGTTGTGTTGACTGTATGATTTCATTATTGTTGAAATTTCATTCGTTTAAGTAAATTTTAAGTCGCAAAAACACCGCAAATTGGTCACAAACTCACCGATTTAGCAATTCGGACACAGGTTCGGTTTCTTTAAAACTGGGTCTTTTCGGTTAATCCAAAAATTAAGTGGCTGACTGTTTTTGAAAATAAACTTAACGCCGGTCGTTTTGGCACTGGTTTGGTTCAATTTGGAGTTGTGTAGCTCAAGTTATGAGACTCCAAAGTTAGGTCAAATTTCTGGAATTAGGCTGGGTATAGGTTCAGTGTTTCAGGTCGTGTGTTCTCAATTGAACTCCGTTTTAAATGACTCTTGTTTTATTAGAAAGTAGACTTAATTCTCTACGAAATAGGCACTGGTTTCACCAAGTTTCATTAAGAAATGAGAAAGAAAATTGAGTTGCCAGCTGAGTAAAAGGTTCTGTCCAATTTTGATACCTCAGTGTAGTGTTTTGAAAAACTGTACCACCTGGATGTTTATTTTGAAAAATGGAAATCATATGTAGAAACTACACTCAGAGGGTTTTCCAATGAGTGGTCTTTTGTAAAAATCCGATGTCGTTTGCTAATTTAAACCGTTGGTCGAAGTAGGTGCACTGCTGTAGGAAAATTCTGCACTCATGTCGTATGTTTTGAATAATTTTGCCTTAGTGCCGTGTTGTTTGTTGTGTCTAGTAGGACTAGTTAGTTTGTGACGTTGTTGTCGTTGGGTCAATGAGACCAAAATCTTATGTTGATGATTTTGTTGGGTCAACTATGACCACCTTTTGATGTTGATGATGATGGGTCAAGTGAGACCACCTAATTGATGATGATTTTGCGACGAATAATGATGTCGATGATGTTGTTGTGTCATGGTGTATGACATTTGTTGTTGTTGATTGTTTTCCCGATGTACTGTACATGGTGTCTCATGCATGTCATATGCGTTATTGCGACGATGTAGGCTTCGGCCTTGGAGCTATGCTCAAAGCGACGATTGTGCCCGAGAGGCTATTTTTACGACGATGGTAACTCATGCATATGCCCGGCGACGCGGGTTGCATTATCATACATGTACTAATTCATGATGAAGTTGTTTGTTGTTGTGCTCTATATTGTTGCTCGTTGATGTTGTCTGTGATGATTGAACCGTGATGATGATGTGCTGTTGTGATTATAGATGTTTGTGCTCTAATATGCTATCTATCATATTTGCCTTTATCTTTGTTAGAAGACTCACCCTTTTACGTTGAATGTTACCCTACGTGGGTAGCTATTTGTAGACGCGCGTGTGAAGGCTTTCTTTCCTCACCTATCGAGTGCGTATCGTTTACTCGATCGTAGCACTCGGGGAAAGCGAACACTAGTCTTTAGTTATTTTAGTGATGATATTTGTTTTGCTATGTGATGATTTTTTTCTAAATTCTTATTACCGGCGACGTTGAGATGATATTCTGAGAGGTTGTTATTACGATGATACATGACGATAGAACTTTTATAATATGCTACGTATTACCCTTCTTAATTAATGATGACTATGTTGTTGACTTTTAAATGTTGGATTTTGAAATGTCGTGTGTGGCGCTTGATGCTGTTTAATTTTAAATTCCGCACTCGATGTAAAATAAAACGAACGGGTAGAATTGGGGTGTTACATAGTTGGTATCATAGCAGCAGACCTCTCTCAGTACGGTGTGGTTCGGGGACGAACCAAGCGAAAGCTGGTGGGCATGTGACATCCGGGGCTGACGAGGGCGGGGAGTGATCGCCGGTGCCCAAAAAGGTGGCATGGCAAAAAGCGGCTCTTGGCAGCTTCAAAGCGAAGGGGCACGTGAATGAACCGAATACACACTGGAATGAGAGGGATTCTGAGGCTGTGCTGGTATGGGACTATACAGTTGAAGGAAGACTTAAAAGAATTGATTTGGACTACCTATACCAACAAGATGCATCTTCTTTTCGGGAGTCCATCCCATAAGAACTCCATAGTTAAGCGTGCTTGGCTTGGAGTAGTAATGAGATGGGTGACCTTTTGGGAAGTTTCCCGGAAAGCATGTAAGTGAGGACAAAGCATGCTGAAAAGACTCGTGTTGGTTCGTGGGGACAGTCGACAGTTCTAGAAGCAGTCTGGGATGTTACAAATGGTATCAGAGCAGTTCGGTCTGTCCGGCCAAGTTGTCGAATCGTCGAGTCTATTAAAATAATAATTGATGGGAATGTTGCTGTTTATTACTGATTTCTTATATATTTAGGAGTCATATTAGATGTAAGGATTTGAAATGTTAACGATATTTTTATACTATTTATTTAATTTGTTTTGTCCTATGTGTCTAGTTGTCAACGTTGTGAGTTTTGTATCATTGTGAATTGTTCCATAACTTTCATGTTAAATGATATATGACTGCGTATTTTAACTGTGTACACTTCTTTTAAATTAGATTTTAGTGCTAGATGTTCACATAAGTATTTAAGTTGACTTTTGGGTGAGTTAATTACTAGTCTTCCGTAAAATCTATTGCTATCACATGCTCTTATTTTTGTGTAATGAAGCTAGCTTTGTTTTCATTAGTTCGTTACACAAGTATGCTCTCTATGTATCACTTTTGTTACCTTTTAAAAATAAGGGTGTATGTTGTTTGTTTCTTTTTAATGGAAGCTTAGAATAGTGTGGAAGTTGATGAAGGTACATTTTCGTGGGCGAAAATATTCTAAGTGGGGGAGAGTTGTAACGCCCCAAATAATTCAAGTATTTATTTAATTAGATTGTTTAGGTATTGTATAGGTAAGTGATTAAAATAATAATATGGTGTTTCGTTTAAATCATGAGGTGGTGTTTAGAAATTAAGTAGGTGGTAGAAGGAGATGGTGTTAGTAAATGAAGGAGGTGTAAAAAGGACCCAAGCCACATGAACCCAAAATATATAAAGCTTAGGTTTAGTTGTCTCACTCATTTAGAAACAAAAGAAAAGAAAAGAAAAGAAAGGAGAAGAGGAGAAGAGGGAGTGCGCCGTGGGAGAGAAAGGAAGAAGAGGGAGAATCGCGATTGAGGGAGAGAGAAGGCTTTGTTGCTGCGTTTGGTGCTTTGTGGAAGTGTTTTCATCTTCAGAAACTTAAAGAAAAACTAAAACTAAACTAAACTAAAACTAAGTGATCCTTTCAGAAATAAATGAAGAAATACAAATGAAGGATGAAGGATGATTTGTAAGTGAATATATGGCCTCTATTTATAGGCACGAAAGCTTTCCTTCCTTGAGGGGTTTCCTTTGGCGCGTAAGATCAACTGAGGAGACCAACCTTGGATACATTCAGACAACCAATGAAGCAAATAACTCAGTTGTGGTCGCTTGCATGTATAACATAAGGGGTGGTCCATTGGAGAAGTGCCACATGTCTTTTAGATAAGTGAGCCTTGCAACTTGATTTTTATGTTTATCGCCGACTTCTGCAAGTGGCTCTGCTCGAGGTGACTAGGCATCAATTCAAGTGTGGAAGCATCAAAATGGTCCTTGGATGTTTTGGTGCACACTGCTAGATTTTGCAGGTGTAGGCAGTGTTTCCACTCCTAGTGTTGGCAGTGTTTCCACTCCTGATGTTGGTAGTGTTTCCACTCCTGCAGTAGCTGCACTGAAAAAAAACATCAAACCTAACAAGATATGTGTATTTATGCCTAGTTAATTGTCCTAATCATTTAGATCTCTAAAATGTTGTTTCTTAATAAATAAGCTATATTTATATATTAATGTACTTGAAAATAAACAATAACCTAAGTTAAAATAGATGAATAACTCTATATAAAATAGAGTTATCACACCCCCAAACTTAACTTGTTGCTTGTCCTCAAGTAACGACAAAGGAAATAAACACAAGACTTCCATGATTATTAAATATACCTCAACTCATGTTTTTCTAAAAATTTTGTTTAAAGTGCGTATCTTGTATGAGCTTTTAATTTTCAGGAATTTTCTAAACCTTTGCTTTCTTTGAAACATTCAAAGCTATAAGGACTCATTTGTGTGAGTGTGTGTCCCATTGAGCTTCAATTGGTTCCATAACTAGATAAAGAGTTTTACTTTTGCTTTTGAAAGATGTGGAACTCTTTTGGTCACCTTTAGAAAAAATTTCAAAATATGGATGAGACTAACAATTTCTTTAAGATTTAGTGGACTCTTAAGCACAACAAAGGGATTTTGGTGTTTCAACTTGTTGAGTCAATTGTCTTATTTAGACTTTTGGTGTTTTTGTTGATGTAATGCAATGAGTGCAAATACATCATTTTGAGTGTAGTTGCTTTTTGATGTAGGTGTTGTAGGTACACTTTGTGTAGCTATTTTGGTAACTCTTTGAGTATGTTGTAGCATACACTGCCCTCCTCACTGACCTCCACATGCATTTTCTCTTTTTTTTTCTTTGGTTTGTTTTTTTTTTGAACTTTGTTCATTTTTCAAACAAATTGCACTTAAGGGACAAGTTAAGTTTATATGACTCAGGCAAGTGTAGCTTTTTGATCTTTGTGACACCTTTGAGAGTTTTGATACCTTTTGGCATTAACTTTTCAAGTTTCCACACTTTTGCCTTTGTATTCATTTGAATTTCCCCTAAACTTATTTCTTTATGCTCTTCTATATTTTTAGTAAAAATCTAAATTTGACCTTAGTTTTCCAAAAATTTCTTGGCTTTAGATAGCTTTTCCATCTAGCATGGTACTTTTCAAAAACTCAATTTTGTTGTGTCAAAGAAATTATAACATTGATCATTTCTAGAACAAGGTTTTTCTTTTCCTTTTAAAACTTTACTCATTTGATACACTTACAAAAAAATTTAGAAAAACAATATGAATTGATCATGCTTCATAATCATTTAAGTCTAATACACACATGATGTACTTAATTTTTCTATTTTTTTGAAAAAAATTTAATCATGCTATTGCAAGCTTTGTTAAGTACATCTAAAAGTACTAAAACATACTAATATGCATATTCACATACTACTATTCTATAACTACTAAAACACACATAACATATATTAATATTCACATAGTGCATATTTTATTCAAAAGACATACTATTCTCCACTCTTTGACTTAAATATGAGCAAAGGTCCCCACTTTGCTCTAAGTTGAGTAAACAAGGGATCCAAACATGGGAGATATACTTCAAAATTAGTTTAAAACAAAACACATAGTATTAGCACATATATATTATAAGCATAATAAGCATACTATTATATTGAAACAACATTAAAATTATCCTTTTACTCTTTCTTCCCGATTAGGGATGGTTACACGAGGACATGTTTGGCCCTCATCTTCTTTGGATTGGCTTTGGTAGCAGTGGCATCAGCAGTTGGTACACCAGGATCCTCTACACTTGCTTCATGGATTTATGCATGTTCAGGCACATCTGGTGTATCCAATGTTGGAACTTCAGGTGTTGCCAGTGCAGGAACTTCAGGTGTTGGGACACCAATCTGCACTGGAGTTTGTTGAGCTTGTTGTTCAGGTTCCTCTTGTTGTTCTGCTACTGCTTCGGTTACTTTCTCACCTTCAATGGGAGGTTCCGTCTCAGTTCTCTCATTCTCTCCAGAAATTGCTCCTTGACCCTGTACACCATATAAGGAACTCATGATCCACATCTTCTTTGTTGGAGTTGGATTCATTGTTTTCCTTTTGTAGCCTAGCAGCTCATTCTTTTTATTCAATGCTTTAAGGACCTCATGAATTGTTGCCTCTGGGCTGGTCTCCATCACTTTTGTTTTTAGTGTTTTTGCACTTGGTGTGGGAACTTCAGTTGCTTTGGTGACAGTTTCTTCTTGTTCTTCCATGACAGAATCTTTTTGGCCTTCTTCTTTCTCAGGCTCTTCAGTGAGTACCTGCAAATTTTCTTTCTCAAAATCAAAGTTAGTTGGCTCAATTGGTTCTGTTGGAAGGGTGGGAGATTTCTAGGTTGGGATTGGTGCATTTTCTTTTGTGACTTGTTTTGGATTTTCATATTGGGGAGCATTTTCTGGTGGAGGGGTGGGTGATTTTTGTGGTGAAGTGTGAATGGGTGAATGGTGGGTGGTGGGGGATGGAATGTTGGTTTGTGATAGTGGTGATAGTGTTTGTGGTTCATTGGTAGATTTCTTTCTGATTTCATACTTCTTCCTAGCACTAGCCTCCATGTTATTACTGCCATTATCATCACTTTCAATTTCCTCCAGGGATTCTGATTCATCCTCCTCTACATCCTTTTCAATGTCCTGGACATCTTGTTCTGCCTTCATCTACCTCAGTATCTTCTTTACTTAATTCTTCAAATTCTTCCTCCACTCTTGGTTTCTTTCCCTTCTTGTCTTTCTGAGTATCTCTCTTTCTCATTGCTCTCCTCTCTTTCTCAACTACTACTTCCTCCTCTTCATTCTCTTCCTCTTCATCTTCATCAATAATCCATTCAGGGAATATTGGGGCCTCTACTTCTTCCTCAGGGTCTTCCAACTTCACTGTCAACCAATTATGCTGCTATTTTTGAAATTTCCATACTGCCTGGAGTTTCTGCATCAGGTGTTCCAACACCTCCTATTCTGCAGTATTTCTAACTGTAGCAGTTCTTAATCTTTCTCTCACCTCTGCTGATAAACCACTAGGGGGTGTTTTCTTATAGACTTTTTCTAACTCAGTTGCCACTACCCCTTGTTTTTGACATACCTCAGTGATTAAGCAAGGAAAATACAAAAAGCCAGAAGTTTTGGTTTGACATTCTATAATTTCATTGGTGATCAATTTTCCTATATCCACATTATCTTCAATCAAGATTGAATCTATGAGAATCAATCTATCCTTGGACAATGTATATGTGTGTGATGTGGGGAGAATAGATGTAGCAATAAAAAGGTGCCAGTTACCTAAATCAGGAACTAAGTCACCAGTTTTAAGCTTAAATTCTGTGTTTGTGAATTTCTCCCATTGAGACCCTTCTACTGCTATTCTTTCTTTAATCCTAGCCATCTGTTTCTTACCATAGGTTTCTAATTTCTCTTCATACTTATCACCATGGTAGTTCAGATCATAATGCTTATTGATTCTACTAGGATCAAAGAAAACTTTCTTACCTCTCACCTTGGAATAGAAGATTGTGCCTCCCCTGGTGTTCTGAATTCCAGAATAGAATTCTCGGACCAGTGGCTCCAAGTAGTATGCTCTGGTTTGCACAAATCTCTCCCAATGTAAGTTGTTGAATGTGGAGAGGAATGAATGGTGCTCTTTTGCAAAGTTGAAGCCTTTTTCTAGTAGAAACTTCATATTCCAGAAATGCTCGCACCCAGGAATCATATCCATAGTTTCATGTGTTTTTGGCTTCTTTGGTGTTGCAAGAGTTCCTGCCCTTGATGCTTCACCATGTTTGATTTGAGGAATTGGGATTCTTGAAATGTGATTGAAGATGAAGTTGGTGTTTGAGAAAATAGGGACGATCGGTTTTTGCAAGAGAATCAGAGAGTTGATTTTGTGAGAAATATGAGCGGTTTTGTGTGAGATGAGGTTTTCAGTTAGTGGGAATGGTAGTTGGAAACTAGCCGTTAGGGTTACATGGATTGACATGCAAGCCAACACGTGTTGAGCTTAGCCCTAACAACGCATTATCCTTTCATTTAAAATTAATTCCGCACTAAATTGATGAGTTGGCAAGTGGATACTGTTATTCAAGCCTTTTCTTCATTTTGCTAAGATATGAACCTCAGAGTGGGAAGTATGTCAACATTAGGTGTGGAAACACTAGCAACTCTGTTGTTCTGTTTTTCTACAAAACACACAAAACATTTAAATTGCACAAAATAAAGACATTAATAATTTTAAAATGATGGGTTGCCTCCCTCAAGCGCTTGTTTTAAGAGTCTTACAGCCTGACTATCTCCTTGTGTTAGAGATTTTCAAAATGAGTGGTGATCTTATCTCTCTCTACATTTGCTCCATAATACATTTTTACTCTCTGGCCATTGACTTTGAAAGTGGTATCAGTGACTACATCATATAAATCAACTGCACCATGGGGGTAAATTTTGGCTAGTTGAAATGGTTCTGACCATCTTGATCTTAATTTTCCAGGGAACAATTTCAATCTAGAATTATATAACAGAACCATTCCTCCTTCTTTAAGTTCTCTTTTTTGGATTTTCTTATCATGCCACTCTTTGGTTTTGCTTTATAAATTTCTCGCATTCTCATAAGAGAAATGCCTAAATTCTTCTAATTCATTAAGCTCAAAAAACCTTCGCTCACCTGCCTTTTTGAGATCAAAATTTAACTTTTTGATAGCCCAATATGACTTGTTCTCTAATTCAACAGGGAGATGACATGCTTTGCCATAAACTAACCTATAGGGGGACATACCTAATGGATTTTTAAATGCAGTTCTATATGACCATAATGCTTCATCTAAGTGTAAGGACCAATCTTTCTATTTGGTCCAATCATTTTCTCAAGCATTCTTTTTATTTCCCTATTTGAAAGTTCAGCTTGTCCACTTGTTTGTGGGTGATAGGCAGTAGCAATCTTGTGTTTTACTCCATATTTTGCAAGAAGATTTTCAATGAGTTTATTGCAAAAATGTGAGCATTCATCATTGATGATTGCTCTTGGAGTGCCAAACCTTGAAAAAATATTTCTTTGCAGAAATTTGCTAACTGATTTGGCATCATTATTTGGAAGTGCTACAACCTCGACCCATTTGGACACATAGTCTACAACTACTAAGATATACTCATTGCCAAAACAAGGTGGAAAAGGACCCATGAAACCCATGCCCCAAACATCAAAAAGTTTTATTTCTAGAATGTTAGTCCTAGGCATTTCATGTCTATTAGATATATTACCACTTCTTTGACATTTATCACAGGTTTTGACCATATAATATGAATCTTTAAATAGAGTAGGCCGAAATAACTTTGATTGAAGTACCTTTGCTTTGTTGTTCTTTGACTTCCAAAGTGACCTCCATATGGTGCAAAGATGACAATGCGAAGCTAATCGCTATTGTTCTTCTTCAGGAATGCATTTTCTTATGATTTGATCTGGACACATCTTGAATAGGTGAGGATCATCCCAATAGTATTGCTTTACTATGTGGAAGAACCTTCTTCTTTGTTGATAGCTCATGTCACTTGGTATAACTTTGCTCACAAGGAAGTTTACTATGTCTGCATACCATGGTGTTGATGCATGAGGTGTGGCCACACTGAGTGTAGAAACACTGGCTGCATTCAAGGTAAGTGCTAATAATTTCTCATCAAGAAAACTTTCCTTGATTTCTTCATTTGTACCTGCATTATCACTTTCAAGTCTAGAGAGATGATCAGCCACTTGGTTCTCTACTCCTTTCTTATCTCTAATCTCAAGATCAAATTCTTGAAGGAGGAGAACCCATCTAATTAGCCTTGGTTTTGCATCTTTTTTGGAAATTAGATACTTGATGGCAGAATGGTCAGTGTATACAATTACTTTGGTGCCAACCAAGTAGGATCTAAATTTCTCAAAAGCAAAAACTACTGCTAATAGCTCTTTCTCTGTTACAGTGTAGTTCATTTGAGCCTCAATGAGTATTTTGCTAGCATAATATATAGAATGAAACACTTTGTTATGTCTTTGCCCTAGGACTGCTCCTACTGCAAAGTCACTAGCATCACACATGAGTTCAAAAGGCTTACTCCAATCTGGAGTTACTACAATTGGTCTGCTGTGTCACCAATGGCTTTTAAGTTTTTTAAAGGCTTCCATACAAGAATCATCAAAGTTGAAATGCACATCATGTTGCAAAAGCATACACAATGTTTTTGAGATTTTAGAAAAATCTTTGATAAATCTCCTATAGAATCCTGCATGTCCTAAAAAACTTCTAATCTCTTTGATTGTTGATGGAGGTGGTAGTTTCTCAATTACCTCAATCTTTTCCCTATCCACTTCAAGACATTTTTTAGATATTTTATGACCAAGCACAATGCCTTCTTTAACCATGAAATGACATTTTTCCCAATTAAGCACTAAGTTAGTGTCTTCACATCTTTGAAGAATTTTTTCTAATTTTGAAAGACACAAAGAGTATGTTTCTCCAAAAACAGAAAAGTCATCCATGAAGACTTCCATTGATTTCTTAATGAAGTCAGAAAAAATTGACATCATGATTCTCTGAAAGGTAGCAGAAGCATTACAAAGTCCAAAAGGTATCCTTCTAAAGGAGAAAGTGCCATAGGGACAAGTAAAGGTGGTTTTCTGTTGATCCTCAGGTTCAATTGCTATTTGATTATATCCTGAATAACCATCTAAGAAACAATAGAATTCCTTTCCTGCTAACCTATCTAACATTTGATCTATAAAGGGTAAGGGGAAATGATCTTTCTTGGTGGCCTTATTGAGTTTTCTGTAGTCCATACAGATTCTCCACCCTGTTAAAGTTCTTGTGGGGATTAGTTCATTATTCTCATTGGCTATTACTGTTAATCCACCCTTCTTAGGAACACATTGCACAGGACTAACCCATGCACTATCTGAAATAGGGTAGATAATACCAGCATCTAGCCATTTTATTATTTCTTTCTTAACAACCTCTTTCAAGATGGGATTTAATCTTCTTTGCCCTTCTATGTTGTTTTTAGAATTTTCTTCTAAAATTATCCTATGCATGCATATGGAGGGGCTAATCCCTTTAATATCTGACATTTGCCAATCTATAGCTTTTCTATGTCTTTTCAAGGTGTCAATTAAACCTAGCTCTTGTTCTAAAGATAGATCAGAAGCTATGATTACAGGAAGTGTATTATTTTCACCTAGAAAAACATATTTCAGATGTTTTGGCAATTCTTTCAATTCTAGCTTAGGAGGTTGTTCTACAGAAGGTAAATTTTCTTTAAGGTTGGGATCTTCTAAATTAAGAGATTCATAAGTTCTAGCCCATACCTTAGGTGTAGCTTGTTCCTTGGGCAATATGCTTTCTTCAACAATTTCCTCTTCTGGCAATGCAAAAACTTCAGGTGTTAGTGCATTGGCAAGGTGATCATATGCTTGTCGAATTGCTTCTCTACCAAATGATCAAGAGAAATTGATGAACACTCTTCATTTTCCTCTGCAGGATACTTCAAAGCATTCAAGACATTGAATTTCACTTCTTGATCATTTACTCTCATGGTTAGCTCTCCTCTTTTGCACATCTATCGGTGTTTTCCTGTTGCCAAGAATGGTCTTCCCAAAGTATGATCGTACTTCTTCATCTCTGCAATAAAATCAAGTATAACAAAATCTGCAGGAAACACAAATTTGTCAACTTGTACTAATATATCCTCAATAATTCCTTCTGGATATGCTATTGATCTATCTGCCAGAGACAGTGTCAATGTGGTAGGCTTAGCATTTCCAATCCCTAGCTTTGTGAAAATAGATTTAGGCATCAAATTAATGCTTGCACCTAAATCACACAAGGCTCTTCCTGTATAGAACTTACCTATTGAGAAAGGAATTGTAAAGCTACCTGGATCTTTTAGCTTCCTTGGAATTTTGTTTTGCAAAATCAGACTACATTCTTTTGACATAACAACAGTTTCAAATGCCCTTAGTCTTCTTCTTTTAGAAACCACATCTTCCATGAATTTAGCATAATTTGGCATTTGTTGAAGTGCTTCTGTTCTAGGGTGTATTAACAACACCAGGAAGTGCCAACAGAAAGGGAACAGCGGCCCAACACGCAGGAAACAGCCCAAACGGCCCAAACATGCTAGCCTTGCAGCGCAAGTTGCGCTCCTGGCCGTTGCGCTTATTTCGGCCAGGACGCTCGCCTCCAACAATAAATACGCCATTCGCATATGGCATCAGGTACGTTATCTTTACCTTGTGTTACCCTGCCCGAGCGACCACTCCCTTGAGCGTCGGAGTGTCTTTGCAGGTACCACCCGAGGTGCTCAGCGTGCAGCCAAGACCGGCCCTTTCACTCACTCAACGACCAGGGCCAATACAGCAAGCGACTTCAACCATTCATTGGTCAAGGTACGATCAATTGGCGACCACAGTGGGAGGCCCGAGCGCTATCCTACTTCATCCATGGCTCCACGCGACCCGCCCCAGACGCGGGCCTCATCTTGGCTGAACCTCTCCGGGTAGCAGCAGCAGCCCCAACAATGGACTCTGGAGGGCGTAGCATTCACCGTCCATGAATCGCAAGGAAAGCCTCGCCAAGAGCCCTCCTTGCAGGGAGGCCGAGGACCTGTTCGAGCAGTACAATTGCTCGCTCCTCAACGACCTACCGCCGAGAGTTGATCGAGGCAGGGATTGCAGAACCATTGCCAGAGCACATCACTCAGGTCGTCCTACAAGTGCTGCGAAACAAGAACCAGCTTATTGCAGACCGAAGAGCACATCACTCAGGCCGTCCTCAGATACTCGTTGGTGAAGGGCCTCATGTGCATCACCATTTCAGTCGATTGGGGGCCTGAGCGACAATTCCAAACCGATGCGTGCGAAGTCACCGCTCGAATCGAGATTCACGCAGTCGATTCTTCCTTCCGGCTTCCACCCGAGCCAGCCAACTATCAGCGAGTTCGGTTCGCCACTTTCGTGCGAATTTCCGATGCAAGTTCAGCACCCTATCTCGAAAGTGAGGACGGCTACGAACTCTGATATATGTTGCCGAGCTAGTGGTCAGACGCTATCACACATCGAGGTGTTTGCATTATGCTAAGCGGTAGAGAATTCATGGATCTTGCTGAAACATAGTTCGGTCTTCAATTTGCATAATGAAGACGTTCTTGAGCACATTACGACCATGCTTGTTGAGCGACCTAAGATGTTGGCCGAGCTGAAGAGCATGGACAATCCAAAGACGCCTAAACGAATCAAAGCGCAAACGAAGCGGGAGGAATCTCGCCCTTAGTCTGCAGGCCATAACGTTGGCAGCGTTGACCCGATTGAAACATACGAATATGCGTTGGAGAGCTGAGAAGCAGAGCTACAGCTTTCATGTTAAACTCCAAGTCAGATTCAGACGTTCTACGCCCCTTTCTGGTCATCCAAGTAGGGAGCCCAGCCTACAAGCGAAGAAACTAGATCGACGAACGATCTAAAATCGAGTGCCACCGAGTTGGCCCAATCGAGTGCCACCGAGTTGGCCCAATCGAGCGCCACCAAGTTGGCCCAATCGAGCGCCACCGAGTTGGCCCAATCGAGCGCCACCGAGTTGGCCCAAAAGAAGGTCGCCGAGCCGACCGGGTGCCACCGAGTTGGCACCATCATTGTTCATCGAATGACCGAGGTCAAGCAATGACCCACTAACGAGCATAGACTGCAGAGCAGTCTACAACGAATGCTTCCGAGAAGCACGAATTGGTCAATCGCACCTCCCAAGACGAACAAGATCCAAGTAGACTTCGGGGGTCGGCCGAGTCCCGATCAATTGAATCACACCCCGACATGAGTGGCAGCGACCATATACTCGGTAGTGGCAGCGTCAACACCTCGGCAGTGGCAGTGACCACATGCTCGGCAATGGCAGCGTCCACACCTCGGCAGTGGCAGCGTACACATGCTCGGCAGTGGCAGCGTCCACACCTCGACAGTGGCAGTGACCACATGCTCGGCAGTGGCAGCGTCCACACCTCGGCAGTGGCAGCGTCCACATGCTCGGCAGTGGCAGCGTCCACACCTCGGCAGTGGTAGCGACCACATGCTCGGTAGTGGCAGCGTCCACACCCCATCGGGTTATGACTAGTAGCTCCCTGTAGGTCAGCCGCGCATGACACGGGGGCAACGATCGATCTAAGCCTTAGCCCGCCCTTAAGCGACCTAGGCTTGGGGGGCAACTGTTTTGGGGTGTATTAACAACACCAAGATGTGCCAACAGAAAGGGACCAGCGGCCCAACACGCAGGAAACGGCCCAAACGGCCCAAACATCCTGGCCATTGCGCTTATCTCGGCCAGGACGGTCGCCTCCAACAATATAAATACGCCATTCGCATATGGCATCAGGTACATTATCTTTACCTTGTGTTACCCTGCCCGAGCGACCACTCCCTTGAGCGTCGGAGTGTTTTTGCAGGTATCACCCGAGGTGCTCAGCGTGAAGCCAAGACCGGCTCTTTCACTCACTCAACGACCGGCCAATACAGCAAGCGACTTCAACACTTCATTGGTCAAGGTACGATCAATTGACCACATACTCGGTAGTGGCAGCGTCCACACCTCGGGAGTGGCAGTGACCACATGCTCGGCAGTGGCAGCGTCCACACCTCGGTAGTGGTAGTGACCACATGCTCGGCAGTGGCAGCGTCCACACCTCGGCAGTGGCAGCGTCCACACCTCGGCAGTGGCAGCGTACACATGCTCGGCAGCGGCAGCGTCCACATGCTCGGCAGTGGCAGCGTCCACACCTCGGCAGTGGCAGCGACCACATGCTCGGCAGTGGCAGCGTCCACACCCCATCGGGTTACGACTAGTCGCTCCCTCTAGGTCAGCCTCGCATGACACGGGGGCAACGATCTAAGCCTTAGCCCGCCCTTAAGCGACCTAGGCTTGGGGGGCAACTGCTGCGGGGAGTATTAACAACACGTAAGGTGCCAACGAGAAAGGACCGATGGCCCAACACGCAGGAAACGGCCCAAACGACCCAAACATGCTAGCCTTGCAGCGCAAGTTGCGCTCCTGGCCGTTGCGCTTATCTCGGCGGGGCGCCGCCTCAACGATGATAAATCGC
Organism: Oxytropis ochrocephala; assembly: GCA_020916435.1. Lineage (NCBI taxonomy): Eukaryota > Viridiplantae > Streptophyta > Magnoliopsida > Fabales > Fabaceae > Oxytropis > Oxytropis ochrocephala. The sequence continues at coordinate 60,346,596 of CM037094.1, read as the reverse complement.
CATTCGCATATGGCATCGTGTGCGTTATCTTTACCTTGTGTTACCTTGCACGAGCGACCACTCCTTGAGCGTCGAGTGTCTTTGCGGGTACCACGGGAGGTGCTCACGTGCGGCCAAGGCCGCCCACTTTCACTCACTCAACGGCCGAAGCCAATACGAAGGCGACTTTTCAACATTCATTGGTCGAGGTACGATCAATTGGCAATTGATTGTACCTTGACCAATGAAGTGTTGAAGTCGCTCGCCATGATTGGCTTGGCCGCTGAGTGAGTGAAAGCGGCTTGCTTTGGCTGCGAGCACCTCGGGTGGTACCTTTCATCCATGGCTCCACGCGACCTGCCCCAGACGCGGGCCTCATCTTGGCTGAACCTCTCCGGGTAGCAGCAGCAGCCCCAACAACGGACTCTGGAGGGCGTAGCATTCACCGTCCATGAATCGCAAGGAAAGCCTCGCCAAGAGCCCTCCGTGCAGGGCGGCCGAGGACCGGTTCCAGAACAGGTACAATTGCCTGCTCCTCAACTGCTACCGGCCGAGTTGATCGAGGCAGGGATTGCAGAACCATTGCCAGAGCACATCACTCAGGTCGTCCTACAAGTGCTGCGAAACAAGAACCAGCTTATTGCAGACCGAAGAGCACATCACTCAGCCCGTCCTCAGATACTCGTTGGTGAAGGGCCTCATGTGCATCACCATTTCAGTCGATTGGGGGCCTGAGCGACGATTCCAAACTGATCTGTGCGAAGTCACTGCTCCGAATCGAGATTCACGCATTCGGTTCTTCCTTCCCGACTTCCACCCGAGCCACCCAACTATCAGCCGAGTTCGGTTCGCCACTTTCGTGCGAATTTCCGATGCAAGTTCAGAACCCTATCTCGAAAGTGAGGACGGCTACGAACTCTGATATATGTTGCCGAGCTAGTGGTCAGACACTATCACACGTCGAGGTGTTTGCATTATGCTAAGCGGTAGAGAATTCGTGGATCTTGCTGAAACATAGTTCGGTCTTCAATTTGCATAATGAAGACGTTCTTGAGCACATTACGACCATGCTTGTTGAGCGACCTAAGATGTTGGCCGAGCTAAAGAGCATGGACAATCCAAAGACGCCTAAACGAATCAAAGCGCAAACGAAGCGGGAGGAATCTCGCCCTTAGTCTGCAGGCCATAACGTTGGCAGAGTTGACCCGATTGAAACATACGAATATTCGTTGGAGAGCTGAGAAGCAGAGCTACAGCTTTCATGTTAAACTCCAAGTCGATTCGGGCGTTCTACGCCCTTTACGATCATCCAAGTAGGAGCCCACCTTCTGGCGAAGAAACTAGATCGACGAACGATCTAAAATCGAGTGCCACCGAGTTGGCCCAATCGAGTGCCACCGAGTTGGCCCAATCGAGCGCCACCAAGTTGGCCCAATCGAGCGCCACCGAGTTGGCCCAATCGAGTGCCACCGAGTTGGCCCAAACGAAGGTCGCCGAGCCGACCGGGTGCCACCGAGTTGGCACCATCATTGTTCATCGAATGATCGAGGTCAAGCAATGACCCACTAACGAGCATAGACTGCAGAGCAGTCTACAACGAATGCTTTCGAGAAGCACGAATTGTTCAATCGCACCTCCCAAGACGAACAAGATCCAAGTAGACTTCGGGGGTCGGCCGAGTCCCGATCAATTGAATCACACCCCGACATGAGTGGCAGCGACCATATACTCGGTAGTGGCAACGTCCACACCTCGGCAGTGGCAGTGACCACATGCTCGGCAGTGGCAGCGTCCACACCTCGGCAGTGGCAGTGACCACATGCTCGGCAATGGCAGCGTCCACACCTCGGCAGTGGCAGCGTACACATGCTCGGCAGTGGCAGCGTCCACACCTCGGCAGTGGCAGTGACCACATGCTCGGCAATGGCAGCGTCCACACCTCGGCAGTGGCAGCGTCCACATGCTCGGCAGTGGCAGCGTCCACACCTCGGCAGTGGCAGCGACCACATGCTCGGCAGTGGCAGCGTCCACACCCCATCGGGTTATGACTAGTAGCTCCTCAGCCAGGTCGGCCGCGCATGTGTACGCCGCCATCGCCGAGGTGTGAGCGACGCCGCCATCGCCGAGCATTTGGTCACTTGCCATGCGCCGAGGTGTGACGCGCCATCTGCCGAGCATGTGGTCACTACAACTGCCGAGGTGTGGACGCTGCCACTACCGAGTATGTGGTCGCTGCCACTCATTAGGGGTGTTCAAAACCAAACCAAACCAATAGGAAAACCGCAAACCGAACCAAACCAAACGAAAACCGCAAAAAACCGCTTTTGATCGGTTTAGTTCGGTTCTTTTTTTCATTGCACCGCGCGGTTCGGTTTGGTTCGCGGTTTTGATTTCTGAAACCGAACCAAACCAAACCAAACCGCAAGTAACACTAAGGCTTGTTGAATTACAACCTTCCTTACTAACCCAAATGCAAATACAACCCAACTCTCACTCACTTACTAGCCCAAATCCAATTAATTCTTTGACTCACTTACAAACAATCGATATTGTTATGCTATATTAAAAATTACAACAAAATATTTAATTTAAAGTCTTTTAAACATTATCTTAAAGAATTAAAAGAGAGTGATTTATATACTATATATATTTGAGTAGATTTTTTCTTAAAGATTTATGTTAGTCTTTTTTATGTTAGTTAATTTTAACTCCGTTTTAAATTATTTTTGTCTTGAAAAAAACCAAACCAACCGAACCAATCCAACCCGCATTGGTTTGGTTTGGTTTGGTTTGGTTTTATTTTAGTAAGCCAACCGAACCAAACCAAACCGCATGTAATTTTACCTTGCGGTTCGGTTCACTTTTGCCTCAAAACCGAACCAAATCAAGATCGCGAAACACCCCTACCACTCATGTCGGGGTGTGATTCAATTAATCGGGACTCGGCCGACCCACGAAGTCTACTTGGATCTTGTTCGTCTTGGGAGGTGCGATTGACCAATTCGTGCTTCTCGGAAGCATTCGTTGTAGACTGCTCGGCAGTCTATGCTCGTTAGTCGGTCATTGCTTGACCTCGGTCATTCGATGAACAATGATGGTGCCAACTCGGTGGCACCCGGTCGGCTCGGCGACCTTCGTTTGGGCCAACTCGGTGGCGCTCGATGACTTGGAGTTTAACATGAAAGCTGTAGCTCTGCTTCTCAGCTCTCCAACGCATATTCGTATGTTTCAATCGGGTCAACGCGGCCAACGTTATCGCCTGCAGACTAAGGGCGAGATTCCTCCCGCTTCGTTTGCGCTTTGATTCGTTTAGGCGTCTTTGGATTGTCCATGCTCTTCCGGTCGGCCAACATCTTAGGTCGCTCAACAAGCAAGGTCGTAATGTGCTCAAGAACGGCTTCATTATGCAAATTGAAGACCGAACTATGTTTCAGCGAGATCCACGAATTCTCTACCACTTAGCATAATGCAAACACCTCGACGTGTGATAGTGTCGACCATTAGCTCAAGAACATATATCGAGTTCGTAGCGTCCTCACTTTCGAGATAGGTGCTGAACTTGCATCGGAAATTCGCCGCGAAGTGGCGAACCGAACTCGGCCCGATAGTTAGGTGGCTCGGGTGGAAGCCGAAGGAAGAAGCGACACGTGAATCTCGATTCGGAGCAGTGACTTCGCACAGATCAGTTTGGAATCGTCGCTCAGGCCCCCAATCGACTGAAATGGTGATGCACATGAGGCCCTTCACCAACGAGTATCTGAGGACGGCCTGAGTGATGTGCTCTTGATGCGCAATAAGTCGGTTCTTGTTTAGCGAAGACTTGTAGGACGACCTGAGTGATGTGCTCTGGCAATGGTTCTGCAATCCCTGCCTCGATCAACTCGGCCGGTAGCTGTTGAGGAGCAGGCAATTGTACCTGTTCTGGAATCGGTCCTCGGCCGCCCTGCACGGAGGGATCTTGGCGAGGGTTTCCTTGCGATTCATGGACGGTGAATGCTACGCCCTCCAGAGTCTGTTGTTGGGGCTGCTGCTGCTACTCGGAGAGGTTCAGCAGAGCATGTGGTCACTGCCACTGCCGAGGTGTGGACGCTGCCACTACCGAGTATGTGGTCAATTGATCGTACCTTGACCAATGAAGTGTTGAAGTCGCTTGCTGTATTGGTCGGTCGTTGAGTGAGTGAAAGGGACGGTCTTGGCTGCACGCTGAGCACCTCGGGTGGTACCTGCAAAGACACTCTGACGCTCAAGGGAGTGGTCGCTCGGGCAAGGTAACACAAGGTAAAGATAACATACCTGATGCCATATGCGAATGGCGTATTTATACTGTTGGAGGCGAGCGTCCTGGCCGAGATAAGGGCAACGGCCAGGAGCGCAACTTGCGCTGCAAGGCTAGCATGTTTAGGCCGTTTGGGCCGTTTCCTGCGTGTTGGGCCGCTGGTCCCTTTCTGTTGGCACCTCCTGGTGTTGTTAATACACCCCAGAACAGCTTCTATCAAGAGAACATTGATATGTAGTTGTTTTAACACATCTAGAAACTTAGTGAATTGCTTCTCCTCATGTATTTCTACACCTTGAGAATTTTTTTCATTTTTATTTTTCTCCTTCTCTGTACCTTCAAGCTCATATGGTTCTTGTTAAATCTTTGCGACTTCTCAAAGATAAGGCTTTGACCTGTTCCTTACCTTGCCTTTGAGGGGTTGAAGCTTCTGTGTTTGATGGCAAAGTACCTGTTGGTCTTTGTTGCAAAGCAGTTGCTAATTGCCCTACTTGATTTTCTAGATTCTTGATTGATACATCATGAGCTTGCCTAGCGATTCTAGTTTCACTAATGAATGATCAAAGCAATCCTTCTAGAGAATTGTCATTGGCGGTGGGTTTGGTCTTTGATTTTGAGATTGGAATCCGGGAGGAGTACTTGGTGCAGTGCACTTTGCGCAGTGCATTGGAATTGTTCCACCTAAAATTTGGGTGGTTCTTCCATCTGGATTATAGGTATTAGAGTAAGGGTTGTTATTTTTGTTGAATCCTACATAATTGTGAGAGACAGGGTTGCTAGGATACTCTTCATATAGATGGCATCCCCACAATAGACACAACTTGTAGTTCTGGAGGGGCTTGCTCTATAGGCTAGCTGCTGATGTTTTCCTTAGGTGTGGCTACACTTGGTGTAGGTGCACTAGTGCAATTGTTTGATCAAGTTGGTTAAAGAGGATACTTGAAGCGGATAGGGGCTGATATGTCATTAATTTCATGTACCCCAGAAGTTTTCTTTTGAGGACTCACCCTCTCGATGAGGCCAACTAGAACCATTTGTAGCAATTTTATCAATAAGATCACATGCTTCATTGTAAGACATATTCAAAAGAACACCACCAGCTGATGCATCAAGCATCACTCTAGTTTGGGGTTCTAGACCATTGTAAAAAGTTTCCATTTGTATAATGACAGGTAAACCATGATGTGGACACTTTAGTAAAAGTTCTTTCCATCTTTCCCATGCTTCAAACAATGATTCAAATTCTTTTTGCCTAAAAGATGTAATATCATGTCTCATCCTAGCATTTTTAACTGGAGGAAAATATTTACTTAAGAATTTTTCAGCTAGCTCATTCCATGTATAAATAGAGTTGGGCTCCATAGAGTTTAGCCATGATTTAGCCCTATCTTTCAATGAATATGGAAATAACTTAAGTCTAAATGCATCCTCACTAATACCAGGTATGATAAAATTACTACATACTTCTATGAATTGCTTTAAATGCTCATGGGGATCCACCAAATTGACCAATTGTTTGTAATATTTGAAACATCATACATTTAAATTCAAAATGAGCAGCATTAATATTAGGCCTAGCAATGCTAGACTATATATGTTGCTGATCATATTGGGAATAGTCCCTCATAGGACTATCACTATCATTAATCATACCTATTGGTCCCATTTGAATGAATTGTTGTCTGTTATATTCCTCACCTCCAGGTTGTTGATGTTGAGAATTAGGTCCTCCTCTTACCGAGGCATCTTCACTGTGGTGAGACATAGTTCTGCAGTCTTGTTGTCTTTGTCTTTGTTGTCTTAGCAATCTCCTAAATATTCTCTCAATTTCTGGATCACAATCAAAGTCTGGTGGTCTATTCCTGGGCATAAACTAGTGTTTCCACACTGAGTGTATCTGCACTAAAATGTTTCTGCACAGAAAACAGAATACCAGTAGTACTAATATATATATATATATATATATATATATATATAACAATAAATTAACAATCTAAACAACAAAATTTTACTATAAACCCCGGCAACGGCGCCAAAAACTTGGTGTGGTGAAATATATGCAAGTATACATAGTCACACAAGTAATAAAGTGATAAGAAAGGTCGAACCCACAGGGATTATGTATTGTAAGGCTTTGTATATTCAGAGTGTACACTTAGTGTGTCTACACTATGCACTAATTTTTTGGTTTGGAGTTTTCAAGGTAAGTAAAAACAATATAAACAGTAAAGAGTGTAAGGAATCAGTTAGATAAAGTAGTTGAGATGTTTTCACCAAGTAATTTACTTCTAAGTGTTATAGTGGAGTATGCAGTGTTTCCACACTGGATGCAGCTGCATGAGTATGTGCCTGTCAGCACTTTCTTTAGAGTTTCATTACAAGCTTCCTATGTCTAGGCATGCTAAATAGGTTCACTCTAGTTCAACAAAGAAGTTGTTATAAACTCTCATTCCTATTAATTTTTGAGTTCATAAATGTGACCCATGTGCTGCCACAAGTTTACCTATTCCAAAGTGATCAATTCCAGAATAAGTGTTGAAAGAAGTATCTCACAAGAATTAAAATGCATACACTACATAAACCATAATAACATATTTAGAAGTTTATTACAAGGTTATAACATCTCAACTTAAGGGAATTTAGCTCATGTTACTCATAATATAACTGAGAAAATCTGTAAAGAGCATAATCAAATGAGTAATATAGCAAAAGAACTTAAAAGAAGAGAGATTACTAGAATAGAAGATCTTTTGCATGAGTTTCCCAAGTTGAAGTACAATATGAGTTCCTTACACAAGTTTCCTTCAAGTAGAAGTGAAGGGAGTGGTTGTCAAGCACCTCCTTACCTTCCTTCTCTTCAGAAACGTAAAGAAAAACTAAAACTAAACTAACTAAACTAAAACTAAGTGATCCTTTCAGAAACAAATGAAGAAATACAAATGAAGGATGAAGGATGATTTGTAAGTGAAGATATGGCCTCTATTTATAGGCACGAAAGCTTTCCTTCCTTGAGAGGTTTCCTTTGGCGCGTAAGATCAACTGAGGGGACCAACCTTGGATAAATTCAGACAACCAATGAAGCAAATAGCTCAGTTGTGGTCGCTTGCATGTATAACATAAGGGGTGGTCCATTGGAGAAGTGCCACATGTCTTTTAGATAAGTGAGCCTTGCAACTTGATTTTTATGTTTATCGCCGACTTCTGCAAGTGGCTCTGCTCCAGGTGACTAGGCATGACGTCACAATTCAAGTGTGGAAGCATCAAAATGGTCCTTGGATGTTTTGGTGCAAACTGCTAGATTTTGCAGGTGTAGGCAGTGCTTTCACTCCTAGTGTTGGCAGTGTTTCCACTCCTGGTGTTGGTAGTGTTTCCACTCATGCAGTAGCTGCACTGAACAAAAACATCAAACCTAACAATATATGTGTATATGCCTAGTTAATTGTCCTAATCATTTGGATCTCTAAAATGTTGTTTCTTAATAAATAATCTATATTTATATATTAATGTACTTGAAAATAAACAATAACCTAAGTTCAAATAGATGAATAACTCTATATAAAATAGAGTTATCATTAACTCGGCGGGTTCTCTGATGGAGTGTTAGACTCAACAAGTCAGAGAACCGTTGAGGCCGCCGAGGCCGTTCAGTAGAAGCTTCGGGCGGTGTTGAAGCGAGCAGGTTGTTGCGATGAGCTCGGGAAGCCAGAGCTATTGGAGCAGTTAGGCTATTCAAATGACGAGCTCGGGAAGTCGAGATATTGGGCTGGATTAGGCTATTCAGCGACGAGCTCGAGAAGCCGAGCAATTGGAGCTAGATTAGGCTATTCAAATGACGAGATCGGAAGTCGAGTACGTTGGGGCCAGTTAGGCTATTCAACGACGAGCTTGATTACCCTAGTTTTAGCTAGAGTTCCTCCGAGGACATCACTGAAAGGTGCCGGAAAGGGCCGCTCGCAAAGATGAGTCCTAGAAGACAGTGATTGGTCTCCCATTGTGGTCGCCCTTGTTCGGTACATAGACTTTGGAGTTGCTCCTCGATCTGGGGTACTTGATTCCAGGATAAGATTGATTACATGTGCTTGGTAGCTTGTACCTTGAGCTCGGCGTGAAGGAGATCTTCGAGCGTTTTGACGAGATCCACGTCGTGTGGGGGGTACCTGCAAGACACTCCGATGCTCAAGTCAGTATGTGGCCGAGGTAAAGGAAAGCGGATAAATGGAGAGAGAGAGAGAGAGAGCTCTAAGAGAGCAGAGTAGCAAGTGAGCTGAACGTACCATGGTAGAGGGGTGGACCTCTATTTATAGAGTGAACGGGCGTACCGTAGCCGTCGGATCTTGAGGATGGATCTTGACCGTCGGCCCAGCGAGAGCCGGGTGGATCGCGTTGTGTCGAGGCGCGCTTTGGCCATGCTGACTGAGGGATATTGGGCCGGCCCAACATCCAATGGGGCCTCGTATCCCAGGTCGGAACAAAAGCCGAAAAAATCAATTGAATAGAAATATTCTTTTACCTGAGATACATAGGTAAGCATACATTTTCTCGAAGGAAAAAGCAATTTATTCCCGTACACGACCATACAACAATCTATTGGTTACATAATAAACAAGCTTAAATCAGTATGAATCTGCCAGAACAAATTTTTTACGATTTCCTCCTTCACTATCACCGTGTCCACCTTGATTCATTGCAGGTTGCTCCTCCCACTCAGGTAGTATTTAAAACCTTAAAGATTCATATGGTGGTTATCAAAGAGAACCTATATCAAATAGTTTTTTTCAATTATTTGTATGATGTGTATCAAGTAACATACATCAGTGGTTTCATAATTTCAGGAACCAGCCTATGTTGTCAAGTAACCCGTTTGTTATGACTTATTTTTTAAAAAATCTATTTTTTTTTAAAAATAATAATCACTTATGACGACAAGTTGTCTGTTTGTTATAGATTCTTAAAAAATGAAAAGCTGAAAATAATCTAAAAATTGTTCATATGAGAAGCTGTTTTGAGTAGCTTCTCAAGAAAATCAGTTTTTTAAGAATGATTTTTTTAAAGTAAGTGATTTTCAGTATGTTACTCAAACATAAAACAACTTCTCATTTTCTCAAAAATCTCTAAAAACTAAATCTAAATTATGTAACAACAAAATCACTTATTTTTTAATCTGTAACAAATGGGTCTTTACATAGAAACTGTTTGTGACACTATTGAGCAGTTACATATGGGTATGTGAAATTTGTATATTTCTATTGAACTGTTTTAAGAGAATGAGGACAATCTAATTGTACAATTTAATTTGTCAACCCTTTTAGTTTGCCACAGATAATGAGATACTACCACATAGCCTGAGGACAATCTAATTGTACCATTTACAAAACACAATTCGTCGGTCATATTATACACAATCAAGAGATTTGACCCAAAAATACATTGTAGGAAACATGTAGACAAAGATGTAGAAGAGAAAGACAAGTACATATTTACAGCATGAGAAGAATAATTGTAATTGAATGAACAATCGCGTGTTACAGAGCTCTCAAAGCCTATAAAAATAATGTATTTCTTGATGGAACAATTACATGGAATTTGTTTTAATCTGGATTAAGTTAATGATATTCAATAATGTGCTTCTTAAATTTGATATGCAATAGGGGATAAAAAAAGGACACTATAAAAAAAGGATACAATAGGTACTTAATATGTACAATAATGATAGGATGTAAGTAATATTTCATTAACAATTCATAAATACTGATTGACTCTTCTTCACCTTAGATCACAACAATACTTAAAACCAATGTGTCTATGGAATTCCTAATCAAACGAGATTTAATTATGAAAGGCATGGGTTTTTTCTCAAAATTTTGTTTGTCACGTGTTGTAGCTATAGTGCTCAACATGGGTTATATGACTACCAACTGCATAGAAAAAAGATTTGCAATTCTATGTGTAGTATTTTGGAGATGTGTTCAAATGAATGACTAAAAATAATTATACAATATGTTCGGTCTGGCTGGGAGTTACCATGTCCGAGGAGCTCGCGAGTTCAACTTCTCAGGACTCGTCTGCTGTCTCCGGGATTGATGAATCATTTTCGGGTGGTCTGAGTTGCAGTCCTTCCCACGTCGGATGGGGGTGTACCTACAGACACTCTGATGCCTAAGTCAGTAGAGGAATAGGCGGAATGTGCAAGAATGAGAGCGTACCTGGAATTGGAGGTCGGGTTCTCTATTTATAGACAAAGGTGTTCGCTTCTGTCCGTCGGATCTTGCGCGGTGGATCTGGACCGTCGGCCTTTCATGTGTGGCGTGGTGAGGCGTATGTCACTAGGGTGCTTAATGGGCCGAGTCTCTCACTCAGATATTGGGCCCCCCAAGTTGCGGACGAGCTAGGGATGAGGTCGGCCTCGGCTTGTCTAGCAACGGGTCGGTCCTTCGCATCATATTTTTCAACGGTCACTTCTGCTGAAGCGAAGCGACAGGTAATTATTGTGGCATAATTCCCAAAGGCGGCTTTGATTGGACGGCTTGTTTTAATGTGTCGTTTTGGTTTCCGAGGCCTAGGCAATATATACCCCTGGCTTCGAATTCCGTCCCTTACTTTCATTTTGTGAAAAATAACAAAGTTGAGAGTATTCCTCGAACCGTGCTTTGAACTCCGCCACCTTTGAGATCATTTCCGTTAAATGTGACGCATGCGGTGGTTTTTCTTTTCTCCGCCGTCCGAGTTCATCATTTTCAGTTTTTGAAATGTCTTCACTCCATCCGAGACTTTCAACTCGGGGAGAGCGGGACCAGAGTTCCCATAGAAGTTTCTCCTCAAAGGTCCGAAAGTGTGCCCGCCTCGGTGGCGTAACACAAGAAAGTCCTAAGGTCGCTAACCTCCGGTGGCGAGGCTCGGATTGAGATGCGAGAAGAGTATAGGTGGGTGTCTTCGGCGATACTCGGCACCACCGCTCGATTGGTGAAGGAGAAGTCGCTTTCTTAATACTACAAATTCATCGAGGCCCCGAGGGTCAAGTCCGGAGGTTGCGCAGATGCCGAGAGCTTCCCCATCTGCAGACCGCTTTCAGAGGACACACTCGGATTCTTCTTCTACGGGAGGAGTTTCGATTTGGATGGGGATCTGGATCCCTTTAACCAAATTTCAGCAAAGGATTGTTGAGCTATCTTCGCCTCGCCCCAAGCCAGCTGGCTCCGAATGGTTGGGGCTTCATTCAGACATTTAAGAGTCTGATGAAGTATCTGCGGAGGGAACCGTCTGTTCGGGTTTTCTTTGCTTTTACTCGGATTACAGTGCTGAGAGAGAAAGACGACAACAGAGGGCATGCCCATGTCGGGCTCCGAAGAGTCACCGGCGAGGCTTACTTCTCCCCGGTTACTGATTCCAATAAGGGGTTTAAGCGTCAATACTTCTACGTGAGGGCCCTCAACCAGGCGGCGAAGGAAGCCATCACAAGTTCTTTTGTTAGTCGGGAAGAATGTGTTCCAAACTTCCCGTTCAATTGGAGCGCTGCTCACTTTTGTCCCGAGGTGGGGTCTTATGCTAGTCGGAGAGGAAGCCCTAACTTACAACCTTCTCTACCATGCAAGAAGATCATAGATGTTGCCTCGGAATCCGAGGAGAAGCTGAAAGTTGTACTCGGTAAGTTCACCTCGGTAACCGATTCTCCTGCTACCCGGGTTCTTGTTTACATAGTTTGCTTAACGGCTTGTTTCTTTTATGCAAATGCTCTAGCCGAGGGCGTGGATCTCAACAGGCTTCCTCAAGCATCAGTCATCCATCCTTGCAATGCCGAGGCGAAGAAAGGCAAAAAGATGCGCCGAGAAGAGGCACCTTCGAGTTCCAAAGAGCCTTCCTTGAAGAGGCTCAAGCTCATTTCGACGGACGAGATTGAAATGCCTTCAAAAGCCGAGCTGGAGGCCTGCAGTCGGGTTGCCGAAGTCGGAGAATCCCTCTGCAAGGTGTTAAGATATTGGCAAGTGTACCAAATCGTGCAAGTAATAAAACCGTAAATCTGCAGGAATATCGTCCTCAAGGATCGAACTAAATTACTAATTACGCTAACAACGACTAATATGAACCAAATTTAAATAAGGGTTTGTTTGAAATGGTTTGAGCTATGAAGCTCAAAGTAAGCGATAAAAGTATTTTTGAGTTTTTCTTAATAATAGAACGAGAGCAGCGTTTAGGATAATACGATAGACAAGTTGCTAGGGATGAACTACTAGTAACTTCGCACCATTGTCGTGATTTGACTTGAAGGGTAAACTCTCTCTCTACTTTTTTTGCTATCAATCCCTACTCATTCACTAATTCCTATTCCTAGGTTGATTAGTTCTTTGTCGATAGTTAGAACCCGTAATTCATTAAGTGATTCTAACCACGACAAGCATTTACAACAAGGGTTACAATATACAACAACCATAGATTATTCCTAAGCTATGAATCGAAGGTATAGAATCTCAAACATTCAAAGATAAAACTTTCGTTTCATAATTCGAACAAACGATCATTGTATAAATTTCCCAACAATACAAATCATTAAGCACAGAAATTCTATACGCAAAATAGTAGAGAGTACGATATAAATAAATTCTAAACCATCGACAATAGTGCTACATCACAATTAATCCATCCCTAACATGATGAGATTAGCTACACATGATAAAAAGAGAGAAAAAGGGAGAATTACAAGTTGATGATGAAGATGAATGCATGAGAAGCCTCAATCCTTGTTCCCAAGTCTTGATTCTTCAATAGCCGTCAGCTCCAATGAGTTCTCCTTCGCCTCCTAGGGTTCCAATTCGTCCAAACAGTGAGAGATCTCTCAAAAACGCGTCTCTGGTGTGTTTTTACGTGTTTCCAGCGTTTTTGCGCTTAAGTCGCGCTCCCAGCGCCACTTACACGCGCAAGCGCGGAGACGCTTCTGATGAATTCTTGCGCCTCGATTTGCGCCTCGCGCGCAAGCTGCGCAGCCGAATGGCGAGGACCTCGATTTCTGCAGATCCACTTGCGCTCGACTTGCGCTCCCAAATATGCAACTCAGCCGCAACTCTGCGAATGCTTACTTCCTTATCTATTTTTTTTGAGTCTGCTTGCTTGCATTTTTTCGTTCTTCAATTCCACCTAGTCCCTGGGCACAAAAACACCACAAAACCCAGCATAAACACTGCAAAACAATTAAATCTCAAATAGAACAACTCATTAATATTCTCCTTACAAGTTCCATTCATTCATCAAATTATCAAGTAAAATTCCCGTTTTTCGCAGTGAAAAACATCATGTGATGGGGATTCATCACAAGGCTATCAAATGACAAGCTTTGAACGCTCGGATCGGTTGGTACAAGGCCAAGCTCAAGAAGCTAGAGAAGCGGAACCTCTTGGACGAGGGCGACTTGTTAAATCAAGAGGAGAAACTGGTCTGTATTCGAGACGTCGTCGTTTCAGAGATTACTGAGTTCAACCAAGCACTTCTGGTCACGCTCGAAGCCCAAGTGATAGGCTACAAAGGTGAGGCCGAGGAACATGATGCTCTATTGACCGAGCTGGAAGAGCTTAGAGCTGAAGTCAAGAATTACATGGAAAAGATCCGAAGCGTCGAGGTCGCCGTGAAGGGAAGGAGAGGCCGAGGAGGTCACCTTAGAGCGTCGATCGAGGGCTTCCTTCAGAGGGGTTCGATTGTTGCCGAGCTCGATTGAAATCCTACATCCCGAGTTGCCATTGTAGAAAGTGAACTTGGATCATGTGGTATTTGGAGGCAAAATCGTTAAACCTCAAGGTGACACTTCCCTGGACGAGGCCGAGGTGGTTTTCTCCCTCCTGCATGTGTCAGACGAAGAGGAAGAGGATGCAAGTGAAGACCTTCAAGCCGACGAAGATTCGTTAGATGAATCCCCGTCGGCTAGTAGTGATTAGCATGTAATTTTCCTTTTTGCTTTCTTGGTCGGCATATATACCGGATGTAACAACTTTCCAGTATAAAAAATTAACTTTTGAAGTGTTAACTCGTTCTTTCGATTGCGTTTTTTTATGGCTTTTTTCGTTGTGTCCCTGTTAGTCGTACCAAACTCGGGTCCGAGGACCGTATTCGCGATGAGATTTAACGAGAGAGCAAAGTAGAGAGCCATAGTAAAACGTCGTCGGAATGCTTAAGTAAACGCGTACTTTGAATGCAGGCTCAATTTGCCGTCGGACTCTCTGACGGAACACAGTTCTGACGTCAGAGAGGTCTTCTTACCGGGATCGCTGTGGATCCGGGACTTCTTACCAAGATCACTGTGGATCTGGGCCTTCACTTTGACCGAAGCCGCAAGGACTTCTTCCCCCGCCCTTTGGTGGAGATGAGTACCTCAAACACCAAAAGGGGAGGCACAATCGCTCCGGGCGAAAGAGGGGGGCGAAGCCACAAGGACTTCTTCCTTCACCGTCTGGTGGAGATGAGTACCTCGGACACCAGAGTGGAACGCACAATCGCTCGAGGCGAAAGAAGGGCCACACGGACCTGAGCCGTTGTGGGCCTCGCTAGCGCCCCATGACGGAGCATAAGAGCTCGGGATCGTTGAGGACTTTCTTTTTATTTTTTTGACGGCCTCGTCTCATCTCGTTGTCCGCCGGGTGGCCAGCCCGGAGTCGGAGTCAGGGGAGAGGGGCGTTGAGTCAGGTCGGGAGGATAGCTCGCCGACGTATCCTTCGTGTAGAGGTGGGAATAGGTCGGGCCGTCTGTCAGGGGCCTATGGCCTGGCCTACTTAAAGCCTCATATGGCCTGGCCTCTATCGTATACTTATATTTATTATTTATTTTTAATCAAATAAAGAAAAAAAGAAGAAAATATAGTGCAAAATAGGGACAAGACCTGATAGTCTTTATTAACGT
Organism: Oxytropis ochrocephala; assembly: GCA_020916435.1. NCBI lineage: Eukaryota > Viridiplantae > Streptophyta > Magnoliopsida > Fabales > Fabaceae > Oxytropis > Oxytropis ochrocephala. Next base: position 60,331,466 of record CM037094.1, on the reverse strand, counting down.
TCCTTTCCTTTTTTTCTAATAAATATTAGCACTCTTTGGAAAGCGGTGTTGGTGACAAGGTATGGGTTGGATGGAAGATGGCCAAGTATATCAGAGTATAGAAGAGGATGCGTAAAAAATTTCAATTTGGTGGCGTGATTTATGCCAATTGGGAATAGGTACAAATTTACATGATGGTTGGTTTGACGACATAGTAAGACTTAAATTGGGAAGAGGTAATTTGATGAAGTTTTGGAATGATAAATGGTTAGGGAGGGATAGATTTGATGAGTTATTTCCTACTCTATACAATAGCTTTGATAATAAAAATGTGGCGGTGGAGGATACGGGTTGTTGGTTTGAAGGTGTTTGGCGATGGAATTATCAATGGATTGAGACACTACCAGCGGAATTGGCACCTGATAAATGGATTTGCGTATTGGATACGGTCCATGGTTTTTCGGTAAAAAGATGCTATACAAAACTGTGTGATTTCTTTGGATATTTTGTTCTTTGCGAGTTCGGCTAGACAAAGACTCTGCTTTGTAAATGCGATTCGGCAAGTCCTTCTCATTGATATAGCGACTTCGCCAACATCACTGTTTCTCTTGCTATATCGCAGCGGCCAGAGGATTCGGCAGCGGTGCTAATGTTCGATGGCGGCGGGGCTGTTTGAAGGTTGGAGTTGGCGGGAAGCATTGGATTCAACTATGGAAAAACGACGTCCTGTCAAAAGTGTTGATTTTTGGTTGGAGAGTATTGTTTAATAGAATTGCTAGAAGGGAGGCTTTACATAGAAGAGGTGTTCTACATTCTAACTTGGACAAATGTTGTGTTTTTGTTTTGAGGAGGACGAGTCTCATCGTGCACTTATTTCTTAAGTGTCGAATAATTAAACGAGTATGGCAACAAATCTCTTTGTGGATTGGGAACACATAAAGGATTCCGATGACATGGTGACTCATTTTTAGACTTTGGTAAAATTGCAAGGGGGGAAGAAGAAAAAAGGGGTCAGACATCTTATATGGTTGGCAGTTATTTGGAATATATGGTTAATGCGTAATAAAATTATCTTCAAAGGAGAGGTGGCCTCGGTAACTTCAATGATTGCGAGGATTAAGGATATTGCTTGGTGTTGGTTCAAAGCAAGGAGGGAGATCGTGTGGTTTAGGCTGGTCGGATTTGTACCAAGGCCCTTTGGCTTGTTTTGATTCATTGTAATTGTAGAACATATATTGTAATTGTTTAGATGGGGAAGAAGCGTTGGGCTAGGTTGGTTTTTTCCAGCTCATATGCAAAGTTGTTGTGCGAGGTACTCTTTTTCCTCCTTGAGTCTTTTTCCCACTGAGTTTTGGCTCAGGGAGGTTTTGAGGAGGCCCTCCTCCCCCTTCCCATTGTAATGGTCAGGCACCCCTTGTGCTCCTTTCAATGAAATTGCTTATAAAAAAAAATAGCACTCTTTTTTAATAGGCTTAAAATACAAATATACCACACCTCATGTGCCGTTCTCCATTCTTCATATGCATTATTAGTACTTAATTTACATATTTTTGAAACCAATGCTACCTTATTGCCATTCATTACTCTAATAGTTCCAATGTTTCTCTCACAACTCCAATGTTTCATGCGGCACAACTATTTTGAAATTTCTTTTTTGAAACCAACATTACTGTATTAACTCTCATTCCCTCATCAACACAAAAAAAAAAGTACTATCAATATATGACATACTATATATAAAGCTACACTTCTCTGTTTTTCTAAAAAATGAAGTTGTTTACGATTGAAGACTCAACTCTTTAGAAACAACAACCGATGGCAGCAGAAAAAACCAGATTGCATAGCTGGTTTTATGTTTCTTCTTTTCTTCTTTTTCTTATCGACTCAAATTGGGGCTATGTTTCTTAAATAAGAAGAAGTTTGTTAGTACTTAGTAGTTTATTTCAATGTAGCAGAAAAAACCAGATTGCATAGCTGGTTTTATGTTTCTTTTTTATCTTTTTGACTCAAATTGGGGCTATGTTTCTTAAATAAGAGGAAGTTTGTTAGTAGTTTATTTCAATGTAGGAGTATTCTGTTTACAAAATGATAGTGCTAACAAACTTGAGTAAACCCTTTTAGGAGAAGAATCTCATCTTGTGTGAACCGCTGAAGTCACGACTTGAGCTTACCCAGGTAGGTCGCCCCACAATACAATGGTAGGGAGATTGACAAGGAGTACTAGGAAAGCGGGTCTTGATTGTAACGCCCCGACATAATTTAATTAATTATTTGATTAAGTTATTAGAGGCTTACAATAATAGTCATCATTCGAGTATTGGGATGGCACCGTTCGAGGCATTGTATGGTAGGAGGTGTAGGACTCCTCTGTGTTGGTATGAATCGGGGGAAAGTGTGGTACTTGGTCCTGAAATCGTTCGTGAGACTACAGAGAAAGTGAAAATGATCCGTGAAAAGATGAAAGCTTCGCAGAGTAGACAGAAGAGCTATCACGATAAGAGAAGGAAGGATTTGGAGTTTCAAATTTGGAGATCATGTGTTCTTGAGAGTCACTCC